>JABAKD010000025.1:9479711-10213566 GCA_012845835.1 Undaria pinnatifida | reverse complement strand
GGGGGGGGGGGAGGGGGGGGAGGGGGGGGGGGGGGGGGGGGGGGGGGAGGGGGGGGGGGGGGGGGGGGGGAGGGGGGGGGGGGGGGGGGGGGGAGGGGGGGGGGAGGGGGGGGGGAGGGGGGGGGGGAGGGGGGGGGAGGGGGGGGGGAGGAGGGGGGGGGAGGGGGGGGGGGGGGGGGGGGGAGGGGGGGAGGGGGGGGGGGGGCGGGAGGGGGGGGGGGGGGGGGGGGAGAGGGGGGGGGGCGGGAGGGGGGGGGGGGGGGGGGGAGGGGGGGGGGGGGAAGGGGGGGGGGGGGGGGGAGGGGGGGGGGGGGGAAGGGGGGGGGGGGGGGGAGGGGGGGGGGGGGGGGAGGGGGAGGGGGGCGGAAGGGCAGGCAATTTGTGCATGTAACCTATAAATCCTTTCGAGGGGATAAATCTGACGGTTTTGGAAGAAAAAAAACAAAAATCATCACTGCTGTAGCTTCCACTATAATACTGCTTTACCACATGTATGGATTAGGTGGATTATTTCGTTTTTTCTCGGCGGAAAGAGTACGAATACAGAGCATTACTAGTTATCTTACCAGATATATATATATATATTTTCAAAACCGTCATATTTATCCCCTTGAAAGGACTTACAGCTTACATGCACAAATTGCCCGCCCGGCCGCCCCCCGCCCCACCTCCCCCCCCCCCTCCGACTCCGCTCGCTTTTGATCAAAACCAGGCCCCCACGTCCTTCAAAACTCCGCCCCCCCCCTTACCGGTTATTCGACTTACAGGATTCACTTGATAAACGGATACATTTCCCTCCACAGCTGTCAGATTTTGTCCCCTTCATAAACGGGTTTTATAGTTTCCGCGCACAGACTGACTAAAATCACCCTGTTGACCCTGATAGCTACACTGTTGTTGTAAGGGGAGTCGCCGACCTATATCCTTAATGAGGACACACAACTCGTAATACGCGCGATCGGAGTATCACACACAGCTTGCAAAGATGAGTTTCGACGACATCTTCGATCTCACAGCTGGAGTGTATTTTTTTTTTACGGAGTATAATATATGTTTATATTAATAGTGTATTCGAGAATAAAAGTCGACTCCTTCCCCCGCAAAAAAAAAATAAAAAATCCCTGTGGGACACGAACCCACGGTTCCAAATTGATACGCTGGCACTCTTAACATTCTATAAAAAACATTTTCAGAACGTCAGCTGTGAGTTCGACGAATTTCGGGTCAATGCTCATTTTTTCGATCTGCTTGTTGGTATGAGTACTTGTAATATACGATGTAGGTAAGTTTTTTCTTAATTTTGGGAGGGGTCCGATTATTTTGTTAAAAATATTGTTCTTCTCCGCTAGACAATATGAGCTGCCCCACCCGCCCCACCCCCGCCCCAACACCCCCCCCCCCCCCCCCCCCGCTATGATAAACTGGTGCATTTTTTTTTTTTTCCCAAAACCGTCATATTTATCCCCTTGAAGGATTTATAGCTTCCACGCACAAATTGCCCGCCCGTCCGCCCCCCCCCCCCCCAGTCCCCCCCCCTCCCTCCCCCCTCCAACCCCGCTCGCTTTTGATCAAAACCAGGCCCCCACGTCCTTCAAAACTCTGCCCTCCCCTCACCGGCTATTTAACTTAGAGGATTCACTTGATAAACGGATATAGTTCTCTCCACACACAGCTGTCAGAATTTGTCCCCTTCATAAACGGGTTTTATGGTTTCCGCGCACAGACTGACTAAAATCACGCTGTTGACCCTGATAGCTACACTGTAGTTGTAAGGGGAGTCGCCGACCTATATCCTTAGTGAGGACACACAACTCGTAATGCGCGCGATCGGAGTATCACACACAGCTTGCAAAGATGCGTTTCGACAAATTCTTTGAACTCACAGCTGGAGTGTATTTTAATTTTATATAATATAATGATCGGTGTTGGTGTAGGTGGGGAATTTTGAACTAGACCTAACATCATAGTCTATATCTTTTATAAATTTATTCCTGTAGTTTCCACTATACTGCTCTATCATATGTAAGGTGGATGGTTTGCGGATGGGTGGCTTGGTCAGGGTGGTTAGTACTTACTTGTGGTTAAGTGCGTAGGTATGTTTTCTCTACCTGGGGGTGGTCTCATTATTTTGTTTTTTGCACTACAATGGCGGGTTTTGGTGTACATCAGATTCTGGAGTATGAAGACAGTAGTAGTGATGTACAAAGTGGTGTAATAGATATCACGTAAACGTCCCACCCTAAAAAACAAAACGTTTCTGTGAGACGCGATCCCACAGTCCCAATTAGATACACTGTCACCCTAACATTTCAGATACAGATATCATGTACGCGTGGAAACAAGTTACGTTTTTATATATGACCATATTTCCGCTCTCTCATTATTTCGGTTTAATGTAAGCTACAGATGGGGACAAAGAGTGCCCCCTGCAGGTCTGCCAATTGAGCAGATCCTCGGAGAATACTCACTTAATTTTCCTTCGTGGAGACGTTGCTTTATTCCATTCCACCAGAACCCCGGATAGCTTCTGGGATCGGAGGCACGTGCTTCCGATCTATTTCATAACTTTCCCGAATATAAAACGCCAACCTTGTCATACGAAACCCATCCAAACGATCTCAAATTCAAATAATTACTGGCCTTTCGAGACCGTATCTCCACACTAGCCAACCCTGATGAGTCGCACATGCAGAGATATGGGAGATTCGGGGAAACTCCGGTTCTACGAACTAGACCATGAGTCGAAGATGCGGCTTCTCAAAACCCACTCCCACACCTCTAACGGTCTGGCCATTGAACCAGGAACATACGAAGAAAAGCAGTTGAAAGAATTGAAGACCCTACAACAAGGCAATCGTCAACCATCGGCAACTTGCCGCGTGCCGCCGGTGTGGCGGCGGGGGGGGCAGGAAAGGCTCTACGGCAAACCAATCACAGGAAAGGTGCTATGGCAAGGCGAGCCCTCGTCTATATGGAGGGGAACACAGGCCCTAACACAAGGGAGAAGTCATGCGAGAAACCTCCCGCGGGCAATCGGCATGGCGCGGGGTTAAACGAGGAAACGACAAATACCCGGGATGGAAGGTGGCAACACCTACAGCCCCGCTATGGGGAGGAGGTCTTAGTCGAGAACAACATAGTAGAACAAATACAAAACGCAAAAGATAAAATATGACACACAGACCCGTACATAGCCCTGTACCATGTTACGCGCGAACAGGGTACCCTGGTCGCCCCCCGGCTCTGGGCTGAGGAGGGCGTCGGCAGGGCGAAATTGAAGAATGACGAAAAAGCGACAACCCTGCGCCTCAGATAGCGGCGTTTTACTCGAACCCTTACCCGGTACTGAGCAGGGGGTTCGGCAGAACAGGAAGAAAAGAATAATGGAAAAACCGCCCCAAAACTTATTAGTGTTAGCAACTCGGGGAGATGTGCTGTGCAACATGCTGGCAGAGCGCGGGCAAACAAGTCTGATGGGTGGGGCTTGGGCAGGTCCGCTGCGGTGTGGCTTATATTACCAGCTGGCGGGGAACTGATGCGACCAAAAGCCGGGACTAAGAGTGTGCTTCGAAGAGCGGTGTCGTCCGCACGTACTCGGAAGGTGTCGTCTGTGTGGTGCGTGCCCAGCGGCCACCAGGAGGGACCAAAAGCCGGGACGAGGAGTGTGCTCCGAAGAGCAGTGTCGTCCGCACGTAGTTGGAAGGTGTCGTCCGTGTGGTACGTGCCGGGCGACCAACAGGAGGGGCCCCTGCCATCTCACTGCTGTTGTCGTCGCCGTTGTAGGAGGAAGGGCGCTCCCTCTACTGAGAAGCCACCCGAGAAGGAACAGGGGTTGTAGGCTCGATGGAAAGCGAAAGAAAAATCGCTACGAATGAAAACATCGGAGAGATTTGTAGGAACGCTGCCACAATAGCAAAGTCAAGCTTTAGACGACGCCCTGCCGACGACGCCATTTGTGAGGTTATGGATGGGGACACAGAGTGCCCCCTGTAGGTCTGCCAATTGAGCAGGTCCTCCGAGAGTACATACTTTTTTTTCCTTCGTAGAGACGTTGCTTTATTCGATTCGGCCAGAGTCCCGGATAGCTTCTGAGATCGGAGGCACGTGATACGAAACCCCTCCAAATGATCTCTAATTCGAAAAATTATTGGCCTTTCGAGGCCGTATCTTAACATTAATTCTAGTACGAATTATTTTGTTTACAACAGTAGTTGGTCGTACTAAATATTAATCTTCATATGATACCATTTATCTTACAGAGTCATGTCATCATGCAAAAATTGAACGGTTATCCCAGCATGGGGAAGAAATTTCTACACCTGTTAATTACACTGGCTATTTGCACCAGGTTACTGAGTCAGGTCATATGAAGAGTCGATCAATTGGAAGTACACCACTCATCATGGAAAGTCAACGAGTTGTGAGCACGGCTAGTGAGCCGACGAGTTGTGAGCATGATGTGAGGTTACAGGTGGGGACACAGAGTGCCCCCTGCAGGTTTGCCAATTGAGCAGGTCCTCGGAGAGTACTCACTTTCTTTGCCTCCGATCTATTTCCTAACATTCCCGAATATAAAACGCCAACCTTATCATACGAAACCCATCCAAACGATCTCAAACTCGGACAATTACAGGCCTTTCGAGGCCGTGCCTTAACACTAGCCAACCCTGATGAGTCGAGTATGCAGAAATATGGGAGATCCGGGGATACTCCGGTTCTACGAACTAGACCATGGGTCGAAGATGCGGCTTCTCAAAACCCACTCCCACACCTCTAACGGTCTGGCCATGGAACCAAGAACACACAAAGAAGAGCAGTTGAATGAAACGCAGACCCTACAACAAGGCAAAAGTCACCCATCAACAACCTGCCGCGTGCCACCGTTGTGGCGGTGGGGGCAGAAAAGGCTCTAGAATCTGCCGCATGCTGTCGGTGTGGCGGCGGGGGGCAGGAAAGGCTCTACGGCAAACCAACCACAGAAAAGGTGCTATGGCGAGGCGAGCCCTCGTCGATATGGAGGGGAACACAGGCGCTAACACAAGGAAGAAATTATGCGAGAAACCTCCCGCGGGCCATCGGCATGGCAGGGGGTTAAACGAGGAAACGACAAATACCCGGGATGGAAGGTGGCAACACCTACAGCCCCGCTAGGGATAGAAAAGTGTAGTCGCTAACAACAACGTAGAACAAATACAACACGCAAAAGATAAAAGACGACACACAGACCCGTACATAGCCCTGTACCATGTTTCGCGCGAACAGGGTACCCCGGTCGCCCCCCGGCTCTGGGCTGAGGAGGGTGTCGGCAAGGCGAAATTGAACAATGACGAAAAAGCGACAGCCCTGCGCCTTAGATAGCGTTTTACCCAAACCCTGGCCCGGCATTGAGCAGGGGGTTCGGCAGAACAGGAAGAAAATAACAATGGAAAAAACCGCTTCAAACCCCGACGAAGACCCTCAGTACACTACGAACAACCCAAAAACAAAGACTCAAACCTCATAACCCCAAAACTTGAAGAACTATCGAGGAGCGGTGGCGGCTTGGAAGTCAACTGACCACCGCTGCGCCTCGGCATTCGTCTAAATTACGTTCGATTCCCCGAGAAAACGCCCTGGCGCTGTGAACTTGCAAGCACCAAGAGCCTCGTACGGCTCCCGTCGAAGTCGTGTAGCGCCCCGGAGGAAGAGGAAGTTTAATCGGTCCCGGGTCGTCCAGAAAGCGGACCAGGTAGACCTTGTCCTCGGTAGTGCTCGCGCTGATTTTTACAAGCCACCATAACTCACCGTCTCCCTTGTACAAAACGTGGGCTCCCTTTTGAAGTACTGTGTCGTGGTAGCGACGGAGCCAATTGGCGCGGGGAACACAAGCGTAGCCCGGCGCTAGGAAATGTTCCCCGTTGTTGCGGGAGAGCTCACGCTGTGCCGCCCCGATCCTCATTTGGCGGTGCAGGCGGTTGGTTTGGCGGTGCTGGTCTGGGGTGCCGGCCCAATAACGCAAGATTTATGAGCGGGAGAGGTGGAGGTCCATTTTCCGCTCCCAGAAAGGTTCGGAGAGTCCCGCCCAATGCGTCTTGTATAGCACCGCGATTACCCCACCTCGCCCCCGTGCCGACTGATAACCAGTGATCTGCTCCACCTCCAGCCGTTGGAGGGGAGTCGAAACGTCGTCTTGAGTGACGTGGTACGGCGGGGACTTCTTGGAAAACTTGTTGAGCACGTACTGCGTCAGCCCCGCCGGTAGGTATTTGGGCATGTCCCCGCTGTCGTGGGGGTTGGCACAGGGTTTGCATCGCTCGATGGCCACACGCCGACGAGCGTCCGAACTGGGCAGGTCGGAAAGGGGATCCAAATTGAGGAGGTTGCTCCCGAGCGGCGAAGCGTCCGGGGTCCCGGCGGCGGAGCAGGGACCGACAGCCAGGACCTTGTACGGGCCCGTCCAGTTAAGCGCGAGTTTGGCCTTGAGTACCTTGGCGTCGGTGTTCGACTTCGCACCCTGGCGGATGGTAGAGGCAGAATTGTACACCCATGCCCAACCACCCACAGCGAAATTAGGTGCTGGACGGAGTACGTCCGCGAGGGCGGGGTTTCTGACGTTAACACAGGAAACGGTGAGGGCGTGGTGTGCGCGGACAATGTCGTTCGCGCGCTTTTGCCGGTCGGTGGCCAAGTCGCAATAGGCCAGGTGGTCACGGGCCAGACTCTGCTGTCCCACGACATCAGTGCGGTCATAAACCGTCAGGGGGAGCCGTGCGAGTCTGCCCATATGAACCTTGTTGGGCTCCAGACCCGTCTCCGCGCTAACGGAATTGGTGTAAGCGAATTCTACGTGGGGCAGATGCGAGTCCCAATCGTCTTGTCGCTCGTTGACGACCTTAGCCAGCATTTGTGCCATAGTGTGGTTTACCCGCTCAACAACCCGATACAGTTGGGATGATAGGGGCTTGTAGCAAGCTTGTACACACCCAACAGCTGATATACAGCTTGTGAAAGCTTGGAGCAGAACTGCAGTCCGTTGCGCGCCCCCCCCCACAAGGGGATGTATTGGTTCACCAGGATATTGGCTGTACCCTCCACGGTGAAGTCAGCGGCAGTGACGGGGAACATATCGGCTCGGCGACTGAAGCGATCGGCGAACAGCAGGATGTACGTGTTGCCTCGTGGCGTGACCCGAAGGGGGCCGAAGTAGTCATTACTGACGGAGACACCTTGACCTTCCGGTAGAGGCCTTGTGATGATGGGCCAGCGGACAGTCAGCCGTGGGGTTTTCCGCGCTTGGCACTTCAAGCAGTGGCGAAACCACCCCCGGGTGCACACATTCATGCCAAACCACCAATAAAAACGCTCCAGCATGCGCAACGCGCGCGTGGTGCCAAGGTGAGAAGAGGCCGTTGCGTGACAAGCTTGCATGATCGAAGGGCGCATGAGCAGGGGAACGTAGATGTGAACTGGCTCGTCGTTTGGCAGGCAAGCAACTCGCCCCACAGAGTTGTTGTTGTTTTACCTTGTTGGCGGTAGTGTCGGGTTACGGACGAGTAGGACGATGTCGTCGTCGGTTGAATGTAGTCGACCCTTACCGGCCAGCTTCTGGATGTCTGAGAGGAAGGGACGCTTGAGCGAGGGGTAGCATGCCCAGAAATCGGGTGGCAGGGCCGACGGTCGGCCGATAGAAATGTAACGTATCGTGGCGTGGCACGTCGGCTCTGCGTGCTGTTCACCCTTCCAATGGGCATACGAATAACGCGCGACGGAATCCGCAAACCGTAATTCACATGCGTTGTCGAGGGCATCCGACTTTGTAGGTGCAGTCGGCGTGTCACCAGGAGAAGGCGTAAGCCGTAGGAGAGGAGTTCCCATAGGCTCTGCGTGGTCGTGGTCGGACGGAAGTGGTACCGTGCGGGCCGGCGGGTCGGCAAGAGTAGGGGTTGCAGTGGCGGGCGAAGCCGGTCGCGGCCGTTGAGCTCGCGGCGGAGTCGTAACTCGTCTGAACCATGGCCGGGGGGCCCCGCCGGGCCCGAAGCCATCGTCGACAGAAGGGGGTGCCTTACCAGCTGCTGTTGCTGAACGCCGGCGCGTCCGAGTGGTGATTCGGTCTGAAAAGGGCGTCATCGTCTGGGGCGCCGGAGAGCCAGGCGAGGTAGAGACGGGCGCTCAGGCCCGTGGGCTCGACTGGGTCAGTCCCTTGAACCGAGCTCCGGGAAGGAGTCGGTTGGGCCACTGACGTCGTGGCAGCTGGGGCTTCTGCGGAGTCCTAGTTGACCACGGTGGGTACAGCAAAAACAGAAGCGAAATCGTAGTCGTCTGTACGCGAGCCCTCGGCCGGGCCGGGAGAGCTATCGGCGGTGGCGGTGGATGCAGAAACACGAGCGACAAATCTCCTGGAAGGAGTAGGAAGGTCGTCAAGCCTCATACGTGGCCCGTGTGTGCGAAAATCGCAAAAGTCGGCAAGGGTGAGAGGAAGCTCACCAAAGGCATTATTTTCGGTGCGGGGCATTAGCCCACCCAAGTCGACACCCGGGATCGGAGAGGAAAGAGTGTACAACCCGCAAGCCTTTATGAGGTATATGCCACCATCCTCAACAGGGGTCAGACTCGTCGAACCATTGCGGTCGTGTTCCCTGGCAGGCTCCGGCAAGCAAGACAGGAAGTTGGCGTTGCCGTTCGCGCTTCTTTTTCGGTATTCGAGGGTGTAATCGAATGCGGTGAGGAACTGGAGCCATCTCTGGACTCGGGCGTTGTGGTTCCCCACTTTGTCTATGCCTTTCAGAGCCTTGTGGTCTGAGAGTATCCGGAACTTGGTGCCCCAAAGGCAGCCGCGGACGCGCTTGAAAGCCCAGACGATGCTGCCAGCCTCCATATCGAGAGGAGTCCAATGCCTTTCCGAGTCAAGCGTAGCTCGGCTGATGTACGGGATGGATTTTATGGAGCCGTCCGTCTGCTCCTGTTCGAGAGCGGCTCCAAACCCGTCGATGCAGGCGTCGCAGTACACGTGAAAAGGGCGTTTGCCGTCGGCGACGGCGTCCTAATCACGGAAAACGAGGACCGGCGGGGTCGTGAGCTTCGCCAAGATTTCTCGCACCAACTTCTCCATAGCAGGCGTGAAGGAAAACTTAACCCCCTCCCGAAGGAGCGCGTTAATCGGACGAAGCCTCTTCGAAAAATCGGGCAAACATTTGCGGTAACAGTTGATACCACCCATGAGTGCGCGTACCTTCTTAACGTCTGGGAGCATCGGCATATTGGTCAGTGTGGACACTTTTTCCGCATTTGGGCGTAGGCCTACTGGAGAAATGGAGTGGCCTGGAAAGTTCGCATCGGTGGCGCCCAATCGCGCGTTCGAGGGGGAAAGCTTGATCTTGTGCTTTCGAAGGCGTTCGAAGAGGGGGCGAGTCGTCCGAACATGAACTACGGGGTCGGAATCGAAGAAGATGACACCGTCGAGGTAAGCTGCCACCTGTTTCAAGCCCTTGATCACCTCATTGATTACCTTGACGAACCACCCAGGCGAGTCGCTGCTGCCCTGAGGCATAACAAGCCATTCATAGAGGCCCGTGGGTGTGCAGAACGCTGGAAGGGGAACTGTGTCTTTGTGTGCCGTTATCTGGTGGAACGAGGAAACCAAGTAGAACAGGGAAAACACCCGACCTGAGCCTAAGGAGTCCAGGACCTGGTCCACGCGGGGAATCAACAGTTGGCTGAGCTTGCTAATTTGGTTGAGCTTCTTGTAGTTCACCGTGATCCTCACACCGTTAGATTTCTTCGGGATGACCACCAGCGGGCTCGAGTACATTGAGGTCGAGTGCTAATTCAACCCAGCCGCGAGGTACTGGTTAAGGGTCGCGTCCACTTCTTTGGCCAGTATAGAGTTTATGCGATGGGGCCGTGAAGTGACCCGGGCGCTGCCCTCCGGAACCGAGATTTCGACGGGCATCAGGGAGCGGGACCAAAAATCTGTCTTCGAAGTGAAGAACACGTCAGGAAAGTCGCAGTACACATCCCCCAGTTGCTCAATGGCCGGGGGGCTCCAGCCAGGGTCATGTACGTCAAACGCGATCTGCCGCAGGTGCGGTGGCAGTCGGGCCCAGACACGTAGAGGCGCAAAACGCTGGGCTGGGTTCAAACGTTCCATTAACGTCGGCGAGGGCGGCGGAACAGCGGGAGCTATCCCCTCTGCGCCAGTCGAGCTCGCGACCTGGCTGTCCGAAGTCTGACCAGGGTGGGGCCCTGCAACCTGGGTGGGGTATTGCAAGGCACTCAGCGGGATGCGCAAAAGTGGGGCGTCGTCGACCCCGACAGGGTCGCCTGGCTCGAGGTCTGCAACACCTATTATAGGAAGCACCTGTCGTCCTGAAGCAACAACGTGTTTCTGCCTCGAACGAATGTCCGGCTGCGGCAGTATGTCGACAAAACAGTGTTCTGTGAGCGCAGGAGAGCCGTTACTGCGCGCTAAGGTGACCGCGAGCAGTTGGGGCTCGTCCGGCAAAATGACACCTATGGTGCCATCATAGCGAAAGTGGAAAACACCGTTCGAAGCTGAGGAGTCGACGGCATAAGCCGCTACGCCTGTTGTGGCGTGGTCATAGAACCTCAGCTCGCCCAAAACCCGATTATCGAGGGGATCCCCTCGCAGGGCGCGGTACGAACGGGTGTTGAAGCGCATCCAGCTGTCGCGGCCCAGCAAGACAGCGTGCTGCATGACCGATGGACTGATTCTACGATAGCCCCCCCAAAAACCAGCGATTTTCTTTAACGGACGTTTCGTGGCTGCTCGATGCAAGGAAGGATACTATTGAAGTCAAAGTATCCATATATTTTCTTGGGTGCAAAGGCCTATCGATCGATGACGTCGGGGTGTCGAGTGACGCCGTATTGCAGGAGATACGATCGGGAGCTGGTTTTGAAACCGCCGATTTCGTTAAAGAAAAGTTGGGGGGGCTATCGTAGAACGACTCGATGAAGGGACCACGCATGCCCAAACCGCGAGAGAGCACGTCGGTTCTTTTTCGAGGAAGAATTGAACGCTCAAACGGATGTTGGTCGCGGTCCGTAAAGGGGCGGATTCGCCGAAACCACCCCAGGAGCGAGGACTGCTTGGCCGCTCGCACGCCGACGAGGCGGCGCCTACCGATAGCATACGATCCACCACGTCACGTCGGATGAAGGTTTGGGGGGAGCCAGTGTCGAGGAGGGCCGTACATCTGTAGGGCTCAATGGCGTCCCCTCCGCTATGTATTGCAATATAGGTAGTGAAATAAACGTCTTCCAGCGTCACGGCACCCCCGACGAGGCAGGGGCCATGTGCTGGCAGTGCACGGTCTGAGGCGCCGCGAGAAGCTATCGCGACAACCTCCGGGCTTTGATCGGCGGGTGCACCAGCAAAATGGGCCGAAGGAGGGCCTTGGTCAGCGCCGACCGCGGTCCCCAAGCGCGACTTCTGAGCGGACGAGATTTCGTGGATTCCAGCATTTCCGGTGGAGCTGCGGAATCGACGAGGGGAGGCCGCGTGTGGCGATCCGGCCTCGCTGTCGCGAATTGCTTCGCGAACGGCAGAGAGTGCCTCACCGAGCAAGGTTTTTCCTCTCCACGTGTGTGGATCCTTGGCGCGGGTGTCGTCCGCCCGGCGACCTATACCCCACACTAGGTCTAGAGGACTGGCCTCTACAAAATGTTTGTTGCCAGTGCTCAAAAGGTGAAGCTTCATGGCTGGGTTCTGCGTAAATTTGGCATAATTGCCAGATAACACAGCATTTCGCTTCTCCCTGTCCCAAACAGCGGCGTAAAAGCTGCGCACGCCTCGACCGACGCGGTTGTGTGTTCTGGGGTCAGACGATGACATGATGAGCTCCACTGCGCGATGGTCTTTAAAAAGCCGAGCCTTTTCGGTCATCACAAACTGCTCCGCACAAGAATATGAGACGCCGTCGACGACAAACGACGAAGGAGACCACTGCGAGAAAGGGACGCTGGTTGCCAAAACAACACTTCTTTGTCTGTGGAGTATTCAAGGGAAGGGTGAAAAGTCGACGGTGCCAACCCGTCGGAGGCCGTGTTGGGAATATGAGCCTGTAATGTCCCGGTCTGGGAACACCAGTCTCCTGCATTTTGGGCCTGCAGCGCCCCCGCCTGGGAACGCCCGGCCTCGGGAGCACGGCGCTAGCCCGAACCCCCCGGTGGTCGCGTCGTAGCCTTGTCACCCTTTGGCGTAAAATCGCAAGGAACTGCTCTCACTGCATCCGATGGAAGAGGGGGCTCGGAGCTGTTATTGCTTGACGAGAGGCGCGATTTTTCCGTATCCTCACGGGAATAGCGTCCAGCTGATCGGGCTGGAGGCCGTGGCGTCACCACTGGCCCGTTGCGCAGTGTCGGATCTCAATCCTGTGCCACTGGGGCAGACGTAGCCTGGTGCACGTGTTTTAGCGTGCCTAAAGACGGAGTCGGGCCCGTAGACCCTGTGGGCGTTATTGAGGGCGGGGCTCGGGCAAGTAGAAATAAATTCCTCGCCCGAGGGGGCTCGTTCCCGTTAGCCCTCTTGGAGGAGAGAGACGAGGTAACTAGGCTTGTCGGCTCCTCCTTGGTGGTAAAAAGGATAGAGCGCCCGCTACTATCGCGAGGAGACACCGGATCGAATCTCGTAAGATATCTCGGTGTATATGGGTTGGCTTTCCTACACCTCAAACCAACCGCCGCTTCACGGGCAGGAAGAAGTGGAGACGAACCCGCTCGCGTACGAGGGCGACGCGTCGTCGCCGCAGCCTTCTTGCTGCGCGACGCGTGCCTGGGGGAAGCGTGCGAGGTGCAGGCTCTTGTGTCATGGTTGCGGGGGGCAGCGTTAGGGGCGCGTGCCCCCATTGTCGAGTTTGAGCCACGGCAGGGGGTGACGGCGCTGGGAGCGCGGGTTCCCGTTGCCAAACTCGGACCATGATCGAGGGGGGCGTCGCTGTCAGCGCGCACTCCCTTCGTATAAAATGTAACCTGGCTGGGGGGGGGCATGCTGGGGGCGCTGATCCCCACCGCCGCTACCACGCCATGAAGATCGTCAACAGGCGGCGTAGGAGCCCGTGGGCTCTTAACAGAAATAATTTGTGCCGCGCCACGTGTAAGGCGAACGACAGGCACTCGAGCATCTTGCGAAACCAAAGGAGGTGTCCCCGACAGTGACGTCGGCGTACGGGTCGGGTATGCCGTACCGCCGTCGTCCTTTCAGTTGCCGGTGCGAAAGGCACCTGGTTATAGCACGTTGGGGTTTCCGCTCGGATCGTGGGTTGCCCTGAAGCGCTTCCCCGGAGCAGACGCGGAAGCCGAGAAGGCTGACGAAGGTGGTGCAGCACCATGTTGACCGGGTGTGTATGTGCTGTTGTGGTTACCGCTGTGGCTGTTTGTCTGTCCCTGATCCTGTGGGTACCCTCGTGATTGGTTTGAACGATTTCGGCGATTTTTGTTGTACGTTTGCGAGCGAGAAGACGTTCCGTCGCGGCGTTAGCTCACCATACGTGCTTGCCATCGTCGGAAAATGTCATCGTCGCCGAGTTGGCCGAGTTCACGGTTTAGACAGCCGCTGGCGTTGATAAAGGGATGCCTACAGTTGCGTAAATATTGAGTGTCTTCGTGAAAGTTGAGGCAATGACCCCTGTTGTCTCGGAGATCCGCGGCGCGGGCGAAGGGCATGAGGAGGCCACTCCAGAGGAGAGGGTCGTCGGTCTTAAACGAGCCACTAACAGCGAAACCTTCTGCATAGTGTTGTTCTGCTACGGGCCAGCAGTTGGACATTTTGTCGAGCCAGGGGTCGGTGGAATCAGTAATCGACAAGGCAATCGGATTGTGGCTCGAACCCGTCTACCAAGAAGGCGACTGGGACGGCACTCGGCCCTGGCCGCGCCGGTGAACGGCGGGCCGGCGCCCCGACGGGGCGGATGACCGCGTTCCCGTTGAAGAAACAGGTAGAGAAAAATATGTTTCGCCGTTGACGGCAGGTGTCTTATTTTGCGCCAAGTCACTAAAAGCTTTCCACATGGCATCTAATGAGGCATATGGCCGTGGGCCCGTAGCCTTCGAGCCAGGGTACAACGTAGGCATGAGGGTCGAAAACTGCTCGTTGACTACCATCCTAACCACCTTCAACACCGCATCCGTCCCCGGAGACAAAACACGCTAACTCCCCGTGACTGCCGATACTAGCACACGGAACTTCCGACTGAAATCAGCAAAAGGCGTGCCGTTACACACTCCGAAAGTATGCAACGTAGTGTAGCCTTCCCCTGTGTCGACCCGGTCGAAGTGCGTCACGAGCTGGCGTAGCAGGAGGGTGAAAGCCTCGGGCCCAGACTCTCCTCCGTCCAACGCTCTTGACACCTGCCCAAAGAAATAGTCGATCAAAGTGGTCATGGGGGCGGTCGTGGGTCTGTCAGGTGTTATGGCACGGTCGAATGCCCGGCGGAGGGGGTGGATCCAACCGGGTACCCACGTGGGCGCACGTACGGGTCGCAGCGCATGAGAATGTCAGTCATTGCAGACCGAACCGAACGTGTGAGTTGCTGTGTGCCGTCAGACTTGGTCAAAGAGGCGGGGAACGGTAGCACAGAAATGCGGAATACGTCCTTGTGCGAGAGCTGAACACAGGCACGCCTAACCGAATCATTAAGCGTGGATTTGCTAGAGCCGCGGCGGTAGCAAGTTCGGCGGTACGCTCGCGGGCTAAATCCGAAGAAACAGGCTTGGTGCGGTCGCCCGATACAGTAAGTTTGCTCAACCGTTCAGCGGAGGAGGCAATATCCACCAGGGAAGGAGTTACTTGCCTCTTGCCGGCTACCACTGTCACCTGGCCGTGGTCCGTGTTCGAGCTCGAGGACGAGCGGGAGGAGGTCGACGAGTCGTCTCACGCTGAAGGCTCTCGTGCGCTGTTTCGCTGTCCTCCGGTGCCTCCTCCCGAGTTGCCACCGCCGCTCCTGTTGGTTCGGGCCTGGTTGCTCCATTGGCGGCGCTGTGGGCCACCACCAGCACCCGGCGCTCCTCCCGCGCTCACACCACCGTTGCCACCCCCGCGGCGGCTGTGATGGCCACCACCCCCACCCTTTTCCCCGTTTCTCCCACTCTGGCAGCCACCACCCCCGAAGTTACCACCTCCACGGTTGCGGTCCCTCCGATCGCGGCTGCCACCGCGCCGCTGTTTGATGGCGCGCCTTCCCTCCAGCGCTTCCTTTGGACTCGGCCGAAGGACTGGGTCAGGGGCGTCGTCGTGGGCCAATGTTGAGGCTTTGACCAACGCGAGGGTGAGTGCTCGCCTCATCTGCCCAAAGGCGGAGGTGTTGTCGAGGCGGGCCCAGACCGCTCCCACTGAAAGGTCTCCCGTCTTGAACGGCGACCGTCGTTCTGACGTTAGGAGGACCGCGGCCGCTGCTACCACCGCCTCCGCCAGATCCGCCGAGAACTCTACCCTCGGCGTGCTGGACATGTATTGAATGCTGCCAGACATGAAAGCGTCGTCCCCGGGTCGTGTCTCTTGAGAGGCAACACCCAGCGAGCGCGCCGGGAAGGGGCGGCTCTCGCCGGAGTCGACGTAACTGAGAGGGCAACGGCTTGGCGCGCCCTCTCTACCGCGCGGAACGCCTCGCGAGCAGCGGCCATTGCCTGGTCGAGGGCTTGATCCTTACGGCGTCGTGGTTCATCATCGTGCCGTCTGCGCTCCTCACGCCGGTGCAGGGTCGCGTTGGCTTCGTCGAGCGCTTTTCGGGCCCGAGAAATTTCAGACTCTGAGTCTGACAGGCCGGCATGGGAGCGCTGGTCTCCGAAGCTCTGAGGAAGGCGCTCTGTCGAGCGCGGAGAGGTCAAGTGTCGCCGGTGGTGCTCTGAGGTCAGCTGGTGGCGCTCCCTCGAGGCTGGCGATATTTGGCGTCTAGAAATCCCCGCGCCAGGTAGGGGTTTTTCCGCCTCCCCCTCGTGGACCGGCGAGTCGAGGCGGTCGGTCGGTGTGCCTTGGAGTTGATTCGTGTTGGAGTCGCTGTCGTCGTCGAGGTTCTCGTCGCGTCGTCCTCCCCGTCTTGAATCGCGGGACCTCGAGCGTTCCCTTCCTTCTCCCTGGGCCTCCTGGATGGGGCACGTGGAAGACCGAAGTCTGCCCGAGTAGCCCGCATCGTCACTGGTAGACATGGTGCTGGTAGGGGGGGGGGGCGGGACGGGGGGGGAACGAGAGCGACTCGTGAAGGAAGCGGCGGAGGTCAATGTTTTGTTGCGGAGTCCCCACTGCGAGTAATGAAACGTTTTGTGTGCTAGCAAGGAGTGAGGCCAAGATGGGCAGAATTGACCCCGGCTGCGGGGCAGCACAATATAGGGCTGCACCAAAACGCCCACGCCCATCGCATCAAACCAGGTAGCATTTATCAAATGTGCAGTGTAGATGGTAGCACAGTAACGAATCGCCCAACAGGCCGACGCTCATCACACCAAACCAGGCAGCATTTAACCTAGGTGTAGTGCAAGGGGGTAGTACAGTGAAGGGTCGCCCAACACGCCGACACTCATCGCACCAAAACAGGCAGCTTTTATCGTATGTGCAGTGTAGATGGTAGCACAATAAAGGCTCGCCCAACACGCCGACGCTCATTGCACCAAAACAGGCAGCATTTAACCTAGGTGTAGTGTAGGGAGGTAGCACAGTAACGAATCGCCCAACACGCCGACGCTCGTCGCACCAAAACAGGTAGCATTTAACCTAGGTGTAGTATAGGGAGGTAGCACAGTGAAGGGGCGCCCAACACGCCGACACTCATCGTACCAGAACAGGCAGCATTTAACCTAGGGGTAGTGTAGGGAGGTAGCATAGTGAAGGGTTGCCCAACACGCCGACGCTAATCGCACCAGAACAGGCAGCATTTAACCTAGGTGTAGTGTAGGGAGGTAGCACAGTGAAAGGTCGCCCAACACGCCGACACTAATCGCACCAAAACAGGCAGCATTTAACCTAGGTGTAGTGTAGGGGGGTAGCACAGTGAAGGGTCGCCCAACACGCCGACCGTATAAAAAACGGGCATGATCTGCCCCAACAGTAGATAGGGGGGGGTAGCACAGTAGAGGGTTGTGCATGTCCCAATCGGCGGACAAGGTCAGTACAACGCTTGAACAAGGTAGTTTCCCCATTGACCGCACTAGAGGGGGACGGTCGCGCCTATACAGTAGTGTTGCTCGCTGCTGTGCCCATAGGTACCGACAATACCAGCGGCACAAAGATGGGCACTATAACCCCCCGAACAAGGTAGTTTTCCCCGACCGCACTACAGGGGGGTGGTCGCGCCTACAGTAGTGCTGCTCGCTTCATTATCAGCGATGTGCCGATAGGTGCCAACCGCACAAAGATGGGCAGTATGACCCCCGAACAAGGTAGTTTCCCCCGCGTCCGCACTATAGGGGGACGATCGAGCCTACATTAGCGCTGATTGCTGTAGTATCGCTGCTGTGTTAACAGGTAATGTCAATTCCAACCGCACGACGATGGGTAGTATAGCGTCCGAAAAAAGGCAGTTCCCCCACCGACCGCATTATAGAAAGGCGGTCGAGCCTACAGTAGTGCTGATTGCTGCGAGATTGCTTCTGTGACTACGGGTGACGACAACACCAACCGCCTTAAAAAGGGTAGTAAAACACCAAGACTAGCTGTAGAAAAAATGTGTACGCCCACGGCCGAATAGAAAGGCTGTTTGCCCCAAATTGCCGCATCAAACGGGCTGATCCCCACTTGCACTAGTAAAAGCTGTAACGCGCAGTATCTCCGCGACCTGTAGTAAACGCTCCGTAACGGGCAGTAGTAGCTGTCCGAACATGTGCAGAGAAGAAAACAAATTTCCAGCATAGACCCTACCAGTATCGTGAAGGGCAGCACATGCACCAACAGCAGAAGAACGGCAGCGTTTGCGCCTACAGTATAGTGCTCAGCATCTCCGCCAACTGTAAACTGCATTGCACAGACAGCAGTATCCGCCGTTGCAGCTGCAAAAGAAAAAAAATGCGGCATTTATCCCGGCAGCATTGATTGGCAGCACGCGTACCGTAGAAATGAACTGCAGCATTTATCCGAGCAGCATTGTGAAAGGGCAGCACGCGTACCGTAAAACTTTTTGCAGCATGTATCCTAGCAGCATTGTGGAACCCCGTAAAAAAAGTTGCAGAATTTACCCTAGCAGCATTGTGGTAGAGCAGCACAGTACCGGCAGGAGGAAGACGGCCTAACGCCTGGACAGCTGAAAAACAAAAATCCGTATTGAAAGAAAATCGTCAACACCATTTGTTAAGGTATTTGTGGGGTATTAGTCCGTTTGACCACTTACTTGCAAAAGATTAACCAATAGCTTACCCAAACTAAGCCTTATAACACTATCCCCCCCTGAAACGGCGGGATAGCAGGTCGGCCGGACATACGGGCGGACGTGTCAATATCCAAGCGGTTTCAATTCCTGGGGATACCCGGGGAGAGTATTTTTCAAGTTTGACATGGGGCAAGTCTGAAAAGGTTTATTGTGGTGGATGTGGGAATTGAACCCACGACCCAGAAAAAAACATGGTCCTGCCGACGACGCCATTTCAAAGATTATAGGTGGAGACACAGAGTGCCCCCTGCAAGTTTGCCAATTGAGCAGGTCCCCGGAGAGTATTTACTTTCTTTGCCTTCGTAGAGACGTAGCTTTATTCGATTCCACCAGAGCCCCGGATAGCTTTTGAGATCGGAGGCAAGTGCCTCCGATCTATTTTCTACCTTTCCCGAATATAAAACACCAACCTTACCATATGAAACCCATCCAAATGATCTTAATTTCGGATTGTTACAGGCCTTTCGAGGCCGTATCTTAATAATGACTAGTGAGATGTTGTGGTATCCTCATGGTACTTCTCTGGTATAGGCAGTGCACAGCAGCAGTGCATATCCAGTCTATCCCGTCCTTCCTGACTCGTTGTGGTCGCTCAAATATGAATGCTTGTATCCCATCCATGACATGTCATTCTCGTTTTTCTTGGACCGCACTTTTTTCAGTTCTATTCACTCGTATATTATATTCCTTCCTCACCAAATGCTCACCTGTATGTTTGCCGCAGATGAAGGAAGTCTTTTAGTTTTTCAGCACGTGAACAGCTTAGCAATGCACTTGAACATGTCACTAAGGCTCCCTGGTTCCCCTCAGTCACTACCGGATGGTACTATAGCACAAAAGACTGAGCTCAAAGCCTTGATTCCGCACACAACGAAGGTTGAAGCAAGGAACCAATACCGACTGAATGTACACGTGCATTGTTCATTTTTCGTGTAGCTGTTTTTCCATGATCTTGATTAAAGTATGAGGCACCTGTGTACGAAACGGAAATACGAAAAGATCATTTCATCCGTTCACGGCTATGTTTCATGTATCGTATATTGTTTGCAGGATTCGTAGCAAGTATGGGGGAGGAGCGTCTACCCCAGAGGGTATTGTTTGGGGAGCTTGTTGGGGGTAAGGGCTACTCAGGGGGGCAAGAGAAGGACTGGATGGCTCATCTGAAGGAGGATATGTCGGTCTTTGGAATGAAATTCGAAGCGTGGCGAAAGGCTGCTCATAAGGCCGGCAGATGGTTTCGACGAGTAGAGGAGGAAGCCGAGTTGTTCATGCGGAATTGGCATAATAAAACGGAGAGACGCAAAACTACAGAGCGACGCCCGAAGGTGCGGTAGCGCCATCCATCGTCGGCATCTCTAAGTGGCCGGGGGGAGGGCGGAGGCGGAGTCGGGGGAGGGGGAAGGGGGGGAGAAGGGGGGGCGTCATGCTCAACCGAGACTGAAGTCTGGGTCTGGCCATCATCGTCTTAAAATTTGTGGGCCTTCCAATGGCCGTCACAGGATAACGTAAGACCGCCCTGACTTCTTCGCCATGTTGCATTCTCTCCCCAGTGCCATTGATGATGCACTTGATATCCTCTATGTTAGCCGTTGCCGTTTTTAGTCAGTTCCTACTGTAGGGTCTGCTAGTATTACATTTTTCTTTTCTTTCCCTTTCCTTGCTTCCTCTTCTTGTCTTGTCTTTCGTTGCTTTTCTTGTCTTTTCTTTTATTTCCTTCCATTTTTCCTCTTTTGGTTTCTTGTCTTCTCTTTGCTTTCCCTTATATTCTTTTCTTTTCTTTGTTTCTTTTTTCCAATTGACGTGCGTCTGTCGTACGTATGCGTAGTGATTGGTACTACGTGCAATAGATACGTGGTAGTCTTTCTTGGGTGGCAAGCGGTATAGTCGGTTTTCCAGGCGCGAGTAGTGAGACGTATGCACCAGTATAAACCTGGCACATCGTGCTGACTCCTGATTTCACTTTTATATGTTTCTGGTGGAGGCATGACTTGCGTCAGCTGTGATATATGCGTGTACCATTTGGTTTGTTTGAATTTTTCCCTGGGGTATTCCTCAGCTCCAGAGTGACTGGAGCCTGTCCTGTGACCACGGACTTGATTATGCGAGTTAATAATATGAAAACAACAACAACAACAACAACAGGACGACCCCCCGCAATTTAATTATCACGCACGGGCGTCGTAGTTGCGCTGCAACCTGTCTGATAACCCGGGAAGACGGGGCGGTCATTGATAGTTGTATGGATGGTGGTTTTTGGTTCGATTGCTCTCTTTTCACTGCATGCCCGCGGGTCGTCACTCTGACAGCACTCCAGACAGGAGCAGGCGCTTTCGTCTGTGCTCACGATTACCGTGCGGTTGGCACGGTGCAGGCAGGCCAACCGCTGTAGTTTGTAGCCACGAGTTGGTTAGTTGTGGAAACGGGGGAACTCTATGCTGTAGTTGAGTGAATACCCGCGGCCACGTGAGTTCAGTTTGCACATCATTGGATCATTTCACTTGTGCGCCTTCTTTCGTATCGTGCGTTTTTAGGCGGGAACGCGTAGTATTTCCAGGACGAATGTTGATTTCATTTTGGCTTTTCGGATCATCCTAGGGCTCCAGCACCTTTGTGTGACCACCGACTCTAGATGTTTGACAAGAGCTAATGTGAGACAACTGTCAATCCTTAGGTGGCGGTGCGTAGCGTGTATCAGCCCGTATCTGGAATACACTTACGTAGGCTCGCTTGCGGATGACCCGATCAAGACACAGCCAATATAATGTTTAGAGTCTAACGCAGACTCACGGTTAAGTGTGCCTGTAGAAGAGCTTCGAAAAAGAAAAGAGAAGAAGTTCGTTGGCCGAGGACCCCAAGACGGTATGTTGGTTGATGATTAAGTTGCTCAGCAGATGAGAGCTAATGGTGAGCAAAGAGGAGTGATCGAGGCGGGCCTGACCATCACCTGATCGAGACGGCACAATTCCTTAATCTCCGGACAGATGTACTCTACGGGTAGTTGTTTGATCTACCTACAGCAAGGGTTCCTGAGGCTTGCTCGTGGTCTACCGTACCTATGGCAACGTTCCCTGAGGTTTGCTTCTGGGAGCTTAGCTACGTAAACGTCCCGACAGTCAACCTACAATCGCATTCCATGAATGTTGCTATACGTACCAGGTACGTTATTCCGCTGCATTTATTTGATGACACCGCATTGCTCGTACGTACTACATTCGCCAGCTTTTGGGTATGACTAACCATTAAGCTGCTGTGCATCATATATCCAAGTCGTTACTGCTGAGACTTCTGCATGCTAAATACCGCATCGATAAACGACATCTAACAGACTTATTATTACTGTCTGTTGTACGAACAACTCGCAATGTATGTATACCAGATGACTCTTAAGTGTTATCAAGTAACGACATGACGGTTACTGACAAGTAGCATTTCTATTAACAACAGCAACAGGACACAACAGTGCAACCGCGGGTAGCAGACGAGGTGTCAACGACATCGTCAGGCGCCTTCAATCGCTGCTCAAGATAGTCAAATGCTACCGAGATATGATAGTACCGTTGTCTTTACCAGCTTTTGATTTATGAAACTTACTAACAAAGACGGACAATCGGTATGATAATAGCACGCCGCTTGCAAAGATGAGCATCGGCATCGAACCTAAGGTCGTCGAACTCACAGCTGACGACGTTGTTACAATAAGTTTACAAAATAGATGCCTAGTCAAAATACGGCATCCAAGTCGCCCCAGCGGCAACGTTCGGTACAATAACAATAATACCTCGTTCTGGTGCTGCTGCTTTTGAGCGAGAGGTGTAGGCAGTGTCACACCCCTAAATGAAGTCAGGTCGCCCCGGTGGTGATCTACGTTGGTTAGACTATATAGTGTGGTTACCCTCTCCAATACTAGTAGTAGTATAATAGCGTTCGTGGTGGTCCTTGAGATCGATTCCCACCGTGCGTGGTAATATATTTTGGCTTTCTCATTTATTTGCAAAAATGATGAAAATATATCATCTATTAATGCGAGCTGGTTCCATACAAGCGAGAGCATGAAAAAGTTTCTGCTCCATTCAGAGGTTTGCGCCCTAATCGAAAAAACGAGTTGGAAAACGAAGCTTGGCAGGGTTACCTTACGCAAAAACGTCATGCTGGCCTTTTTCTTGAAAAGATGTGAATTTTTGGTGAAGGACCAGGTAGGTACTTTATAACGCGTTTTTGTTGTTTTTAGGCGACTTTGACCGAACATTACAGACGAGAAAAAACAACAAAAAAAAAACGTCGCTCTCACGAGGTTTCGTATTATGCTATTAGTAGTGAAGAACAACCTTGCCAAATTTCGTTTTCCAACTCTTCTTGGATCCGGGCGTTAAAGCTTGAAATAAAGTGATTTCCGTGAAAACAAAAAACGTACGTGGGGTTCTCAAAGAGCCCAATACATTGTTCTAGTACTTTGACAGGACCTAGAAAGGTGCGTTTAATTTAACAGCGTTGTACGGCTCGCCGAACAAAACATGTGCCATGGGCGTCTTCCATTGCTGATGAAGAAACAACAGAGGGGATACGTACGATGTCCTGTTCAGCACGTGAACTGTGTTTGGTTCCAGACCTCACCCCAGAGCGCCCCGACAGCCATGAATGTCGCGGAAAATGCGGACCAAGGCTACGGTAGGGGGGGTACCCCCATTTTCACTGGTGTGTTTGAGCCACTCGCACGAGTAGCTCTGTAGCCTACGGATGAAGATGGTTTAGGAACTTGGTTTGCCGCAGCTTAGATCACCTTTGCATTGCGGATTGATTTCGTCAAAGTAAAACATAAAGAAAACGTAAGATTGCATAGGAACAAAGGGGTTACTCGCGCGAGTGACCCCTAGCCACTGAAATAAAAGGCCCAAAAGGGGACCCCCCTACCGTAGCCTGGGTCTGCGGTGGTCGACTGCACGGACTGTGAAGCCGACCCGGACTGCGACAACCCAATACATCGCGTCTGAATGCGGTAGACGAGATGACGGAAACGTTGAAAGGCATTCACGTCAAGGAGATGAACGTTAACGAGATCGAAGATGGCGATGATGATACGACGGTGCCCCCCCGCCCTGAGTGGAAATTTCGTCACACTTCGTTTCTCTGGAGTGCGCGGCGGAGGCGTGTGGCAATGGCTATGCCTCCTTCTATCTGCGGAATACCAGGATGCCATTAATCAAAACGCATGCCTCTAAGCCAATGCAACAGGCAGAGATGAGGCAATTGTGTGAACCTCAACTAGGGCAAAGGGCTGGGCACAGCGGAGGACTGTAGGGCACTACAGTAACCAGTACAGTAGTACGGTACCGTGGCATAGGTTGGAGCTCTGCTGAGAGCGTGTAACAAAGCGAAGAGCCTCCTCCATAGAACAGTACGGCGGTGTGTGTTTTTAGCGGGTGGTGTATGTCTTCGGCGGGTTCTGTCGTCTGCTGCTCGAATACACAACTCTTCTCAACATGCAAAGTATGTGCGTGCACCCGTCTGCTCTGCTGCGTTATTGTCCCGTCTGTTCTTCTGTGCTTTGGTGAGCATTTGACACCACACGTGCTCACTGGGTTCAGCACGGGTACTGCTACAACGCTGTACCTTCCTTCCCCGAGCACGCTTATGAAGTTCCTCTTTGTGAGGTCTTCGTCTTTGTCATATTTTCGGTCAGAAGAACTCTGTGAGCTGTACCTTAAAACGCTGTGAATTCTCAAGAAGGCGGCTGCCGCCATATATAGGGATACCACCAAACCCCAATAGAGCGGTCAACCGCCCTAACTCCAATAGGGCGGCCTTTAAAGGGCGGTCGAAATCTCGGTGCACTACACCGCCTTATACAGGCCTCCCGACCGTGCCTCCTACATACTGCGCAGATTCCGTGGCTCTTTGTACTGTCATGCTATATATACCAGGTATGTTATAAAAATAGAAATACACTCCAGCTGTGAGATCGAAGATTTTGTCGAAAGTCATATTTGCAAGCTGTGTGTCATACTCCGATCGCGCGTATTACTAGGTGTGTGTCCTCATCAGGGATATAGGTCGGCCGCTCCCCTTGGAACTACATTATAGATTGTACCAGAGTCAACAGGATGATGTTAGTCAGTCTGTGCGCGAAAATTTCAAAAACCCGTTTTTGAGAGGGACAAAATCTGACAGCTGTGGAAGGAAATGTATCAGTTTATCAAGTGTATCCTGGAAATCGTATAACCGGTGAGGGGAGGGCGTTTTTAAGGGCGTTGTGGCCTGGGTTTGAACAAGAGGGAGCGCGGGGGGGGGGGGGGGGGGGGGGAGGGGAACGGGCGGGGCAACTCAACCTGTGCGCAGAAATCACAAATCATTTATAGGAACAAATCTGACGGTTGTGGAAGGAATGCATCAGTTTATCATGTATATCCTGTAAGTCGTACAACCAGTGAGGAGAAGGCGGGGTGTTCGAAGGGGTCGGGGGGGAGGGGGGGGGGGAGGGGATTTCCAACAGCTTTATATCGGGCGGGGTGTTCGAAGGGGTCGGGGGGGAGGGGGGGGGGGAGGGGATTTCCAACAGCTTTATATCGCATAGATGTAGGGGTTTGCTATACGCGTGGTGCTAGATCTAGGCGATGGTGCGAGTGGGGGGGAAGGAGGGGGAGGGGGGAGGGGGGGGGAGGGGGGGGGGGGCGAGTTGGAGCTGCAGCGAGATGGAGCTACAGCATGGATGGATAGAAAGACAATGAGATGATATCAACTACGTGGTAGTGTTTACTACTCTGGCAGATTTCGTTTTTAGGTGGGGCGTTTGAACAAGAGGGCGCGGGGGGAGGGGGGAAACGGGAGGGGGGGGCGGGTTCGGAAATGAATTGAAGCTACGGCATGGATGGCTAGAAAGATAATGAGGCGACATCAGTTGCCTGGTAGTGTTTATTACTTTGGTGGGGAGTGGGGAAGAGGGGGCGTTGAGGGAGGGGAGGGGGGGGGGGGGTGATTAGGGCTACAGCATGGATGGCTAGAAAGATAATGAGGTGATAACAACTGCGTGGTAATGTTAATTACTCTGGCAGATTTCGAGTTGAGGTGGGAGGTTTGAATAAGAGGGAGCTATATATGTACGTGCCTATTCCTGGATCGCACGACAGTTTCCTAATCTCACTACTGATTCCGAATCCCACGGCCGATTCCGAATCACACCGCAGTTGAATAACATACTCAGACCTTGATTGACCAGCAGGGATGGACGTATAGTCTATTCTCATACAAATAGCGCATACTGAGTGGCACACTATAACATTAGCCCACCCTCAATAGTCGTAGATACAGATCACGTGACGATGGAGCGATGGATAACTAATACATCAGGAAATCGGGAAGTGGATCGGAGATACTGCTTATCAAAACAACGACCGCAAACGAGGCTATTGACCAACCCACACCTCGTGATTGATGATTGATGATTGATGATTAATGATTGATGATTGATGCTAAGACGTCTCTGGTAGGGGTTAATCCGTGGGCCCACTGTCAACAGAGTGCTGAGCAGAAAGTACTGAAGCAAGGGAACGCAAAATACAAAGAAAGGAGATCCAGAAAAGGTAACACTCGAACTGAGGAAGAGAAAGCGCGCACTGCAGGATACCAGCCAGCAACTGAATCTCTGTGCTTGGGACGCATGGGCGTGGGTAATGGAGCACAGGAAAGGTAACGTCCTAACTGAAAACAAACACGTGCACTGTAGGATACCAGCGAGCCACTGAATCTCTCTGTGCTTGGGACGCATGGGCGTGGGTATAGGGGCACCAAAAAGGGGATACCGAAGTGGAAGGACACGTAAAAAAGAACAAAGAAGATGAAAAGTCATACTGAATATGGGAAACGATAATATTGCAGCAGCCCCAAAGGGTCTATAACTGGAACAGCGGAGTTACAGTACACATGGATGGTGTGTACCGCTGTGGTCGTATCATAGGGCATTTTACTTGGAACGGTTGGACAGATTTTGTCAGGGAGTTCAAATGTCATTATTGGCGTTTCTCGTGAGCTCTTGAGATCTTGGATACGAACGAGAAGGTCCATGGCCGATGGCATGGTACTTCCCCGTGTGTTAACGAACGGACTCTTGCGTTGTGGACAAGCGCACTCCGAGCCTACGAGGGGAAGTCCTCGGAGCTGATACCACCGGGCCCGCGGTCGCGTCAGTAAGTACAATTCAATTGAATTGGATACGTTATGTTTACTGCCCAAAACGTGACCAATTTCCTTTTCGGACGCCGGAGAGCACTGTTTGCCGTGCTTGTGTGGCACCAGCCGAAAGCAATGGAAGGCTCTACAGCAGCAAGAGGAGCGCAAGCGCAGGGCGCTGACGGAGTCCATTCTGCAAGCTGGGGCAACCTGAGAGGTGGAGGCCGAGCCGGCGGCCGTCTGAAGCCGGAAATTAGGGTAACGATCGGGGGCGATAGACCGCCTGGGTTTGGTGTGGCGATGTAGTTACTTTCGAAAAATTGCGCGGATTTCTTGTTGCCTAATCGGAGTACGAGCAGCAGATGCGGTTCACAAACCAAGATAGAGCAAACCGGGTACTCGCGAGGAGGCGAGAGCTGGTAGATTCGGCGACCCAAATGATGGTGGATGATGAGCTCTGCGATGGCAAGCCCTGGATCGACCTCTCCGAAGAGGAGCTATTGCAAGGGCTCAAAAGGTTTGCTGGAGTTGATATGCAGCAGACAAGTGAAGAGGACTTTTGCCGCCAGATACTCCGTGTGCTGAAGATGGATGCGAGCGTGCCGGTAGCGAGCAGAATGTTCATGCAAAAACGTGCCCTGTGGAAATACCTTGCTGACAGCGGGCTCACGGAGGTGGTGAAGCCCGACGGTCGGCAGTACACGCTAACGCATGGCAAGGTGTTGGTTGAGGCAATAGCGGCGGGAATCGAGCCACTCGAGTTCCGCCGCAAGGTGGAAAAACAGATGCGCTTCGATCTCGTAACGCATGACCCTGACGCGTTGTTCAGCATAATTGCCAAGCAGCAACGGGATCAAGCCGTAATTGAGGCCAACGATGCTGTACGCCGGCAAACAACAAAGCGGCGTGACGCTAGTTCGATGGCTGTTGCGGGGACCAAGCCGCAGGGAAGTACTGCTGGCGGGCAGGACTCATGTGAGAATGCCATGGCTGCCGATGTCAAAGCAGAGCGGAACCATCGGTACGACAACAAGGAGTACTTTTTGTGTGGCAAGCAAGGTCACAAGCAGCGGGACTGCCCCCAACGCCAGGAGGGTAAGACGGGGAAAGGCGTCCATGGCCAGAGCCACGGCCATTCCCCTATACAGCAGCAGCAGTCCACAAGCGCTCCCGCTCAGCATACCCATAGCAGACAACTGGGATGGCCCCTGCGTCTACCACCCCTCGAGCTAGTGCGTACAAGACCGCCTCAAAAGCGGTGGTTACGGAGACCCAACCTGCTGTGCCTGAACCATCTATGCAGCATAACGATGACTACGTGTACATTTGCGTGCCGCGGGGAAGGATGGCGCCAATGGATTATGGATTCACCGAGACGGTGCGGCACCAGGTGTCCCAGAGCGCTGGGCCACAGAATGCAGCGCCAGTTCTTCACTCCATTTCGGTGTAGCTGCCGGCACCCGCGTCGCAGCAGTCGTGTGGTGATTCAGCAACATTTTCATATACGCGTGTCTCGGTCTTACAGCCGGGTCGAAGTGGTAACACGAGCGTGGATACGGTGAAGACCGAACGGCACTTGGAGGCCCTGGCACAGCATGTCGCAGGGCGTCTTGTGGTTCCCGGTGGTTCCACGGTTGTTGAGGTTAAGGTGCTGATGGATTCTGGTTCAGGCAGTACAGCTTATCGGAGGAGCTGGTAGAGGCCCTGCAGGGACAGCCGGGGATGACCCAAACCTCGTTAATGCAGGCGTTTGTTAGGCATGCGCGTGTTGTGACGTCGTTGGGCCAGGAGTGTGATAATGAGACGCAATCGTGTCCGCTCCACTCAACGGTCGAAACTCCATGGGGACCAGTCCGATTTACCATGCCGTTTATCGTGCTCCCTGGGAGAGGCGATGTGGTTATCATCGTGCAGAAGACGCGGAGAGAGAAACTCGGCATCGACGTCATGCGCAGCTCAAGGTCTCTGTACTGAAGGCACAAGGGTGTCAAGATGGCGCTGGAATGGAGCTTACATCTCGTTCTATGGGCGAGGCCAACGATGGTGCTGTGCTGCGAGCGGCGATGGCTGTCACAGTGTTCGTGCCGGGCGGTGACGTGCCAGGCGACGAGGACGATGAGGTTTCACTGACGCTGCCGTGTCAACGATCCATGATCTTGCTAGATTCCGAGGTGAAAATGCGGGATCATGCGGGCGTATTGGAGACGGCTGTCGATGACGCTGTTGACCGTGGCTCCCCGCCGGAATGTGCCAAAATGCTGCGCGATATCGTTTCTCGCACGCACCTTGACGTGTTATGTCGGGCGTTGATCCACCTGCACGTATGAAGCTTGGGGCGGTCCAGTTCCATTCAGGGGCAAGGGTGGTGCGGACGAAGTCCAAACCTGAACGTAATCGCCTGCGGTGGAGTGCGGCAGAGTCGTGCCCCGACTGCCTCTCGGTAGTGACGACAAGTTTGTCGTCAAGGTGGTCTGGGAAGGGCCGGAGGAGGCGGAGAGCACCTGGGAGCCGGTGTCGCGCGTGTTTGATGGCGCGACGGCCGTGCTGCGAAAAAAGCTCAAGGCGCTGAGGCTGAAGATGGATCAGAAGCGGGGACTCGTACAGCAGTATGGGATGCGTGTTTGATCATATTGTGGTTTGGGGGGGATCCCGAATTCTGAATTGCTGACTTTAATTTTTTTTCTAAATTTCGAATCTCGGGTTTTTTTTTCGTACTTGGAATTTTTGCGCAGGGCGCTGGTAGCTCCTGCTGATGCGGCCACAGCTGGCGGCTCATCGCCGAGGCTGTGTGGACAGAGCATGTCCGGAGTTGATGCTTCCGTTTGACGGGTGGCTGTACTGAAATACACGTTCCATGTGTGGTCTGGGTTTCGGCAAGTTGCGTGCGCAGTTGAAAGGGCGACGCTTGGTGCGCGTGATTTGCTTGAAGGTGCATTGGTGATGACGCGGCTGCTGAGCATTCGTTGTTCGCGGTCAGTAAACGTGGCAGATCTTAGGCCGAGGTGAAAATTACCGGGATGTGTTGGGTTTGACCATTGCCCAACGCACAGGCAGCTATGCTTATGAAAGCTACTCGGTCTGAGCCAACTTGAGGTTGGTAGCAAGAGATGGGCTTTTGGAGGGTGCTGTACCGCTGTGGTCGTATCATTGGGCATTTTATCGTACATAGAATGGTTTGATACTTTTTCTCAGGGAATTCCACTGTCATTATTGGCGTTTCTTGTGGGCTCTTGAGATCTTGAGATACGAACGGAAAAGTCCATGGCCGATGGCATGGCACTTCCCCATGTGATAGCGAACGGACTATTGCATTGTGGACAAACGCACTCCGAGCCTATGAGGGGAAGTTCTCGGGGCTGATACCACCGGGCCCGCGGTCGCGCGAGCCGGTACACGTGCCACAATTCGTGAGGAAACCAACAACACATACAAAACATTAAACACTGAAGCAATGGTTGGCGCCAATTTCCAGACATGCTAAGGGGGAATAGGATGGGGTCCGCGGAGACCGTCAGCATTCCGTAGGACACCGCGAGCCAGTCCCCCGGCCTGATGAAGCTGACGACACTAGAACCCGTGGACGGTGCTGCATGAATTGGTATAAGATGATGGCAGGAGGTCGATCTTGATCGGTCCCGGGTCATCGAGGAAACGAACGATGTAGCAGCTGGAGAAGAATTGTCGGCCGAGGCGCGATGGGCTACCTTGCCCAACCACCAGAGACTGTCGCGGGCTTTGTACCAGAGACATGCCCGTGCGAGGAGGGTAGTCGAGCTGAAGCGTTGAAGCCAGAGTGTGCGCGGGACGAGTTTGTACCCGGGAGGGAGAAAAAGTTTGCCCTGGGTCCACGCTATGTCGAGGTGAGCGGCTCCGATGCGCATCTGTCGGTAAAAGCGGTTGGACTGGTGGTGTTGTGAAGGGGTACCCGACCAATAGCGGAGGGTGTGAAGCCGGTGGTGTTGCAGGTCATGTTCGTGTTCCGATGAGGGGCTGAGATGTCCGGCACAATGGGTTTCGTGCATGACCGCGAGAACGCCTCCCCGGCGGCGAAAGAGTTGATGTCCCGAGGTGTGTTCGACCACGAGGCGTTCCGGCGGTGGAGAGACATCATCGAGGGTAACGCGGAAGGGCGGGGACTTGGAGGAGAAGGAGTTGAGCACGTACTTGGTGAGGTCGGCCGGAACATGATTTGGTATGACCTAAATGTCGACGGGGTTCCGGCATGGTTTGGAGCGGGGAACGGAGACGCGAGGTTTGGAGTCACGACGGGGCATCGGACGGGAGAGCAAAGTACAAGTGCTTGTCGTGAAGGGGCCGGCCACCTGGCCCACGGCAAGGATCTTGAAAGTGCCGATCCAAGATAGCTTAGTCTTGAGGACGATGGGGTGGTCGATCCCTTTCCTGGCGCCTTGGCGAATGGTGGCAGCGGAGTTGTAGATGCACGCCCTACCATTGACGGAGAATGGGGGTAACAAGCGCAGGGCGTCCGTGAGCGGAGGGTTGCGGTGGTCGAGACGCGATTCGTAGATGGCGTGTAATTCCCGGACGTCGCGGCAGGCGCTTTGTTGCCAGTCGGTGGCGAGATCTATATAATCCAGCTGGTTCCGGTTGAGGCTTTTAGTTTCCGGCGATGTTGGGAAGATCAAAGACGGTAAGGGGGAGGCGGGGAAGACGACCCATGCGCCCTTTGTTGGGGCAAGTCCGGTGGCTGCGCTGACGGCGTTGTTGCTTGCGCTCTCGACGTGTGGGAGTTGAATATCCCAGTCAGTTTGATATTCGTCGCCGACCATGGCGAGCATGAGGTCCATGTCGTGGTTGACACGATCGACACCGCCGATGGTGCATGGACGGTAGGAGCTGGTGGCAATCTTATTGAGGCCGAGGCGGTCGTAGAGGGCGAGGGAACGTTTGGAGCAAAACTGGAGTCGGTTGTCGGAAAGAAGAGTGACGGGGCATCCCCAGAGAGGAATGTATAGGTCGACAAGGATGTCGACCGTGCCGGAGGCTGTGAATTAAGCCTCTGCGTAGTAGCGTACATGCCGGCGCGGCGGCTGAAGTGGTCCGTAAAATGGAGGATGTAGGCGTTGCCTCGAGGCGTTAAGGGTAGGAGGGAGAAGTAGTTCACGCCGACGATGATGCCGGGGCCGATAGGTAACGGCAAGGAAAGTGTGGGCTAGATAATTGTTTGGCGCAAAGTCTTGCGCGCCTGGCACTTGAGGCAGCGGCCACCAGCGGGTGGTAATGTCCAAGTCGATCCACGAGTAGAACGCCTAAGCATGCTAAGTATCCGAGAAACATCTAAGTAGCAAGAGGTGGTGGAGTGCCATGTGTGTAGGACCCATGGGCGCGTCAAGATTGGAACGTATACGCGGGGGGCGGGGCAAGGGGCGGGGATGGAGGAGTGCATGCATGGCGCGTTGAGTTCGTGTGTGGTCGGTGGACGAGAAGAACGGTGCTGTCGTCGACGGTGTGCAGTTGGCCTTTTGTGGCGAGGGTTAGGACCTCCGTACGAGGTAGACGACGGGTCGAGGGGATGTAGTCCAACGGGTCGTCCGGTGGTGGCGAAGGTGAACCCAGGAAGTGGAACTGAAGGGTGGGGGAGCAGAGGGGCGCGGCGCGTTGTCCGCCCGCCCAGTCAATATAGGTATCAAGCTCGACACAGGAACGGAGATGTAGGTCCTCAACGGGCTCGGCAATGGGTTCCGGTAGTCGAGGCGGTGCCTGCAGAGCAGAGGGGGGCGGGGGAGGGGGCCTTGAGTCGGTGGTCTGCGATGAGGAGGGCAGATCCGGTTGGGGGGTACTTGATGGGGTCGCGGTTGAAGGCGACGAGATGCTGTGTGCAGCGCGGCGTTGTGTCGTAGCAGGTCGTTGGGCGGCCGGTTTGGACCCAAGAGTATATGGGCGGCGCAGGGGAGATAGTGGTCTTAACGTGGCGGTAGCCGGGGGCCGACGACCAAATCCGTGGTCCGCAGAAGTACGGGGATTTCCAGCTTCAGCGGCGGATCGATGCCGGGTCCGACAAAATATCAGGCCTAACGAGGCACGAGGAGAGGTCGAAACCGAGACGCCCGACGTGGACGATGAGGAGACGACGGGTGGCCTGGAAGCCAAACCCGGAGCAGTACCAATGACCACGGCGGCTTTCTCGGATCTGGAAGGTGATTAGGCGACGTGGTCGAAAGCAGAGATGTGGCCGACAGAAACGCTGCAAGGCGAGTTGACGGCGAGGTCTTGGACAAAACGTGGGCCAGCGGGAACGCTGTGGAACAATACCGCGGCGGGGTCTTGGTCTTGGACAATTCGTTAACCGACGCAAGCACCGTGAGTCGATGCCGAGGTGGGGTCTTGGTCTTGGACTAGGCGGTGCCGGTGGGTCCGCCGTGAGGCGATGTCCCGGTGATTTCTTGTTCTTGGGCAAAGAGGTGGCCGGCGGGAACGCCGTGAGGCGATGTCGCGGCGGGTGCTTGATCTCGGGCAAAGCGGTGACCGGCGAGAACGCCGTGAGGCGATGCCGCTCCGCGGTCTTGATCGTAACGTAGACCAAGGAAACCGCGGGGAGGCGAGTCGGTGGTAAGGTCTTGAGCAAAGTGGGGGCTGAGGGGAGGACTGCAAGGCGGTTCAGCGGCGGGGGCTTGGATACAGCGGGGGCCGAGGAGAAGGCTGTGAAGAGATCCGGCGGCAGGGTTCCGGGCAGCGATGGCGGCCACGAATCTGAGGTGTCCATGCGCGGTCCGTGGCAGCGGTAGTCGCCTAAATCGTTGTTGATGCACAGCGGAAAGGGGGGATGGTGTCCAAGCAGCTGGAGGCAGGTGGGATAAGCCACCCAAGCCAATGCCCGTGGTGAACGGCTCGATTTCATTGAAACCGCAGGCTTGGATAAGGTGGATGCAGACGGCGTCGGGGCTGGTGAGGCAGTCGGGCACGGTGCGATCGAGGTCAGTGACCGGTTGTGGGAGGCGGGAGAGGAAGTAGGCGTTGCCGTTTGACGAGCTTTTCCGATACTCCAAAGTGTGGGAGTATACGCAGAAGAGCTCCAACCAGCGCTGTACGCAGGCGTTGCGCTCGCCGACCTTGGTAATATTCTCAAGCGCCTTGAGGTCAGAGTAAATGAGGAACTCGGTAGACCAGAGATTATTTCGGAGGCCAGAGATGACCACAGAGGCGTTTATTGGCCCAGACGATGTTACCGGCAGATAAAATAGTAATAAAATCATACCAGGTTACACAATAAACAAAAACCAACACAACAGCAGCATCAAAACTATCATTCTAGTTCATCCCATGCATTCTCCTCGCACTGCTTTCGCCCTTTCTCCCAGTAGTAACTCAGATCCGGGGTCACATAGCGACCCCTCTCGGCTACGGTGCATGCCTTTATTTTTATTGCGAGAATAGTTCAAAAATCTTGTCCGTCGTCCACTCGCGCCAAATTGAACCGGTCCACGCTTCTAGGCGCTTTCAGCCGCCGATCCTTTCTTGGAATTTTTGCAAATAAAGGAAAATTTTCACCACGGTGGGAATCGAACTCAAGGACCAACGGTGTAGTAGTATTCGAAGGCAACCACTAGACCACCGGGGCGACCGGCTTCATGCATAACTACCATCGTCACTGTATGTAGACTATAACTATCATTATTACTCATACACTATTCGGAATCAGAAACCACCAATGAAAGTATAATGTGAACATAACACCATGTTCATTTTGCTCCCATCCACTTCAATAATTATAGTTTATCTTTGAAATGTTGAGCATCTGCATTTAGCACAGTGCAGGTAAAACAGTTTGCTCCCCCCCCACCCCCCCCTCTCCGTTAACAACTCCTCCACGCCCCCTCAACCCCCCCGCCTTCCCCCTCTCTCCCCCTCCGCCCCACCAAATATAATCCGCCAGACGTTATAAACACTACCCGACAGGCGATATCATCTCTTTCCCTTTCAAGCCATCTATTCAGTAGCTCCAACCAACTAATTCACTACACGGCCCTCAAGTTTCAATCAACCCCCCTCCTCGTCGCCCCCACCTTTGCCTAATAGCATCACGCGTGCAATAAGCTCCTGTTCCTTTGTGCGACATATTCCCTCTCTACCCCCCCATACCTTAGCGTAGAGATCTCCAAGGACTGCTTTTGGAATGCACACATAGCAAGAGTAATATAGGAAAGGGTAAAACACAAAAATATAGGCGACTTGGATGCGATCCTCTTAGAAACTCGCACCTTGATATTAGGAACAAAGTATATTCTGATTAACGTGATTGTACCAAAGGTAGAGTATGCAGGACAAGTATGGGAAGGGAACGCGATGGTTGTAAAACAACTGGAATCAATGTACATGACAGAAGCAACGAAAAATATGTACTAGGATGCTCAAGTACGACGAGTAATACAGCATTAAGAGCAGAACTATTAATAGGGATTTACCCACCTACTGATATAACAAATAAAGACGCGAGAAAGTTGAAATGGCAATACAAAGTGAGGAATATTCCTGAAAAGGGGTTGCCAGCCATGCACAGCTGATGGGGCTGTATAGAGTATGGGAGAAGTGAAAAAAAGGGCGAGCTATAACAAGATGGGATAACGCAACCCAGAAAATATGGAAGGATTTAGGCGACCAAAAAGAGGTACACTGTCCATAACGAAGTTTAGCGGGTGCAAGACCGGTCGAAGTAAATAAGGGATAGAAGAAAGGGAACGGCTAGCGTTAAGAAATAGGGTGAAAGAAGAAAGGCACTAAGATATAAACGGGGGGGTGAGGGAAGATATTTGGAATGAAAACGTATTCGCACGGCCTAATGGATGACGCGCAAAAAAAGCTGACACCGTGATTTCGTATAGGGGACCTGGACCTACCCGAAAGAAGAAAGAGGTATACCAGTAGTCGGGACGAGGAGGACGTGGATGCACATACCCATAGGTGTCCGTGTGGCATAACTGTTCAATAGAGTGTATAGAACTCATATAGTAGGAAAATGGGAAATATACAAGGGTGAGCGGGATGTGTCAGAAAAGATGAGGAGATTAGATGAATGTGACATGAAAGGGTCTATTTGGTAGACTAGACTACAGTAACGAGAAGACGATCGCTATTATCCTCGGAGCTGGATGATAGATGGTGGCCACAGACGGCCAAAGAGAAAAGGGGATACGTAGGCGAAACATGTTTTGTTTTTTATACGGAAGAAACGTAATGAGCGTCCAAATGTTGGAGGTATCTCTGTCAGGAATAGGATCGGTGCTTCGTCTCGAAATGGGTGCGTGGTCAACGGTCAAATGACTAAGGCAAGCAACAAATATGTACGCCTCCCCGCCCTCCCTCCCCCACCCCCCCCCCTTTGAACCCCCGCCCCCCTCCCCTCGCCGGTCATACATACGACTACTACAGGATATACTGTTGCATTCCACAGCCGTCAGAATGCCTCCCTCATAAACGGGGAATACAGTTTCCATGTACAGGTTGATTGACATCATAATCACCAGTGTGACTCTGTACAAGCCAGTTCCAAGGCGAGTCGCCGACCTATACTATATCCCGAATAACATACACCCCCGTAAAAAAATACGCGCGATCGTGGTATCACACACGGCTCTGGCAAATATGAGTTTTATCATCATTTTCGATCTCACAGCTGTACGAGTGTTGTAGTTGAATGTATACTAATTTTATATGCTACTACTACCACTACTAATACTTGTACGGCCTTCATTCGCTGTATCGCACGAACTACGCGCCGGCGTAACGTGGTGAACTACATTTATTTTCCCTATCCGTCGCACGAGTAAAAAATAAAAGAGCTTATCGCCCTATTGCTATTATGAGACGAAGAGTACTACTGTTAGCGTATCGCGTAAAATGACGATTTTGTCGGTCGGGTTGCCCGAAGGAATGTCTTCGAAGCCACGTTTGGTGTGAGCTATTGAGCTCCTCATGCTAGGAGCTCGGACTCTTTCAAGAATCTGCTACAAGACATTCCTAGCGAGGGATGACTCTCAAGATAATTAAAGCTCTTGCCGTAGCTCGCGACCACTTCCTCCATGCCGGTGCCGGTGCCGGTGCATGCACCAAACCCGTGAAGTGGGAACCGGAAAAGTAACAACTCACGCGCGAACCGCGAGTGGCACCGAGTGGATGAAATCATTGGCCGCAAAAGTGACGACCCTAACTACCGTAGACTTATACAACAAGGAGGGCCAGCGGTTATTCTCGAAGGGCTTACCGACTGACGCGTGCTAAAATAGAGTAGAGCTTGGGAACCATGTTTCCTGGAGGCCCTAACTCGTTGAGATATCTACCTCGCTCAAATAACTAGTTTGGAGAAGAATACCGTGGTAGAATAGTGCTCCTTGATGAAACAATCGCATCGCAGCCAAATCAACTCAAGCTTCGGAACACGAGCCGGGTACTCGGCGAAAACGAAAAACTTGTCGTAGTCACACACTCGGCAGGCTGAGCAAAAATAAGACGCGAAAGCGGTGTACAGCTCGTGGTCGACCGGAACCCTCTCAACACGAACCATCTCTGCCCCAGACATAGGACCCTCGCCCCCCATCCCCTCCTCCTCTTCCTCCACGCAGGATGATTCCACCCCTCCCGCCTCGTCCGATCAATCCCCATCTGAGTGCACTTCCGGCTCGGAGTCTCCTTTCTCCATATCCGACGACCGCTCGTATCCCAGATCCGTTCGCGTCACGGGCTTCGCACGCTTCCGACCGGAACGCCTCAGCCCACCCGCCCCCCCCCCCGCCTCTTCAGAAACCCCTCCGGAATCTCCTCGTTTTCCTCTTATTCTTCCTTGGCCTCACCCGGAAGCATTGAGTACTAGAGGGAGAAATGCGAATCGTCAGTGTTTTGAAAGGAACGCTTGGTGTACACGCGCTCAATTACGTTACCTCTTTAGTCACACTTCGCTTAACATAGGTTGGGAGGCGATCATGCAGACGGTATGTACGGAATACCCTACGTAATGGGTTGGTAAGGTGGTTTACCGCAATTTTAACATATCTTCCTGTGCTTCCTTTTCAAATTATTATTGTCTCAAATGTACGATTTCACGCCCATGATTTTCACCTTGCCGATGTGGGGCTCTGAGGTCGCCAATTCTAAAGCAGAGATACATCTTACAAATACAGCAGGCGAGGTGGGTATGCGATGATATACATAAACATTACCAGGCGGGTGATATGTAGGGGTGTCTTCTTGCTGTAACCGTCAGATTCGTCCCCTTCAAGGGTTTATAGTTTCCGCGCACATATTGAAATGCTCGCCCCCTCCCGCCCCCCCCCGATCCCTCTTGTATAAACGCACCACCTGAAATCAAAATCTGCCAGAGTAGTAAACACTACCAGCCAGCTGGTATAATCTCATTATCCATCTAGCCATCCATGCCGTAGCTCCAACTCATCTCTCCCCCCCCCCCCCCCCCCCCTCCCCTCCCCCCCTCCCATATTGTTCCCCGCCCAGTTCGTTCAAACGCCCCACTTACACTCGAAATCGGCCAGAGTAATAAACACTTCTAAGCAATTGATACCACGTCATTATCTTTCTAGCCATCCATGACGTAGCTTTCATTCATCCCCCCCCCCCCCCCTCCAACGCCCCCTTCTTCCCCAAACCCCGCACGATCGCCTAGACCCAGCACCGCGCGTATAGCAAGCCCCTACATATATGATTAATACGCGCGATCGGAGGATCACACACAATGTTGCGAACATCAGTGTCGACCAAATCCTTGATTCTTATATTTTATGTGACCTAAATCTCTTGATAACCCTCTCCCCCCCCCCCCCCCCCTCCCGCTTTTTTTCCCTCGTATCCTCTTGCGTAAACGCCCCACCTACTATCGAATAAACACTTCCACGCCCTGGATATCGCCTCGTCATCGTTTCAGAGCCTTCCATGCCACTGCTGCAACTCCCACCCACCCCCGCCCCCAACGCCCCATCCTTCCCCACCACCCGCACCATCGCCTAGACCTAGCACCACGCGTATAGCGAACCCCTACATCTATGCGACCTAAAGCCCTCCCCCCCCGCCCCCGGCCCCCCCCGCCACATCCCACCCCCCTCCCCCACAAGAAATATTTATAGTTTCCACGCACAAATAAACCTGCCCCACCCGTCCCCTCCCCCCCCTCCTCCCCTCCCGCCCCCCTTTCGATCAAAATCAGGCCCCCACGTCCTTAAAAACTCCGCCCTCCCCTCACCGGATATTCGACTGACAGGATTCACTTGATAAACTGATGCATTTCCTTCCACAGCTCTCAGATTTTGTCCCCCTCAGAAACGGGTTCTATAGTTTCCGCGCACAGCCTGCCTAACATCACCCTGTTGACCCTGATAGCTACACTGTAGTTGCAAGGGGAGTCGCCGACCTATATCCTTAATGAGGACACACAACCCGTAATACGCGCGATCGGAGTATCACACACAGCTTGCAAAGATGAGTTTCGACAAAAAAATCGATCTCACAGCTGGAGTGTATTTTTATTTTTATAATATATGCAATGTCACCACTATTGAACGCGAGGGTGACTTTACTTCGTTAGGCATATATATATATATATATATATATGCTACTGCGTTTCGTAGAGGTCGTCTCACGTGGGCATGCGATAGGTTGGTAGTGTGGTTTACCGCAATTTTATATAGTAAAAAAACAGAGTTCGCAAGTCACGCGTGCACACATAATACCCGTTTGTATAATATAGAAAAAAACAGGAAAAAAAAAAGAGAAAACGCGTTAAAATTATGTTGTTTTCGTTTTTCTACAACGGAATGATCTCCCTATCTGGAGGTTGCTGCTGTTCCCCTCTTTCTTGATTACCTCCCCGACGCACTGCATCCTCCTAGACTTTGAACTAAATCGCGGCCCCCTCAGGACCTAGCTAGGCATATCGATCTAAAAAGCGACCCGTGTGCGTCAGGGGGTAGACTGCACCCAGGTACACCCACACCCATCTTTTCCCGACACATGCATGCTGCGGGAGAGGTGCCCCTACCATTGTTTTTTTCTTAACACTCCTCCTCACTTGAGTACTGAGCTCTGACGAATGCTACGATAGAGGTAGCACTTTTTCGTCCGAAACTATTTTCTGAACGATTAGTCTAAGCTCCTTAACCCAAAATCGTCGGAAAATAGCCCATTATTTTTTTGCATGATTCTGGTGGCGTACCTTGGGCAATGGGGTTTTTCATGCGGTAGCAGTTACCTTTTCCTCCAAATCAGGTTTTTCGGGAGGTCTTAAAAGATCTCCCAATTTGAGGACGCCTCAGAAAAGACGTGGTATGTACGTATAGTCTATTGTAGCACGCGTCCTCTCTGTATATTTCTTAACCTGAAAGCTGATGTAATCGAAAATGGAAGTGCAACCCGATGAATGACCAATCTCATGTCCTCCTAAATACAACCGAATGAAGGAGTAAAAACGAAAAAATAAAAATGATATATTCCGAAGATAGTGGGTTAAGAAGGTGGGGGAGGGGGGGTCCCGGAGTACACAACAAAAGATTTTTGTTTTTTTGTCGAAAAGTGCTGCCTCTGCCGTGACAGGCGTGCTGACTATCTATGTACATGGTGTTTTGGTCTCTTGCGCGAGGGGCTCCGATGTTGTACATTATTACACGAAAAAAACGGACATGAGTTATTTCACAAGTTATTGCGCAACGAAAGAACAAGGCTAGGGTTAAGGCTAGGGTTAAGGCTAGGGGTAAGGCTAGGGTTAAGGCTAGGGTTAAGGCTAGGGTAGTGGGGGTGCCCCGATTCTCCCTGCTACCGGGCTTGAGGTTTTCACCACTCGCACGATTGGCTCCACACACCTCACGGGAACACGAGGACTTTAAAGGCAATGTTTTTGCCGTGGCGTAGCGTACCATTGCATTGCGGATTGATATCACATTTTTTAAACGGCACGAATCAAGCCCGAGACCGCACATGGTCAAGAGGGTTGCTCGCGTGAATGATCCCGAGCCACACCCAAAAAAGAGCCACCAAAAGGGATCCTCTTACCGTAGCCTGCGTCGAGACAAAACGATTTTCTCCATGGTGCGGTGTATACGGCGACTCCGAAGAACACAGCGGTTAGGGTGGTCCACTCGCGCGAGTAGTAGTAGCTGTTACGGACCGGCGATTCCGATAAAAACACAAAGCCGGATAGGGTGATCCACTCGCGCGAGTAGCTCTCTCACGGTACCGCAAAAATTAGAGGCCCTGACCGCGACCTTCGTAGCCCTAGCCAACCCTCATACTCCCGCAAAAACATCTCGCATAATATCCAAGTAGTGTGTTCAAGAAAACGAAGGTGTACGCTTCGAAATAGGTAGCTGTCAGGATATGTGTGGTGCAGGACTTAAGACCGACTCACTAGGATATTTGGGGTTTGCAATATATATCGAAAGGCATTACTACGACACGAAACCGCCAGTACAGGCAGCCTCGACGCCTGTATGAAACGCGGTATGTACTACGCCTATCTCGCCTTTATGTACTTGCCGTTCGTTCTTTTCTGACGGTTTTCGTTCCGTCATCGTATAGATTCCACCGTTCATTTTTACGATGATGACGGAAACAACCGTTTGTTGCATTCAAGGACCCTTCCGGGAAAAGACATGGTAAGAAATTTTCGGAAACGACAGCGCAAAAACCTCACAACACTTTTCAAGTACATACTGCAAAATATAATACAGATAGATGTATGCGACAGCACTTCAAAAAGTCAGGCCCGAGTTTAAGACAAAACTGCAGTAAGAACATGATGACCTATATCGATATTGTGTACTGAAAATAGTGCAGGACACACCCCGCCTTGTTACGCTTAGAATTACAGGCTGGCCGGGAAAAAAGACATTCTTGACTGGTGTCGCCCACTGTATCCCACACAATTTTCGAGTGATTTTGTCCTAAAAAACGTGGGAGTCAGTTCGCTCAAGGGTTAAATCCTTTGGGGGGGGCATATGTATAGCGAACAAACACACATCGAGTTCCGTAGTATATTGTCGCGCATCCAGGAACACCGTGTGCGGCATCACAAGCACAATAGCCATGCCATACGTGTCTGTCGCACAGCTCTTCTTGCGAGATGCAATTCCCGTGGACACACGACGCATATACTTTTGCTCGGCAGCCAGGGGTCTGCTTCGTGTGGGCGTTGTCGAGATGCCGCAACAATCGAATATGTTTTTCCAAACCCATTTATTTCCTCTCTCAAGACCTTAAAGTGGTTTAAGACCGCGACAAGCAAGTACCCCACACCGAATTCAACTGGTTTGACCGCAAAAACGTGGACGCAAATTCCATGCACACCCTACACCAATTCCAAGTAATATGTGGCCAAAAACGTGGATGAAATTCTAAAGGGGTTCAAGACCAAAAGCGGGCTTGAGACAGAAAAAAAGCCTCAACGCGATCGATTATCATGACCGACTAAGACCAACCCCATTTCGGTCTTGAACGGCCGCGAAGGGCGAGTTCGACTTCATTCACGAGATGGGCATCTAGCAATACCCGGACCATGAAAAAAAGCTCCCAGGCAACGGTCAGATCACGACGTACACCATCCAAAGTGCCACACAGCGTACAGATCACGATCTTCTACCGCTACTACTGCTACTACTACTTCTACTACTACTACAACTGTAGATCATCTACACAACAGACAGGTCAATATCTACTACTGCTGTAGATCATCTACACATCAGACAGATAGATCAATATCTACTGCTGTAGACTGGACCACCAACATATACAGTAGATTTCTATGCCTGCCACTATCACACACTGTGCCGGACCTGTACATTAATATATTCTACAGATCCAAACAAGTGCTAGAAGACCTTGCAACAGATCACGACCTGGACCATATACTACAGCAGCAGTACATGCTACACCTGCCGTTCTGCAAGATCTGGATATGTATTTCAGTACAGACCCAACCCAGAGAACGCGTGCCATAGGTCATGAAGAACATGCATCGTACCGCTCTCACACGGCACAAGACCATGCACATCTAAATGCCCTGATGATCGTCATTCATGCAGATTGATCTCGTAGGCTCCCACCAGGCAACACTATGAGCCAGACCATACACATCTGGTATCTACTCTGATCATGCAGATAGATGGTACGCCTTCCACCTCGCGACATGAGCTAGGTTCACACGTATCTTCCAGATCGTGAAGAAGTGGAGACCGATCGGTGACGCATCCCACTCTGAAATATAAAAAACTCAACAGCAAAAATCCCCCCGAGCTACGCTACCCTCACACAAGGTGGCGCAAACAAACGCGTAGTAGACCCGCAACTGACTTTTGTGCATCTAAACGCGAAAATCACCCCCCCCCCCCCCCCCCCTTGCTGCGGTTTAACCAGGGCAAAATGTTAACAGAGCCTCCGGTATTCCGCAGCTACTTCGCAAAACGGTTCAAGAATACAGCAGCGGTCCCGGTATGCGCCAGCCGGAAATACCGGCACTACGCCGCATATACTGCAGCAACTAACTATTTTTCCCGTCTGTTCCAAGCGATTTCACAGGCGCAATAACGACCAAACGGCACTAATCAAGAGGCACCATAGCGGGATCTCTTCGGCATTCCAGGTATACCCTACCCAACTAACTGCTGAGGCAGTGCTGCACTGCCACTGCAGTCTGAAAAATAGCGGCCTGCCAAGGAGTTAGCTGTATGAAAGCCTGAAATTAAGCGGCTAACTAAGATATTGCCGCATTGATTGCTGCTGTAGCCGCGAAAAAAACGGTGGTAGTGCTCTACAAGAAAAGCGGTAGCCATCTACGAAAAAAAATGGCAGTGCTACGGTACATATCACGTGTTGCCTTTCAGCAGCTGTTGCTGCGGTTTTCCATGGAACACCACTCCAAAAAAAACGGTACAAAAATACCGTGCGGTATAAAACGGTAACCAAACGCATACCCCCCCCTGAATATGTATATAGCTATTCTGTGTTACCCTTGTCAAGCAGCTGAAAACAAAAAACGAGATATTTTTACCGTTCGTTCCCTCTTTCTGCGCGTTGGCTGTTCACCAGCACCGCAGCGACAAACAAATCCCAACCCTCACCTCCCTCATCTCACCCAACGAAAAACGCCTACTACAACTGAATACGAAAACCCCCCGGAGCACCCGCAAACCTTGATTTCATCCAGAGAAAAAGCTCACAACTGAATACGCAGGTCCACCAAAACATGCATAAAAACGTCACTCTCAAAACCGGATGAAGGACAGACACATCCCAAAAAGCACACATACCCGAACGACCCGGACGAAGGATAGAAAATCCCAAGAAAATTCCAAGGTATACGAAAAGGTATGTAATAATAGCGCTGTATGTACCAGATACAGACGAGGCAAAAATCCCACCTTCCCCCAACCCTAACAGACTTTCCGCTCCCCCCTGCGAACATCCCCGAACGGTGAAAACCCCACGTTCTCAGTTCGAGGTTCAGGGGGGGGGAAGTAGCCATCGTCATGAATGGCCATAGCCGACATTGAAGCGGGGAGAGGGTTATGGCCTGGCAGACTATGGCCATGCATGGCGTTGATTACACGCCCCTCCCCGAAGCTCGTGCTCCATTCCGAAAGAAATGCCTGGTCAACGGTCAATGACGGAGCAAGCAACAAATCAGGACGCCCCCTCCCCCCCCCTCTCCTGGACCTGATTCACATGCTGAACAACGACACCCCTTAAGAGAGATTAGATTCGAGGGGCACGGGTTAGAGCGCCCTTGTATTACGTTCAAGAAATAGCAAGAAACAAGGCAAAAGTATTCACGTTCTACCAACTCCGACAATTGTTGAACCCGCCCCCTGACCCTCGTTCACACATGCTGAAAAAAGACATACGCCCGTGGATAGGCCAGAGAGATCATGGCGCGGGTTAGCATTGTAGTTTTGCACACACTACAGACAGACCAGAGGCCAATGGTTCCGCCTGGCGCCCTTTTTTGCAGACACGCTCTAGAGGTGTCAGAGACGAGGCAAACCATTCCATCCTTCCCCAATTCGGACAAATGCCAGACTCACGCCCAGAACCTTAATCACATGTGCTGGAAAAGTTCACCCCCCTACGGAACGAGCACCCAAATGGTGAACGTATCTCTATCACGATTAGGTACGATCAGGAACGGTGCTCCGTCTCGAAAGGTGTGCATGGTCGATGGTCAAGCGACCAAGCCCAGTGAGCGCCCGAAAAATGTTTGACGTGTTTCTAGTTGGAGTTGGAACGGTGCGCCGTCTAGAAAAGGGATGCGTGGTCAACGGTCAAAGACTAAGGCAAGCAGCAAAGAATACCCCTCCCCTGAACCTCATCCACACATGCTGCAAAAGGACACCCCAAGAGAAAACAGCGATTATTGGCGCAGCTTAGCGCATTTCTCTTCCAAACACGCTCTCGGAATGTCAGGAGCGGGGGCCAAACATTCCGCCTCTCCCCCAACTCCGACGGCTGCCGAACCGATTCCTGAACCTCATTCACATGCTGAAACAGGACCCCCCCCGCCCCCAGAGATCAGAGGCCCATGGCGCGTCTGAGCGCCTCTGGTTTGCGGCCTACGCAACGGCGCTCTGCTCTCCGTAACACCCCGCTTTGACTGCGGCTGCGGAAATAAACTCTATCTGCACGTTAAGGCTGCCTCGAAAACCTGACCCTCATTCACATATGCTGTAACAGGACACGCCCCCAGACAAGCTAGACGTCGATGGCGATAGCAGGATAAAGCCGTTGTTTCACCGGTCAAGGTAGCGGAGCAGGTGCATGCCCCTTCCTAATGCAACAGCGACAACAAACCCTATCTGTGCCGTAGATCTAGCTCGAGAAACTAAACCTTGTGCACGCATGCTGGAAAAGACACGCCCTTCAAGATATATCTGAGGCAGACAGATCGTGCACGTTCGGGGTACCGTTCGTCCTCGCCATACAGACACCAGAGACACATCGGGCGGGTTAGCCCCATTGCTTCGTCGTTCACGATAGCGGGGTGTTCTGTATACCCCTTCTGCTGCAACAGCGGTAAAGAACCCTATCTGCGCGGTATTTCTAGCTCCAAAAAATAAACCACGTTCACACAAGCATGGTGGAAAAAGACATCACAAGAGAGGTTAGAGCCCGATACCGTAGCGCGGATTGGCACCCTGGTGTTGATAGCTTGCGTTAGCGGGGTGCTCTGCATATCCCATGTTCTACTGCAACAGCTGTAGCCCGATCTATGCCAGTCTCCTGACAAGCTGTTGCAAGGTGGGACTTGAGGTCTAAACCAATCAAATTTGAATTACAACGACCGCGACACAATAGCACCACCCTGCTGACAAGCTAAGCCGACGCGCTTGTTCTAGCGAAATTTGATTTTTGAAAAAAAGCGTCTTCATCTCCGCGGATCGTCACAGGTTATGACCGAAAGAGCGGAGAGCAAGCTCAATCGGCATGTGCTACCACTGCTACCACCACCACCACCACCACCAGTACCGACATCACCACTACCAACGGCCTTGGCAGAAGGCATCGACCTAGGCAGAAGCTGGCAACCTTCGCGGCCATGGGAGCAGGCGGCTCACCATAGGTTACGACCAGGAGAGCAGGGAGCAATATTTATCTGCATGCTCCCGGGTACTCTGACCACCCCAGCCCCCACCAGCACCAACACCACCACCACCACCACCGACACCGCCGCCCCGCTGGCAAGCTGAGCTGTTGTAGTTTTCAACGCAGTGTGAAGATAAAATCGTGCCTTTGCATCCGCGTCTCATCAAAGGTCATGACCTGACGAGCGGAGATAAGAGTTTATCGGTAAGCTCCTGGAGCGCTGACCACCAACCCCAGCACCGACACCACCCCCGGCAAAAGATGTCGACCTAGCGTACGCACTGGCAACTGTCGTGGCCGTGGGCGCCGGCGGCAGTACGCGGCTCACCACAGGTTGTGACCAGAAGAGCGGAGGGCAACCTTGATCGGCAAGTTCCCCGAACTCGTGCCACCACCACCTCCGCCCCCACCACTACTGGCATCACCACCAGCACCACCAACAGTCCTGGCAGAGGTCGACCTAGTGTAGGAGCTGGAAGAAGGGGCCGACTTGGTGTAAGAGCTGGCAACGGTCGAGGCCGTGGGAGCAGGCGGCGGCATCGGCTTGGAGTAGGAACTCGCTGTGGGTTGTGGTTTCGAATACCCGGCGGTTTTAGCGGGCGCATTTGCGGCCATCCCACCACCTGCTGCCTGCAAGATTCCAGACAAGGGGTAATACGTGAGCCAAAATAGTCTTACCCTTGGATACGAGGTAATACCACGGGTTGTATTCCAGGGTAATGAGCTAATGTAGTCCCTCGATTGAACACCTACCCAATATTGTTGAACTCACATTGTGTGTGCTTCGATACCATTCGTTACCTTAGAATGTGGCCCCTCGAATGAACGCCTACCCAACATCGTTGAACTCCAAGTGTGCGTGTTTCGATCTAATTCGTTACCATAGCGTTGTCTCATGTCCATTTTGAAGTCAAGGGTTTGTTAAGCGTGGAACGGGAGCCAAACACACAAGAGTTGGCACAATGGAACATGGTGTCCAAAGTATACACAGCCGTGGGACTATGTGTGTGTTCTCCACAATAAATCGTCATTCCACTCATCGACATCTAGCGCACCCGGTGTCCGTGCCGATGACTTATCGCAGAGAGATACAGGGGCCACTTGACGATATTGCGAGACGGTGTATGCATCGCTAGAAAGTTGGAAGCTTTGGCTATGCAAAACCAAATGCAAAATGACACTTTGGGCCGTCAATAGTTGGTAGGGTATGGCGCCAATTGTTCACTCGTTTGACAGATCGCCGATTACCACTTCATGATCTACATATTTCAAGGAAGATCGGTACATCTTTCAAGGAACATCTAGATGAGATCTGTATGACTAGACCCTTTAAGGAAGATATGTATTTTCTAGCGCATGTTACAGGGTGGGAGCCGTACGATCTGCACAGTTTAGCACGTACTTCCTGGGTTGGACCCGTATTCTTATGCACAGAACCTGTACATCTCACAACGGCAGACACAGGGTATGCTGCAAATGATCTGTATGATCTACATCATCATCTGTCCGAGGTGTGCAATTGTTTCACAGAGGAGGCATGTTAGGGCAGAGGGGCACCATTTGTTTTCGGCGGTCCCCACCTCGCGAGCTTTACATCTCACCCAAAAACTGTTTTTTTGGAGAAAAATCAAGCTTTGCCCGATTAACAAACAATACCTCCGTGGCCTATTCTCGAGGTCTTTCAAGACTTCACAGGGAAGCGTCGACGACGAAAACTGACAATTTCGGCATCGGTCACTGGTGGTAAGCGATGATAAAATGGTGTTCGAACGACAACAAAGCAAAGACTCGTACGGGACGGGCGCAACCGGCTGACCCTACTCGTACTGCTGAGCGCCCACGCTACTGGCAGACACTTGAAAACATCGCCGTAATTGTGGTCGACGTACACGAGGCCAAATGGGTTGATGGGTATATCTCGAAACATGTCGCGAAAAAAATAATGCAATTCCGGTGATTGGGGGTTAAGGAGCCTCATCGTCCAGGAAACGTTCCAGCCAAAACTTTCTGCCTCCATCTTTGCACGACTCAGGGGCGGAAACCCTCACCTTTGTGGTACTAGTGTTGTTGCTACCGTAGCTGCTGCCGCCGTAGCTACTGCCACCGTAGCTACTGCCGCCGTAGCTGTTGCTGCTGCCGTATCCGCTCTTGGCAGCAGAGCTGCTGTTGGCGCTGCTGCTGCCGTTGCTAGCTGTGTTACCAAAGCTGCTGGCGGTGCCGCTGCCGTTGCTCATCCTACCTGCAAAGCCGGTGCTGCTGCCGCCGTTGCTTGTCCTATTAGACAAGCTACTTCTACTGCTGCTGGTGCTGCCATTGCTCAGACGACCGATAGCGCTACTGCTCGTGCTGCTGGCGTTGCTCATCCTAGCGGTAGAGCCGTTGCTGCCGGTGCTGCTGCCGCTGCCTCTCCGGGCAGGCCCAGCACCCTCCTTGTCCTTGTCCTTGTCTTTGTCTTTGTCCTTGTCGAGGCACAACGCTGCTCGCTGCTTCTCCGCCGAGATCGCCTCCTTCCCCTTCCCGGCGACGAGCAGTTTCCGAGGGCCTGTCTGTTTCTTCCCAGAGGTCCTGTGCGACGTTTCAATAAAAAAAGGAAACGTTCTTTAAAATTGGTTCAAATTGCGTTTTTCACAGGTGGACTGCTTTTTGAAGATAAAAGTGTTACTCGTTTGTATTGGCATGTTGCACATTGCGGGTAGGGATAACTAGCTGACTGTTAGGAAACAGAAAAGGCGGTAACATTCGGCCCTCTGGTCACAGCGGACAACCTGGGTACACCCCCGGATTTCCTAGGAGGATGGATATGGATCGTGCGGGGGGTAGAACCGATGCTGGTGCTGCTAAGGGATACTGCACACCGCGATCCCATTATTTTTAGTTCGTTCCCTTTATCAGCCACAAGGAGTCGCTGTGAGCCTGCCTGCTTCTGTGCAGAGGTCCTGTGAGGCGTTTGAAGAGCAGACATATATACTGAATTAGCCGCCGGCAAGAACTCGAACAGCAGGATAGTTACGAACGTCGCTTAAATTGTATGCATTGAATTACGGCATACGCCGAACGCTTCAGGCAACTCGAACGGGGTCCCCGTTGTGTCGGCGTCTTCAAAAATCAAAGCCCGCACGGTGCCAACAATTAAGACACGAATCGCGAGGAATGTCGGGCTCTCCGTAAATAGACCATAGCTGAACTCACCTAGGGCGTTCAGTCTTGGTCTCCTTTAGGATGTCCCCCGACGGCTTGTCATTACTGCTTTCAACGGCAGAACCGTTTCCAGAACCGGTGCGAAGAGACGACGATGATAATGCTCCGCTCGTCCCTGTAAGGATTAGGGTAAGCAGCGGTGGGCGAAACGCATTGGTCTCTAGGCACCACGACCGCCGTCGCCAACCATCACTACCGTCTAAAGGTGAGCAATACGTCATGACACCGAGCCATGCCATGGTTCGACCGTACATCTAGGTTCACCACAACGGTGGGCACGCAACGTCGTCAGGTACCCTCTCGCTACCAGGTGCCGCCATAGTAGGTGGTCCCTCAATAGCGCTGGTATGTTCCAACCGGAGATGTCGGCACTATAGCGACAACCGGCACTACCCCACAAATTGCCACTCACCAATTATCATCTGTGCCAACCGGTTTCACAGGCACGACAGTCAGCCGGCAACCGGCAATACTCAACCGGCGCTAAAGATCGGCCCCTGCTGCTGTCTAACAAAGACGTCGGGTGACGGCATATTAGTAATATATTGTCCCGTCAAGACCTCGTTATAATATACTGCTTTCAGTATAGAGCGGTTCTTGACGGTTGTCCGTCAAACGTCAAGAGTGCCATCAACCGATATATTTGCTGTCTAAAATACCAAACACTCTGGCCGAACAGTTCAAGACCGTTGGAGTACTCCCATAGGATGTACCGGTGTACCCCAACGCTCTTTACATATACGTTGAAACTCTTAATCGTACGTGTTTCCTTATACAAGAAAAGCAGCGATTCGATTAGCACCAGGGGCAGCGAACGGGTCCTTGTCTAAACGACGACAGTAGGTGATCCTGCGAGCCGTACATAAATCCGATTGGACCAACTTCGAAAAGTAGATAAGTTTTCAAGTTTGTCGAACTCACAGCTGACGTAATTAGAATCGTTTCATTTTAATAGATAGATGATGGAAGTATCCTCTCGCGTTTGCAAGCTGAACCCTGATCCCAAACCCTGTTCCCTAACCACGACCGCCTGGGAAAACTGTTCGGACCGAAAAGCTGTACTGGGGTGTTCGTGTGAACGATCAACCGTTGTCGGAGATACCGTAGGTCGTCGAAGTCGTACGTGGTCGCACGAACTCAATCAACCCTTCGTATATAATAGCACGCAAGATAACACACCCCGTTGGAACAAATTTCAGAGACTATTTTCTCGAAAGACACACACTGTAAATAAGGTAAAGATGCACATTTTGCCTCCTGAGGGTGGTGGGTGGCTTGAGGAGCTCTACACCTCGCTGAAACACGCATTTTGAGTGCGCCAAAAGTGTTCTTGTGACGACCAAACTTATGGCCTACCTGGTAGGTTATAAAACATATTCACAGAGCGCACCATCCGCTAGAGGCGGTGTCGGGGTTGCCGCGCATGTGCTTTTAGAGGGCCGCAAGTTTTTTTCGCCGCAGGAGAAAAACCATAATGCGGGGTCTGTTTTCACCGAAGGCGAAAAAAAGATACTGGGGCCCATTGGGGAGCCGTTTCGCTGCAAGTAAACAAAAAAGAGATATTTCTCTCCTCAGGCGTAAGCTTTCGTGTCATTCCTTGCTGTGCTGATAACACAATACAGTAGGTGGTCCTATATAGTGCGGGTCATATAGTGCGGGTGTCCGATATTGTGCGGGTGAAATCGTTCGGCACAATATAGACCCCTCTATAGTGGCCGGTTTTTATATAGTGCGGGTGCCCGGTATAGTGCGGCTAAATTTTCGTGACACATACCCGCACGATATAGGGCCACCTACTGTACTGGCTGCTAGGGGATAAAAGAGCAGGTAAGACGAACAGCCCGAGTGTAGTTGCCCCTACATGTCCAAAAACATCTCCGGCAGCCCTGCGGGGGGCGGGGCAGCTGAAGCTCGCCTCCAGCTCGTCATGCGGGGCCGCACAACGCCCTCCGGCATATGTGCACCACGTGTCGTCTAGCGCGCCACGTGTCGCCGACGAATAACCCCGTTCTGAACTACCGTATGAATACCCACCATTCGAAGCCGCGCTCGGCGCAGCACCAAGGGCAGAACGCTTCGATCCGTTATGTTCCGTCGGACCAAACTCCTTGGAGTCAGTGCGGACTTCATTTTGCAGTGTGCAAAGTTAAGGGGTCGACAATAATACGCAGGCGACTCGCTATCTTCCCTCTCGTGCTACGGACATGACGCTTGGAATTACAGCGGTGCGGACTATATTTGGAGCAGTTGCCGGGTTAGACTCGTGCCATGAAATGGTATCCCGTATCGATACTTTGTGCCGTTGGACGCGGCGGCCCTCGGCACAGAGCCAAGCGGATGCCGCTTCGATTGGTTTTCCTCCCTCCTGTTCTAACCCTATTCCAACTCCCAAACTGTCCATATTCTTATTCCATGTGTTTTGTCTCTATTAAGTGAGAGCAGTGATAAAACTGCTTTGAAGGCATGCGTGCTCGTTAGCTTTACTCCGAACGTTTTGGGCAGTACGTAAGCATAGGTCTAAAAAAAAGAATCATTCCTATCCTGCTAATTCACACGCACCGTTTGACGCCGCGCTCGGCGCGGAGCCAAGCGCAGACCGCTTAGACGCGTAATCTTCCCTCCCGTTAGCCGTTCCTGTCCCCGCACCCAGCCCATTTTCAGAAGACATCGAAGAACTGCTCGATTTTCTGGCGTCCTTGAGATCGCGAGCCTGGTTGCTGCCGCTGTGGGAGGCTGAAGACGCAGCCCTTGGAAAAGCCTTGGAAGGCGTTTGGCTAACGCTGCCCTCGTTGCTGCGGCCAAACGCGGCTATCTTGTCGCGCACGCTCATCTCGGACCAAAACTAATATATTCAGATGAATCTAAAATTCCCCAAAAAAAATGTTGCCAAATAGCTCCAAAGCCAAAATAGAAAAAAATTCCACAACCCGAGGCCCAGGGATGGACTAGATCGGCACGTTCTTTTTCTTGGCAACCGTGTTTGCTGGCTAGCTTGCCGTTTTTGCTGACTGCCGTTTCTCAAGCCCAGAAAAAGGGTAGATCGACGCTTTTTCGCCACAAACCGCTTTGGTTGCCGTGCTGTTCCTTCGCGGGATATAAAGGCGGTTGGTCACGAATGCTTGCACCAGTAATGCTCCTGCCGTGTCAACGAGGCAAGGGAGAAAGGAAGTAGAGCGGTTGAGGAACAAATTAATCACGAACGAACGAAAAAAAAAAAATCTAAATTCGACGCTGCCAAAAAAACAGGGGTCTCTTTCGAGTTGCCTGAAGGCCCCGCCAACCCCGAACGCACACTAGTTAAAATGACTACGGTAAATGAGTACGGTTAAATTCTACCAGGTATGACAGTTCATTGGCTATTACTTGCTTCCTGCCATGGCGAAGGGCGAAGAGAGAAAAGACAAGAGCAGTAGAGGAACAAATTAACCACAAGCTAAAGCAAGTTTTCTAACTTCGACTGGTGCGGGAAACAGGGATGCCTTTCTAGTCGCCGGAAACGTCCGCCAAACCCGAACGCAGGCAAATTGACGACAGGTGTCGTCGCAAAGGGCGAAAGGGAGATAGGGGATAGTACAGCAGTAGGGGAACAAAATAACAACGAGCGAAACCACGTATCAGGGATCCTTTTCGAGCTGTCTAAAGAGTCCCCTCCAAACCATCAACGCGAAAAAAAACGTTGCCAACAGTGACAGCACGAAGTACATGTGCTTTCTCAACCCCGACGAAAAGATCGAATCCAATGGATTGCATCACGGACCGACGTAAGGGTCAGCAAACAACACAGCAAGCAGCCGAGAACACCACTCCCACTTCTCCTTGATGAGGGCCGGCGTAACCACGGGACGTGCGGCGGAATACCTTGGGGTTCGCACTGCATGCGGTTACGTTGCGGCGTAATAACGAATAGACTACCGGTACGCCAACAGATAATAAAGCGTGTGGTATGGACGATGGCGCGGTAGGGGGCTCGTGCGAGCGATTGCCTTGTTTAGTGGTGAACGTTTAATACATCGCTGCCGTGGGCCTATTCTTAAAGTCACGCGGCGCCCACAAACAGTGTTAAATTCATCGTGGAGCGAGGTACGGAGCCACTCGCGCGAGTTGCCTATGGTCGTAACCTAGACCGGGGCTACCAGGCCTATCGTAGCCTCTTGGTCTAAGTCGGCAATTAGGATGGTTGGCCATTGGTCCAGGCCTGACCCCTCCATAGTGCCGTTGTTGAACCACCCCAGCTATATCGCAGGGATACACATTATTGTTTTTTTCAACCATTTCACCCCCAATGACGTCATTAAGGGGCAATCGTCGGCATACTATACTCAGTACTTCCCATGGATTAGGGTTAGCGTTAGGGTTAGGGTTGGTTCCATCCATTGTGTAAACACAACAATGTACGTCACCCCTATATCCGCGCGTAAACATACGCGTAAGGATTTTCAGGTGTTCACGTGAAGTTCAATAGAGATGACTGTATGGCAGGCCTTTCTTTCCCCGGTCGACCTCGAGCCGATCTTGAGCCCCGTAAGAGGGTTGTGGCTAGGGGTAGGGTTACGTTTGGGGTCGGGTTGGTCTGGGCAGGACAAACATTGATTTGTGCCGACCTGCACGTAGGGAGCCGCCATACATATTCCAAAATAAACTCAGCCGTGAAATCGAACATTCGAAGATTTCGTCGATATTCACCTTTGCCAGCGGTGTGTGTGACTCCGATCGCGAGTATTACTATATATATCGCCGTAGAATGTACGAGCAAATCTGAATAGCCTTGCCCGCACGTGAAAGTACACAGAACCTGCCTGGTGCCTGGTATCGGCATTTGGTTGCAAAACCCGTTTGGCTCTCCAGAGAGAAAATATGACGAATATCAGGTATACATCACGACCAAGTACAACATCGGCCGCACGGCGCAGGCCAAGCCGCCAGGGTGGGGGACTGCAAAAACAAAACGAGGCACGCGCGTAGAGCTTATCATTTTCGTTCCGCTGCACCCCCTTCCCATTACAGCAGGAGCCCCCCAATAGGGCGGTCTGAGCAAGGCCGTACCCCTTTATAAGGCGGTCAAAATCAATCGCTTGATGCGACTGGGGAATTGCCTTCATAACCTGGGATGAACAAGCCGGCTACCCCCAATAACGCAGTCCTATTATATTCGTCTGGCGCACCAAACCACCGCCGTGCTGGACCCCCCCCGCCGTCATACGCTATTTGACGAGATCGCTCTCGGTGTTTTCCGGCCATTATACATGTCAATATACATGCCATTATACACGTTATTATACATGGGCCCCAAAAAAGCCAAAGACGCTATTGTTCGGTCATTTTACATGGGCCTCGCAAACCGCTTAAGACATACCAGGGTACCAGGTACCTGTTATTTGTCAAATGCGGATGGAATTAACCGAAACCAGGCGTTTAGTAGGAACCAATCCACTCGGGGGTCGGGATCGCAGAAACATACAAAACATGACCCGATTGCGATTATGCCTAGGTCTCAAGAAGCGGTGGATCAAGCGCGGCATCGGTTTCAATAACGACTGCAGGCTTGGTTGGTGGCATATGACAAAGCTGTCGGTGGTGGTGCACTATGCACTGCTGTTTTAGACATTTCTAGACAATATGGTAGCAATGCTCGCTTCCCTTGGTCGGACTAAACGCTAAATCGGTGACAGGCGTAAGCCGTAAGATCCTTGTGACGCCCATACCCCCCCGCAGGGTCGACCCATTCCGTAAACAGTGCAGCAACAGTAGTCACAGCTTCGACAGATCACGATCTGGATCATCTAGATCCCGTATCTAGAAAAAGAAAGCCGTTACGACAATATTTGTGCAGGATCTGCGCAATGTCAGATCCAACCTCGGAAACAAGATCTAGATCTCATCTGGATCCCGTAGCTTCCGTTGCGATATGTTGTACAGGATCTGTTCAGCTCAAATTCAACCTAGGAAAAAAGTGCTACAGTAGATCACGCAGACCATGCAGCTCCCACCGGAAACATGAGCTACTGCAGGCCATGCGGATCAGAGACGACAACCGATACATAGGAGGTAGGCGGGGGCACAACATATCTCCTGAGGCTCTTTACATGATGAGATGTGTGCGTTCTGAGGCAAAGCCTATTTCGAGTGAACCGAAAGTGCAACCCAGATGAACGAACCAACCCATGGCCTAGGTATTATATATTTAAGCCAAAATACTGCAAAATAAGGATTTGATTTTCTGAAGATTTTGGGTTAATAAGTCTTTTGGGACCCGTGTGTAGTGACCAAAACTTCGACGTTTGCGAATTTTTCATATTTCAAAGCCTTCTACCAGTAGCGTGAGCGCGCAGCAGTACGAGTAGGATCATGCTGCGCCCGTCCCGTACGAGTCTTCGCGCAATGTCGCCGTTCTGACCCCAGTTTATCAACGCCAACTGCCTGTCAACGCCAACTGCATGTGGCCAATGCCGTCCGTACTCGTTAATTTTTGTCATTTTTTCCGCCTCTGAAGTCTCAAACGTGTCAGAGGAACACAGCCATTCAGGCTGACTCAATTTGCACCACGCGCGGTAGACCCAGGTTAGAGCCACTCGCACGAGCGACTCCTTACCTGACCGTCCAACGACCGTCGGCGGTTTGTGTCGCGCTCAGCGTAGCTAACCATTCCACTGCGGGGTTCACATCGCAAATTAGAACAGGACGAATCTTGGGATCGCAAAGGAACGGGGGGTCACTCGCGCAAATGACCCCATGCCACCGAAAAACAAAGCCCCCAAACTATCACACCCATTGAAGCCGGGGCTAGCTATCTTAGCCGTGACAGCCGTTGGGTTCAAGCGTGGGTTCGGGCAGGGCCTCCAGCTTATCGAGTATCCCATGTCCCAAAGGGAGCTGAGTCGGTCCCTCTTTCTAGGCCGTCATCCGGCACAGCTACTCCAAGAAAAGCGCTCGTTAATTTTGTTTCGCCGTCTACAAGACTGCAACAAGAAAAGTGGCTCGTTCGTTTCGTTTTGCCATCTGTGCTTGTGCGATGGGATCCTTCGACCGGTTGGGCGGGTGAAAAAACACCGAGCCATCGCGGTAGCTGGAATTGCCCTCCACATGACTCTCGCCTCACTTTGCTTGATCGGGCGTTTAGAGCCGGTTCTGCTGCTGTCCCAACTGTTGTTGGTGTTGCTGATGGTGTCGTTGTTGTTGTTGTTGCTGTTGTTGGCGTTGTTCCTGTTGTCGTGTATTTGATGTGGCTGTGGCGGTGGTGGTGATGGCGTTGTTCCTGTTGTCGTGTATTTGATGTGGCTGTGGCGGTGGTGGTGATGGCGTTGTTGCTGTTGTCGCGTATTTGATATGGCTGTGGCGGTGGTGGTGATGGCGTTGTTGCTGTTGGCTGCTGGGTGTTGTGGTGGAGGGATGTATTGGTGGTTCTATTACTGCTGTTTTTGTGCTGTTTTTATTGTTTAGGCGGCGTTATTGTTTACCTGGTGTTGCTACCGCGTTTGGTGTTGTCGTCGTGGTGTTGTTGAGGTTGACATTGATGTTAACGATTAATGTTAACGATGTTGTTGCTGCTGTCGTTTTTGTTAGCATCTACATTAAACTCGCCGTAAATCCTCATCACTAGTTCATTGGCACGTAATAGCCCAAGAACACTCCAGCACGAAAGAAAAGCAAACTCAAAAACAAGCAGACCCAAACGCGCACTAAGGTGGGCTCGACCGCACACCGTCGTTGCCTACGATAGCAGTCCAAGCGCCGTTTGGCTTTCGGAAAACAAAAACCACTGCCAACTTCCAATTCAGCGCCAGTAGCAAATCGCAACACGACCCTCAAACCAGGTCTAAAATTAGGCTTCAACCCACGTTGTTGTCACGGACATTCCTTTGTCCCCATTTACTACGACGACCCCCAAACGGGACCAGACCTTAGGCTTTGGCCGACCTGGTTGCCTCAAACCGGGGCAAACAATAAACTCAGACCCACGTTGTTGTCACGGGTAACTCCTTATCTCCCCGTTTCGTCACGACGATCCTCGCACGTGACCATACCCTAGGCTTCGGCCCACGTTGTTGCTATCGGTATACCCTTGTCGCCCTCTATTTTTCATCACGACCCTTCAACGGTGCCAAACGTTAGGCTTTGACCCGTGTTGCTATCGTGCGCATGCATAGCCTTGTGCCCTCTATTGGCCGCGAAAGCATTAGCCTTCGCTTGACCAGAGGGTAATTGCCCGTGGCTCAGACCCGTCCAATGGAGATAGTTCACTCCCACCATTGGTAGTGTTCGAGGTTAACCCGGGCCCGACCCCAACGTTGGTAGCGTTCGCGATTAATCACTAGACCACCGGGGCGACCGGGTATACTATCGGGGCGACCGGCTAGATTGCCGGGGCGACCGTAATTGCATATTGACGGAGGCGGCGGATAACATCGCACTTGTCGCAGCTATTGGTCGCTCTAAAAGGGTTAAAGACGACATATTAGTCAATTCGTTCGCTTTTACTCCGCCACCCGATCAATGTTCATGTTTTTGCTTGTTTTACCGCAAATAGTCCGGTGCGCTGGCTCGCATATTTTTGTTTTCGCCCGCGTGCTCATTGAGGTTGGCACCGCATGGCCAAATCACCTTGCTGTATTTGCAAGGTATACCTGTCTCGTAGTTTGTGGCCACAGAGCTCGTCTGTCTAGGAGACTTCAGCACGGACACTGCTTGGGCTGGATGAAGATGGGTGGAAAGACAGGTTAACGTGAATAACACACGCACATGCCAACAATAATTAGCCGCCAAGTCCAGCCGAATCACACTCCCACGACGTGAGCACGCACGCGTTCGCCTTACGATAGGGTCCCTCGATAAAGCGGTATCCCTATATAAGGCGGTGTCCCGAAATAAGCCGATCATATCGATTCGCGCGACTGGGGAATTGCACTCACAACCAGGAAAAGAACAAGGCGGCTTCCCCCAACAAGGCGGTCATGTCGCTCTTGCGTACAGCTGGGATCTCGCAAGAGAAAAAACTACGATCTACTGGGGGAAAAAAAAAACGTCCATAGTCGAAATCAGAAGAACGAACCTTTACCAACTACCGTGTGAGAGGGATCGACATTGCTCCCCCCCATCAGCCCCAGCGGGGCGGTAAAAACAACTTCAGTCATGACCTCACATAAGCGCGTTGCCTAGCCGGATGACTTATGCCTAGACTAAAGTCGGTGCCCCGAAGTATCCCGGGACAGCATTAATAGTGTGACATCCTGTTGGACGAGGGTGCCGCAAGTGATCCCACTGCACTAAGCCGAGGCCGCGCACAACAACGCACCGTCCTCTAACGCGAGACCCGTTCCATCATGAGGGAGGAATCGAGGAAAATCAAGGCTACCCTCCCCCCTCCCGGGCGGAGCAGTAGAAACAAATCCAATCGTGATCTCACATAAATGCAGTGCCTTTCCGTATGACTTACAAATATGCCCGCATCAAAAAAAAAATGGGACCCCGAACAACTGCGGGCTTGTGCGGGACCCTGTAGGACGAGCTAGTGACTGAGGCGATTATCATCACCGCACTAAACTGGGGCCTCGCACTAAAAAATAGTGCACTACCGCGGGACTCCCATCATAATGTGGGAGGGATCGAGGATGCTGCCGCCCCCACCAGCCCGGGCGGGTCGGTACAACAAAACACATTCGAGATCCCGCAAGCAGTGCGGTGACTTGCTAAACGACAAAAGCCGCATTAAAGTGGGACCCCCAGCTAGTGTGCTGGCACTCTGTAGGGCGAGGTCGTGATAACTGCAGCACAAAACTGGTCCCATCCCCGCGCTATGAAGGGTGCCCCGTAGCAACATGAGACTATCGAGGTTACTCCCCCCACCGGCCCGGGCGGCAGCAAAAAAACAAGCGGGAAAAATAGTTGGGCTCGGCTCAAGACACGCAAGCGGCCCATCTTTGGACGGGACGGCCTATCTTAGAAACGTGCGCCATCCAATAAAATGTGCAGGGCAGTTTTCAACCAAGATCAGTTGGGTGCTCCTACCCGTATGTACGTCTCGGGTGCGCCATGTGTGTTGTTCTGATTCAGCCGTTGTGTCCATCCCTCGGCATCCATCACATCCAGGTGCCGACTCGGATGAATCAGCGGGGACACCCGTCGCGGACAGGGGGGGACGATCACTTTCTTAAGCTTTGACTAATTTGGTCGTGCCTCTCTTCGGCGCGTTCCTTGCATCGGTTCTGATGCTACACTTGAACCGTTCTTCCCATGGCCCGAAAACCAGCACATCCAGTGTCCCTGTCGATTTTCCGTCCGTCTTTCTGTAGCGCGAGCGCGCAGTAGTACGAGTGGGATGACACTGCTACGCCCCGTTCGAAAACCAAATTTCTGAAAATAAAATCCTCCAAACACGACAGCTGTGACTTCGACAAATTTGGGGCCGATAGTCATGTTTGCAAGCTGCGTGATACACCGGTCGTTCACGGATGTTGTGAGGGTGAACACCAACAGCAAATCGTGCTAATGTTAGCTACTACACGCATACACTTCATCCCCAGGTACCGCTGTAGTAAGTTATGCGTTCATCATCGCCCAACAACCAACGATGGCCGATGCCGTAATCGTCAATTTTCGCCGTCACATTTTGCCTCTGAAGACTCACAATGATATACTCCGAAGTATACCGTAATCGTCTATTTTTGCCGTCAATCTTTCCCTCCGAAGGCTCACAATGGTTAATCAAGTATATTTTCTACCTGGTAGCTTACTATGAAAATAAAAATACACTCCAGCTGTGAGATCGAAGATTTCGTCTAAACTCATATTTGCACGCTGTATGTGATACTCCGATCGCGCGTATTAATGTGTGTGTACACAGGTCGGCGACTCCCCTTGGAGCTACAGTGTAGCTTGTACCAGAATCAACAGGGTGATGTTAATCAATCTATGCGCGGAAACTATAAACCCGTTTTTAAGGGGGACAAAATGTGACAGCTGTGGAAGGAAATGCACCAGTTTATCAAGTGTATCCTGTAAGTCGTATGACCGGTGAGGGGAGGGCCAAGATTCTAAAGGCGTGGGGGGCAGGGTTTGAACAAGAGGGAAAGCGCGGGGGGGGGGGGGGGCTTAATCTGTGCGCGGAAACAATAAATCCTATAAGGGGACAAATCTGACGGTTGTGGAAGGAATGGATCAGATTACCATGTATATCCTGTGAGTCGTACAACCGGTGAGGAGAGGGCGGAGTGTTCGAAAGGGGGGGGGGGGTAAAGGGGGATATCCAACAACTTTAGGTCGCATAAATATATATACTTTAGGAGCTTGCTATATGTGTGGTGCTAGGCTATGGTGCGGGTGGTGGGGGAGGAGGGGGCGTTGGGGGGGGGGGCGGGGAGGGGTATGAATTGGAGCTACGGCATGGATGGCTAGAAAGGTAATGCTGTGGCATCAACTGTCTGGTAGTGTTTATTACCCTGGCAGATTTTGGCTTTAGGTGGGGCGGCGGGAGAAAACAAAACGAGGAGGCGGGGCCGATGGGGTGGGGGGGGGGGATCAAACCCGTTTAGGCCGCATGGATGTATACCTGGGAGGAACTTTACCATACGTGCTAGGTCTAGGCGATGGTGCGGGTGGTGGGGAAGGAGGGGGCGGGGGGGGGGGACGGGGGGGGGGGGGGGGGCGGAAATAAAATGAAGCTCTAGCTTATTATAAATACAAGCACAATCAAACCAGCCATGTCGTGCTTGTTTGTTTAGCCCAGCCATTTAGATTAAAAGTATGGTGTACTAAACACCATACAAACTACGTGCACGATATGGGTTAACCAACCATGTCATGCTTCTTTGTTCATCCCGGCTATGTGCGCGGAAAATTAGCATGCCATACCAAACACCATACAAAAAAGTGCACGATATGAATTTTAGAATCCCTATTTAAAAAAAAAAAAAAAAAAACAGGTATATACAAGCGAAAAGTGTTTGCGTTCTAGTGCACACAATCGTATGGGTTTTTAGATTGGCAATACTGAAATTCGACCTGACCTAGGAAACCATTTCTAAGGATTATTTCTCAGTCCCCGGAAGGGTTTGACTCATTGTTTTCTGCTACAGCAAAACGTGACCCCTCACTAAGTGACAGTATTAATGGGTGGGGTGCCCCCCACAACGTCATTTTGCGGGTCTGTAAGCAATTCTAAGGGGATTTTACTGCTGCAAGCATGACCCCGCAATCATCCTTACACGTAACGGGGTTTGTTCTATTAATAGCATACCCCAAGTGCAGTTCTAAACAAATGCTTTATGGAGAGGTTATACTACCGCGAGCATGACCCCGCACTACTGCAGCAGTTAAAAGTATTAGACTACTCTTTCGTACAGAGTGTGCAGTTCTGAAGAGACAGTTCGGTTTCGCCACTGCTAACGTAACCCCTCACTAAGACCGAGTAGTTTGCCCCCCTGAATTTGTGACTGCAGTTCTAGTATCAGGTGAGCAGTTCTAAAGAAGCTTTCTTATTGAAAGCATGACCCGTACTAGGATTGTGATCAATCGCATGGATTCAGTTGTGATTGGGGACTGATTGTTTAAATATTTCTACTGGATCTGAGTTACTTCTGGGGACTGAGAAAGAAAAAAGGAAAAGTGCGAAGAAAACGTGCGGGACAAGCAAAAATTGAAAATAAATAAAAGAAGGAGAAAAAAACTCTTCAGAACTGCACTCCTCACGTTTTCGGAGGCAAACTAAGTAACACTCGGAACTGGTGCAGGGTCATTTTTGCTTCTTTTTTGCTATTGCTCATCTCTGTTATTAATAGCTTCGCACTTTTCCTTTCTCCTCCTCCATCTCGAGACATAACTAATATCTGGGGTCACCAAGCACGCTCTTCTTTCTCCCCCCTCCCCACTACGGTACGCGCCTTCACGTTATCGCGTGAAGACTCCAGCTTCTTCTTTCCTCGTCGACTCGCATCGAATACATCTGTAGAACGTGGCTCCCAATACAACCACAACTGCTCACAAAAGCTCACTCACGTTTTCCTTGGAAAAGACATCTCCCATCCGCCGGAGGATGAAAAAAAAAAAAAAATAGACCGAGGGGTCCCCGAGTAGCGCCGGTATGTCCCAGCCAAGGTCAGCCGCACTACTGTGGCAACCGGCACTACTCCGTTCCCTACCACCATATGTTATTCCCATCGGTGCTACGCGATCTTACCGGCACTTAATGTGGAAACCCGCACTACGTACTCGCACTGCTGTGCAGGGAGTAGTGCGGAGTCATATTTGCACTAGATAAAGGGATCGATCTCCGCCCCAGCTTCCCGAGGAACGGAGTCTGTTCTTAACAGACTACTAGGATACCCGCGCAGTCGCTTCTTTGACTCTTCAAGTAAGCTCACCCGCTCTCAGAGGGGAAACGTATGCTAGCTCAGCGTAAGGGACATCTATTCATCCGACATAGTAATGGCATCCTTTTGATTGAGGCCGTCCGGTCAAATATATGAAGCATGTGCCGACGGCGGCAAAATCCCTCACACGCTAGCTAGTTGGAAGGCGGTGCCGTGACATTTATTATATCAACATTATATAGAAACGCGTCAACTACGAGGCTGCCACGTGTTTCGAAACGAGTACACTCCTCAGGAACAACAAAGGAGAGGACCTCGGTCGGCGGACAAAAAGACTGCAAAACGTATCTCGTCAACTACCAAGAAGCTGCTTTGCAATGATCCTACTCCGTAGCAGCACGACGGAAAGTCCGCGATCGTAACCCCTTCGCAGTAGTGATTATTACAAAATACAAATTTCCCTCCGACCACGTGCAGCATGAGCTTCAACATGGATCACTACTCATAGAGCAGGGATCCCCCAATAAAGCCGTATCCCTATATAAGGCGGTCAAAATCGCTTGGCGCGACCCAGGAGTTGCAGTCATAACCTGGACTGAATGAGCCGGCTTCCACCTTTAAGGCGGTCGTACTGCTCTGGCACGCCCCCGCCTTACTGAGCGCTTCCAGAAAAGAGAAAGCCAAACCCTTGTCAGCGCTGTTTTCGTGGCACACACATCTGATCGGGCGGGGATGGCACCCCTTCCCCCCTCCGGGCTACCCTACCAGTTTAACTATAGCAGGGGTTCAACTACAGCAGGGGTCCCCCAGTCAGTAGTAAAGCGGTGGTGCTCCAACGCAATGTGACCGCCTTATTGGCGGAAGCCGCCTTATTCATTCCAGGTTATGTGTACTATTTCTCAGTCGTGGAAAGCGATTTTGACCGCCTTATATCGGGGTAGCGGGTTACCGCCTTGTATAGGGACACCGCCTTATCGGGGGACTCCTACCGTATACGGCGCTACCTACGCATTAGCCGCGGGCTGCGACAGAAAAAGAAATAAAAAACACGTGCCGGCCAAACTCTCCCTGGTCGACGGGGCGCCTCATCAGGGGAGCCCACCCAGTACCGTTGGAATTCCGCTCCTGAGTTTCGGCAGCGATCGTTGTATGACCCCCATTCGGTACAGCTTCATGGGCAATGCGATGCGCCGGTCATCGAAATCTCTTGCCTTCAGAGCGCCCACAATTATCGCAGGCAACGACGTGTGTAACCCACGGAGAAGGTGCACCCACCTTTTGTTGTCTTTGTTATGAAGCTACTTCTCACTCTGGAGGAGCTCTACCCCTCCCGCCAAAAACTGACGCTGAGCAAGCCGAAATAGTACCTTGTTTTTTTTTCTTCTCTGCGTGGCATGCGGTGTAGCCGGTATCAGATGCGAGTCTTGAAACGCATGTACCAGTGGGCCTGGCACGTACATCGGCTGACTTCCGATTTCATCTGCTTACGATATTAGCGGATGCATGAATTGCTTCAGGTATGATACATAAATACGCGGACCACTTTTGGTTCGCTTTGGTATTCTTCCCAACCCGTGTGGCCCAGGCATCCAAAAATCAGCCACGTTTCGCAAACACAAGAAAATCGCAACACGACGAACATTAGGGTCTGGAGCATCACCATGCAGAAAAACAGCTTCGGCCAAACAGTGCCAACACGGAGCACCATAGTCATCAGGACTACGATACACACATAAACCTACTGCACACAATGAACCCTGCTTACACTAGCCATATTTGGTCCTGACTGCGGCATTCCCTTGTAAAATGCCTTTATCATGCAGTAGCCCGCGCCCAAATTCCAAGCGTCTTGTCCCCATAATCACCGGAGTGCGGAGCCAAAAGCGTGAATTTGCCCTCAAACTAAATGCTCGGACAGTGGACGAGGCACAGAACTGAGCTCCTCAAATGAAAGGAGGCCCTATAAAAAAAATGGTTCACTCGTACTACCGCAACACATGCGTCGGTACGTAAGCACACCTTGGTCGTTGCCGTGGGGAGAGAGCGGCAAGGGACTCGCTCCTTTCTCGCGCCGGCTCGCTCTCCTTACGTCAAGAAGTGCGCTTAATAACTCACGTCAGAGCTCGAGGTTCTGGTTGCAGCAGCCAAGACGGTCGGTATGCGGCGCAACTACCTTTGCAATCTTCGGACAAAAAAACATGTGAGATCGATTTTTGGGAAACCCATCCTCGACCAAACGCAACGAAGTACTACAGTAACACGTCGGAAACACCATATCCCAATTGATTATAGATTCTCTGTGCCTTTCAAGGCATACGGATCCCTGGCGTGGATGATCTGCATGGCCTATAGATCATGTGGCCTCGTGGGAACCGTATGATCTGTATAACCTGGCACGTGTTTCTTTGGTGGAATCCGTTCTACACAGCTCTTGTACTTTATATTTCTTCGACAGGTATAGAACCTTGATCATCTATTAATACATGATCTACATTACCTACAATATCTAGATCGTGATCTGTTCCATGTGTGCATGTTTCACATCAAGTAATATTCCTGTCATATTCCAACTACGTCAGCATCATGCCGGCTGAGTAGTCCGCATTCAGCTTCGAATACTGCGTGACACGCCGCCACGGTGCGTTTTACGTGAATTCTATCATCCCTCGGTCGAACGTACTACGCATCATCAAATCATAGAGGTATGACCTCGCGTAGAGAACATATACGTGCCACTCTAGAGGAAAACATAGGGACCGTCACCGCAGCAATAATACTAGCTAAAGACGGTCTTCACACTTCCATGCAAAACAATTTACAGTACGTACAGGGAACCTGAAAAAAATAAACACAAGTACTGAGGCAGGCTGGGATTCCTCTTTCCGGAAACAGTGCAGCCTACCCTAACTTCAGAACTACGGCTTCCGACTTGCTTGTGCCCCCGGGAGAAATCAGCCTGCTGTTGTTATCACGCTTTCGCATTATACGAAGGTGTTCTAGACTGTTGTAGATCATTTTCATAGACTCGAATTTGGTGGATGGTTTCACAGCCAAACCCCTTCAGAGCCCCAAAATCCCTCCCTGCAATATTTCCAAGTAATTTTCCCCAAAACGGGTTTCCAGCTGTATAGGCGTTAAAGGGGTACAGGCAGTTGCATGCAAATACGAGCTACGTTATCCAGAATTACCACCCCACTAATCGCGTGCTAACATTAGAGGCGGCACTTTTCGGCCGAAACAATCTCCGGGTGACGGGGATCCTCAACCGGCAATCGTCGGAATATTACATTTACCGTTTTGCAAAAAACGATTTTGTTCTGTGTACCTACAGCAGGCCATGGGTTTGTTCATCTGGTTGGGTTTTTGCGCCCTCACCCTTCACCTTACTCATAAATCGGTCTTTCGCGTCAGGTGTAGAGTCGTTTATCAACCAACCACCCTCAGAAAGCAAAATAGAGCCAGTGTACCTCTGCCGTAGGATGAGCCCACATCTTCGCCTTCAAACGGCGGGGGATGGGGGGGGGGCAGGGGGTGTACAACGTCTAATGCACGGCCGTAGTCCACAGGACCACAGACCATCGCATCCCTACAATTCCGGCACGGGGCACCGGTGGGATTCTGGGCGGGGGGGGGGGAAGAGGGAGGGTGTACTCCTTTCGTACATCCCCGCGGTCCTAGGACCATTGGCCCTCGAATCCCTCAACAAGGCAGTTGCTTTCGCTCAAAAAGTAGGTTCCGCGCATAGAACAGCGTGGTCTGGAACAGTCCGGTCTGAAATAGCCTCAGTAAAATAAAAATGGGTCTGTTTCCTCCTGCGGTAATAGCTAGAACGAAGGGGGGTCAAGTGGAAGATCTATAACCTTCACGAGCAGCGTCTGTAGGAGCACAGCTGACCGACCTATCACGCAGCTTGCCAAGTTGAGCAGCAACAAAACGCGAGCGGTAGAACACACAGCTTGTTTGTTCGAGACAACAATACAAATAGAGCAAGCGCAAAGCGCAACGCAAGGCATGGAGACACTTTTGTTATGTTTGTTTTCGTAAAAGCATAACTATCGCTTTTACTCTTCGGGTTCAACTGGTCGGAGGCTGGCTATTCGGACAAGCCGTGGACACAGGTGTCTTCCCCCCAATCCCCCGCCCCGCCCGCCCGGCGCTTGTCTCCGTGCTTACAGCGTATACGAAGCCTCAACATCTCCAATGCTATAAATAGTCCATTTCCATCGAGCATTGCAAATTCGCGTACTCCCGCTTTCAGCCAAGCAAGAAAACAACACAAAAAACACAGCAGTTGTGGTTTTGGGGCTCTGTGATTTGCTGGCTCGTGCTTGATCAACGGGACAAGCGGGAAGAGGAGAGGGGAGGGGGGGGTTGCTGTGGTCCGTTTTAGGTCCTCCAGGTGATGTCGGGCGGTTGGTTTTGGGTTGGTAGTGGTGTGGAGGGGAGGCGTGTGGGGTGGGGGCAGGGGACTTCAAAAGGATGTCAGGAAACGGTCAGTCAAGGGAAAATGTCCAGCGGTCAAGAGTGAAAAAACAAACGTTTTACACTAAAACCTAGTACTCTGGCGTCAGTCAAGGTGACTATTAGAAAGTTGCCGTCGGTCATGGGATCAAAGTGCCGTCTAGTGACACGTTTGGGCGTGAGTGGGGGGTGGGAGGTCGGGGTGGGGGTGGTAGGCGCGGTGGGGGTGGAGGATGGGAGTGGAGGCACACTGGGAGGGGGGGGGTACTCATTTGTTGCTTGCCTTGATCATTTGACCTTTGACCACGCATCCCTTTCGAGACGGAGCACCGTTCCTACTCCGAATAGAGACACCTCGAACATTTGGGCGCTCATTACGCTTCTTCCATACATTACATAAAAACGGTCTGCTTGTCCTATCCCCGTTCTGTTTCGCCGTCTGCGGCCACCATCTATCTCCTAGGATAGCGATCATTTTCTCCTAATCTCTTGTCTGCGAAATTATTCCATGTCACATCCGTATAATTCCTTCATCTCCTCCAACGCATCCCGTTCCTGCGTGTATATTTTACATTCTCCTACGTGAGTTATACTGTATTGTTGTCCCACACGGGCACATACTTGTAGCCACGTCCTCCTCCTCCCGCCTACTGGTATATCTCTTCCTTCTTTTTGGTAGGTCCAGGTCCCCTACACGAAATCACAGTTCCAGCTTTTTCGCGTAGTCCATTGGGCCGTGCAGATACGTTTTCGTTCTAATATCTTCCATCAACCCCCCGTATATCTTAAAGTGCGTCTCCTCTTTCACCTCATTTCTTAGCGCTAGCCTTTCCCTCTCTTCTATTATTTCTTTTACTTATGTCTTGTACCCGCCAAACTTCTCCACAGACAGTACCTCTTCTTGGTCCCCCCGTAAATCCTTCCAAATTTTCTCGACAACGTTATCCCATCTTAGTCCAGCTCGCCCTTCTTGTTTTTTTCTCCCATACAGCGGGGGGGGCGGGGGGGGGGGGGGGGGGGGGGGGGTATTTTGGTGTTGGGGTGGAATGGGGTTGGCGAGTTCGTTGTGTAAACTGCGCGATCGCGTGCATGTTGTATTACGCAGCTTGCCAACATTGAGCATCGGGCATTTCAACAGAATTCACAGCCGACACTATCGTCATGTACCGCGCTGATCAGATCCCCTCGTTATGGTCTAGACGATTCGGGGCAGGTAAATCCTTGATGCGTATCAGATGATCTATGCGATAAAGATAATAAAGATTGAGTGGGATCTGCACGACAGTGTCCTTGCTCGTGTGTTGGTCGGGCGCGTACCCAAAGTTAGACTCTTCTTTCACAACATATATATATCATTGCCGCAACAAAAAAGGATCTAGATTTATCTTGACCATGATCTGTCAGATGTGGGCATTACATCAACAATCACAGGAATATCTCGATTGTTCCAGACGACAGCACCTCGTTTTTTCGCCAAGTAACGAAAACTATCAGGTACTAGTAACGGATATCGGGCAGCGTTGATACCGATTAAAAACAAAAAAACGACACGATTTCGATATTGGATACGTCGAAATTCGGCATGAAACCTCCAAAATCTCAAATCTCAAATCTCAGCATAAAACATTCCGGTAAAGTAAAAACTTACACGCCTCGGATCGGAAGGTAACAAGTGCTCGATATCGAAAGCGAAGTTTGATATTCAGATATCCAATGCTTGTATTTCAAGATATCATAGTTCCGATATGGTATCTTAGTTCCGATATGATATCTAGGGGCCCTTTTCTGTCATTCTTTTTCACGACTCGTCATCAAAGATACCAGGAGACGGCAGTCTAGGCGTGTAACCGACGGCCGTCTAGACAATTTATACTAGTTATAGTGTGGCAGACGTTAAAGCCATTACAAATGGAAACCCGTTTTGGGGACAATGTCACTTGGAACTAGTACGGGGAGGGGTTTGGGGTTCTTAAGGGGTTGAAGCCGTGACTGACGACACCCAAAAAAATCGGTCTCCTCACAGATTTGCTCGAGAATGTTGGCTTGGCATCTACTACGAAGTACAAGGCGCACGGTATACCTGTAACGATCGGAAGCAAGCTGGGCGGCAAACCCGGTGTTAGTTCTTAGAATTTGTTACGAATAGTATATTGCGTCTATACAAAACGTGCATGGCATTTCGTGCGCTCATGTATGCCATACCCGTAGACCGATGATGTTTTGTCGTGACGTACATACCCAGGAACGTTTGATGTCTCTGCACAGAACTTTGCATGGCATTTCGTCCGCTTACGCATGTCATGCCACAAGTACTCGTTGGCAGATAGATTGTCGTAACGCATGCATGCGCCCTGGCACCCAGGTGAAAGCTTGTTTGTGAACAATTACGAACTGCTGTGCTCCATCGACTGCTGTTTGACTACAATGTTCGTCTGCCAGAAAATATAACGGCTTTTCACGGGTCATGACCTGACCCGACCCGCCGATCTTGTCAGAAGGTTCTCAAAAGTTCGCGGGTCGAGTGGGGTCGGGTCAGAAGGTGCTTCAAACCTCACGGGACGGGACAGGTCGGGTCGGATCAGGAGTTTTTTTAATGGCGCAAGTTGGGACGGGTTACGTTGACTCGACCTGACCCGCCAAAAAACATGGAAAATATCGCATGAAAACGCCAGCAAAATATACGTACCCTATCGGTACCTCCCCTTATCTCTCCACATCCTCTATTTCACGGTTTGCGTTACTAGGTGCTGCGGTTGGGTTATTTCCCAGATTAGACGGATGACGGATGATGGACTGACGGACAGACACGGCGACAACCTAAAAATTCAACCGAGTAAGACTATTTTATAAAATTATTCGAAGGACGTCAGCTGTGAGTTCGACGAGTAAGACTATTTATTCACCGTCATCAGCGAAAGCAGCTACGTACCAAGTGAGTACTCGACACCATTTTTCGTATATACTTCTTGGTTGCGGAGATAACTTATTATTATTTTACGCGTGCTACGGTAAAAGGTAGCTTTTTTTTTCTGGGTGACGGTGCTCGCTTAACCCGAAATCGTCAGAAATTCGTTCATTTTTTTTCAACCTGAAATGTTTGTATGCCTGGGCCATGGGCTTCTTCACCGGGTTGCACTTTCAATTTTCTTCTCACCAGCTATTGGGTGGGGCAAAAAGCTCCTATCCTCAGAAAAACAACGGGGCACCTCTAACAACCTATTATAGCAATTGTCGTTCGGAGCTACGATTGCCTGGAGTAAATAAAACAGGAAAAATCCACCGAATAATCGTGACCATTCATTGCTAACTCGCACCGAAAAATCATGACATTTTTGACAGAACTCCACGGAATAATCTTGACTACTCTGTCTCGTTTTCGGAGAGAACACGCTCTAGCACCGTCACGTGTAGTCCATTTAGTTGTTGTCCATCATATACAGTGCGGTGCCTCGCGATTTGACAAACCCCGCTCAAACGCAGGACCCCGAAAATTCCGGAATGATAGTGGCGTCCTCGGTAGGACAAAGTCGCGAAAAAGCGATGATCTTCACGGGGGCCGCCGAAAACGGTATGGCGAAAAACGCCGGGATCGCGACTCTGTACGGCATTCGGTATGCCGATAAACGAGAAACCAAACAGATTAAAAAGAAAGTCGTTGTATTGGTTAACCTTTCGCAAGACGCGTGCTGCGACAGAGGTAGCCACTTTTCGGCTGAAATGGTTTCTGAATGACGGGGTGGGCTCCTTAATCCAAAATCGTCGGAAATACGCCCCATTTATTTTGCATGATTCTCGTTGTATACCTCGGCCGTGGGATTTTCATCCGGCCGGCAGCTTCATTTTTCTCCAGATAAGTTTCTGGAAAAAGTGCTACGTCCATCTCTTACAATTAACTGAATCTGAAAACCGGAAATGGACGTTTCAGCACCTTCGCAGGCATATTTGACCCGGGGGGATGGGAGAATTGGGTCCGCTCTTCTCAAATTCCGACTAGCCTTTTTGAGCGAGACTCATCCAACGAAGTTTGCCGATTGTTCAGGATATCAGTTTGACATTTGAACAAAAAAATTCAAAACCAGTTTTGGATACGCATTGCAGTTTCATCCGAACAAATGGCCTGATTGTACGGATAAATGGCGTCCGAAAGTGATTTTGAGGACACAACGGTGTATCGACATAAAATGTAACTCCTTTGCCGAAAAGCACGGCAACCGTCGTTGGATACGTCTCGCAAAGCGGCTATCGATGGACTGAGAAAAGTGGGCCCGATTCTCCCTCTTCCAAGGTCGAATACGCCTGCGAAGGTGCCGAAACCCCAATTTTCGGCGTTCAGATTTAGTTTATTTCAAGAGATGGCCTAGGCCCCCACGGTGAGCACCTCAGAAAATATGTGGTGCACCTTTATCGTGGCACGCCTCACAACCCGGGGGCGATAAAACCCATCCCCTGCAAGAAAAAAAAAAATGGGCGCCCCTCTCTGCCTGCCGAGTTCACGGACGGGGACTCTCTTTTCGACGTGGATCGCGAGGGCTGCTGTGGGGGGGGGGGGCAGGTGGGAACGGGGGGGGAAGGGGGGACGGGGGGAAAGGGGGGCACCCCCGTGTGGTCTGGGGGGGGTCGTGTGGCGCGCGAATGCAAGTGGTCGTCGAATCGTTAACAAAGCGACTATTAATAGACATTGCAGCAGCAGCAGCAGTAACAAGAGCAGTAGTATGCGACACCCGTTAAGAATCTCTTATTTTTGGCCAGGCTGGAATTGATTATCACGTAAGGCAGGGTGCGTCCCAAACTATTTTCAGTACAAAAAAGGCCATGTTCTTAATTTCGTCCAAAACTCGACCCTGAAACTGGAAATTATGCAGTGCCCAATTATTGAGTGTTGTCGCATATCTGGCACCTGCCCGGCACTGCTGCTACTGATGTTCGACGTTAATATTATAGCGTACCAAGTATCATGTTACATCATGATTGGGGATATAATATAACATCTAGGATACAGTATGGAATTAAATAAAATAAGTGGAACGAACGTCGTTTCGTTGTTACTCCCTTATTTGTCTCTGTCGTATGGCAGTCTGTGGCCACGGCACCTACGATTGCAAACCTCTGGTTCGTTGGTGTTTTTTCCCGCGGGTATTCCTCAGCTTCAGAGTTACTGGAGCCTGTCCTGTGACCACCGGCTTGATTATGCGAGTTAATGCGAGAACAACCCAAAAAACGGGTTTATAGATATCGCGCACAGATTGATTAACATCACCCTGTTGACTCTGGTACAAGCTACACTACTGTAGTACCATCGCGCAAAAATTGATTAACATCACCCTGTTGACTCTGGTGCAAGCTACACTACTGCTGTAGTACCAGCCGACCAACAATTTGATGAGGACACACCCAGTAATACGCGCGATCGGAGTATCACACACAGCTTGCACAAAGACGAGTTCCGGCGAAATCTTAGGTCTCACAGCTGGAGTGCATACCGGGTATTTATTTTTGTCATGTATGCTGATGTACTGCTCGACCAGTATTCGTGCCCCATAATCTCTCTATACATGCAATATACCAGGTAAGAAGTGGCGTCGGTAGGGGGCGAGAGGTTGTGAGGATGACTGCTGTCAAAGGTGTCAGGAGACGGGGAGTCAAGGGAAAAGGTCCAGCAGTCAAGGGTGTTCAAACCGGTCGTTCGATACTATAACCTAGTAGTTTGCCGTCATAGTATATGTTGGAAAATTGCCGTCGGTCAAGGGCTGAAAGTGTCGTCTCCCGCATATATTTTCATATTTCCTGTGCGGTGGCGTGCTGGATGACATACTTTGTACCCTCTGGTACGATGGGTCGTGTAAATATCTCATTTCACTGAAATGTGCACGTACGAGTATGTTACGTGTTACGTGTTGTACGTGCGTACGGATTGCCATACATGTAGTTGCTGCTGCTGTCGTTGTATCATCGACTATTGGAAGGGCGATGTACTTGCTGAAAGACTGCTGTACGGATGCAGGACACAAACAACAACACAACAGCAACACAGCATCAGGACAAGACACGCACGGCAAATAAATCTGGACTCGTCTGCTGGCCGGTGCTGGAATAACACCTATTAATACCAGGTATTTGCAAAAAGCTGAAAACCGTTCGGGAATTTTTCTCGTTCATCGCACAGCAGAACAGCCGATTCTGGGTATTGCGTGCGTACGATACCTGGTACGTATTTATCTATCAGGAAGCGTATACAAGTAGCAGGTATCTGGGATTAGTTTACATGCTGTACCTTGTGCGCATAGTCGGTACCTACTTGATACCGTGTCACAAAAGAGGCTTCGCCGCCACGGACAAGCGCTCGCCTACGGCTGCCCTCGTACCCGTAATGGCGGAGAGAGGCTGGTAAAGCCGAAGTCGCAAAAGCAACTGCTGCCTGTACGGCCTGGAACAAACGTACCAAACCGTCCGGTCCAGATTCGAAATTCGGTCACGTCAAATGCTGACGATGCTGCGGGTATTTTATGTAACATGTTCTCGTAAAGCATCGCTCCTGTGAACGCATCGCGACAACATATTACCTCCATCTGAACCAGAACACGGATCGAGCTTGATCCATCCTCCCTCTCTTCCTTCCTCTGAAGAGGGCATCCTGCCCAGCTCGAGAGAAGACAACCGCTACGCCAAGACCTACAGATTCATCGACCGAAAAAGCACTGAATTTCAAAAAAGACGTACAGCTCCCTGGTCAGAAATATAATCAAGGTTTGTCTATAAATATAAAAATAAACGGGTTTTATATTTCCGGGCACAACGGTAAAAACAGTCAGCGCGTGCAGCGATCATCAAAACATACTGTGTTTTAGTGTATGGTATGTATAATAAAAGATGTGAGAGTGCGCCGCACTTTTTTTTTGCTTGGCGCTACCTGTACCTGTTCATCGAGGGTGGCGTGATCGCTGCTCAAGAACGCACATGTCAACCGAGCGCTTGAGGCATGGCATGGCACAGAGAAAGCGTCGCTCGGTAGACAGCACATTGCACCCTACCAGACACCCCTGCTTCCTCTGCTACGTCATGCCTGATACGCTACGCACGCTCTCCTCCTGACTGTTAGCAGCGCAACTCGGAAACAGCACGTTCAGGTCAGTACGCATGATCACATTAGCACCAGATAAGATCCTTATAATGGCGGAAGGTGACAGCCGTAAATTACAGCACTATATAAGAAACCAGCACTACTACACTAATCTATTCCATCTATTTTGATACCAGTACAAAAAAATCTTGAAAATAACAGCACTAAAGAGAAAAACAAGCACTATGCAACAAGCACTATATAGGATCAACTCTGTGTGGCCAAAAGGTCAAAGATCATCGACGGCGACGAAAAATCGCTCGGTTCAATAATAATATTCGCGACTCGGCTGCTCGGACGGATTGCCCGCCAAAACTCGGACAAAAAGGGATGGAGCTAACGCTCTTCGCTTGTCCGAAAGGGCTAGACATACCCCTAGAGAGGGCGGGCGTCTACGAGCACGAGGGCCTGCTGTCCAACGTACCAAGGCTCCTGTGATGAGACTCTGTGCACAGCGCACGCGAGCAGCATATGAATGTCCCCGCGTTAAAAACTCCAAGAAAGGGAGAGACCAGAGATGCGGGACAAAACTGAGCCGCACGTCACGAAGACAGAACCTCACCCAGCTCTTCGAAGCAGCCCAGGAGTTCACGACCTGGCAAGTCTCAGGCTCCTCACCTTTGGCAACGCTGGCTAGCTTCTTGAGATGCAGCTCCACCCTCTCTGGCAGAACAGAAAGAGGGCAGGATGATTTCTAAAAAAAACGTTTTCCGTGTGGCTCCGCTGTACAGCAGCAGACCTCTCCTGCATAAAAAGTGATGCAGACCGGTATGTGTGCGTGCGCCTTTCGTCTTCACGTCTTCACACATGTGTTTGGCGCGTTAAAATTGAAAAGTTCCGTTTCTGGATGTTTGTTTTTTTTGCGCCGACAAGTGAGATATGATTGGTGCTTTAATTTCGCCGCATGAAAGTAATACGAAAACGCTCTCACATCACGTCAGCGTTTTGAGAAAAACTATGGGAGACTGCGGTTTGACTTCCTTGACTGACTTTGCAAACTAGAGCTTGAGTAGGTTCAAAATAACATATTTTCCCTGACGCGTCAATCGACGACAAATCTCCAAACATTCGGTATAAAATAGGCGAAATTAACATTGACCGCTTGACCGAACGTGCTGTTCTACTAAAACTGGTATAAAATACCTGTTATGCCAGTAACGGCTGTCTATTTGGGCAAGGATAAGGATGCCAAGAGACCGCGGCTTGACGTGGTCTATTGACCGCCCTCTTGGACTAAAAATGGGGTTCTGGGTGAAGAGAATTGGTCGAAATATTACAATCCATGCAATAACAACGATATATTATTGTCTGGGAGAAAGTATAGAAAGAGGGCAATTTGTGGTGCGGGCTACTGGGCGCGGTAGTGTTGCTTGCTGTTGTTGTTGATTGTCACGAAGTACTTGTCGTCCTCCATCTCACACCCCGTGTGAACGGACGCTGTCGTGACTAAAGTAGTGCAGAGACAGGAGACAGCCGCCCAAGGATAACCTTCCTTGTGGTAGGCCTTGGCTTTACGTTTATACGTCCTGCGCCGGCAGTAGGTCTGGCACGTCGTGGTTAGCTTCGTGCGAAAAAACGTTTTTTTACACGGAGGATGGGGGCAAGAACTCTGCGGACAGAATTTTATTGATCAACGTCAGCTGTGAGTACGACCGATTGAATGGTTAAAACTCAAACATTGCAAACAATACTCCCGATTGAATGGTGTTCATGCGCGCGGCGAAAAAAATACCGGTACATACGATTCAAACATGCCATCCCGTTTTTCCGCCGCTGTATTAGCTATGGCTGAGGTGCTCCTCCAATGCAGTCTAGGTTATAGCTAGCTAGCCAACCTTGAACACAGTCTAGCCTGATGTGCCACATAAGTTTCCGCAAACGCCTGAGCTGGCGTCTAGCTGGTTTGGTGGTGCTCGTTTTCTCTTTTTTCTGCGGGTAAACGTGCTCAGAAGAGTCCTCAGCATGCGCGCGACAAGTGTTTAGTTGCTGACTCGTTGACGGAGAAACTGCTGCGGGTTTTGCTATGATGACGCTGTACCTCCGCGTGTCTCCGTGCGAGCATACGAAGTGCCCCGCGGATCAGATAGTGCCAACAGGTCATCATATGGGTCCACGGGTACCACGTCTCACTGTGCGTGGCTCCGGTATCTTAATAATTCATGACATGCCCACGTTTGGCGATGATAAGATAGCCGTCAGCACGTCGCATCGCTCCCGCTCACTATTCCCTGTGTTACCCTCTCCCGTGTTCTCCGTAAAAGCGAGCGAGTATATCTGGACGGGAGTTGAATGAGCACATCAGATCAGTAGGTTGTCCGCATAGCATTCGGTAAAATACATAGACTATACCCCAACGACAGGTGCTAACGGGAAGATGTAATGACCGCTCTATGTAACGGATGATTCAGGATAGCCGCAGCACCGGACATCTACACTAGGTTACTTTTATTAGTAGTCTAGTAGTCAAGAAACACAAAGAAATAAATACCCGTACGAGGCTGTTTCTTTTTTGGATAGTGGGAGAGGGTGCGGACTACGCTAACCTTGAGCGCAGTGTAACTTAACGGCTCTCCTCCGAGGATTTCTTGCGCATTCCTGTAAATGTCTGCCGGCCTTTCTTTCCCCCCCCGCTTCTCTTTTACGGAGTGTCACACACAGCTTTCCAAAGAAGATGAGTTTCGACAAAATATTCGATCTCACAGCTGGACGGAGTGTATTTTCATCTTTTATTAAATAGTCTAGTGTCTTACTACGCGGCGGTGCCATGCTGAGCCGTTATCGGTTACACAACTCGTACTTTTGTCTCAAGCAGTACACACAAGTATCTCGCCTGGGTGATAATAGCCTATAGACTACTCTTCTCTCGTAACAATAGCGCGAGGTGTGTGCGTGATATCCGTGGTATAGCTGGCTGGTATCCGATTTTATTTCACGGCGACGCAGACGTGAGTGTGAGTATACTATCATTGTATCTGTGTGTCTAGCGGGTAGCATAGTCTATACGAAAGTCGGGCTTCAAATACGAAATTCGGGAGCAGAAAATCGCACACGTCTAGACCATCACACGAATATATTATAAAAAATGAAAATACACTCCAGCTGTGAGATCGAAGATTTTGTCGAAACTCGTCTTTGCAAGCTGTGTGTGATACTCCGATCGCGCGTATTACGGGTTGTATGTCCTCATTAAGGATATAAGTCGCGATTCCCCTTGCAACTACAGCAGTGTAGCTATCAGGGTCAACAGGGTGATGTCAGTCAGTCTGTGCGCGGAAACTATGAAACCCGTTTCTGAGGGGGACAACATCTGATAACTGTGGAAGGAAATTTAAATGCATCAGTTTATCAAGCGAATGCTGTCTCAGCGTGGGAGAGCGTTCTCTCCTGCCTCTTAATGGTATAATAATACCCCTCTTTTCCAACCACCCGCACGATCGCCTAGACCTAGCACCACGCGTATAACAAGCCCCTACATATCTTTGGTCTCACAGCCGAAGTGTATTTTTAGAATATTTTTTGTGACCAAACCTGCTAGAAAATCCCCCCCCCCCCCCCCTCTCCGCCCCCCCTCTCGCTCTCCCTTACTCAAACGCCCCACCAAATATCGAAATCCGCCACATTAATAAACACTTCACGCACAGGATATCACCTCATTATCTTTCGAGAGCCATCCATACCGCTGCTTTCCCCCCCCCCCCGCCCCGAACGCCCCCTTCTTCCCCATCACCCGCACCATCGCCTAGACCTAGCACCACACATATAACAAACCCCTCACCTAAAACCCTTCCTTCCCCCCCCCCCCCCCCCCCCCCCGCCCCCCCCGCCCCCCCCGCCCCCACCCCCCACCTCCCCCCCCCCAACCCATCCCAACCCCACCCCCTCGAACACTCCACCCTCTCTCTACTCACTGATTGTACGACTTACCCCAGGATATACATGATAAACTGATGCATTATTTCCAAAACCGTCACATTTATCCCCTCAAAATAATGTATAGTTTCCACGCACATATTGAGCTGCCCCACACGCCCCACCCCCGCCCCTACCCCCCCCCCCCCCCAATAATAAACTGGTGCCAAAACCGTCAGATTTATCCCCTTGAAAGGATTTATAAATTACATGCACAAATTACCCCCCCCTTCCCCCCCCCCCTCCTCCAAACCCGCTCGCTTTTGATCAAAACCAGGCCCCCCACGTCCTTCAAAACTCCGCCCCCCCCCCTCACCGGTTATTCGACTTACAAGATTCACTTGATAAAAGGATACATTTCCCTCCACAGCTGTCAGATTTTGTCCCCCTCAGAAACGGGTTTTATAGTTTCCTCGCACAGACTGACTAAAATCACCCTGTTGACCCTGATAGCTACACTGTAGTTGTAAGGGGAGTCGCCGACCTATATCCTTAATGAGGACACACAACTCGTAATGCGCGCGATCGGAGTATCACTCACAGCTTGCAAAGATGAGTTTCGACGAAATCTTCGATCTCACAGCCGGAGTGTATTTTCATTTTTTATAATAGTAGAGCCCACGAATATGCCGAAGTCTTCGGGAATTGCATCACGTACCTTCGCAAAGAGATACGAGGGCAAAACTGTGCGAGCGCTATTGATGGTCAACTGAGATAACGTTGGATTCCTCCTAATTATGAACTACTAGGTGTTGATTGTTAGGTGAAAAACGAAATGAGCACAGTAGTACGACACAAAACACACTGAAAGTTGTAATCTCCAACAACTGCACACACTAGGTGGAGAGCGAGCATGACATTAACAGCAATTACAACCAGAAAAACGTCGCAGTTTGGTATGTATTTTACGCCAGGCTCAAGCCCCGCGTGCACAACCGTCAGGCCATACACGCACTTTCACTACGTCTCCACGCAAACTTTAGGTACTATCGTCGGCGCAACTCGGCCGGGTGTGCTGTTATTGTGGCACGTCGGAGAGCACATCCCCACACCCGCACCCCACACCCCATCCTCACCTGCACCTCCACCTCCAACTCCACCTACCCGCCCGTTGCATCCCGAAACCCAACCTCAACCCACCCGACTCCCACCCCCACCACTATCCGTAACCCCACCCCTAACCCACGTCGACTCGCACCCCGACTCCCACCTCGACCCTCGACCCCATCCCTATATCGATAATTTCCAGGGCTTTTCACGGGTCGGGTCAAATCTCGCGGGTCGGGTCGGGTCGGGTCGGGTCAGCTGACCCGACCCGACCCGCGAGATTTTTGAGACGTCTTGACCCGACCCGACCCGACCCGCGAGATTTTCGAGACGTCTTGACCCGACCCGACCCGACCCGCGAGATTTTCGAGACGTCTTGACCCGACCCGACCCAACCCGCGAGATTTTGAAATCGTCCTGACCCGACCCGACCCGACCCGCGACAATCCGGGTGACCCGCGAGATTCGGGTCGTCTGGCGGGTCACGTTAACTTGACCCGTGACATTTCTCACGGGTCAAAGTAAAAAAGTCACGGGTCAAAGCATGTGTACCTCGGTCAGTTGGTTGGTCCTTGGTCCCTCTTATTTTTTCTTTTTTCCAATAATATGTCGTGTTCTCTGCGTTTTTTACCGGCATTGTTTGCAGCTGATGATTATGTCATGTGGCGTGCGCGCGAGAAATAGGAAAGAAACCGCAACCCACATGCATGGACATGCCCGTACCGTTAGACCACCGGGTCGACCCGACGAGCGACCCGACGAGCGAGCTAGTTATAAGTTACAAGTGCAGTCTCCGGCCCCGGCAAGCAGCCTAGCTGAGCCGCCTCCGGCAGCAAGCCCACAACTGGGGCGGTGGATCTGTCAGCAGGGGCTGCGATCCGCGAGGATGCGTTGTCTGCTGCTGGTGCTTGCTGCTGCCAGGGTGCTGCTGCTGCTGCTGCTGCTGCTGCTGCTGCTGCTTGCTGCTGCTGCTGCTGCTGCTGCTGCTGCTGTTGCTGCTGCTGCTGCTGCTTCGACAACGGCTGCTCTTCTTGCTTTTTTACGTCACATTCCGTACTACTGGTATGATAATTCTCGAGCTAGCTACTACTACAGTACTACTACTGCTGTATCTATCTTCTATCTGTGCAGTCTCCAGCCCCGGCAAGCAGCCTAGCTGAGCCGCCTCCGGCAGCAAGCCCACAACTGGGGCGGTGGGTCTGTCAGCAGGGGCTTCGATCCGCGAGAATCCGGGGTCTGCTGCTGGTGCTTGCTGCTGCCAGTGCTGCGGCTGCTGCTGCTTCGACGACGACTGCCCTTCCTTGCCTTTTTATATTTTGGTCACATTTCGTACTGGTATGACCGTCATATTACTGCTGTTGTTACGGCTTCAGTAGGTACGGGATTCGCGTCACATTGCTGTATGCCTTGGTACGAGTAGCTAGGGGTACTGCGTGGAGATTGTTCTGCACGCTGTGATGACATATGATCGGAGCATCGGCACAAGGGAGGCAGGAAGCCGAAGTGTTTGTATTTTATTGGCGGACCCGCGGGCCCGACCCGCGGGGCGCCTGCACGGCATCAACGTGGCTCTCAGCTGTAAGTTTGAAAAAGGCGGATCCGCCGGCTAGATCCGCGGGTTTGACCCGCGGGTCAGCCCAAAACAACTCACGGGTCATTATGGCTTGACCCGCGAAGTGACCCGTATCTCGCGGGTCATGACCCGACCCGACCCGCGAGATTTTGCAAACCTCTTGACCCGACCCGACCCGACCCGCGAGATTTTGAAGCCTTTTGACCCGACCCGACCCGACCCGCGAGATTTTGAAAACCTCTTGACCCGACCCGACCCGACCCGTGAGATTTCAAAACGTAATGACCCGACCCGACCCGACCCGCGAGATTTTGGAACCCCCTTGACCCGACCCGCGGGTCGGGTCATGACCCGTGAAAAGCCCTGATAATTTCAACCATAACCACAACCTCTACTACTACTACGGCTGCTTGTACTACTACTACTGCTACTACCACTACTACTCCTACTACTACCACTACTACTACCACTGTCATTGCAACAAAAATGCTATCCCCACTCCCGAACGAAAAAGAAACGACAGCCCCCTCCAACCTACGAACGCACACACCCCTACCCCCACCTCCACCGTCCACCTCCAAAAAAAAAAAAACTGCCCCAGAGGGAAAAAAACAAAAACGACGCACATGCTACGATAGAGGTGGCGCATTTTGGCCCAAAAAACTTCTGTCCTTAATTAACCCAAAATCGTTTTAAAACAGGTCATTTTCTTTTTTTGCCCAATGATTGCGCGGCATTGTGTACATCTGGGCCGCGGGTTTGCCCATCGGATATGTACTTTCGGTTTGATCAAAATCATTTATGGAGCTCCTCAAGCCAGGAACCTTGTAAGGGAAAAACCCGTGCGACTCTAACCGCACGATCTGTTTTGAGAGGCTCTATTCCCCTCCCAAACCCTGGCTCGGGGAAACCTTTTAAAGTGCTATGCACGCGTACCCGAGATGAACAATCCCGTGCATGGCCTGAGATATTTCACGAAAAGAAAATTGCAAAAATGAGAAAGAAATTTCGATGTTGGCTTGGGTTAAGGCGGAGAGCCCCGTCGTTCAGAAAGTCGTTAAACCCCTTTAGAGCCCCCGAACCCCTCCCTATACTAAATCCAAGTAATTTTGTCCCCAAAAACGGGTTTCCAGTTGTAGAGGGGTTAAGTCCAAGCGTTCGTCTGCCTCTATCGAGCCATCCCACACTTATACGGGTGCAGCTCAGCAGAGGTTTATTTTCTTGTTGAGCCTTTAACGTGAGGAGCTCAACACCAAAACCCGAAGCATGAGCTTCGAAGGCATATATTCGTTTTCTAGCAAAAAACCCGACCAACGTGTGTCAAATGCGCTACGTACACGAAGTCCTAAAACAAAACAAATGTATGCTCGAAAAACATTATACTATATTAATAGTAACCGATGGCTCCACACATTCACGCTCGCTACGATAGCGAGGTGCACCACTTTTTTTTCTGGGGTCTTCCTCAATTTTGGGAGCTTAAGACAGGTCCCTCTCCCAAAAAACTGTTTTGGAGAAAAAATAAAACTGCGTTCGGATGAAAAAATCACATGGCCTAGGCACGCACACAACGAGGCTCACGCGAAAACAAAACGGGCGAAATAAATTTCAGACGAAAAAAATTGGGTTAAGGAGCAATGCCGTCATTCAGAAACCATTTCAGCCAAAAAAAAGGTATACCTCTATATATCGTAGCATGCGTCGCTGGAGGAGCTCGGAGGCGTTTTCGCCCCAAAACTGTGCAACCCCTACCTACCGTGGGATGATGCTCCCCGTAATTCAGAAGGTAGTTGCGCCAAAAAGAGGTATTACATTTCGCCAAAAAGAGGTATTAGTGCGCTTTTTCGTCGGAAACGGTTTCCGAATGACGGGGGCTCGCATGAACAACCCGACATCGTCGGAAATATATGGGTAGGTCCTATATAGATGAGTTTCGACGAAATCTTCGATCTCACAGCTGGAGTGTATTTTCATTTTTTATAATATATATATATATTGGCATGGTGATTCCCGTCGTGTGTATCTAGGCCGAGAGATGGTTTTTTTTTTTTAATTCGGTATATATTAATAGCAGTTTGTGTTTTCTCCAAAATCAGGTTTTTGGAAAAGGCCTTTATTTAAAGCTCCCGAACTGAGGAACACCTTTTCTCAGAAAAGAAAGTGGCGGTGCACCTCTATTCTAGCACGCGGCAAACTACTTTCGCCAAAAAGAGGTACAGTTTACCTCTATCGTAGCACGCGTCAAAATAGTTTCGCCAAAAAGAGGTACAGTGTACCTCTGTCGTAGCGCCCCGTACTCAACTCCCCCACTCTCGCCCCTATCCCCATCCCTCGGCTTTCCCCTCACCCCCCCCCCCCTCGAGACTTCCGGATGGCCCTCGCGGACAGACAGCGGGGTGCGTGTCTCTCTGTGGCATCTCCCGTGATGGCCATACAAACGACGCAACACAATCGTACACGATTTCACATCTCGGCAGAGTGTGTTGAGCATGTGATGAGAAAAAGGGAGAGTAAAAGAGTGGTGGTGGACGAATGAAAACAAAAGAGGTATTGAAGTATTAAAAGGTATACATACCGCTTTTTGGCTGAAAAGTTTTCTGGATTGCGGGGCTCCAAGGTTATAAAAACCCAGAATCGATCGTCGGAATGTCACATATGCTTTTGAAAATTGGTTTTCGTTGAGTCGTTCTACGATACCCTCCCGCCGCTCCCTAAAAGTTTTACGAATACCGGTGAAAAAACGAAGATCTGAGCGCCTAAACGCCCGGTGTCGAGACCATCTTTATCTGTTGGCTCTATATCCTGCAGCCTTGCGCCTCTAGCCACCCAGACTTGATCATTTACTAGTTGGTAGCACCCGCCATAAACGTTTTTTATATTTTTGCAAAATAAGTCTTTTCATTTTTTTCGTTGTCACACCTAGGCCGGAGGGGACTGGCTCATTCGGTCAGCATTTTTGTTATTTTTCCCCGAATCAGGCTTTTGGGGAGAGGCGTAGGGCCCGGCCCCTCAAGTAGCCGCCCTTAGAAGGCACAAAAAAAACCGAGCATCTCCACCGTAGGATGCGTCGGTGGAGCAAGGGTAACAACAGAAGTTGTGCACCATGACGCGCGAATTTCCCGTTGCCGACCGCGACCAAGATAGGGGAGTCATGTTTGGGGCATCGTTTAGCAGTGGCTATAGGGGTGGCTCGAGTGAAGCCCCCGTTCCTTTTTGCGCGGTCTTGCGCATTCGCGCTGTTTTAGGTTTGCTATTAATATGAATCCGCAACGGAAGGGTCAGCTAGGCTGCGCCCAACAAATCGCCGACAAAAGTATGTTTTTTGTTGTGGTGGAGTTGTACAGAGTCACTCGTGCGAGTGGCTCGAAGCCGGTTGCGCAGAATTGGGTACCCTTCATTACCTTTGCCTTGTTTGTCTGTTTATTTGGTTATTTGTTTGTTCGTTTGTTTGTTTTTCATGGGAATTTCTTATGAGCGATCGACGTTAAAGCTCATGCTCGGATGGAAAAAAAAAATATGCTCTGGCCTTTAGGGATCGTCAAGAAGAAAAGACTGATTCTATGATAGCCCCTCCTTCCCCCCCTTAAAAAAAAAGTCCGGTGATTTTCATTACCGACGAGCGCTTCATGGCTGCTCGACGCGAGGAAAAACGCCATGAAACACGTATCTTCACACATTTTATTGTATGACAAAGGACTATCTATCGAACGATGACGTCGGGGAGGCAACGGACACCGTATTTCAGGAGACAAACGCCGTGAGCTAGTTTCAAAACCGGCGATTTCGTTCAAGAATAGTTAATGGGCGCGGGGAGGGGGGAGGGAGGGGGCTACCGTAGAACGCCTCCAAAAAAGAAAAAGAGGCGGGGCGGGAGGGGGGGGGACGGGACAGGGGGGAGTGCTCCGATAAGGGTGTCACTATTGGCGAAAAAAATATATATACATATATATATCTGAATGACGGGGCTCCTTAACCCTCTCCTTAGCCCAAAATCGTCGGAGCATCATTTCATGTTTCGCAATTTTGTGTGTGTATGTATGTGTGTGTTTTTTGTTAGGCCATGGGGTGGAACGAAAACAAAAAACGAACGCGCGAAAAAATAATCTACATGATCTCGTGTCCTGTGAGATTTGGTTAAGGAATCCCTGAATTCAGTTTAGATAGGTTTTTGCCCCCAAGAAAAAAAAAAACTATGATACGAACCCACCAGGCAATGTCTTGCTGTAGCAGGCAGGCGGGGCGTTCTACGATAATAGAGAGGTGTGGAACTTTTTTTTTTTTCTTGTTCGACCATTTTTTTTTTGTTTCTGAACAACGAGCTGCTTAACTCAAAACGGTCGGGATTTCGGAGCTGCTTAACTCAAAATGGTCGGGATTTCGCGTCTTTTGTTTCGCAAACATATATGTCGTGGTGGTCGTTTGTTCCTAGGCCGTGGGTTTTGGTCATCCCGCCGAATCGTTTGTTTATTTTTCTTCTTTTCCTAACTTTCGGCTTGGTCAATCAATCAAGATCATCTTTTGGGGGGGGGGGGCACGATATAGAGCTCCTTAAGGTGGGACCACAAGAAAAAAGTATGGTGCCCCTTTTACGGTCGACGCCTGGTACGTACGATAGAGGCGCATGCTACGATGGAGGAGGTATATCTGTTTTTGGCTGAAATGTTTTTTGAATGGCGGGGCTCGTTAACCCACAAAGGCGTCGGAAAAAAAAAATTACGCCCGTTTTTTTATTTTTGCGTGAATCTCGTTGTGTGCGTAGCTAGGCCAGATGGGATTTTTCATCCAGTGCGGGGTGTGCGGCAGTTTTATTTTTCTGCTCGAATCATTTTTTGTTTGGGAGAGGTGGACCTACCTGTCTTATGCTCCCAAAATTGAGGAACCTCAGAATAAAAAAGGGGTGCAGTGCACTTCTATCGTAGCACAAGCGTCGTGTGCGTCCGTTTTGTTTTTCCCCTGGAGCTCCTAGTTTTTCGGGGGTATTTATTTCCCACCCCAAGAAACTGATTCTTCTTGAGAAAAAAACCCAAAAGTGCAACTCCCGGTGGGAAATCAATCCCATCAATGGCCTAGGTACACACCGAAAAAAACAAGAATGCGCACAAGAAAAAAAAAAAAAAAACTCCGACGATTCTTGGGGGTTAGGAAGCGCCGTCATGTTTCAGAAAGCGTGTTTTTAGCCCAAAAACAAAAAATGCTTCCTTTTATCGTAGCAGCGCACGTACGTGTCGGTAGCATGCAGAGGAGAGGGTTCTTTTTTTTTACTCTCTGGAGCGGGGTTTTGTCAAATCCTCGCTGAGGGGCTCGTGAGTTGTTGCCAACCGTCCACAGGGACACCCAAGATACCACCCTGAACGCAAACAAAAGGGTGATTTTAATAACGCTCTACGCCACAGAGGGCTTCTGACGCGTGGTACGGATTTTTGTTTTTAGGGTTTCAGAGCAGGAGGTAGCCGAGCGTGCGCAGTGGGAAGGAAGGGTGGAGCAGGGACAACACGTCCAATGGACCTAAGCTAATAAACAATAAATAGGCGCACGTATCACACAGAGGGGGCACATGTGTCAGGCTTCGTTGTATGTTCGATGAAGAAAGTTTTCTCTTGTCTTTTTTTTTCCTTGCTTTCTGGAAATGATTGCGTGAGAGCGATCAAAAAGACGTGGAAGCTCAAACACCGACATGTTGCAGCAAAGTTGCGAACCATGCTACCATAGCAGGAGGTGAGGTGCATGCAGCAGATTCTAAGAAATTTCTGAGCTCCTAACATGAGGAGCTAGCTCGATAACATCATCACAATCATCATCATCATCACCCGAAACATGACTTCGTAGACAGGTTCATTCGCGCGCAACCCGACCCAAACACGTCTAGTTCGCTACTGTATCCCTGAAACAGATATACACCCGCAGAGCTATCACACTAACCGGTAGTTACTCACTTGAGGAGCAACCCCGACCGCACTATAAAGGGCGAACCCTACCGCACTATAAAGGGAAACCTCTTCCGCACTATAGGGGGAGGGCAACCCCTAACGCATTATAGAGGGAGGGCAACCCCTAACGCACTATAGAGGGAGGGCAATCCCTACCGGACGATAGAGGGAGGAGTCGAGAGTGTAATATTTTTTCTGAACCTCACCCACACCTAACCCCTTCGGCAAAAAGAAAACAAAGTAATTTAGTCACAAGGTTGAACCTGGAACCTTACAGTGTATATTCCTGTCTCCAGGGACGTTGTTCGGCGGAGTGAATAATCCGAACAACGTCGTAACCTCGGGCAACCAAAAAAAAAAAAAAAAAAGAGGAGGATATTTCCGGATGCATATCGCCATTCAAAGCCCATGGGAGACCCATGGAGGGCCCACGGCGGGAGACCCATGGGAGACCCATGGGAGGCCCATGGGAGACCCATGGAAGTCCGTGGGAAATCGCATGGGTTGCCCCCCCATGGAAATCCATGAGAGTCCATCGCCCATGAGTGCTCCATGGGTCGCGCGTCGGAAATCCCCCGAGTTGCCCATGTAATCTGAAAACCATAAAAATAGGGGACGCCAGCAGGGCGTCCCCTTTTCGGGAAAGCTTCCTTATGTAACCTGGAGATTGTGCACAGTGAGCCCGCCCGTGGCTGTCATCGATACCCGACAGCAGCACGGCAAGTGCAAGGCGAGGTTAGAACAAAACACGGAGAGGTCATGTCCGAAGGCAGAGAGGTATGTCCGACGCAGCGGTCGCCGCGGGTGCCAACCCGCTTTCCCCCGACTGGCATATCTCTGCCTTCGAACGTAACCTCTGTAACCTCTGCGTGTTTTATTCTCACCTCGCCTTGCACTTGTCGTGCTGCTGTCGGGTATCGTTGACAGCCACAGAGTGGGCTCACTCTGCACACTCCGAGAAAACGGAAAGAAAGGCAATCTAGCGCTGACACCAGCGCAAGATGACCGCGAACCTCCAGGCTCACCTGCGTACAGCAGGTTTGGAGGATAAGCGGTACACGTTACACTATTTCCGGGTATAGGGGACGGTTAGTCACCACGTGAATGGTACGGCCATGGACGTCCTCATCATGGAGTACGTCGGATGGAGGTCTGCGGCAGTCGCCGGCCGATACGTAGGGGCGATGGCGTCAGCAGCGGGGTCACGGGGAGCTGAGCACTCGCGCGACCCGCCGTTCATAGACGCAGACGCTCTGCCACCTGTCGGAGGGGTTCTGGGGGCTCGTACGCGGCTTTCCCTGGGGACAACCGAGGGCAGCCGATCCCATGAGGGGCTCGACTAGCAGTTTGGGGACAAATCAGGAAGATAAGCCACCCTCACGCAAATTCGGTACCAACGCGCGACGGAATTGAGACAAGGGGGAAGGGCAACAAAGTATGGGTGTGACAAGTATGGGTGTGAGGCGTGTCCCCTTTTCGGGAAAGCCTCCTTATGTTACTTGGAGATTGTGTACTGTGAGCCCACCCGTGGCTGTCATCGATACCCGACAGCAGCACGACAAGTACAAGGAGGTTAGAATAAATCACAGACCGTCCAGCCCGCCCATCGTAGCGGCGGAGTGTACCGCCGACAACGACATTTCAGTTTTGTTAGTGTTCCTTCGACTGGGGCACCTACTCTCTGCGACAAGATGCCGCGTTGGTCGTCTGAAAATCGACGCGCGGGAGCAGTAGCCCTGGGTGGGAGTCTCCGGATGGTCGCAGCCGAGAGGCCTCACTAATCCCAAACAATATACGAATCAAGCTACGTCGCAATGCTACAACAGGAACACACGAAACAGATAGCGAGCAGAGATAACATAATTCTACCAGTGTATAGATCGTTGAGCAAAACCGGGGTCACTCTCCTCGCAGCAATTATGGTGCTCGGGGTGGTTCTTTAGTCAGGGTTATCTGGAACCGTTGCTCCTGTCTCCAGGGGCGGTTTTCGGAGTTTTTTTCCCCTTGGCCCGCCACAACTTTGGGGCAAAAAGAAAAAAAAAAAAGGAGGATATTTTCGGGTGTATATCGTTGTTAGTCCGGAAAAAAAAAATGTATTTCCTGTAGAAGGATATTTCCGGGTGCATATCGTCGTTTAAGCTAAAAACAGTACCACTGGAGTACCAGGTATTTCTGTGTCTGTTTCGGAGACATCAAACGCGGTAGATTTTTTTTTTTTTTTCAAGTTTTGGTGGCGTTCGGTGCATTGTGTCGCGGGGCGTTTAGGTTTTTGACGTGCTTTTGCGCGCTTTTTTGCCCGAGGTCCGACTGAGAATCGGGCTTTTTTGGCCCTTCTCAGAATACGTTGCGGCGCCTTGGTGAGGGGTTCCTAGAGATGTCGTGCCTTCTGTTCTCCAAGGAAGGGGCGTCGTTCGAAGTTTTTTTGCGTTTAGTTGTCACGATAAGACAATTCAAAAACGGGAAAATATGTTTCCCAGGTGCTTTTTATTACTATTATTGTTGCCAAAAGGTACTAACTATATTTGCTACGCATCCAACATCGACGTGCAGCATGATTCATTGAGTTTGAACGTCGGCCACTCTCCTAAACAATTCAAAAAAAAAAATGATAAATCGAGAAACCAAAAACAAAACAAAAACAGAAAACAAGGTGTCGTCGTTTAATCCGAAAAAAAAAAAACGTTTATAAGTTTCGAATGTATCGCGTGCGAGACCGGTCGAGCAGGAAACCGTGGGGTATCGGGAAGTATTTAGTAGACAGCAATCCTGAAGGAACGACAGGACAGAGTTTGGATGCATCTCTGCTGAACGACCGGTGGGCCTTCAAGAATAGCGTGGCCGATTTGCGTCTTTGTCCCGATCAAACACGCCTGCCGCGAAGGTGCTTAAACGTCCACTTCCGAAAAGAAAACTCAACTTGTTATAAGCGATGGCCGCCTCTTACACGAGGATTTGTCAAACACGAAAGAAACAAATCCGAAACTCTTGTTCTATGCGTGCTTCCACGTGCTGTAGACCCAGAGTCTGATCGAATCGGGCGTTTTTTTTTGCCGACATCTTACGTGGCCTGACCGGTGACGCGTTCTTTCGGCGCATGCATGTGACGAGATCTACCACAGGTATCTACGACGCTGTCTTATTCAAACAGTACCATAAAAGGTTCTTTTTTCTTTCTGACGGTGGCGGCTTGAGGAGCTCGAAACCTCACGCCTAAAATGGAATTTTTGACGCATGCTACGGTGGAGGTAGCACTTTTCGGTCTTGAAAGGTTTCTGGTAGACGACGGGGGTCCTCAATTAACCCAAATTCGTCGGGAAAAAAAAGACCTTTGTTGTTTTGTTTGTTTTTGCACGATTCTTGTTGTAGTGTACCTAGGTCAATAATGGGGGCATTTTTCATGTTCCGGTATTCATTCATGACACTCAGTTTTTATTTTCTCTTCGACAAAAATCATTTTTTTGGGGGGGGGTTCGAGAGGTCTCTTAAGCTCTCCCAAATTGGAGGAAACCTCGCCCGAAAAAACACGTGGGGGTGCACCTCGACCGTGTAGTGTTAACGCTTGACTTTTGAGAGAAAGGAAAGCGCTCGCGACCCGATGCCCGATGCTCAAACAAACCCATGCATGGCGTGCATGGCTTAGGGCGCGGCGGGGGGGGGGGGGGGGGGGTTGTTTAACACTGCAAAACAAGAATGACGTTTCGACGATGGTTAGGCTACTCAAGGACCAAGACTACTGTGTACCTCTAGGGGGGATGCTAACACATGTCAATAGATGTTAATCACGCGCGCCACGATAGAGGTTCACAGGTTCACCACATTGTTTTTCGGGGGTTCCTCTCACCCCCCAGGAGCTTAAGACCTCTCTCAAAAACTGATTTTGGAGAGAGACCACAAAAAGAAAAAGAAAAGGAAAAAAAAAAACTGCTACACGACACACTACAGGAATAAAACAACCCCGTGGCCTTAGGTATACATCGATCGAGAGAACATGGTGCCAAAATAAAAATGAGCTTTATTTTTTCCCCCGACGATTCTGCGTTAAGACGCCCCGTTGTTCATCGAGAATGTCCGGTGCAAAAAAATTATGAGCTTTTTTTTCCCACGATTCTGGGTTAAGACGCCCCGTTATCAAGGAAGGTTTTCAGAGGAAACATGCTACGTCTATGGTAGCACGGGTCTAACACTACTACTACGACTAATACTACTACTACTACTGCTGCTACTACTAGTACTACTACTACCACTAATACTACTACTACTACTACTACTACCACTACTACTACTACTACTACTACTACTACTGCTACTACTACTACCACTACTACTACTACTACTACTATTACTACTACCACTACTACTACTACTACTACTACTACTACTAATTGCTACTACTACTGCTACTACTACTGGTTTCGAGCCACTATAGCGCGGGTGACTCCGTACCCCACCGACAAAACTACTATTAGTCATCACTCCAAGGTGATTTATTTTTGCGCAGCAACGGCGTAGCTTGTACCGTTTTCCATTGCGGAACCAGGTCGTAAGACCTCAAAGCGAGCAGGGGCGGCGGGTTTACTCGCGCGAGTGACCCCGAGCCAACTGCCAAAAGAAAAAAAAAAGTAAAGTAAAGTAAACCCCTACGGTGGTAGCATCGGGTTAAAAGGAACCCCGCCATGCACAAAACAAAATGGCAAAATGATGATGATGCTATTACCTCTGCCTCGTAGCACGCTTCTTTGAAGATCGGTACACGCTTTCATTCATTATTCCATCTCAAAAAGTTGTTCTTCGGTGAAGTACGCAACTAAATGCGAGTCAGGACGAGGAAAGAAAAGCGCTGTGAAGATGCAGTCTTTCCCGCGATAAAATGATGGCGAGTGCCGTGACGCGGGGTTAGGGGGGGGAGAAAGAAGAGCGTCTTTAGCGACCCCGGATCTGAACTACGACTAGTATTGAGGGAAAAGGAGAACAGAAAACAGTGTGAAGACAACAACAACAACAACAACAACAACACATATATTTTTTACTCGAACGAGAAGCTACCGAGAAAAACGCCAAGTGCAATCTCCACCGCAGAATTATTCGGACGCGTGGTACGATATACAGTAAGTCAGGTACCAATAGCCCCTGCAGCTTTTTTTTTTCATTTTTTTCGTTTCTTCTTTTTTTTTAATTTGTGGGGGCCTTCTTTTAACCCCCAACTTCGTGGTAACGTCGCGTTGCTATTCTTCAGTCTGTCTTTTTTTTCTTCTCTAATATTCAAGGCTAGGGTAGGGAGTGGGGGTGCCCCTTTTTTTTCGCCATCGGTCCTGAGCCACTCGCACGAATGACTCTGTAACCCACCGACGAAACAAAAAGTTGAGAGCCATTTTTTTCGTTTCTGGCGCAGAGCGTAACTATAACCCCTCCCCCATCGTGCGAGGAAAATAGAAACAGCACGAAAGCCCACCCCTTTGACCGCAAGGAATACAGGGGGGTCACTCGCACGAGTAACCCCGAGCCACAATACTCTGCACCGTTTTTTTTTTGAGGTTCGGTCATTTTGGGAGCTCAAGGCACTCTCCCAAAAGCTGATTTGGAGGAAAACAACATCCCATGGGCTGGGTACACAAACGACGAGAATCTTGCAAGAAAAAATGGCCCGGTATTTTTTTTTTTCCGACGATTTTGGGTCAAGGAGCCCCCGTCGTTCAGAAACCATTTCAGCCAAAAAAAGGTATACCTCCTCCATCGCCTAGCATGCGCCTTTCTTCGAAATCGGGGTGCTCTTTCTTTCAGTCTTCTCGAAACCAGTTTGCAGTGGCAGGTGATCACTGTCCACAGAGCTCCTCAGGTTATGAGCCTCTGTTAAGGTATTAATGGGGTACTGCGTCAGCCCCGCCGGTAGGTATTTGGGCATGTCCCCGCTGGCGTGGGGGCTGGCACAGGGTTTGCAGCGCTCGATGGCCACACGCCGACGAGCGTCTGAACCGGGCAGGTCGGGAACAACATCGGTGAGAGAGTCAATTGGCGGACTCCCTCCCAAACATATATTTAACCCACCCAAAAGATATGAAATTCGGATAATTACAGGCCTTTCGAGGCCGTGTCTTAACATCTCGGACAAGAAAACCTGTTGCACCCCGCTACCGCAGCATGTGCCTTTCTTCGAAATCGGGGTGCACTTTCAGCCGTCTTAAAACCAGTTTGCAGTGAGTGGCAGGTGATCACCGTCCACAGAGCTCCTCAGGTTATGAGCCTCGGAAAGAAAACCTGGTGCACCCCGCTACCGTGCGCAGCATGTGCCTTGTTGGCAAGAGCTCTTGCCGTCATGCGGATCCCCCACTCGAGGTTGAGATTATTCAGATCGTGCAAGCTCTCTCGTATCATCAGGTCATGCAGATCCCACTCTCGGTCAAGATCATCCAGGTCGTGCACAGCTCTCGTACATCAGTCATCATGCAGGTCCCATTCTCGGTCAAGATTAATTCAGAGATCGTGCAGCTCTCTCCTGTAAGACCAAAGCTACACGCGGGGGGGTGGGGGGGGGGAGGGGGTACGGGGGGGGGTACCCGCTTTCTTTCGCCCAGTGGACCTTTGAGCCGCACTTGCAAGAGCGACTCTGTAACCTCACTGAGCGAAAACTCGTTCGAGTCGAGACGATTTTTGCTTTGGCGCAGCGTAGCTAACCGTTCCATCTTAGGGTTCACACCCATGCAAAATGAAAAAAAACAGCACGAAACCTTAAGAGACCGTTAAAGAACAGGGGAGTCGCTCGCGCGAAGTTACCCCCGAGCCACTCCAAAAAGCAGAAAAAAAAAAGGAAAAAATGCCCCCCCTGCCGAAAAAGCTTGATCGTCAACGAGGGTTTCCATCCACCTCGAAACGTTCAGATAGGGGGATGCGGGGATTTTCTGGGGCCTGCCCTCGGATGGGTGGATGTATCGCACATCCCAAACTGATCTCTAGCTAGAAATCTGAGGAAAGTGGAGCGTATCGAAAAATCCTCCAACCGCGAAATCCTGAAAGGAAAACAGTCAACGGCGTTGGGATGACTGTCGCGAAATGTCCGATGGGACTGGTCAAGAGACGCGGGCCCGATTCGCCATTTTTTTTGCCGGATCACACACGGCTCCAAAGGGACTAAAACCTCAATTTCCAGAACAGCAAAATTGCGTTTTTTTTTTTCACCATACGACATGGCATGACGCGCGCTTTGCATGCTCGTGATTTGTTAGCTGCGCCCCGTCTTGGACAAGGACGAACATAAGAGCTTGCCATGCACCAATGTTTTGGGGATGGGGCCCCCCACAGCGTGAGTGCAGCGTGAGCATCAGTATCGAGCCCTGGAGGCGTTCTACGGTAGCCCCCCCCCCAACTTTTTTTTAGAGGAATCGCCGGTTTGAAACCAGGCCACGGCCGTGTCTCCTGAAATACGGTGCCCTTTGCCACCCCGACGTCATCGGTCGATAGATAGTCCTTCGCGAACCAAAATAAATGTGAAGATATACTTTTCGTGGCCTCCTTCCTCGCATCGAGCAGCCACAAAAAGTTCGTTAAAAAAAAATCGCTGGTCTTTGGAGGGGGTTATCGTAGAATCAGTCTGATGAAATATTTGCAGCAAAAATTGGAAAATTATAAAAAGAAAGAGGGAAAAAACAGGGAGAACCATGCACGAAGTCTTAAGTGACCCCTTTCTGTGCCTAAAATGACTGCCAGACGCACACCACGTTGGAGGTTCACCACCGAGCCATCCCTTTATATTGCGGTAGGGATTGCACTTTTTCGGCCAAACGTTTTTTTCGCCCCTCACTCAAGTGTGCCTTTAGAAAAAAAATGCGAGTGTATCTTGCAAAATTATTCTAACGACCCACGTCAGCTGTGACGAGTTCGACGAAATTCTTAGGGGTTGATACTCATCTAGTTGCTAAGCTGTGTTGTTGGTACTACTTATAGAGTATAAACACGTTCGTCGGTGTTTTTTTTTTTTCTCTTGATGGGAGTTATTTTTGTTTTAGAACTAGCGAACATGGGAATAAATGTTGGTCAGGGTTTCTAGCGCGAGCGAATGATCTTCGTAAGTTTTGTTTCGGGTGAGATATTGAGATCCTCGCACGTTAGGATCTTAGAAACTTCCTAGAATCTGCTGTGCCCCCAGCGTTGGGAGGACTTTTTTTTTTCTTTCTGGGACTCTTCACTCTGTGAGGGGCTATTTTTTAACAAACCCAAGACCAGTGCTACCATAGAGATATACCGTTTTTAGGCTGAAATGTTTTCTGAATGACGGGGCTCCTTAACCCAAAAATCGTCGGAAAATAAATAAATAATAAGCCTTTTTCTTTTTGCATGATTCTCGTTGTATGCCCAGGCCATGATGGGATTTTTCATCCGGTTCGAGCAGTTTTATTTTTCTCCCCAAAACAGTTTTTTTGGGAGAGGGACCTGTCTTAACCTCCTCAACTGAGGGGTAGTGTTGAGAAAAAAAGTGGCGTGCACCTCTATCGTAGCACCCGTCCCGAATAGCTTGGGCATACCAAACATAGTTTTGTAGAGAAGAAATGAATTTTTCGACGATTTTCGGGTTAAGAAGCCCCCGTCGTTCAGAAAATGGTTTCAAGCCCAAAAGAGGTATACCATATAAACCTCTACCGTAGCACGAGACCCATCGTTCAGAAAAATGAGTTTTTAAGTCAACGAGTAATATGCTACCCTTGTTGTAGCACGAGCGCGGAATGAAAATTCAATGATCGATTACTCATAAGCCTTCTGAGAAAAAAAGAAGAAAAGAAAGATACAGAGAGGAACTTACGACAAGGAAAAAAGAGAAGGCATACAATAGAAAAAGGGAGAAAAGGGGCAAAAGGAAAAAGAAAATGCAAGCAGGAAAAAAAAAGGAAAAAAGAAGAAGGACACAAGAAAAAGAAAAAAAAAACAATGAAAAAGAAAAAAAGTAAACCTACGTACGACTTTATCTATCATGGTTATTGTGTTCGTCACCCCGACAAAATGTGCATCATGACCTTGGACATCGGTCAATAATAAAAAACATTCCCAAAAAAAAAGAAAAAAAAAAAAAAAAACGAAGGATACACGGCAACGGCGCCGTTAAACGGCCGGTTCAGCAGCAGCGAAGGGTTTGCGCTCAAACGGTGCCGCACAAACGCCTCGCAAGATTATAAAAACAACCGGAAAACACACACACAATATCCTCAAGAAACATATCGAAATCGGGGAGAAAAGGAGGTTGAGGGGGATTCTGCTGCATCCCGCGACTCTCAGGTGGTACTGCTGCCTCTACCAGTGTTACTGTCTCCCCCGTCCCTCCCGGTGTATCCAGCCTCCCCTTCCGCCCACGCCCCCGCCACCACCACAGCCGCCGCCGCTGCCGCCACTTCTTGAGAGGAGTACCCAAGATCTTCTTGGGGGTCGGAAGTCAATCGTTGTTGCTGTTGCCGTCGCTGTTGCTGCCGTTGCTACCGCTGCTACTGCTACTGCTACTATCACCTCCATCCCCGCCACCTTAGTAACCCCCCGCCTCCTTCCCCGCTACCGCCGCAACCGACGTCAAGGCCGCCGCTGCCACCGCCGTCGCCGCCGCCCCTTGAGGGTGCTGCGCGAGATCCTCTAGGGTCCCGAGCAGGGTCGTTCGTGGAGTCAATCGTGATGCCCCGCTGCCGCTGCCGCTTCCGCTCGTGCTGCAGCTAGCCACCGTTACGGTCACCCTCACCCCCGCCCCCCTGGCCTGCCTCGCCTCCCCCCAGGGCCCCCGTCAGCGCCACCACCGCAGCCGCCGCCACCCCTTTAGGGTACCACACAAGAAGTCTAAACCCGACCTCTAACCTTCTCTGATCTAACCCTAACCATTTTCTAAATCATATGCTAGTCCTGTCTACGGAGATCCACTGCCAACAGGATGAAATTACGCACGAAAGAAGGAAGGCATCGCTACCTTTCAGGCGAGCTCTCCCACGCGACGACGACTGCTGTGTTCGATAGAGGCTCTATACCTGGTAAGCCCGGCCCCAGCAAAGTGTCCTTGAGCCAAACACTATTGAAAGAAGGTGGCCGATTTTCTGCGCCATGTTTTGTGTTACAAACCATCCTGCTAGCAGTGCATCTCCGTAAATATCACCGCAGGTGTCTGTCGACCGGAGTGGTGCGGCGGGTCAGTCGTTAGTGCTGCTGCCGTCGCCGCTGCCGCTACTGCTACCGCTACTACCATCACCACCGCCCCCGCCCCCGCCGCGCCGGCCTCTTTTTGGCTTCTTCTGGCCACCTGGGAAAAGCCAGAGTCGATGACGCGCGGGGGGTGAAACATGAATTACGGTGTGGGGCCGCCAGCAAACGAGAAAAGAAAACTGCTACCACTGCGCAGCAGGGCTGAAACTTAGCTTAATGTCACCCCACAAAGAACGTTTTGCTTTTTACGTCTGCCGCGATTGGTGCAAACGGGTCACGGCTACCGAATCACCCATCCCACGGTCGGAGTCGCAGTTGTTAATTTTAATATTACTGTTGCGGTTGAGCTCCTCAAGAGTCAAACCATCGGTTATAATAGCGTGATGATTTGACGGGGTAAGCTGTGTCTTAGGACTCGTAATCGTACAAAAAGGTTGGTCGGGTTCGCGTGAACAAATACCGTACATATGATAAAGCAGTAAAGTGGAAACTACAGTAATAAATTTATAAAGTAGATATGATGTTTTACCTAGCTCAAAATTCTCCACCTAAAGTAAAAATGCCAATACTTACCATTATAGTGGACAAAAAATAAGACACCTCAAAATAAAAACTCACTCATATAGTATATAGCGAGTACCAACAACGCAGCTTGCAAAGATGAGTATTGACCTGAAATTCGTCAAACTCACGGCTGACGTCCTTGAAAATTAGTTATAAAATATGTACCTGTATATCGACGCTAATAGCTACACTAACCGTAGTTCGCTCGAACAAATATGTCTTCGAAGCCGTGCTTTGGGTGAGAGATGTTGGGCCCCTCGTGTTAGGACCTCAGAAACGTTGTCCCGCTGCGCCCCTCCCCCTATCGTGGGAAGACTCTATCTAGCCCTGTTCGATGGTTCTTCGCTCCACGCTCGTTGTGGCACGTGCCACGTGCTTTGCGTCTGTCGAGATTCGTGCACACGGGTCACAGCCTTACCTTCACCTGTGCATTGCTCTTCCATCCGCGCTCGTTATTTGATCAACACGACACTGATTACGACAAGATTCGCTACACCTCGAGGCGGACGGACAAGACACTGCCAGCAGCCCACTCCTATGGCGCCTGCTACGATCGAGGTGGCAAGTTTTTGGGACAACAAGTATTTGCTGACTTATTTCGGGACTCTCCTTAACCCCCAAAATATCGCCGGAAAAATATAATTTGTACCTCGGGTACTTTCCTTTTTTCAGCTTTTGTTTATGCCTTAAGCCGTGCTACTTTTTTTTTATCGGATTGAGCTTCCACTTTTATTTTCTTTATCAAAATCAGTTTCTGTTTGGTGGGGGATAGAGCTCCTGAAGCTGAGGATCTTGCAGGGGGAAAAGTGGTGCACCTTGAACTACTGCAGCACGTGCACTATCTAACAGCTCGCGTAAGGCACCCATCGCTCGGTAGCGGGCGCACGGCGACGAGAGGTCGATAATAAGAGGGTAGCGTGCCAACATACCCGGCCGGGACACGCACGCTCCGAGAACCGGAAACCTACGTATGCCACGGTTGCCGCAAACGGATCAAAAGCTACCTTCACCCTACTGAATGGCTCACCACTGCACGCTGATACTACGATACAATTCCCCTAAACATAGTAAATCCATACTACTTCAGGACTTGAATAATTTTCCCGTCGTCGAAGCGGACGATATTTGGGACTGTATTTCCTCACTAGACGAGCCTCGCCGATCGAAAAAGGTTGGGCCTAAAGAGTAATGCCTCAGATAAGGAGACTGGTCAGCCTATTTGTTTCAGCCAAAACGTGCCACCCCTATGGTGGCACGCCTCCATGTTTACGTCTGCAACGAATGGGCGAAAGGAGTCAACAGCTTCCTTTCACCCAAAACTATGTTGATTGACGGTACTAACGTCTTTTGGCAAAATAGAGCGCACACGTCGGACAGGAAAAAAGGTCTCTACCGAGCTATAGACGATTTTTTTCTTTCAGATGGAGGACAGATCCCCGGTCTAGATGATCTGTAAGGCCTATAGATCACGTTGCCGGGGTGAGGGTCGCATGGTTGGAATTATCTGAACACATGTTTCCTAGGTTGGATTTGATTATATGTACTATAATACACAGATCCCGCACAACATACCATGACGACAGGTATAGGATCTACAGTAGATGATCTAGTTCATGATCTCTAGATGATCTAGATCATGATCTGTAGACGATCTGTAGATTACCTGTAGATTATATAGATCGTGATACGTCCGATGCGTGAAAATAGTGACATAGTACCCTTCGTTAACCATGAAAGTACCAGCTAAAAAGTGCTACCCCTCTTCGAGTCCTCCCACTATAGTATGGTAGGGGTTGCAGTTGTTGGATTAAATAGTAGTGTACCTGTCCGGTTGACCTCCTAAAGCGAGAAGCTACCGGTTAGTAAAATGTTTTTACGAGCATATTTGTTTTGAGAAGTGTTAGTCGGGTTGCGCGAACGAAATGCCTTCGAAGTCATGTTTCCGGTGACGTTGATATTGGTTGAGCTCCTTCCTCCTGTTTGGAGCTCAGAAAATTCTTAGAAACTGCTGCACCTCTTGGCCTGTCGCAGGACATGCCTGAGGTGTGCCGTCATTGGTGTATGCAATGCAAACGCTACACCAGGTATATTATTTTACCTGTTGATGGTGGTGTGTTGCCTCCGCGTTCGATTTTGGACCTCGGTCTCCTGGCCTGCATCTTCTTTTTGCGCGCCGCCGCGCTCTTCTGTCGCTTCTCGGATGCCTGCTTGGCCTTGTCTCGGGCAGCTTGCTGCATCCGCATCGCGTCCTCTCGCCTTTTCTCGACCTGGCGCGCGTTTTTGTTTTGAATCGATTGATCATTTTTTCGTAAGCCGTGTACAGCGTTTACGAATGTATACCGGTAGGCGACTGCTGATCGTGTCGCCTTTTCTCGACCCTGCGCGTGTTATTTTTGGTCGATCGGTCGTTTTTGCGCACGTCGCTGACAAACACACGTGCAATACATGCAAAACATTGCTCTCTATCCTAAATTTTATCGATCTCACAGCTGAAGTGTTTACAACACCTTAACAAAACAAGGACACCGGAGGCAGGCGGCTGTTGATCGTGCCGGGGGTGCAACTCGTTTTATGCATTGCACAGACACGCAGCAAAATAGACGCACGCCCCCTGCCCCCATCAAGACGAAAAACGCAGGCGTCTGCAAGGTACTGCCGGGAACTACTCGTACGCAATAAAGCTTCGAAGTTTTCTCGAGATCTATTGAAGGGATCGATATCGTGTTCGCACGTCGGGTATATCGTATTTCTACCCCCCCCCCCCCAAAACAAAAAATCGACCAACGCTATGGTTGGTGGAGGTCACTTTCTGGAGCCTTTTTTTTCAGCGGGTCTGGTTCACTCCCGCGAGTGACTCCCCTGTTCCCCTTGCGGTTTTTTGGGGTTCCTGTGTATTCCCTTTTCGCGGTGTGACACACCCACCGCCATGGCACGGTTAGCCGCTCGTACGCTGGGTTCAAAAAAAAAAACGCCTGAAGACTGTTTTGCTGTGAGGTGCAGAGTCAATCAGGCGAGCGAAAGAGAGGCTACTCCCGCTGCCGTGGCCTCGATTTGGCGTCCCGTACCACAACCTACTAGCCCTTGACGAATAAAACAGGCAACTGCAAGCTTCCTTCACACGAAGTGTCCCGGGCTGTGTTATGAACACGTTCGTTAGCCGACGACCATTTTACTGCCGAACTGCTCCAATGCACAGGGCATCTCGTGAGACACGCGCGCAGCTTGCCGGGCTGCCTGCCGTGTGCTGCACAACCTCCCCCCCCCCATCACGAGAGCTACTTGTTTTTGTACGCGTTTTATAGTTTGCTCTATCGGCTGATTCTAGGTCACGCCCTCCCCCCCCCCAAAAAAACCATTGATTTGCTTTAACGAACGTTTCGTATCTGCTCGACGCGAGGAAAGATTTCCTATAAAAATAGTACTCCGTATCTTCATACGTTTGCTGGTTTGTATAGGACTAGCGAACGATGACGATCCGGACGGACGGCAAGGCGCACGGTGTTTCGGGAGATACGTCCGGGGAGCTGGTTTCTGAACTGACAAGTTGGTTAAAAGGATTATTGGGGGGGGGGGGGGGGAGGGCTACCGTAGAAAGACTCTATCGCTGTTCATGTCGGCCTGCAGAGTTTGGCCGCCCCGGTTACGACCCTGTGCTGCGGTTGCTAGACACCTTTGATATCTGCCAGATGGTCGCTACGATAGGGTTGTCACACCGGTTTGGCTGATTCAAATGTTATCGAAAACAGTAGCCCCTTTACTGCAGCGTTGGTCTACGCAGGGAGATTATCGTGTGACGTGTGACAAGCCATTGTTTTAGTTACATACACAAAATGGGCCAAGGCCAAGGTAGGGAGGGGCTACCCGCGCTTTCGTTGCCGGGTTCGAGCCTCTCGCACGAGCGAAACTCTGCACTACTTCACGGGGAAAACGCACTCTAGGCGTTTCTTTCGGCGCAGTGCAGCTTACTTGCTTAGTTAGTTACTTACCAGACCCGGTTGCGGATTCACGCGGCAGGCAATTGTTAGAACGGCACGGAAGCTTAAGGTCGCAATAGAACGGGGGGGGGGGGGTCACTCGCGCGAGTTACCCCGAGCAGCTGCAAAAAGAAGGCCCCAAAAGTGACCCCCCCACCTTCCCCTGCCTCTACCGCGTGTGTAAAATATTTGACGGCGTCGTAGACGTAGAGGGGTTACGGTAATACGGCAATGTCCATGCATTAAACGATGAGTTCTACCCCCCCCCCCTTCCCCTTGTTCAGCTCGAAGCAAGGCCGGAAGCATGAAAAACAAAATTAGAAAACACGGGTAGGGCACAAAGAAAACAAAACAGCCAAGCTGCGGAGACCGGTACCTACAGGTGGTCAAGGCTACGACAGGTGGGAGGCACGATTACTACGTCGTCGGTTTTCAGCGACTGAGAGCCACTCGCGCGCACAGCTACCTACTTGGTGTATGTGCTTTTCGTTGTTGTTTTTTTTGTATGTGCACCGCCGCGGGATGTATCCTTTTTTTTTCCCCAACAAGCTCCGTTTTTTCGGTGATGTTTGGAGCTACTCGCGGCTAAGCCCATGGCACAGGGACTACCCCCGTCCTCGATACAAGCTTTTGAGCGACTCGCACGAGTGACTCTGTATCTCACGGGTAAACAAAAAAAAAAAAAAACGACTTTGGGCCATTGTTTCTGGCGCGGCGCGTAGCTTTTTTTTACCGTTCCACCACGGACTAATCATCGCAACAAAATAAAAAAATACGCAAAGGCTTAAAAGGCTGCCAAGGAACTGGGGGTGTCACCTCGCGCGAGTGAACCCGGCCCGCTGCGAAAGAAAAAGCGCCCAGAGTGACTCCCCTACCGCAAGATTTGTGTAACCGTGACCGACCGACTGACCGACCGGCCGACCGACCGTGTACCTCGATCCTGTGGAGCGGGTGTCAGTACCCACCCGAGCTACCACGGTTGCCAGCTGGACGTCAACTTGATCCCCACAAGGCTCTGAACGTATTGGCAATCCCCCTTCAGTGCCACGGCTGTTCGCGGGTCAAAACAATCTCGCTGGTCGAGTCGGGTCGGGTCGGGCCACGAGGTGTTCGAAATCTCACGAATCGGGTCGGGTTGGGTCGGGTCGGGTCGGGTCGGGTCGGGTCGGGTCGGGTCGGGTCGGGTCGGGTCGGGTCGGGTCGGGTCGGGTCGGGTCGGGTCGGGTCGGGTCGGGTCGGGTCGGGTCGGGTCGGGTCGGGTCGGGTCGGGTCGGGTCGGGTCGGGTCGGGTCGGGTCGGGTCGGGTCGGGTCGGGTCGGGTCGGGTCGGGTCGGGTCGGGGGTCCGGTTAGGTCGGGTCGGGTCGGGTCGGGTGGGGTCCGATCAGGAAGTTTCCAATCCTCACGGGCCGGGTCCGATCACCCTGACTCCAAGTGACCCGTGACAAGCGACCTGAGCCGTGGGAAACCCCTGTTTTTAACGGATTTGTATATTGGGCGATAACTATCCGTTCCCTACCCATATTGGTTTGCTGCTGTGGTTCTTGCGTGCCGTTATCACAATGGCTCAATTTTTGGTAAGGCCGGTATATTCTCCGGCTAACCTACCAGCAAGTAGACGCGTTGGCTAATTATTGTCCACCTGAGCTGCCGCGGCTGCCAGCTGGAGATCGACCTGATCTTCATAAGCCTGCCCCCCGCCAGCGTCGACCGCAATAGAGTCCACCCCCTCTTCTTCGAATTTGACGCCCCATGTCACCGGTCGATCGATGACGCCAGCTGCCGCGCTTTCTGCGAGGGTGTTGGGGTATGAGAGACGCGCGATGGAAAAGCTTGATTTCGGTGTATTATCCACGCAATAGGATTCTGTCTTTTAGGTCAGGTTGCTTGGCGTACTTGTCCTGAAAACACTTCAGCTATGTTATACCGATACAAAAATCGCAATAACGATTTACCTTCGTTTTCGGAAGCATAATCCTTTGGCGCTGATCTGCTGGCCTCGTGTCCGGCTGAAGCACAATCGACGACGTCGAACACCACCAGCTCAGCCAGCGCGACTTGCAGCTGCGCGTCCCTCGCTTCGCTTGTCATTTTCTGCCCGATCAGCCGACACCGCGCGAACGTACAAAGGAATAAACAGATAAGCGATAATCCGGAAGCAGCTCCTGAAGGGAGTTGCACTTCGTGAATACATACATACATATGTTCTTTTTTTTCTGATTCCTATGTTTGTTTGTTTTTGACAGTTTTTTTCAAAGTGGTCATGATCCGACCCACCGACCACGAGTCAGCAAGTTCTCAAAACCTCACTTGTCGAGTGGCGGTCAAATCAAGAGGTGCTTGAAATATCACGGATCGGATCGGGTCGGGTCGGTTCAGGAGATTGTTAAACGTCGCGGGTCGGCGGGGGTTACCCTGAGTCTACCTGACCCGTGAAAAACCCCTGCTTATTTCGGGGAATGTTTGGTGAGCAATCGATGTTGAAGCCCATGCTGCTCGCTCACTGTTGGATAGCCAAAAAGGTAATGGAATAGAACCATCATCCAAAAACGACGGCGTTTCGCTCGTCATTTCCCGCTTTTGCGCTGGCGCACCGCGAGTCTTTTTTTGCCGGGGAAATAACCATCCAGCGACATTCCGTACGCGGATAATGACTACCACGTTAGGTTATGGCAAATTTTGGGTCGAAGCGTCCTGCCATGAAGGGGTGAAACGGTCGTTCTCTGCGTGTTTTTGTCAGCACAACTTGAATGCTACAGGAAATAACCTTCTGGCGGCAACGCTGTGATTGTCGTCTCTTCCGCGTGTTCATTCGGTCCACCACGAAACTTTGCACGAAAGTGTCATGATGCTATGATACTATGATGCGGTAACACGCGGGTGAGGGTTCCTAGTGAACTCCGTTTGCATGGGCAAAAATTGATATGAATCATGTCCGTGCATGACAGTAGTTGATGCTTGGGTGAGGTTAGGTTAGGTTGGGTTGGGTTGGGTTGGGTTGGGTTGGGTTGGGTTGGGTTGGGTTGGGTTGGGTTGGGTTGGGTTGGGTTGGATTGAGTTGGGTTGGGTTGGGCTGGGTTGGGTTGGGCTGGGGTGGCTGTGCTTGGCTGGCTTAGGTACCGAGCGTCCGATCTCACGAGCATACGCTGCCGAACCCGCACGCAGGCGGCGCTTACCCCCGCACCTCCCATAAAAAATACAGTTTGGCCATATGTTCTCCATCTCGTCTCCCTGAATGCCGTGAAGCGAAGTAACGACAAAAACCCCGATCAACTGAACAAACACTATTAACGGTTTACTTAATACCCCCTTCATACCTGGTATGCGTTACGCGTCGTGTATGTCGGTCCTTACCTGAAACTCCATTATAATCTCCGCGTCTTCATCAGGGGCCGGCCGCTTGGCCTCCCTCGTTTCGCCGCTCAAAAAGTCGTAGCAACGAACGCGCAAGGCGCGGTGCCACTGCGAGACGGTGACCAAGAGGTGAACCGGGTTGCAGTACACCGTTCCCACCGCGGAAACCTTTGGAGAATTTTGGCGCACGACGCGGTAAGGCTGGGTTAAACTTGGTTTGGCGCACACGCTGTGAAGTTAGGAGCCATTCCACGGTAAGGGTTGCAGTTTTTGGATTAACGAATAATGTACCTGTCCGGTTGAGCCTCTCCAACGCGGAACTATCAGCTAGAGTATGATAATTTTACGAGGCTCGCGTGCGTTGGTTTTTGGGACTAGCGCGTAGACATATCGCGCGAACGAGGAGTCTTCAAAGTCATGGTTCGGGTGAGGTGTTGAGCTATCAGGTTAAGAACTCAGAAATTTGTGCGGCACGCCTTAGCGCGGGATGGCTCTTTGGGTTAACGGATTTGGTTCTAGCGGTAGGGTTTGGCTCCAGCGGTTAAAATTTGGTGCTAGCGGTAAGGTTTGGTTGTTGAAATTGGCACAAGCAATGTAGTTGAGGTTTTGTGTTGCTTGGTGCTCAAGCGGTCACGTTAGGGTGTTGAGCTTCGACGCATGCAGTATGATGGGAGGTTTGGGTTTGACACCATGCGACCGGAGTAGTGCTATTGGCTTTGACGCAAGCAGGAAAGTCACGTTGCTTTGGTATTGGCGCGCGCAATAAAGTCGATCTGTTGGCATTGGCTCAATCAGTACAGCTGGGGTGGGGACCGGGTGGTTTTTGTTCGTATACAAAGTGCATTCAGGTTCGGCGCACGCTGTGAAGGTTGGGTTGTTGCGTTCGGGGCAAGCAGATAAAAGTGGGGCTGTCGGGTTCCAGCACAAGGAGTAAAAGTCGGGTTGTTAGGTTGTTGGAGAACGCCATAAAGATGGGCTGAGGGCGAGGTGGCTGTTGCTCGTACACACGTTACATATGGCGCGCGCACAAGTGTAGTTGGAAAAACGGCGGGCTGTTTGTTCGTGTTGTCCTCGCCGGCGGTGTTTTTTTAAGGGATATGGTACGGCACGGCACGCACACCTCGGCTAGGCATCCTGGATGCGGCCTAGGACACACGCTACGGCAGAAGGGTGCCAATTTTGGTGTGGGGCTTCTCACCGGAGCAGCTTATTGCCCAACCAAAAAAACGTTGGTTTGAGAATACTGAAAGCGCGACCCGACTGACACCACCGTGCCCTAGGGATATATACTTCGAAGTATATAAGTAATACAGTAATATTGCAAAACAAGAGTGACGTTCAAGCGACACTGGGCCTAGGAGGCTCGAAACTCGTGAATCAGCTTTGCCAAGAAGCGCTACTTCTATCGCACCAGGGGTCCATAGCGAACGGGGACGAACTCGTCCAACACCGACGCGTGCTACCCGATGAACGCACGCTCCCATGGCCTGGGAATGCAGACGAAAACCACTTCAAACAAAAACAACACAACGCTGCGAAATTCCGACGGTTTTTACTAATACGTTAAGCAGAGCCTCTCGTCATTCAGAAGAAAAAAAACGGTTCAGCCCGAAAAAAAAAAGGTATATCTATCTGCATCGAAGCGTTCGTCCGCGTAATATTTTTCAGAGTAGGTGGGGATGTTGGCAATTTCCACGCCGAGGACCAAGGCAGCGGTTGTAGGGGGATACCATACCCCGATCATTACTGCCGGAGATTTTAGTCACTCGTAGGAGTGACTCTGTATCTCTCACGGCCTAAAAATACTTCAGGTGAAAATCTTTGTTCGGCGCCGCCGACACCAAGCTAGCTTGGCGCAGAGTAGTAGCTTGCCCCTTCCATTGAGTGATTCTACGGTAGCCTCCCCCCCCCCCAACAACCAGCGATTTTCTGTAACGGACGTTTCACGGCTGCTCGACACAAAGAAGGATACCGTTGAAAATATAGGGTCCGTATATTTATCCTGTGTGCAACAAGGTCGATCGATCCATGGCGTCGGCGTGTCGAGGGACACCGCGTTTCAGGAGATACGACCGGGGGCTGGTTTTGAAACCGGCGATTTCGTTAAAGGAAAGTTGGGGGGGGGGCTACTGTTGAACGACTCCATTGCGGGTTCCTGTCGGACAATTGAAAAAAAAAGGCAAGAAAGGAACAGGGGGGGGTCACTCGCGCGAGTGACCCCGAGCCCCCTGCAAGAAAAAAAAAACAACAGAAAGTGAACTCCTTACCGTACGTAGCCTTGGCCGTCAGGGCTCCGCACGTTTCGAGACCGACGATTTATCTGGCGGGAATCCCCATCTGCGCGGGACTACCCGATGCCTTTCTAATCCGGTGCGCCTTTTCACAATTTTATGCGTCCTATGGCGCGGCACGCTAGCGTAAAAACGTGTCATCCATTTTTTTCCCTGGGGCCGGTCGTTTGAGGAGCTCTATACCCCCCCACCCCAAGAAAAAAAACGAAACAAGATTTACATATATAAAGTCAAAGCGCAACGCGGTGAGCACACCGATTGCATGCTTGGCCTACGGTAGGTACACGAAAAGAAAAAGTCCATGTTGCTACGAAAAACAAAAAGGAAATTCCGTCGTTTTTTTTTTTTTCCTTTTTCTGTAGGGGTACCTCTCCTACCTTGGCCATGACCCGGGTTAAGATATCCCCCTTTTTTTCGAGGCCGGATCGTGGATGGGATATTCATCTACCCAAACAAGGAACCTCACGAAGCCCAGGCTACGTTAGAGGGTTCCTGCTTTTTGTTTTTTCTGTTTTGTTTTTTGCAGGGGGCTTGGGGTCACTCGCGCGAAAAAATAACTCTAACCCTCTCTGTTCCTTCGCGGTCTTAATGAAACACAAAACTGTAAACAAAAAAATGCATTAACCCGCGACGGAATGGTAAGCAACGCAGCGCTTGCGGTACCAAAAAATGTCCCCCCCCCAAAAGCCTTTGTTTTTTTGTCGTGCGAGATACGGAGTCGTTCGTGCGAGTGCCCCTCAAACCCGCCCCCGCCCCCAAAAGAGGGGTATGAGAACATCTCTCCTACCGGCGGGGCCCTGGTCCAAAAATAAAATTCGGGGCTTTTCACGGTGACCCATGCTAAGATAGGCGGGTTGTGTTCATCTTATGTTGTTCTTTCGGCCGTTTTTTTGCGGTAGCCCGGAGTCACCCGCGCGAGTGATACCCCCCCTGCTCCTTTGCACGGTCTTTAGCTTGTTGGGTGCTATTGGAACCTAGCGACACACACGAATTTGCAATGCAATAGTCAGCCACGCTGCCTGCGCCAAGCATATCGTGCAAAAAAAAAGTCGTTTCGTCAGGTGAGGTACAGAGTCACTCGTGCGAGTGGCGCAAGTCCTGGGAGTGAAAAAACGGGGTTTTTCCCCTACCGCAGCCTTTGCCAAGGATTGAGTTTCTTCCTCACGAGTCGGATCGTGCCAGGGTGACTCATGCCGATCCCCGTTATGTTTTGGAAAAACCTACTGACTCGACCCGACTCGACCCGACCAGACCCGACCCGAGCCGACTCGACAGATTTCCAACATCTCCTGACCCGAACCGACTCGATCCGTGGGTTTTTGAAGTACCTTTCTCAACCCCGACCCGCGGGCCGAGTCATGAAGGTGTGGAAACCCTTGAAAGAAAAAAGGAGGATTGGGTGCTACCACCACCACCATCGAAGCAGGCGTCCGTCAGTCGGTACGGTACGGTACGGTACGGTACGGTACGGTACGGTACGGTACGGTACGGTACGGTACGGTACGGTACGGTACGGTACGGTACGGTACGGTACGGTACGGTACGGTACGGTACGGTACGGTACGGTACGGTACGGTACGGTACGGTACGGTACGGTACGGTACGGTACGGTACGGTACGGTACGGTGCGGTACGGAGCGGTACGCTATTTGCGTGCCTCAGTCAATCACCTTCATCACCCTCCCGAAGATTGACGTTCCGAGCACCATCCGTAGGTCGGTTGCACGGCTACCTTTCGCACCGTGTCTTCCTCCCCCCAGCGCTGGCACGGTGGGACTCGCGGGAGACACCTGGCAAAAGAAAGTTAACAATGAGGAGCATGAGCAGGGGGGGGGGGGTCCTTCATGAATTACGCCGGTGCGAGGGTACCGATTCTACGGCGACCTATCATACGGTGACCAATGCTACGGTGGCTAATTCTACGGTGACCGGTTCAACGGTGACCAATTCTACGGTGACCAATTTGACGGCGACCAACTCTACGGTGAGCGGTTCTACGCTGGCCAGTTCTACGGTGACCAACTCTGCGGTGACCATCTACATAGTGACCAATTATACAGTGACCAACTCCACGTGACTAATTCGACGGCGACCAATTCTGAATCGACCAACTCTACGTTGACCAATTCTACGGTGATCAATTCTACGGCGACCCATTCTACGGTGTGACCAATTCTTCGGTGTCAGATTCCACGGTGACCAATTCTACGACGACCAACTCTACACTGACCAATTCTACGACGATCAATTCCAAGGAGACCAATGCGAGGTCGACCAGTTCCACTGTAACCAATTCAACGGTGACTCCAATTGTGCGGCGATCATTTCCACGGCGACCACTTGTACATCGCGTGCAGACGGTACATAACACGAAACAGGTGGTCAGAAAACACCGATAGGGTGCTGTAGCCGCTGCCGCGAATAGCTCTGAGGTTTTTTGCAGAAAAATGAAAAACATGGACCCTGTAATATCGTAGACTTGGTAATGGGTAAACGCCGAGGCGTACAAATAGCACATTTGGCCACCCGCCTGAAGCGTAGCCAACCTTTTAACTACCTCCTCACAGCAACAAGAAGTAGCGATGAGTTTTTCACCCGCATCATATATAGGGGTAGCGTTTGCTTCGAGGCAGGAAAAATGGGTTTCAAAGCCGCTCTCTTTCTCTACGTACATATATATACATATATCTGTCTCTTTCAAGCTACCTCCCTCTCCTTCTCGTCATCGCTCTCCTTCTCGCTCTCCTGCTCTCTCTCCCTCTCTCTGTTGTGCTTTCGTTGGACGCGTGCTGCGATGGAGGTGCACCAATATTTTTCTGAGGTTCCTCAATTTGAGAAGCTTAGTGTTTCCCAAATAAACTGCTTTGGATAAAAACGTAAAATTGCTGTCGTATGAAAACTCTCGCGGCCCAAGCATACAACGATAATCATCATGCCAAAACCCCAAAATGGACGAAATTCCGACGATTTAGCCCAGGTTAAGGAGCCCCCTTAATTCAGAAACAATTCCAGACGAAAAAAGTTATACCTCCATCGTAGCACGCGTTTTGCGTTGTCTGTATGTTTGTCTCTCCCCGTCTCTCCGAACCCCCCCGCCACCCCCCCCCCCCCTACCCCCCCCCCTACCCCCCCCCCCAAGCCGGACACAAGTTTCGGAAGTTCCCCTCACACAAGCGGTTCTTGGCAGAATGCAGAGAAAGGCCACGGTGGGACGGCACCGCCATTTTTCCCACGGGGGTGTGATCCACTCGCAAGAGAATGACTCCGTCCCTCACCGACGAAAAAATAAACTCTTTTTTGGGCGATTTGCTTGGGAGCGCAGCCGTAGCTGACCGTTGCATCGCGGACTCAGATCGCAAACTTAACACGGCGAAGAAAAAAGCTTGTTAGACCGCAGAGGAAGAGGGGGGGGGGTCACTCGTGCGAGTGGCCCCGAACCACGAACCTCTGCAGAAAATCCGGGCGCAAAGAATGAGCCCACTATCGACTCGCCGAACACCTTACGGCGCTTCGCGCTTGGTGCACGCGATGTCTGACTGGTGGGTGAAAACCCGTCGTGTTCCGTCCCGGGAATCCGGGGATGTGAGGATCTATGGTCATACAACTACGGCCATGCATGGCAATAGTGCGATATTGCGCCTCCCCCCACACGCACTTTCTATCTCTCTCTGCGTCAGTCTCTGTCTCCGTCTCTGTCCAACCGGGGACGATCTTATAAGGATTTGTTTTTTCCTTACGAACATAACTGGAAAAAAAAAGCGAATGCTGACAAAACTATCATGATTCCTGACACGTTTTTTTGAGATTCTGAAAGGTCACGTTTTCGACGCAACAATCCACTCTTTTTTTTTTCCTGGTCTGGACTCCATCCTGACATTCACATTTATTGAAAAAATGTCCTCAAGACCGATTCGAAGTCCAGGTGGTTCCTGACGAAACGACACAACGATTTGCGAAAAAAAGAGTCACTTTACTTTTGTCATTACTCCTTATTCTTCTTGTGTTCTTTAGGAACGGCTCCAACACCCCCCCTCGCACATCGTCAATCCACTCGCACCTCCGAGACTATAAGCTCTTCCTGGCAACGTTGAAACAGCGCCGACGTCTCAGGCAACCCAACCGAACCGCACGGGGGTGGCAGCAGGGGAGAGGTACCAACCCCGGTGGATAATGGCGGAGGAGTGCCCTCCAGTGAAGCACGTGTCACCGACACAGGGGCGCGGGTGCGCTTCCAGTAGCATTTACCCAAGACCTTGGCATGGAGATAACAAACGGCGCAAGCGAAGGCGACATCAGGTCATGGGGGGGGGTCTGGCGGGGCGATTGAGCGTGAACGGGAGGGGTTCACGCATTTTCGAACGGAATGTCGCGTTTTTGAAGGCCTGAGGGTCGAGGAGGGGAGGAGATTCTAGGCTGTTGAAAAGACAAGAATACATTTAGGAGGGAGATTGGAGGGGGGGGGGGGGGTTCCAGTGTGTCGAGACGTCAAGCCTGTTAACGGAGATCGCCGGTAGGGACAGCCCACACGGTCATTTTTGCACAGGAACTGAGGGATACGCTAGCTAGCGCTGGATTTCGAATACACATCGAGGAAAATTGACTAAGCAACATTTACTTTGGTAAGAAAATAGTGGAAAGGTGGTGAACGTTAGGTATATTTTTCACCATCCACCGGAGGATGAAAAAAACTAAGAAAAAAACAGAGTCAAGTTTGTATATACGAAGGGGAGGGGGAGGGGCGGAGGCGTTATCTAAACGTTGCGTTGATCTATGCCAGGTAGGAGGGAAGTGGGGGATTCCGGGGTAATCGAAACGTCAACCCTCTGCCAGTTGCTGTCCCCTTTGCGACTTTGGGGGGGGGGAAGTGCCGACGAAGGTGACGATTTACATCTCGGCGATACAAAAGCAAAGCGGAACGGTGGGGTAGAATATTTTTTTATTTATTCCCTACACGGAAAAAACTTTTTTTTTTCAGAGAAATCGAAAAGTGCAAGCCCGATCGACATATCAATCCCATGCTAAAATAGGTATCCCAGAAACAAAAAGCAAAAAAAGAATGAAATTCCGACGATTTTGGGCTAAGAAGAGCTGTCATTCAGAAACAAAAAAATCAGCCCAAAAGTGCTATCTCCATCGCAGAACGCGTCACAGGGGGAACGCTGAAAAAGCAAAATGTCGTTGTTTTTTTTGCGATTCGTACAGAAGTCCCAACGCTTCGGTACAGTACGGTGGATGCCCCGATTGCAGAGCGAACCCCACCAGGATGAGAGCATACGGGGCATAAGGCCGGTCAGAGTGGCATGTCCCGCCTGTACAAAAAGCTATACCTTTCTCACTACAGACAAGAGCAAAATGCATGTTAAGAGCGCTTGTTTGGGCTTGTCACGGGCGGGGCTCTCTAAAATCGGAGTTCCCACCGTACCCAGACGTATATATCTTCTCTTTTCTAGGAGCATGGCGACTGAGATTCCGATCCACGTGCCCCCCTGGTGGCCCTTATCGTAGCGCTCTTGTTACACGCTGCCGTGCATATCCTCCTCAAACAACCCTTCCGCTACCGCGGCGCTGCCTTCTTTCGAGCCACAGCAGTAGGGCTCCCCCAAAAATATTGCTGTCTGAGCAAGGCGGTGATCCTACACAAGGCGGTCATTGATTGATCGCTTGGAGCTTACAGTCCTGGGGAACTGCACTCATAACTTGGACAGAATAAGGCGGCTTCCGCCTATAAGGCGATCATATTGCCCTGGAACACCACCGCCTCGCTGGGGAATCCCCATCGTACCTTTCTCGCTACCAGCTGCCAAGCCTCGTCTTCTGTCGCCGGAATCATCAAGAAGGCGTGTTTTTTTTCCTGGCACCCTCTCTCATCCCCCCCCCCCGGGGGAGACGTCGATGTCGATGGGGTTTCCATTTCTGGCGCGTCCTCTTGACGTCCCCAATTCTCCGCTTGAGCCAGGAGTCGAGAGCCTTCTGTGAGGCGGGCGAGGTCTCCTGCTACCAGCGCCAGGGTAAAGGTAGTGTGAGCTTCAACTTGACCGAGCCAAGGCGCTCGAAATCCCCTCGGGGTATGCCTGAACAGGACGCGCGCGCGGCAATATGAAATGATTTTGCTCGCGGCGAAAACGTAGGGCGCTAATTGAAGGGATTGAAGTTGGCCGGCTACGCTAACGATAAGTCGCCGACTGAGTCATCCCACACTATCACAGGCATGCGGTGTACCAGGTAGGTTGCTGAGCAGCGCTCCTCACACGAGGAGCTCAGTATCTCACCCAAAATCCGACTTCTGAGACATCCGTTCGCGCAAAAACCAGCAACCCAAACTCCATGGGCCAGTACCGAAAAAAAAAAAATCCCCGTGAAGTTACGGTTAATAAGGCTTAATTTTTTGGTAGAGCTATTGGTTAACCTTTTTTTGCAAGTGGCCAAACGGAATAATGTACCCAACACTAGCTCCGTAACAAATGGCGTCGTCGGCAGGACCACGGGTTTTGTTGGGTCGTGGGTGGCGCTCCCCCCGGGGCTGGCGAGAGCGGGCGTCGCGGCACGTGGATTTGTTTTAGGAATTAGTGGGGGTATTGGTCCGTTTGACCACTTGCAAAAGGTTAACCAATAGCTCTAATCAAACTAAGCCTCACAACACTCTCCCCCACCCCTAAAAAGGCGGGATAGCAGTATCCGGCAGACCTGCTATCCCGCCGTTTCAGGGGAGGAGAGTGTTATGAAGGCTATCCGGCCGACCTGCGCTATCCCACCATTTATGGGGGGGGGGGGCAGTGTTGCAAGGCTTAGTTCGGGTAAAAGCTGTTGGTTAAACCCTTTGCAAGTGGTCAATCGGACTATTACCCCACCAATTCCTAAATCGTTTCATCATGCTCACCGATAGTCCCACCCTCGAGGGGTTCAACCGCACTATAGAGGTAAGAAACGTTAGTTAACCCGCGGCAGGGTTAACATTAGTACGCACTATAGGGGCAGAAAACTTGCAGCCCCTGCCGTGGAATGACTCACCCCGCTTCTACGTACTGCCCCTCACCTGGGTTGCTTTAAGGGGGGGCGAGCTACGATAACGTGTAGCACTCTGTGGCTGTTTCTCCTTTTTTTTCTGATGAAAACGGGGGGCGAAAACTTAAAACCCCGAATCGTGGGAACTACACCAGTCTTGCTGTCTACAGCAGTATTGCTGTTTGTTCTGCTCCTAGACAATTCATGGGCTTGTGCATCGGGTTTGCAACTACTTTCCTGAAGCATCTTCAAAATCGTTTTTTTTTTCTTTTTTTTTTGTGGGGGGGGGGGGGGGGGGGCGGGAGGTGTAAGGTGTAGAGCAGTTTCACAAAAAAAGGAAGAAGAGAAAAATAAATAACGTAGTGCACCTCTACCGCACCATAATAATAAAAATTTAATTAAGAACGACCACGATTGAGCAAAAATTGACAAGTAAAAAAGCCGGCGAATAATCCCATGGCCGGGCCAAACACCAGGCACGGACTATCGTTGTCGACATTTTGTGTACTGCCATTGTTTTTGCCCTCGCCGGCAACGTAGCGTAGCATGTCTTTCCGACATTTTTCATCGAATGCCCTTCAACTCAGCAGCGGCTTCTCTCCTCCTGTGACCCTCTGCCAAGACAGAGGCATACCATTTCTGTTCCCGAGCTTCTCTCACCATAGACAGGAGCTCTAAAAAATCTCCCAAAAAACTGGTCAACGTTGTAGAGAAGCGTAAACCTGGTAGCGGATGATCGACGCCATTTGTTAAGGTATTAGTAGGGTATTAGTCTAGTCCGTTCGACCACTTGCAAAAGGTTAACCAATAGCTTACCCAAACTAAGCTAAACAACGCCCCCCCCCCCCCCCCCCCTCTAAACAACGCCTCCCCCTAAACAACGCCGCCCCCCGTGAAATGGTGGGATAGCAGGTCGGCCGGATCTACGGGAGGACCTGCCAATTATCCAAGCGGTTTTTCATTTCCATGGTGTACCGGGGAGATAATTTTTTAAGCTCGACATGGGGAAAGTCTGAAAAAAGTTCATTATGGGTGGATGTGGGACTCGAACCCACGACCCGAAAAACCCATGGTCTGTCGACGACGCCATTTGTTAGGGCATTATTAGTGGGGGTGTTAGTCCGTTTGACCACTCGCAAAAGGTTAACCAGTGTTAGCTTACCCAAAGTCTATGGCTTATAACAAAATCCCACGGCGAATGCATACCTACAACGAAGAAATCGTTCAGAAATTAAAAAAAAAGGGGGCGTTTTGAAGACTGGACGATTCGAGGTTAAGGCGCTCCGAAAAGCGAAAAGCGCCACTTCCCCGCTATCGCAGCCCGTGTCAAAATTTATTTTCCCCACATACATTATATATATATTATACATTTTTCTTTCCACGTAAAAACATGAGACGAGGGTTAAGACAGCAGTAGCCCCGTTTTTTTTCTTGTCTAAATGACGGGGCTCCTTAACCTATTAATAACAATAATAATAAAAAAAAATCGTCGGACGAGAGTTCATCCTTGTTTTTTACGTTCTGCTTTTTTTTTCTTTTTTTTTCTTTTTTTCGGTCTGTCATCCGGCTGCACGTTCATTTTTCGCCAAAATCAGTTTTTTGGCGGGCGAGCTGACAGGGCGCTCTTAAAGCGAGCAGCCCCATACAAAAAAAAAATGTTGTTCCACCTCTACAGTAGGATGGATCATTCATTATCTTAAGGGGGCAGCCGCCAAAAAGTTTTTTTTGGACCCAAACCAAAGAGGGAAAAGGGGGCCCAATGCTGGATAAATCTGTGCACAGGGACAACACCAAACCTACCGCAACCTACCGCAGAACATGTGCAATAACACAAACCGCATGCATCAGACGTTGCTACAAGTACGAGTAGTAGTACGAGTAGTCTCCACACCCAACGCACTCACCAATCAAGAACAAACTCGTCCTCAACGCCCGCCCAGTTACCTCGCAGCAGCGTGAAATACCCCGGCTTGCCCCCCACGCACGCCACGCCGCCGCATAACCTGTGAGGGGTGAAAGGAATAATGGAACAAAAATGTGTGTGGACTTGACGAAAAAAAGTGCGCCCCCGTCGAGTAAACCTGTGAGGCATGAAGGGATAATGACCACGAAGCATCTGTGGATTTGTATCGCGCATGCAGTTCTAAAGGTAGCTCGATTTCATTTTTTTTTTGGTGGATGTACGACGTGCTTGAGCTATGATATATACGTGCACTCCCTTTGGTTTGTTATGTTTCTTTCCTGGACATGATATTCTTCCACTCCGGAGTGACTTGAACCTGTCCTGTGACCGCGGGCTTGATTGTGTGAGTCAGCGTTCGAACACCAACAGCAAGGGCATCTGTCGCTGGGAGCTCGCGCAGCAGGATATTTTTCAACTGTCGGCAATTCGTCTGCGTTGGTGGATGGTGGGTGGTTGTTGGCTGTGCTCGACGCTAAGTCGTGGCCTACGACCTACTCAGTGGTCGCAAGACAGGTTCCAGAAGTTACGTGCTTAGTAGAAGCATCACTAGCAGCGGCAGCAGCGGCGGCGACGGCGGCATCAACCGATACCGGGGGGCAGCTCGGGAAATACGAGACGCCACCAACACCATCACCAACACCAACACCAGAATCACCTACACAACCAACACGCCGCGACCACCAAATGGAGGTCTCGTCTAGACCCCGTGCCACCATAGAGTTTTCGCTTTTTTTTGGCGTTTTTTTGTTTCTGAACAACGGTGCTTCCTTAACCCAATATCGTCAGGACCTTATCCTTTTTATTTTCGGCAGAACATATTTTTTTTGTAGGCCTAGGTCATGGTTTTTGTTCATTGCTCATCAGGCTGCACTTTTAGTTTTGTTTAGTCTCAAAAACCAGATTTTTGGTTTTGAAGTACAGAGCTCATTTCCAACTCCTACACGATGTTTTGCTCGTCGAACTCCAGGTGTTTTTTTCCATGTCGGGAATGTGGTTCATTAACCAAGTGACTACCCTCAGAAGGCCAAATGCAGGTGCACCCCTATAGGAGAATGTGTCCCTACTGATCGTCGCCCCACTCGACAGGTCGACCCCCTCTCCCTTGCTGCTTCGGCCCATGCTCGGTGCGTGCGAGTGGGCGGGATTTGGGCGGGTACTCTACTGCTGAATTGGCAGAGGCCGCCTGCATGCATGACACGGAGAGTCATAAAAACAAACCGGGAAGAAGAACATTCATTTTTTTTTATTTGTAGAACACCACACCGCAAATTTTGGACCGCTCGTGGGTTCAACCATCTCGAATGGGGACCCCTATGTTTATTGGCGTCGTTTGAGGTAGAAACCCGCGTTTAGTCGTGAAAAAACAAACAATACACCTCGGACAGATCGTGTTCTAGATTATCTACGATCTAGATTATCTACAGGTAGATCATCTACAGGTAGATTCTGTATTCGCAGACGGGAGGGTGGTGTCGCGTAAATGTGTATATGGTAAGGCACCCACGAGGCAGTTCATGGTATCCCCATTGCCGTCTCTAGCAGTCGCTACACCAAAAAAAAAAAAACATCAAAGGTGACATCCGTATGCAGGAAAGTGCGCACGATATGCCGAAGTTCGCCTCACGACGTGATTCTTAGCACGACGCAGCTCATCCTTCATGCGACCCGCCCAACACCTCACGGCGTTTTGCGCTTGTGCACGCGATGTCGGCATGGTCGGTGAAAACCCAACGTTCTCCGTCCCGGCGCTGTGGGATGCGAGGATATATGGTCATATGGCCACGGCTATGAATGAAATGAGTACACCCCTCCTCCACGCCCGAACGAATCAAATATTTCGTGCACATATGACGTTCGCGTGTATACCACCATCGTTCTTCGTGCGACGGCCGTACTCGGCTGTAAAGGTGAAGATGCTTCAACTCCTCACCTACGTCCTCGCCCGCACTCCCGTTTCGGCCTGCTGCGCGGCAGTGCTCTCACGCCTGCCTCTGCCGCGGCTTCATCGGGTTCAATCGCCCCTCCTCTCAAGGCCGCCGGTGCTGCAGAGGACGGAGCCCGCGCCACAGCCGCAACCGCATCGTCCTCGCCCTCCTTCACTTTTCGCTGGCGGCCTTCCGAACCGACCTTCCATGCTCTTGCCACTGCCAGCTGGCTGCCTGGCAGATCAGTGAGGTTGTTCGCCGATCCTTCACCCGCCCAGTGAGCGCGCCACACCGGCACCTGTGCCGGCAGCGTTGTTCTCGTCGTGGGAGAGCGGTGATCGAGGACGGTGCAAGAGCGATGGTCCCTAACGCGTGGTTGTTGTAGCTGGTGGACGTTTTTGGCACGCCCTCCGAATGCTAAGCTTGGCCGCTGCGCGTTGGGGGCGTACGCCACGGTGCTGTCTCGTCCCAGACATCTTTGGGGGTGTGGGTCACGGGCGAAGAAAAGGGTCGCGAGTTTGGAGCGGGGAGCGGTGTGCCTGCTACGATCGAGGTAGCACCTTTTATTAGCCCGAAAACGCCCTGAATGTCGGAACTCCTCAAGCCCTTTTTTCAACTGGAAACCCTCTTTTGGCTCAAAGTTAATTGTAAGTTGGTATTGTATAGAGAAGGATTTGTGGGAGCTCTCGACCCCAATATCAAGGGAATGATCGTAAATGCATTCGCATTTTTTTTTTTTGGTATGTATTTTTTTGAACCTTAGGACCCAAAAATTTGTTTTGTCCGGTTGCAATTTTTTTTCATTCTTCTCTAAATCAGTTTTTGTCCAAGAGGAGTATGCTATTAATAGTAAAATAGTATGGCGAGCTATGCTCTTGATAGTACAATAGTATGGCGAGCTATGCTATTGATAGTACAATAGTATAGCGAGCTATGCTATTGATAGTACAATAGTATGGCGAGCTATGCTATTGATGGTACAATAGTATGGCAAGCTATGCTATTGATAGTACAATAGTATGGCGAGCTATGCTATTGATAGTACAATAGTATGGCGAGCTATGCTATTGATGGTACAATAGTATGGCGAGCTATGCTATTGATAGTACAATAGTATGGCGAGCTATGCTATTGATGGTACAATAGTATGGCGAGCTATGCTATTGATAGTACAATAGTATGGCGAGCTATGCTATTGATAGTACAATAGTATAGCGGTCCTGAAGTGGTCAGGAGTCTCAGAAACACAACGGACGCATGCTACGAAGATAGAGGCATATCACTTTTCGTCTGAGAAATGGTTTCTGAATGACGGGGCTCCTTGATCCAAAATCGTCGGAAAACACGCCCCCTTAGTGTTTGCGTGATTCTCGTCGTGTACCTAGGCCCATGGGATTTTTAATCCGGTATATACTGTAGCAGTTTCAGTTTTTGATCCAAATCAGATTTTGGGTTGAGAAGGACGTGTCTTACAGCTCATAAAGTGAGGGGTAGTATCAGAAAATAAGTGGTGCACTCTCTATCGTAGCACGCGTCAATGGGTGGTGCACCCTAGCGTGTGCCAATGCTGTCTGGAGGCATTCCACGCTAGGAGTGCTGCAGAATTTCCTGAGCTACAAGGACGTGAGGGGCTCGATATCTCACCCAAAACACGGCTTCGAAGGCATTCGCTCGCGCGCAACCCGACCAACGTTTCTGTGTGTCAGCCCTTTAAACGCAAGTATACTCGTGAACAACAGCAACAACAACGACCAACGTTTCTGTGTGTCAGCCCTTTAAACGCAAGTATACTCGTGAACAACAGCAACAACAACAGCAGCAACAGCAACAGCAACAACAACAACAACAACAACAACAACAACAACAACAACAACAACAACAACAACAACAACAACAACAACAACAACCACACTGTGCTTTGAGGAGCTCAACATCTCTCACCCGACACATGACTTCGAAGACGTTTTCTCGCGCAACCCGACCGACATTTTCTGTGCGCTATAATAATCCTAAAACAAATATACTCGTAACATGATCAAAGATGTCCGATAGTTCAACACTTGAGGAGAGCTCAACCGTATCATTAATATTAACATCAACATCAACATTAACATCAACATCAACATTAACATTAACAAACACATTAACAATAACATTAACATTAACTTTAACATTAACATCAACATTAACAACTGCAACTTCTACCGCGGTATGATTGACGAGGGAAAGGAAGTGGAGAGGAAGTGTTGGTAACGCTGACGACGAGGGTATCGTGAGGATCGGAGCTCGCCCGAAATGACCTAAACTCAAATGAAGTGAAAGTGCCCACCCCTCCCACCCGTATCGTAGCGTTTGTCCCGTACCGCGGCACGCATATTTCGTAATGCTGGGGCAGGTTGCTTGCGACGCGCCAGCAAGTGGGGAGGAGGCTTCGGTGACGCCAACGACAAGGGTATCGTGAGGATCGGAGCTCGCCCGAAATAACCTAAACTCAAATGAAGTGAAAGTGCCCACCCCTCCCACCCGTATCGTAGCGTTTTACCGCGGCACACAAATTTATAAATTCTGGGGCAGGTTGCTTGCGACGCGCCGCGCGCAAACAGCAGAGGTGTTCTCAACCCTCCTGCTAATGTAAAAAAAGGGTCCAAGCATATTCCTGTTAGAAGACTTTCCCCGAACTATAAGTGTGATTGACAAGAGGTTATCGCTGTGGCCCCTCTGGCGCCGACCCCGGGTTCTTGTAAGATTAGGTTTAGATCCGCATCGCCCTCTCTTTTCTACTTTGAGATGTCCTTCACTGGATAAAACGCATACACCAAATATGCTCCGTACGGAAAATACCATTTTCTCGTCCAAATATGCTCGCTGTGCTCGAAAACAGGTCCGAGCAAACAGGTCCGAGCATGCTACGTTTATGCATATCAAAACGTCCAAATATGCCTGACGTATTAGCTTAGTCTAACACCACACTGGATATATCTTTATGCAAAAACGGACCAGAAATCACATCGTTCCAGAAGCAACCCACCCCAATAGACCTATCGGTTCTCCCGCGAACAACAACTTCTGATACGGTGCGCACCTGATCGCACAGCGCGGGCGCCTTCGTATCAAGGTCCTCACCGCGTCCGTGCCAGTACCACCGCTCACGTCAGCCGAGGCTGCCACGACGCTTGTCGGTTCTTTGGTGGTTCTTTTATTGAAGGGGGGGGGGTGGGGGCGGGACGGGAATAGCTTGAGACACACGCTACGGAAAAGGCGCAGAAATTATTTTTCGGAGGCTACTGCCTACTTGAGGAGCTCCATACCTTTCTTAACCCAAAATAAACTATTTTGATTTATTATTGACCCAAAATAAAATAGTTTGAGTTATTTTTAACCAAAAAATAAATGTTTTTGAGTTATTCTTGACCAAAAATGAAATAGTTTGAGTTATTCTTAGCTCAAACTATTTTATTTTTAGTTATTCTTAACCCAACATAAATACTTTGGAGAGTTCACGCAAAAAGTACAGCTTGACGAACAAACCGCATGGCCTAGGGTCTAAAGAAAGAAGAAAGAAGCGTGCTTTGGAGAAACAAACAAGAGCAAAAAAAAAGACGATTTGCGGTCAAGGAAAAGAAAAACGCCCAAAGCAAAAGCTACCTCTCTGTCGTAGCAAACGTCTAAAAGACAAAGGAAGGAATCGCGACGCATATAAACGAGACGTTGTGAGCAAAATCCTCGAAACATGATGTTGAAAAAAAAAAACACTTTGTGGCAAAAGAGACACTTATGTTTAGGAAGTCCCTCAAAGAACGCATATCTCTGAAAGCTTCGGGACAAAAAGAGCAAGAGACATAAATATATATAGACTACACATTTTTTTGGGGGGGGAGGGCGGAGGTAAAAAGCGTTGACATACTGCGGCCGTCAAACATGCACCACGATTCGAAGACGCGTGCTACGATAGAGGAATTACAGCACATTTTTTTGGCGTAACCCCAACCCTAACCTTAACCCTAACCTTAACCCTAACCCGAAAATGGTCGGATTTTCGTTCTTGTTTGCCCAAAACGTGTTTTTTTTGTTGGTACACCTAGGCCACGAAATTTCTCATCAAATCAGTTTTGTCGGGTCGAGCTTAAGAACTCTTCACGCCGAGAACCTTGAACTGGGGGAAAACAAAAGAAGTGGTAAACCTGTACCGTGCTGCATGTGTCCGAATCGTGATGGTTTTGCGTTCGTTAGGAGGAGCCCTTAGTCTTTTTAACACGTTGAACCAGGTACAGCAGGGATCTCCCGAATAGGCGGGGGTGTGCCAGAGCAATATGACCGGGCAAGCCGCCTTGTTCGGTCCAGGTTATGCGAGCGATCCCCCAGTCACGCCAAGCGATTTTGACCGCCTTATGTCGGGATACCGCCTTACTCCGACCGCCTTGTTGTGTAAACAATACTGTCGTAGTGTATGGTGCTTTCGGGTAACCGTCTAAAGTTCTGCGCAGGCGCTTGTCGCCAGAGACCAGCTTCGGCGTTGTACTGGATCCTGTACGGATACGTTGGCTTAGAGCACTATCTATGCCACATCGTGAAGCGCTTCCTCGAAAGGCGGTGCTGCGTGCTTGACCGTACCCATGCAGCCGTCAGCATAGCATAAAGCCGGAGAGCGGAAAAAATGCCCTCTCCGCTCTGTTGCGATTGCCCGCTCCTCTCCCCGCCTCCGACTTTTCAATCCGTGGTATCTCGTGATTGGAATATTTCGGGGCGACGTGACGAAGACGTTCACGTTTTTCGATCGACGGCACCTCATGGTTGGAATGTGTCGAGAGGATGTGAAAAAACAAAAGCGGTTGACGGCCACGACTTGTCAATGGGTGAAAAAACAAAAGCGGTTGACGGCCACGACTTGTCAATGGGTGGAAAAACGGTATACCCCCGGCTTTCTCCACTGGTTACATCTCTTGGGCGGCGTGAAAAACCATTCCACTGACGAGCTTTCAATCTGCTGTTTTTCGTCATCGGAATCATCATCATCATCTTCCACAGGGACGAACAGCGTTCTCCCCGCGAGTGTGCGGTTGATATCCCTACGCCGCTGTGTTAGCATAACTACGCTTGGTTTTGGACAAGTAATAAGAACAACATCATTTTGGGGGAGGGAAATCTGGTGCGTAGCATGTCATTATGAGCAACCAATCCAGAAAAATCACAAACCTGGTACGTGGTACCGGAAAAAAAAAGGTGGGAAAAGATCGACCTCGATGAAAGCCTGGCCTTTCGGCGACACGTGACAACACGCGAGCTCACGTTTTTTCTATCGACAGGTTCTCGTCGTCCAAGTCATCCTCTTCCACAGGAACGAAGAACGCCCGCTCAGCGATTGCCCGCTTAAAGATCCTCCGCCGCTGTCCTAGCGTCCAATTTCGAGGGGTCGTGTTGGTGAGCAGTGTGGCGAAGTCTGTCTTGGCGAGCACGCCAACCCCTACGGTTACGCTAAACGTATCGCCGGTAGGAGCGTTCGTGAAAATTATCCTGGAGGGCGATCGGGCGAGGGGTCGGGGGGGAGGGGAGGGGGGCTTATTATCATGCACGATCGTAGCCGTAAGACTATAAGGAGAGGGGAAGAGGAAGGGGAGGGGGTGGAGCGGAGGGGAAGGGAGGGTGGGGGGGGAAGGAAAAGAGAGGCACGGTGTTGGTAATCAGGGCAAAACCGGGTTTTACCAAGAACGCCAACTCATAGTGGTTGAAGCGTCTATGAAGATCAACCTGGAAGTCGGGAAGGGAGGGCGGGGAAGGGACGAGCGGGAGCGGGAAGTGGGGGTTGGTGGTCGGGGGACAGGGAGGGGGGGCGTGTTGGCGATCAGCGCGCAGTCCGCGTTGGCAAGCAGGCCAACACCTACCACCATGTTGAACGTGTCACCAGTGGGAGCGTTTTAAATATTAAACTAGAGTAGAGGCGATGCGAACAAGAGGTCAACGATGGCGGGCGGGGGGGGTACTCATTTCATGCATAGCCGTAGTCGTAAGACCATAGACCCTCGCATCCCTACAATGTCAGGACGGAGCACGTTGGGTTTTCACCAACCAGGCAGGCATCGCGTGCACCAAGCGCGAAGAGTCGTAAGATGTTTGGCGAGCCGCATGAAGGGTGAGTTGCATCCTCCTAAAAACCACTTGTCAGGCGGACTTTCGCGGCTTGTGCGTACTTTCTAGCGTATGGATGGCAACTTCGAACGGATTTGTTCTTTTTTGCTGGTGTGGCCATTTCTAGAGACATCACCGGGGATACTATGTAATTGCTTAGAGGGATGCCTGATCATATGCACTCTACGCGATATCACCTCCCTTGCGCGGAGTCAAGGCTCTCCACTCCGCACAATATTGACAAACTCGAATACCATCTCGACGAGAGGATGGTGGGGAAGATAAAAAGCAGGGAAAGGTCAAGATAGGGATTAGATATCCCAACTTCATTCCGAGCAGCGTAACAGAAAACGACGGAGGCTTGTTCGGCAAGCGTAGAGAGCCCAAACGTCTGCCGTTTGCAACGCTCTGGGGCACCCATTCGCGCGAGTGACCCTGTACCATTGAAACGAATGGACCCAACGGTGCTTCCTTCACCGTAGCCGTGGTCAACAGGGCGCTTCGACCCCTATGATATCTCGTGATTCACGGCTTCGAAGCATGTAACAAGTGGTGCTCTCGACACCAAAAAAAGTTATGCGCCGTATCAAAATGGCGTACAATTGATACACACGTGCTGTGCCATATACATGAATAGTATGTTTCGGGCGCGTCTGGTGGCATGGTCGTGTTAATAAACAAGCATTTTTATACATCGGAAAGCCGCTAAAACGTAGTGCAGTAATTTGAGCGTGCTTACATAGCAAGGGTTTCGCATACCAACTTTTCAGGGCTTATTAGGGGTCACGATCCGGCCCACGCGTCGGACCAGTTTTTTCTTTAACCTTCGTGGGTCGAGTTGAGTCGGGTCAGGATGTGGTCGAACTCTCACGGTTCGGGTCGGGTCGTTTCGTGTCGTGTCGGATCGGGTCGGGTCGCATTGGGTCGCATCGGGTCGTGTCGTGTCGTGTCGGGTCCGGTTGGGTCGGGTCGGGTCGGGTCGGGTCGGGTCGGGTCGGGTCGGGTCGGGTCGGGTCGGGTCGGGTCGGGTCGGGTCGGGTCGGGTCGGGTCGGGTCGGTCGGGTCGGGTCGGGTCGGGTCGGGTCGGGTCGGGTCGGGTCGGGTCGGGTCGGGTCGGGTCGGGTCGGGTCGGGTCGGGTCGGGTCGGGTCGGGTCGGGTCGGGTCGGGTCGGGTCGGGTCGGGTCGGGTCGGGTCGGGTCGGGTCGGGTCGGGTCGGGTCGGGTCGGGTCGGGTCGGGTCGGGTCGGGTCGGGTCGGGTCGGGTCGGGTCGGGTCGGGTCGGGTCGGGTCGGGTCGGGTCGGGTCGGGTCGGGTCGGGTCGGGTCGGGTCGGGTCGGGTCGGGTCGGGTCGGGTCGGATCGGGTCGGGTCGGGTCGGGTCGGGTCGGGTCGGGTCGGGTCGGGTCGGGTCGGGTCGGGTCGGGTCGGGTCGGGTCGGGTCGGGTCGGGTCGGTCACCTGGGCTCAACACGACCCGCAAGAAGCGATCTGACTCGTGAAAAATGTCCCAATTATTTGAAGCTGAAATTCCAAATGCTATATCAAAAGCTAACCATTAAAACTCGTTTTGTGCTGGTCGGCGTTGCTTGACCGATACTTGCGAGGTGGCAAAAACTTCTGATTTCTCACATAAATGTATATCGTATACACACAATAGTTTTCAAGACAATTATTATGGTCACATCAAGACCAGGTACCAGTTTTGTGTGTAAGCTCTCGTAGAAACACCTGTCTGTGCTTCCCCTTTGCAGCTCCCGACGCCCCCGAGATGTCAACCCAATCACATCCCGGAGGGGAACCTTGTGTTTCACCCCAGGTATATAGCTGCTCAGCACAAACCACCAAGGAATGGTTGCATAAGATCATGGAGTGTCCGCCCATGCTGGGCACATGCAGCGGATTCGAAGAATTTTTGGAGTTCCTAACATGAGGAGCTTGGTATCACCATCAACCCATGCATGGCTTGGAAGGCGTTCGTTCGCGCAACCCCACAAACAATTCTATGCGCTAGTCCCAGATCATCATACTAACCGACAGGCACGCACTTGAAAAGCCCAACCGGGCAGAAACGTTTGGCCTCAAAAAGCGCAACCCCTACCACTCCATGTTTTGTCGCCCACCTCAAGTTTCCTGGCTGCTCGGGAAGTTCGTAGACCATGAGGGATAGGAGTCGGCCGGACACGCGAGTTACGGTGCCCAGCGTGAGGCCTCGGAACCGCGTCTTGATGGCCAGCCATGCCTGCAGCTTGGCGGCCTTCGTGGCTTCCACCTTTCGTTGAAGCGTGCCGTGTAATTACGGTTGTCGGAGGCGGGCGCGTAGGTTAGAATCCGGTTGTAGCACAACACCCAGCTTCATCTAGGTAGATAACATAGCAAAAGCAACATCATAAACCCCTCAAGATTCCGCTAGCCTTACCGTCGATTCCGACAACAGTCACACCCTCGCGAAGCCTTTCTTGGCCTACCAAGCCCGTAACTAGGCACCCTTGGGATGCACGCTACGGTAGAGAGGCACCAAGATCTTCCCTGCAAGGTTCTTGGCTTAACGCCTTCACGAGTGGAAACCCTTTTTGGGAATAAAATTACTTGAAGTTAGAATAGGGAGGGAAACTGGGGCTCTAACAGGGGTTACGGACCTCTATACCCTACCCGAATAATCGTTTTGGGTAAGCTGGAATGTGCGACCCGATGCCCACGCCCACGACCTAGGTGTGGTTGGGTTGGACTTAGGGCCGATACCGTCGTGTCCTCCGAAGTGACCCCTCAACCAATGTGTCGACAACAACGGTGAGGTGTCTCCAGCGACGCACCTGCCGGAGCTCTTCCTTGTACTCGTCGACCCTCACGGTGAAAGCGTTCACCCTGACCCTGCCTCCCGACTTCGTCCCCCCGCCTGAAATACCACCACCTTCCCCAACCCCCTTCGCCGGTCGATGTCGGTTCCCTCCGCGTCCCAATGCACGCCCTACGTAAAAACAGTTTATAGATTTTAGGAGCCCGGGTGTGGCGACAAAAAGCATGGCAAGTGCGATGCTATCCACCGTCTTCGTCAGTGCGCAGCAGTGCGAATGGGATCATATCGTGCAGCTTCTTGTACTATTGCAGCTAGGACCCGAAATATGTCACCAACAAACGCCCAAGCAGCACGCGCTGCTTCGAAATGGTCGACTTTGTAAACGTAAGTTTGCTTGGTCAACTGTTTCCCTCCGAGGTCCCATAGAGGTTACGATGCGAAGATGAACGCATGGGCACCGGGATGGGGTGGACAAGGGTGCTGGACAGGTCATCGACGTCTGCAACGGTAAAGGTGGCACAATTGAGTCCTCCCACGGAGTCCTCCCACTGTGGGGGTTGCAGTTGTTGGATGAACTAATACTGTGCCTGTCCGATTGAGCTCCTCAAGTGCGTCCTCCCACGGTGGAGGTGAAGCATATTCTAGAGTCCTCCCACTGTGGGGGTTGCAGTTGTTGGATGAACTAAGATTGTACCTGTCCGATTGAGCTCCTCAAGTGAGTCCTCCCACGGTAGAGGTGAAGCATATGCTAGAGTCCTCCCACTGTAGGGGTTGCAGTTGTTGGATGAACTAATACTGTGCCTGTCCGATTGAGCTCCTCAAGTGAGTCCTCCCACGGTAGAGATGAAACATATTCTAGAGTCCTCCTATTGTAGGGTTTGCAGTTGTTGGATGTACTAATAGTGTACCTCACGGTAGGGGTGCAGCATATTCTAAGAAGTTCCTGAGCTGCTCCTATTGGTAACTCGAGGAGTTTAATATCTAAATCTCAAAAGCATGGCACTTCGAGGAAGGACAGACGTTCGCGCAGCCCCCGACCAACAGTTCTACAGTCCCAAACACAAAACACACCAGGTACTCGAAACTGATCATCGCGCCAACCGATGCTTTCCGCGCACTTGTGGAGCTCAACTGGCCATAAGGTATACCTTTTTTTGGCGCACAACCCTACGACGCGTGGAACGATAGAGGTGCTCCGTTTTTTCTTTCCCTAATACTACTCCTCACTTTAGGAGGAGCTCAAGACATGCCCTTCGCACGCAGCAATTGCGCCAAAAAATGCGTTTGCTCCTGTGCCGTTTATGTTGGGGGATTATGTGCAACAGGTGAGCACTGTTATTTTTCTTTTGGGGGCTTTCTTTTTAGCGTCAAACCCGGAATGATGTACGTACAGCGGCGTACTAACGTATTTTGGTTTTGGAGTTTTTTGTGTGTGTCAGATCGAGTTGGGTTGTCGTATACCCCGGTATACGTTTACGCATTTGTAGTGGTGTTCAATTTCTGCTAGTTCGTCGCGTTTCTTATAATGCATTCAGTCGGGCGGCAAGCACAACTACAATCGTAGCACTCACCAAGAACAATCCGAGCGCGCGTTTTTTTCGGAGAGGCAGGAGGTGCCGCTTGAGGCCGAGACGAACAAGCGCCGCCCTCCGCAACCACCCCGGTAGGTACCCGCCCCCCGGCAAGGCCCGCGCCCTTTTCATCGTCCCCCGCGGTCACGTCCACAACGTTGTGGTTTCCACTAACACGAAGCCGTTGGATGACCCAAACGGCGCGCTCGTCCGGCGGCATCCGCAAACTGCTGCAGGTGCTACTGTGACCGTTTTTCGAGTTGGAATCGACGGCTTCTGCAACTACTGCTGCACTCTCAAAGTTCTGCGAATCTCCCCCCGTCTCAGGCTCCACATCTTCTTTCACCCCGTGTTGCGTGTCCTTGGTAATCTCTTTGACTTCTGCTTCGCTCTCACCAACCTGCATCCCTCTCCTCCCCTCCAACTCCACTGCTTCGAACCCCCTTTCCGAGGTGTCTTCCGGGTTCTGCGAGAGTGCCTCCGCTTCCTTCAACACAGCTATGGCTGAATCAGCCATAGTTGATTCTAGAGCCAGAGCCGTGATTGAATCGACTGCCGCATCCATGGGTGAACCAGCTTTCGCTAAGTCACCATTGGTCGAATCAACCAAGGCTGAATCGAGATCTACATCTAGTGGTTCGGAAGCCGCATCAATGATTGGATCAACCATGATTGAGCTGGGAGTCATATCCGTGGTTACATCATCCATGGTTGAATCCTTATTCACTGCCATGGCTGAATCAGAAGCCACAGCCATAGCCAAGTTAAGCTTCGTTGAATCAGCCTTGGTTGAATTATCCATGGCTGAGTCGCGTGTTACGGGCATAGCTAAATCTTCCTTGGCTGAGTCGGGGGGCGCAGCCATGTTTGAGTCGAGAATCGCAGCCATGTATGAATGATCCTTGGTTGAATCAGCCTCGATCGATTCGAGATTCACAGCACTGGTTGAATCGAGAGCCACCGCTGCGGTTGAATCAGCCATGGAGGTATTGTGAACCACCAAAGTATCAGCCATCGTTGGATCAGACATGGTTGGATCAGCCGTAACTGTATCAGCCATGGTTGATTCGGCAGCGGTAGAGAAGGAAGAGGGGCAGCTATCAATAGACCGTGTCGGGGAAGCCGAGCGGCTATTGTTTATGACGGTGGTATCCCTGAGTTCCCAGTGAATGTCGTAGTCCCCCTCGCGGCGCTCTTCCAGGCACGACCACGGCTCTCGGTCGGAGTAAAGGTGTTGTCTCAGTCTAACTCCGCCCGGTAACGCGGAGTCTGCCTCCTAAAAGAAAGGGGTCGTCGAGGCATCGAGTACGCGTGCGACTGTTGTTGTATGAATGAGCTGATGATGCACACTTGGAACAGTGCGCACTAATTTTTTTATTTTGTCGTGGTGTCGGGGTTTATGATAATGGGTGAAAATTCATGCATGTATTGTCTCCCTCTAACATCGAAAACAACTATCTCCCTCTCTCTTCCTTCAGGGTCGATGATGACCACTGAGACGAGGGGGCAGAGTCTCCCCGTCTCCTGACATCCCCGAATATTTAAACGCCATCCTACCATACCAAAACGGCCAATTACCTGTCGAAAGGAAGCAATTACCGTACACCTCCCGGCGCTAATAGAAGAGGTGCTGGTTCAGCCTGACTCCGTTGGGCGATGCAGAGTACGCTTACTGCGTAAACATGCTGCCCAGGAATCGAGTACGTATCATGCGTTTGGGTGAACCGGTTGTACGGATGCACAGTACCTAGTTCATTTCAACGAATGGATATTGACAGGTCCGCCGGTATATCCGGCCGACCTGCTATATCCCGCCGTTTCAGGGGGGGAGAGTGTTATAAGGCTTAGTTTGGGTAAGGTACTGGTTAACCTTTTGCAATTTGTACATGGAATAATTGATTATGCTGTACCGGTTAATGGCTTGAAATGGTATGACTTACTGTAGTTCATACTGCTAATGATTCAATCGATGAACTCTGATGAATTGTACTCGGCACGCATCTCGCTCTTCTTGCAGCCTTTTATGTTTCTTCTTGCATCATATTTTTCAGAACTCCTGCAGACTGTTTCTATTTTTTTTATTGTTTTAGGTATTATTATATGTTTTTTATTTTTATGGTCTGCCTTGTTTTTTTGCGTTCTCCTACCCGGTACGCTAGCATTTCACTTGCTTTGCCCAGATGAATTGCGTTTGCTTTGGGTTTTCCACTGTCTCACAGGCTGTGACCACAGAAGCTGTGTCTTTTTGGGACAAAGAATCGGCACGGACACTGGGTGTACTGACGATGTCGTTGGGTAGAAAGAACGGCCACATGCCGCGGGAGAGGTTAACCTTCTCGTTTCTAAGGCTCCTAACCCTTTTGTTTCTCAGGCGAAAACCTATCATGAGTAAAAGCCGAAGGTGCAACCGCATGACCGAGCCCATGGTCCAGGCACGAAAAGAATACTTTATATTGGGGGGGAAAAAAGAATGGCGCATCCCGACGATTTTTAGTTAAGGAGCCGCGTCGTTCGGAAAAAAAATAAAATAATAAAGCCCGAAGGCGAGACCTTTATCATCGCAGTACGCTTTTCAAGAAAAATGTTCACTAGCGTTTGTCGTGTAAGAGGGAGAAGTATACCTTGCGAAGTGAAGCAGTAAAAAAAAAGGGGGGTTAAATCATTGGCCGTCGCATTGCTGCAGTATTATTATTTCGCTTTTTTTCTTCTTTTTATCATTTTTTCTTGCCTCCGTCTCCAGGGTGTAATCGAAGTAGAGCATCTTTACGAACTCCTGCACCATCTCCCCTTTCCGGCCCACCAGCAGTTTTTCCAGATCGTCTGAAAACAGCCGTTTCAGATCCTCCACCGACACGTGAAGGCGGCACCTGAAACAGACGTATCACACACACACATGCGTATCTGTTCGTGGGAAGGAACGTGCAACTCCAGATAGATGGGCTGCAACATTGTCCTCCGACAGAGTTACTATAATTATCCTGGGCGAAACCGCTTCTGACATCGTACGGCACTTAACCCCTTCAAAGCCTCCAAAACCCCTCCCCACACTAATTCCAAGTATCATCGTCCCAACAACGGGTTTCCAGCTGCATAGGCGTTTAAGACACGCATGCTACAACAGTTTGTAGAGGCACACCCTTCTCTGTTTTCTGAGGTTTATTTCTTGAGGATTTTCTGTGCATCTCTCTCCCACACACGCGCGAACAAAAAATATCACGAGGGGAGAAAAAAAAAAACAAGTGCTCAACTCGATGACCAGAACCCATGTCCTGGGCGTTACAAGAAAATCGTTCATATTGTTGCGAAAAGCAAAAAAAAAGAAAGGCGTTTCCGGCTATTTTTTGAACGGGTTTAAAGGAGCCCCGTCATCGAGAAAAGCGAAAGAACAAGTTTTCAGAAAGAGCTACCTCAATCGCTACACCCGTCTTAACGTAACAAACCACCCGCATACTGCCATTTCTGTTATTTTGCGACCGTTTTTGGCCACGGAATACGTGCTACGATAAAATTAGCACATCTTAGTCTTAGCCCACGGTATTTTGTGAAGGGCGTGGCTCCTGAACGCCTTGACAACTGAAAAGGCCGCGCTTGGGGACAAACTACTTGAAATTAGTGTGGGGAAAAGTTTTGGGGCTCTGAAGGGGTTGTTGCCCCAAATCGTCGGAATGCTCGTTGTTGCTTTTTACAAAATAGTAGGGTTTCCACTAAAAGAGACCGGGGGGGGGGGGGGGGGAGAAGTGACCGCCTCTATCTATTAATAGTTGTTCTGCGTGAATTTCCACCACGGCTTTCTTTTTTTTGCTTAATTTGACCTCGTCAAATAGTTTAAACCCAATCTACTCATCATGAAAAATTTGAAAAACCCTTCAAAACTCGAACAATTCGGCACAAAACCCTAACAAGCCCTATTTGATCTGTATGAAACGCACGCGCGCACTTGAATAAACAACACCAGCCATCGACGCAAGCACGCACATTTAATAAAATGGAACCGAGCACAAGCCCGGCATGTCCCATACAGAGCAGCTATAAATACAACGTCAAAAAAAGTACACAATCCCCCGAAAGCCCTATCCACGATGGCACCAGCCCCAGCAACCGCTTCGTCCTCGCCATCCCCACCTCCCCCCTCCTCCCCGTCCTCCGCGGCCGTCCCGGAGGCGTCCGGCTCCGAAAGCAAGTCGCAGAAGGAGGCTTGCTGGCTGGACAGAACACCATCGTCGGGGCGAAGGCTTGCTTTTTCCAGGCCTTTTGCCTACTACGCTGACCCGCCCACCGCCCCGTCCGGCCTGCTCCCGCGTCCCGTAACCCCCAGACTAGTTCCTGCTCGAAGGCGTCCTGTGCCGCGACGAGTGCCTCACACTGCTTGGGGTATGGGGGCCGCCCCTCCCGCTTGCCGACGCCATGACGCTGTCAAGACCTGGTGCTAGACAGCAGGAGCAGTAGAACTACCCCCGGCATTTACAACCCGCGAGAGTAGAAACAACGTACGGCCGACTCGCAGCCAAGAGCCAAGCTGTTGTAGTAACTAGAACCAAAAAAAAGGGAAGTTATACCGCTCAAGATGGGGCTTCGCCGCGCGTTTCAGAATGCCGCTTTTGTTTTTGCTCCGCGCTCCCTCCTCGGCGTGCTACGTTCTGCGCTCCGGTAAACCTGCTGTGAAGCTGCTGTGATTACGTGGTTTCGGTGTGAAGTGCCGAGTCCTCCCACGGTAGGGATAGCAGTTGTTACATTAACTAATGATGTACCTGTTTGATTCTTCTGGTTTGCTGCTCGCTTTCGGCTTCAAAGAGCAAAAGCAACAGTGCGTCTCTATTACGGATACTTGTATGGTCTAAATTATTTGGACCGTACGTGCATCGCGAATTTTTCCCCTGTTAAAAAAAAAAAAAAAAAAAAAAGACCACACACACCTGCATGAAAGATCTAGTCTAACTAAATTCTTCATGTTTTCTTTTTTTTGGTAGTGGAACCCCTCTAACGTTATTATTTATTTATTTATTTTTCGACTAGGTCATGAGTCTGTTCATCACGTTGCACTTGTCAATATTCTAAAAAAATCACTCTTTTTTCGGAAGGGGGGGGCAAGGTGTAGGGCTCTTCGGGCGAGAGAAGTCTCGGTAAAAAAAATAGGCAAACCTCGATCGTCGCGTTCATGATGGGACGGTCAATCGGGGGGGGCTCCACGGTCACAACTTCTCAGAGTCAGTTTCGAGTCGCCGACCTTTATCCCTCACAAGGACACGCACAACCCGCAGCACGTGCGATCGGAGCATCACGACAGTGGCTGCAGGTATGGGTTTAGACGAAACACCTCGAGTCCATGGCCGTAATGGTTACTCTTAACTAAAAAAACAATTAAACAAAATCGGTTATTGGGGTAAGGTATACGATAGAGCTCCACAGCCAGGGAGGCCGAGAAGAAATTAGGCGCTCAAGCCCCTATCCTAACGTGGGCCCAACCTAGTCAGCACCCAATCAGCGTGGACTACGTACCGTATGCGGCACGCACACACTCGATGGTAAGACTGCACTCCTCGTTTTGTGCTGCCGCTGGTTCAACGAGGCCAGAGGTCATTGATTGTCAAGACCTGTCGTGCTGTTTGTTGCGCGGTCGTTCAGCGGTTTCGTCGGAATTTGCTGTTTTGGTCGCAAAAGACGCCCGGAAGGCGTGCTGCGCTCAGCAGCAGCGCAACACGCGTTTTTGCGTGCCGCGCAGCTTGTTCAACCGCAGGCGACAAAAATGGTGCGCGCATTGTTTTGCTGTTACGTGATTATCAAACGGCTTTGCAGCTTCAGAGCGGAAAATACGACGAAAGTATGTTGACGCTGTCAGCACCGGCCACGTCAGGAAGCAACGTGACGCGGAGGCCGAGGTAGGAGATGTGTCCGGAGTGCACCGTGAGGAGGTGTGCCAGTCACACGCGTGCAGCACGGTCATACATTGAAGTACTTGTCTATGTCCGTAGTGCACGATATTTTTCTTGTCGCTCAAATACGATCGCACTTGCCGATACTCCGGCCGATACACACAGCTCCCAGCAGCGATAAAAAGGTTTACAAACCGCTTTACCCCACCTGCCCGATTGCAATGCCAACACACATGATTTACGCCATCCTCTTCACACACAACAACACGTCCACCGAGGTCGACCGTTTCAGGGCTGCTGTGCCTATCCACCGAGCGCGGAAACGAGTGAATGTCTTGAATAATTACCGTATGAATGAATTAAATGTCATGCCACCCCCCGCCCCCCCCCCCCGACACAGACGGCGAAACAGGAAGGGGGCAGGACAACTAAACAGTTTTTATGTAATATATGGAAACAAAACATACAAGGTCCGAAATGTTGGGAGGTTTCTCTATTACGAGTAGGAACGGTGCGCCGCTCGAAAGGGACGCGTGGTCAATGGTCAAAAAATGACTAAGGCAAGCAATAACTGAGTACCCCCCCCCCCCTCCCTTAGAATGACAAAAGTATGATGCTTTCCATTCGACAATCAATGCAGCACGAGCTTCGACTTCAGCCACTAAGGAACATTCCGAGGGAAAACCATTAAAAAAACAGGAAGCATGTTGAGTACCTGGATACCCAAAACCTAACATCTGGTCACGACAACTCACGTGAGCGAAGACGCCGGCACGTAAGCTTCCACCAGCAGACCTCGGGAATAAGGCGCCCCTTCCACCACCACGCGTCCTGCCATGCCCAGTCCAAACACTGCAAGGGTTTCCGTTTGGGTGGATAAGGTTGGGGGGGGGGGGGTGGGGGGACGCGATAGGCGTCGTGATTTAGTTCGAAAGCCCTCCTACCGCAGGGGTGCAAGTAGCATATTCTAAGAACTTTCTGAGCTCTCCTAGCGCGAAGAAGAAACTGAAAAAAAAAAAAAAATCTCACAATAACCAGAAACAACGACGACTTGGAAGGCGTGCGTTTCGTTTCGCGCAAACCCGAATCAACCGTTTCTATGCCTTAGTCCTCGAGCAAGTTCCGACGCGGGAGGAGCCCAAAGAAGCGGTCCGAATCGTTTCGCCCAACACGCGCAAACTCCTGTCGCGGGATGGCTCTCGGTTCAGGTGCTCGCCTACGGGGGCGGGACGCGATAGGTGTCGCGGTTTATGAGTGCGCCCCACCGCGGTAGACGGTGGCCACAGAGATGGCCATAGAGAAAGGGGATAGGTAGGCGAAACACGGGTTGTTTTAATGTACGGAAGAAACGTAATGAGCGCCCAAATGGTGGAGGTATCTCTGTTAGGAGCAGGGACGGTGCTCCGCCTCGAAAGTGATGCGTGGTCAATGGTTAAACTAACAAGGCGAGCAAGAATGGGTACCCCTCCTCCCCAGAGATGGCGAGGGTATGTGGTCATACGATCGAGGCTGTGCATGAAATGAGTCCGCCCGCCCCACCCGACGTCGGTTAACGTGTAGTCTGAGTAAGATATTCGCTGGACATTCAAGAAAACGTCTTCGAACAGCGAACGTAGCAGCAGAAACAGCAGAACTTACAAGGGCATGAAAAAACGTTTTTTTTTTGTCCCCGACAACTCGACCGCCTCCACGGCCTCGACCAAAACGTCTAGGACGACGGGCGGGCAGAGACCTTCATACCGGATGTTGGTTTCATGGAGAACGATGCTCTCCCTTTTGGCCGCCAGGTGTGCTATTTGCAAGCAATACACATAAATAGCGCTATGGCGCAGCGCGACTGCCCCTGCCGATCTCGAGCCCACCATGACAGTGTGTTGAGGTTAGGGTTAGGGATAGGTCTGGGATCGGGTTGGTCGGAGCCGGTGTGCAAGATTGAAATTGGCCACTGAGAACCTGCAGGAACTGTTTTTTGCAGGGCAGGCCTGCCTGTCTTTCGGGGGAATCATCCACGCTAAAAGTGAAAAGCATCAAGGATTTTTCACAGGGTCACGAACCGACCCCTAGGTTGTTGGACCAGGAAGGTTTTCAAATTATCGCGGATCAAGTGGGGTCGGGTCAGGAGGCGGTGTTTGAAATCTCACCGATTGAGTCAGGTCAGTCCAAGAGAGTGAAAAATCTCATGGATCCGTCATTTTGATCCGACTCGAACCGACCCGACCCGACCCGACCCGACCCGACCCGACCCGACCCGACCCGACCCGACCCGACCCGACCCGACCCGACCCGACCCGACCCGACCCGACCCGACCCGACCCGACCCGACCCGACCCGACCCGACCCGACCCGACCCGACCCGACCCGACCCGACCCGACCCGACCCGACCCGACCCGACCCGACCCGACCCGATCCGACCCGACTCGAACCGACCCGATCCGTTCAACAAAAACCGAAAAAAATGAAGATCACTCACTCGGCGCCCACAGTAACAGTTCTGTCGGGGAACTAACTTACCTGCCACGATCGCGTGCGTCCGGCTGACTAGCAGCGCGCCCTTCCAAAGGGCGAGTCGGCCGAGCATCATCTGCGCCTCAGGAGACCACTCCCACCTTGTGGACCATTAACAATAAGGAACAGCACAAGACACCACGGTAAGAAAACAGAAACAATTGACACAGTCTGGGTTTTGTGTTGTTAGTTTCGATGTTCGCCATCCCACAATGACATATTAGGTAGGGGGGCGGGGGGTGCAACTTGATTGGTTCATACTTGATTCATACTGTATTTTTATTTTTCTCGTATCACCTGTTATTTTCACAATTTTTTTTTTCTTCTATTTCTCCCTCCCTAGATGTTGCTTAGATTCAGGGTCACCAAGCACCCCTTCCCCACACGGTACGCGCCTGCAATTTTTTTCACGAGGAGATTTCAGCCCTTTATTCCCTCATTGACTCATCGAATTTCGCCTACCCGCGCTGCTAGGCGCTCTCAGCAGTTGATTCCTTTGGGTGTTGTTGTAGCAGATAAACCCAAGAGTACGACCCACCTGAGATTCGAAGTCCAGAATCAACTCTGGCATCATTCGAGGGTAACCACTACACCATCGGGGCGACCGCTGCACGTTCATTATTGTTTGGCAGGAGAGATGAACAACGTACAGCGTCATCTGCGCATCTGGCGACCACTCCCGCCTTGTTCCACGCCCGGCGACAAGAGCTATTTTCACTAGGTTGTGAGGGACGGGGACCATCGAGCGGAGTACACTGCAGTGGGGGACGCCCCTATAGTGCCGGTTGAATAATGCCACTGCTCTCGATAGTGCCGATTGGATAGTGCCACTGCCCTCGATAGTGCCGGGTTGAACAGTGCCCATGCTCTCGATAGTGCCGGGTTGAACAGCGCCACTGATCTCGATAGTGCCGGGTTGAACAGTGCCACTGCTCTCGATAGTGCCGGTTGAATGGTGCCACTGCTCTCGATAGTGCCGGGTAGGGCCGTTTGAGTAGTGCCACTGCTCTCGATAGTGCCGGTCGAACAGCGCCACTGCTCTCGATAGTGCCGGTTGAATAGTGCCACTGCTCTCGATAGTGCCGGTTGAACAGCGCCACTGCTCTCGATAGTACCGGTTGAACAGTGTCACTGCTCTCAATAGTGTCGGTTGAACAGTGCCGCTGCTCTCGATAGTGCCGGTTGAATAGTGCCACTGCTCTCGATAGGGCCGGTTGAAATAGTGCCACTGCTCTCGATAGGGTCGGTTGAATAGTGCCACTGCTCTCGATAGTGTCGGTTGAACAGCGCCACTGCTCATGATAGTGTCGGTTGAACAGTGCCACTGCTCTCGATAGTGCCGGTAAATCGCTAAGCACGACTGAAACTGCCTACAGACAGTGAAGGCTTATCCCAATAGTTCCGATATACTGGAAATATGCTGGGGTTTGGAACATTCTGCTGCCGCCCCCCCCCCCCCCCCCGCCCCCCCTACGTGCAGACGACCATCACCTCATACCTCACTTACGCTCGGAATAAAGGTATTTCTGGGCCGTTAAAATGCTCCATTGTTTTATCTCGTACTGTTACCAATTTCGTTTGACGCCAAACAATCAACACCCAAAAGTGCATAATTCGGAGGAATCCAACAGCAGTATCTCAGTTGGACGCGTGCTACGACAAATTTTTGGGCCACTTTTTTTTTCTGTGGTTTCCTCGGTTTCGGAGCTTAAGACCTCTCCCAAAACTCTTTATTGGAGAATAAATAAAGTGCCACCGGATGAAAAGTCTTAAAGGCCTCCCGAGCAATCACGCCATAAAACGGCCCATTATTCATTTATTTCCCGACGATTTTGGGCTAAGGAGCCCGGTCATTCAGAAAACATTTCAGAAGAAAAGTGCAAGGGACGGCGTGCACGAAGAGGAGGGATTGAGTTTCCCGCCTTTAAAGCTATTGGAGCCCGCCTTGTCACCGTGGGCTAGATGCCGACGAAGATAGGATGCGAGAACAACAATAACAACAACAACAACAAACCAAACCAAACCAAACCAAACCCACCACCACCACCACTACTGTTACAGGCTGTGTGTGATGACCCGTAGTACCTAGGATATGGGATTGTTGACTCGGTTGCACTTGCATCGATTCTCAAGGTCGCGTTATGGTTCAGGTAAAAGAGACCCTCAAGGAACACGCAATCACAAGTTTTAGGTACGCCCCTTGCCGTAGCATGCGCCGCACTGCCAAAACCCGCCTCCGCGGTATAGAGGTTTTGCTCTTTTCGGTTTTTTTTTTTTTAACCCCAAATCGTCGGAAATAGCACTTTTTTTTTTTCACGTGTGGTTATTTTTTGTTGCCTAGATCAAGTGAGGTGCCCGACAGAGAAAATGGTCCGCAGCTGCCGCTGCACGCATTGGTGCTGATCTGTCACGCACCCACCTCCACGTGTCTACGCCGGTGGCCCAAAGCTTGCACCGCGACCACCTGCTGCTTCCCATTCCGCCCCCGTCAGCGCCATAACCCCCAGCACAGACCTTCACCGCCGCCTCATTTCCGTCTCGGGGTCTACCTTGCACCGCTCTTGGTCCGTACCGGCTCTCGTCTTCAAAACAGAACCTAACGGTATTATATGTGTCGTGGGGTGAGGTGAGGCGGGGAGGGGGGAGGTGGACGGGGACGAGGACGGGGCAGGTGGGGAGAGGGGGACGGAGGAGGGGGGAGGGCGGGGGGGGTGGAAGGGGGGAGGGGGGGACGGGGCAGGTGGGGGGAGGGGGACGGAGGAGGGGGGGGGGGGGAGGGGGGAGGGGGGGGGGGGGCGGCGGGGGTGATGGGGGTGGAGGAGGAGGGTGGAGGATGGGAGGGAGGGGGGGAGAGGGGGGAGGGGGGAGCGGGGGCGGGGACGGGGGGCGGAGGGGGCAGGGGGGGGGCACGGGGTGGGGGTGGAGGGGTGTTGGGGGTGGAGTCGGTGGGTTTCGGGGGAAAGGGTGGAGTGGAGGAGGGGTGTATGCCACGGTGGGGGTGCACCTGGTTTTTGTGAGATTCTCATGCGAGGAGCTCTGTAACTCGCCCACACATAATGGCGTGGAGTAAAAAAAAAGCAAATTTTAACCCGTTAGACGGTCTCATGGTCTTTTGCATGTCCACGCCGAAGAGTATCTCACAGCACGGAGTGACAGCCCCACGATACTGCGCCATTTCCAACTCGAGGATACCCGGAAGTCGGGGTTTTTACCAGAAAAAAAATGTACGCGTGTTGTTGCGATAGAGAGAGGGACATCACATTGTTTTCGAAAACACTCTTCTGAAAGACAAAGAAAGGCTCCTTGACCTAAAAATCGTCGGAATGCTCACACGTACGTTCTTAATGTTTCATTCAATCTGAAACGTTTTTTGTATAGCTAGGCCAAGGGTTTGGTCATCGAGTTGCACTCCCAGCTTCTTCTTTTTTTTTTTCTTTCAAATCAATCAAAAAGTCAATGGGTTGCTCACAACGAGATTTTTTATTCTTGGCTGAGGTACGGAGCTCCTTGAGCAGCCACCCTCAGAAGGAAAAAAAAAATCACAAAAACAAAATTGGTTGGCACGCCTTTACCGCATCGTACCTCAACAATGAGTCGAGGGGCTGCTGTACCCCGGCCGGAACAGGCGTCGGCTTGGGGCGTGTGGGGTCGAGTTGAGGACGCGTGGGGTTGAGTGGAGGTGGGCACTCTGTGGCTATTTTCCTTTTTTTTGTCTGAACGACGGGGCTCCTTCCTTATCACAAAAAAAATCATCAGAAAATTACTCTTTTTTTTTTCTTTCCCTAATGGGTGTGCGTAAGCCCACGGTTTATTTTATTTTGTTTTATTCGGTGTCGTAGCAGTTTTTTTTTTTTTCTCCAAATATGTTTTTGGGGAAGAAGAGGGTCTTCAAGCTTCCCAAATTGAAGAAATCTTGGGAAAAAAAGTGGTGCACTTCTATCGTAGAACGGGTGCATCAACCATTGTTTTTATCGACCCAAAAGCTGTGTGTGTGTTTTTTCTTGGGGGGGGAGGGGCAAAAGGAGAAGATTGTTAGAGGTCGGGAACCCAACCACGAACAACCTGGCTTTTTGCTGCGAGAGAGATCGTTCGGAGGCGTTTCGGATCGTAACTCTGTGGTTGAAGAGACTTGGCGCTGAATTGCATCAGCATGGCAATTTTTTGGTTGATCGCGTCAGCGGCGGTCTTCAAGTGCTGGAAGACTGGCAGAACGCCCGAGCAGACAAGCCGTGCTGTTGGCTAGTAGCTGGCCGGCAGTTGCTAGCAGCTGGCCGGCAGCTGCTATCTATAGGCCAGGCATTCGACAACCCCATGGCCCAGGCAAACAAACGAAAAAATATTGCACGACAAGAACTGAAATTCCGACGATTGTGGGATTAATGATCCCCGACCATGGTGAAAAATTTTCGCCAAAAAAAGGTATACCGTAATATCTCTGTCGTAGAACGCGTCTCGACGGGGGTTGGCAGGTGGGCTGTCTCCGGGTCGCGTGCTGGTCGGTGCCCTCTGTAAGCCTGCTTTCTTTCGGGGGGCGCGTTCGTTCAGCACTAAGCTTGCACCCTTGCACCAAACCCACGAACGATTCTTCGATATACCCCCCACCCAGAATAACCCAGCGATTTTCTTCTTTAACAAACGTTGCGTGGCTGCTCGACACGAGGACCGATGCTTTGAAGGAAATATCTTCATGTGTTTCCTTGGTTGCAAAGGGCTATATCGAACGATGTCACCGAGGGGGTAGGGGGCACCGTATATCACGAGACACGGCCGGGAGATGGTTTCAGAACCGGCGATGTTGTTAAGGAAAAGTTGGGTGGGCTACCGTAGAACGACTCCCTCGCCGACAAAAGGCGCTGCACGCTTCGATACCGCTCGATGCCCCTATAAGCCTGCCTTCTCCCGGGCGCGTTCGTTCCGTTTTTAGCTTGCACCAAGCCCACGCTGATAAAGGCGGCGCATGCTTTTGATACACCTGCCCCCCCCCCGAAAAAAAAACGAATTTACTAGCATTTAGTCTCTCCAGAATACCTATAGCGTCCCACTAGCCTAGTCTAACCGTATGTAGCAGTCGTGCGGAGAGTCACCTATCTCGCCGCCTTGACGTTTCATCCCCATCCCTCCTCAGCGGCGGTGGCCCCACTGACGCTTCCCCTGCCCCTCTCCCCCCCCTCCCCCGGCGATGCATGGGCATGAGGTAAATCGGTTGGCCGTCGTCCGCGGCGGCTATTGGGCGTGGGATAGTCAGCCGTAGGGGTCGTAGCCTGGGTAGGTCGGCGGGCCAGACGTCGTCAAAAGCGAGCATGTACTGCGGAGCGGAGGGAGGGTACAGAGGTAAGTGGGTGTAAATCTATCCGAGCCTACGAGGAAAGAAGAGCTGATAGTCTTCCCGCGATAAAATGAAGGCATGTGCCGTAGTGTGGGGAAGGGGGGAGAAGAGCATGCTGGGTGACCCTGGGTCTGCGTTTATGTCTAGGGAAGGAGAGGGAGAAAGAAAAATCGCGGAGAAAATAGAGGGGATGGGCAACGAAAAAAAAGGACGCTGATTTCTTGTCTCGCTTTTAATTATTGTCTCAGGCGTAGGACGATTGGCTCCAGGTAGTATGTTGTTTTAGTTTTTTTGGTCCTGGAGGGGGTATTCTTCGACTGTAGTGTTATGGGAGCCTGGCCTGTGAGCACGGAGTGGGTTCATTGCGATGGTGAATTCATGTGGCAACGATGGTGAGCGCTCGTGACACGGCGTTGGTGTTGTTGGTGATGATGACGGTGATGTTGGTATTGGCGGTGTCAGTGTTTTGGTGTTTGATTGGTGTTGGTGTCGTTGGTGATGGTTTTGTTGTTGCTGCTGTTGCTGTTATGGTTGTGTCGTGTCGCGTTTCGTGGCGCGGTGGGGTGTGGTATTAGTTAACATGTGACGAGCTTTTAGCACTTTTTCAGTTGTCCACACATTTCTTCTCGACTCACTCATTATTTTTGGTTTTTGCCGTGAAACCAGCGCGCTGCACATTTTCAGGCGGCAAACGAAAAATAGCAACACACGTGTAAAACTGGATCCACGCAGGGACCGAGAAGAGGCTGGGTGATAGTGATGGCAGTCGACGCGTGGTGTCAGCGTTTGCGCTACGTTCCACGAAAAAAGGACGCCACTATTCGCTCAATGCTGGATTTAATTATGCGTCGCAAATAGTGGAAGGCCAATAAACATACCATGAACGGGGGTAATGGTGAGAGCAAAGGTACACGCCGCACCTGTTCGACTAGCCTAACTTTTCCCCAGCGATCCAAGGTAACCGCCGACCGTCCAAGAGCTTCCGCGGTCAGACCAATCAAAGCTCCACCGACAGCGCACCCATGGGGCGCTCTCCAGTCGTGCAACGGCGGCGATGACGGCGCGAACTTCAACGCCCCCTCCCCCTTCTTTGGGATATCGCGGTACGGATGCTCGTTGTTTTGGCTTCTTGATTCTTCTCCGTCGCTCGCACGGGCGGCCGTGAGCGTCGGGGAATATTTTCCGAGTGTTTCTCCTTCGTTGACACGCGCTGTAGGCGTTGCTAGTTGTTTTTGTGGTCGCGGCGTCGCCGGTGAATCGAACGAGTCACCACGGCCCATTTTCTGCGGTGGTAGCACCTGTCTAATCTCCTCTCTGCCACCGTTGCCGCCGCCGCCACCACCACCGCCACCATCACCGCCACCGCCGCCGCCACCACCACCACCACCACCACCACCACCACCACCACCACCACCACCACCACCACCACCACCACCACCACCACCACCACCACCACCACCACCACCACCACCACCACCACCACCGCCACCACCACCACCACCACCACCGCCACCACCGCCACCACCGCCACCACCACCACCACCACCAACCCAAGACAACCCCAGATCGCGCAAACCGGTGCTAACAGTATGCGGCCTCCTCCTCTTCTTCCTCCCGACCACGTCAAACCCTCTAACACCCCCTAACCCCGTATTTACAACGCCGGTTACCCCCCCCGCTCCGCTACCCATGCCCGCAAGTTCTCCATGCTGCTGCTGCCCTTGCTTCCGCCGCCGCTGACACTTTCGGGCATGATCTCGTCTCTGCGCAGGTCCCGTTGACCAGGGGCGTCCTTGACAACCGTAACGTTGAGTTTCCTCGGCGCAACAGGCTAACGGTTGGTTGTTACAGCCGTGCCTGGGCTTTGTTGCCGTTTTTTTATTGCGTACAGCGGCGGTTGAGGCGGCGGCGTCGGCGGCGGCGGCGGCAGCGTTGGCAGCCGCGGAAGGTGTGAAGAGGGATGGCGCTGGAGCGCGGGGGATGATCGCGTCGTTGGGGAAAAACCGGCGCAGTCGATCGTTTAGGTTTGCGCCGTTGTCGTTGCTGTCGTCAGTTTCACGGCCGTTGCCGTCGTTATTTCCGGCTTCGTTGTCGTCGTATCTGTCGTCGTCGTTGCTGCAGTCGTCGCCGTGATTATCGTCGCCATGATCGTCGTGATATGTACCGTCCCCTTTGGTTTTGTGCCCGCGGCCGCCTTCTCTACAGTAGTTGCCGTAAAACTTGTTTCCGCCCTTTTCGTCGTCGCGACGGGCGGTTTTCTTGTAGTTATCGGCACTGGCGAATTCCCTGTCCTTAACGCTTTCGTGGCAAAGGCCATGTTTGCCGTTGTCGCCATCGCATTGCTGGCCGTACCCAGTGCGATGGCCAAGGCTAACCTCCTCCACGGGTGTGGACGACGGAGGGGGAAAAGAAGGCCCCGTACCCGGGCCAGTGTCTGGCTCCAAGTCACCTCCGCCGGCGACGAGCGGTGGGAGCGCTGCGACGAATGTTTGTCTGGGGTCCAGAACACGCCCATTAAAACCCCTGCTTGTTGCGCTCTTCGGACTGTTTGCAAACCCGGTGTTTTGATGCGAGGGCGCTGCCGGCGAGTCCTGTGTTAGCGACCAGATCACCTTTTCGAAGACGGTGGGCGGGGGGGAACGCGACCGGAACAAGAGAGAATGTTCGAAGCCGATTAGACGAGTGATGGAGTAGAGGTGCGACGCTCATTGACGCGGGCCACGACAGAGGTAGCACCGTTGGCTAAAACATTTTCTGCGTGACGAGGCTTCCTAACCCACGCTCATCGGAGAAATGACTTTCTTGTTTTTCAAAGTCGTTGTGCGCTGTATGCTTGGGTCACGAGTTTTTTTGTCGAATTGGGTCAAGTGAGGAGCCCCATAAAAAAGCATGGTGCACACCCCTCACCGTAGCACGCGTGCCTGTTTTTTTCAGGTGGCGACGCGTGCTGCGATATAGGGGTGTACCACTTTTTTTTTTCTTCTCTGAGGCCCCTCAGTTCGGGAGCTTAAGACACTCTCCCAAAAAAACTGTATTTTTTTTTTCGTGGGAAAAATAAAACTGCTACGTATCATACCGGATGAAAAAAATCGCATGTGGCCTACAAAGGTACCGGGTACACGACGAAGAATCTTCATGCGAAAGAAAAAAACAAACATTGATTGCCAACGATACTGGCTTAAGAAGCCCCGTTTTTCATGCAAAAGAAAAAAAACAAGCCTAGATTTCCGACGATATTGGGCTAAGGAGCTTAGACTAATCGTTCAGAGACCATTTCAGACGGAAAGTGCTGCCTCTACACCGTAGCACGCGCCGAGTTCCTCACATTGGGAGCTCGACATATTTTTTTCCCAAAAAAACCTGGTTCAGAGAAACAAACAAACAAACAAGCAAGCAAACCCTTATTCCGTGGCCTAGGTAAGCAACGTATAAAAGGCATGCGAGCGGGAAAAACCTTTTGGAACTCCCTGCGGCCTGGGCACGACAAAAAACAACCGAATACTACACGGCAACAAAACGAGAGAGACATGCATCCCCCGACGAGTTTGGCTTAAGGAGCCCCGTCGCCCAGAAAGAGAGAGAGAGAAAAAAAAAGGAAAAGGAAGAAAGCCCCCCCTCCCCCTGTCGTGTAGCACGCCTGTTTTTTTTAACGAACCAACTTCGAAAGTCGCCGTATTATAGTCACTTGCTCAGGTACAGCGGGGAACCCGATTTGAAGAGCGTCCGTGACAAAAGAAGAAAAAAAAACAGACTTTTAAAATGCCGGTGAAATCGGCGGTTTGTTTCGCGCTTTTTGTGACGCCTGTATTATATACACGGTTTGTTTCGCGCCTTTTGTGACGCCTATATGATACCTGGTATACATATATATGTAAAAAATCTACCGCTCATGTCAGTGGAAAAGTAAAGCAAAAACCTTAAGTTGGCCATTAATAATGAAACTAGTTGTTGCTTATGTTTACCGGACAGAGGGGTACGGGACTGTCACGCCTATACTAAACACCTATATAATAATGACGCCTGCTTGCGATCGAGGTAATTATTAAGGTATACCATTTTCTGGCGAATTTTTTTTTTCTGAAATAACGGGGGGGCTCCTTACCCCCCCCTAAAAAAACGTCGGAAAAAAAAAATCATGATCGTCTTTGTTTTTTAATTGTGAATATTGTTTCTTGTAGCTAGGCCATGAGTCTGTTCATCAAAGCTGCACTTTCTTGTGTGCTCCGATCTTAAGTCACGTTTTTTGCGAGTGAGGTGGTGGGCTATTCTAGCGAAGAACATTGTAGGGAAAGAAAAGCGGTGCATCTATATCGTAGCATGTATCTATTACTCATTTTAGAGTGGGGCAGGGGTAAGAGAGATAGCGCTGGCCTGTTCCGAGGGGAACTTGAAATTGGGCACACCCCACTGTGGTTGGTCCCCAAACCGTGGGCGCGGTTTGTGTTGTGCTAATCGACAGCAGGTATTCGTTTGCCCGCGTAGCCCACAAGACTGTTCATCGAATTGCGCTTGTCCATACCCTTAAGAGTCCGCGTTTTGGGCGGAATGTAGAAGCCGTCATGCTTAAGAAACTAAGAAGGCATTGGAACCCGGTTTTACAAGCTAACACGACTACCAACACAACCTGCACCAGTGGTGGCATGCCACTTACCTCTGGAGGCATTAGCGCTAGCTTAGGAACCACCGCTCCCTGAGGAAGAATGATACACCGTTTCCTGGCGCACGGTTTCATCGTTTTTCGATGAGTAGTTGCCTCCGGCATTGAATTCACCGCCAATGCCACCGTTGCTGCCTCCGTTGGTGCCGTCTCCGCCCCCTTGATACCATTGATGTGGTGTGCCTCGCGGGGTTTCCCCTTCGCGGAGGAATGTTTGGCGGAGATCGTGGAACCAAACCAGCTAGGAAAGGGAAGGCCTCCTCTTCCCCAAGGAGGGCGGTGAGATGTAGTCACTTTCTGAAAGGGAGATAAATAGGTGTGCAAAAGTGGCCAGCGTTGTCGTTGTTGGAAGGAAGGAGAGGAACGAGAGGAAGAAGAGGAAGGAAGAAGAAAGTTTCATTCGTGTGGAGCGTTTCTTACGGGCCTCGAGCGCTTAAGGCGTCTGCCGTTTAGCTGTTTTCAAAGGGGCCTCGCCGCAGACGTTGACTAAAAGAGACGGCAACTCATGGGGATGTCGGAGGTCCAGGCTGAATGAACAGCGGTGCGGATCCCAAGATAGTGAATGCGCAAGAGATGCAGCATTCACCGCTGGGGACGGCAGAAAAAAAGTGTAACTAAACGAGCCCCCTCGGCATCGGGACAATAATTTTTCGGCGCCGACGAGACGCCAAAACTAGCGCCAGACTGATTCTACGATAACCCCCCTCAAAACGGGTAATTTTCTTTTTTTTACGAACGTTCTATGGCTACTCGACTCGAGGAAGGATCCTATCAGCAAAATTGTCTCCACATATTTTATTCTGTGCCAAGGTCCGTCGACCGATGACGTCGGGGTTTCCTGGGACACAGTATTTGTGGAGATACGGCCGGGAGCTGGTTTCAAAACCGGCGATTTCGTTAAAGAAAAGTTGGGGGGGGGGCTACCGTAGCAAGAACTCGCCAGTGGTCGAGGTGCTAGATCAGTGGTTGCCATGCATCCCCAATAACATCTTCCTAGCGTATTGGAAACCGCCCCACCCGGGCCCCCAACCCCCGTGAAGGGTTTTCGTACCGGTGAGACAAAGTCTTCGTTGCCGACGACCCCAAAAGTAGCGCCAGTAGTCTGATCGGTGCCAGACGCAGGGCAAGCAGCAGTCCGGTTGTTTTCCTCCGAAGCTTCGTGGTCATTGCCGTTGCCACCCCCCCGCTCAGGGTTGCGCGGCTGTCCCCCCGCAACGGGACGAGGAGTGACGGTGAACGTGATTCCCCCTTTCCCCCCTCCCCGTCCACCTCCTCCTCGTCCTCCTCCTCCTCCTCCTCCTCCTCTTCCTCTTCCTCGTTTGGCATCATCCTCCGTCGTGCCGGCGTCAGCAGCTCGACGCCGCTTGGCTCTGCGAGCGATCCGACACGCACAAGTCGCGCGAGGAGGGCAGGAGCGTGTGGGAGTTCGTGAAGGTGCGTATTGCGAGCTGACTTGCCCTGAGACGCTCAAAGGACCCAGGTCACGGGTGCTACGACTACTAGAGGCGCGCCACTTTTTGTTTCTGAGAGGTTCCTCAATTTGGGAGCTTAACACGAATATACATTTTTGGAGAAGAGTCAAAAACTGCTACCTCGGATGAAAAACACCATGGCCTTAGGTACACAACGAGAATCATGCCCCCCCCCCCAAAAAAAAGGCCTATTATTTATTTATTTTCCGACGATTTTTGTGTCAAGGAGGCCCCGTCATTCAGAAAACATTTCGACACAAAACGGTGGTACCTCTGTCGCAGCACGCGTCGGATGAGCCTCGTTTTTTCCCTGCTAGATTTTTTCACCACTCGAACGAGCGCCTCTGTACCTCACATGAACACAAAAAAACAATTGGAGGCCCCGTTTTTTAGCAGCTGACCGATCCATTACGGATTAATGTCGAAAAAAACACTAACCCCTTTAGAGCCTCTAACCCCTCCCTATACCAACTCCAAGTAATCTATCCCCCGAAACGGGTTTCCAGTTCTAAAGGCGTTAAGAAACGGGGGGGGGAGGGTGACTCGCGCGAGTGACCCCGAGACACTTGAAGAAGAGGCCCCAAACGGGACACCCCCGACCTCTGCCTTGGCCGTGAGGCATGGAGATCCTCAAGGGCGAAGCCGGCACGTGCCACGGTGCAGGTGCACCAATTTGTTTGACGGGCTCTGTACCAAACCCCCCTAAAAATATAGCTGATTTTGATAAATATGATGTTGCCTAAAAAAACCCGATGAAAACAATCTCAGGCACCCTAGGTTTTTTAAGAACAGGGAAAAAAGTGACAAAAACCTAAAAATGACGTTTTCCAGAGATACTGGGTTGAGGCGTCCCGAAACTCTGAAGAAGAAGAAAAGAAAACGCCAAGTAGAGCTACCTCTATCGTACCAGGCGTCAGCCCCCCAGGGGTCAAAGGGTGCATCTCGGCCGTGGCATGTGACGCTGCAGCACGCCCCCGGTATGCGCAAAGTTCGACGCGGTGTTGTGAAAAGGGGAACCTGAACACATGCCAAGTACAATACAGTGGGTACCCTGATTTAAGGGCGCCCCGAGAGAAGACGAGACAGGCGCGCTCTGAACGACACGTTGCTCTTGATCTGTAGTTGCGCAAAAGTATGCCTTTCTTGTTTTGGCGGGACACGCCGATTTTGACCGCTCTTAAGTCCCGAACGCTCTCTATTCTTGGGTGCTCTTAAGTGGGGATACCCACTGTAGTAGACAGCGCGATCTGGTGGCTGTGCGGGGCCAGCTCTCCACGTTGGTCCGGGGTGGGACGAGGGAGTCATCCCACGCTAGAGGGGCAGCAGAAATTTTCTGAGCTCCTAGCACGAGGAGCTCAATACCTCACGCGGAACACTAATTCGAAGGCATGCGTTCGCGCATTCTCACCCCAACCAAAACATTTCTATGCGCCGCTAGCCCTACAACGAGACGATGCTCGTGAAACTATTGTACCCACCGGTAGTTCCCAACCAAAAACGTTTCTATGCGCCGCTAGTCCCACACAACAAGACGATGCTCGCATAAAAGTTATCGTACCACAACAGGACGATGGTTCTGCGCCCAACGGTTGAGAAACTCAACCCGGCCGGAAACGGTTTTAGATCCAAAAAAAAAAAAAAGAAAAGGGTAGCCCCACCGACCGCGGGATGATTCGAGGGTGCTTAGCGGGACTTTTCGACCGCGGGCTACTCGTACGTGCAAACCAGGGGGGAAAACGTCTTCCACGATACGATAGGGCTATATGATGGTGAGAAACTCGTGAACCAAAAAAAAAAAAATGCCGTGAGGTTCTGATAGAGGTATAGGTATATATACCTTTTTTTGGCGATTGGCTATTTTGTTTCCTGAATGACGGGCCTCTTTAACCCAAAAACCGTCGAAAAAAAAAAATCGTTCGTGTTTTTCGAGATCTCATGTTTGTTTGTTGTGCCTATGAGGCCGTGGGTTTTGTTCGTTCGTCGGGTTGCGCCCCTTCCCCGTTTACTCAAAATCGATGTTCGCCTCCCTCAGAGAGGTACAAGAGGCCGGTCGCCCCGGTGGCGTAGGTCAGTTTCGTGAGTTCGATGTCCCCCCGAGTGCATGCTCGTATGAATTCGCCGAGACTTCTTTCTTGTGCACAAGTTGGCTTGCGGAAGGCCCGAGAGCGTGAGTTCTAGCAACACTCGATGAAAAATCGACGAGCAATGGAATTGCTGAACCCTACATGAGCGAGAAAAATTGAAGGCAAGAACCGGGGGGGGGGGACGAAGGGACGACACACCTACCTGAGACCACCGCTTGTCCAGAGGCTGGAAAGTAGTTTGTTTAGTAAAAAAAAAAGGAAAAAGAAGAGGAGGAGTTCATCAAGTGAGGACTCTGATGAAAACTCCGGTGACGACACCCCTATCCTTGCAGTGCGTCACATCTATAGGTACCCCTGTTTGAGCACACCAGGGACTGATTCTACGATCTAGCCCCCCAAAAATACCAACGGTTTGCTCTAGCAAACGTTTCGTGGGTGCTCGACACGAGGGGGCGGATGCTATGAAACAAGCATCTTACTGTGGTTTCTTGATTGCAAAGGACCATCGAGAGAGGACGTCTGGGATGGCAAGTGGCACTGTAGTCCCCAGGAGATACGGTCTGGAGCTGGCTTCAAAACCGGCGATTTGGTTGAAGAAAGGTTGGAGGGGCTACCGTAGAACGACTCCGAAACGGATTTGACTTCGAGAAAACTGAACAAGTGCAACTCGTGGCCTAGACGCATAGACTATACCTTGAAAAAAAAAAAAGTGCAGAGGTGAGTTTCAAACGCTAGTTATAGGGTGGTGTCCTCCTCTCACCTCTGAAGAAGTCCCGTTTGTCATGAAAAAAAAACTAAAGGCTATAGACTAAAAGCGCAACCCCTCTTTCCTTCTTACTTTTTGGTCGTGTTGCGCTCAATTCTGCACACGCGTTTCTTTGTGTGATCCTGCTGTGCTGCGAAAACCAAGTTGTTGTCTCCAGTGTTCGCACCGTAATCGTGTTTATGTGTTGATTTTGGTTGGGGGCGTTCGTAGGCACCGCTGCGCCCGTGCTGAAGACTTCGTGTAAGCCCACGGTGGACGCTGGCGGCCGAGTAGGGCTGTATTGCGGGGTACGCGTGGGTCACATATGATAGGTGCTCGATCTCCGGTAGAAATGTAATAGCTGAAGTCTAATCTTTTGAGGGATATTTTAGCACGCGGACCTCTTAAAAGCCCTGGTACTCTTAACCAGCACCATGGGGAAGTCGCCGACCAATATCCTTCCTTAGAACATTTAGTCTAGACTGTACCAAGCCGCCGACCAATATCCTTCCGTAGAACATATACACCCCGTAAAAAAAACACGCGCGATCGTCCGAGTAGCACACGCACAGCTTGCAGAGACGAGTTTTCGACGAAATCCTCAAATATCTCACAACTGTACGTGTAGACTAGACTAGGTGTGTGTTTTCGATTTTTTTCAAAACAACAAAACATGTGCGGTCGTTTTGGTGGTGAATTATGGCCTCTCGATACTAACCGCAGGTCGAGAAATCAGAATATCGTGACTGCGTCAATTTTCACTACCAGGTGTGTCTATGTATGTGATTTCCCCCTTGCGTTGGCCCTGGTGGTGTGCATGATAGCGCATGTGCATCTGTATCACGCAGCCAGCCTACAAAGTTGAAATAAATGGGGGTACCGACTATATCGACCGTGTGAACATGGGTGTGATTTCCCCCCAGTTGGCCTTGGTATCGTCAGGGGGGAGGGAGTCACCAAGATGCCAACTACAGCAGTACCAGATGAAATATTTCTGACGAGAATGTGAACATGTGCGCGACCGGTGTATGATAGCGCGCATGTATGTGCATCTGTATCACGCAGAGCTTGCAAAGTTGAAGTGCGGGTACATCGACGATCGACCGTAAAAATGGGTGTGGATCCGACTCCTAATCGAATTAATAGATATGGAAACGTCAATATGCTCTTGGCACGACTCTTCGGGGAAACAACTTTCGATGCACTATTAATAGACACCGCACGTAGATGCAGCTCACACCATGTACCGTACGTAGTTGCCAAAACGAGTAGACTATATTACGTACGGGCATGATACGAGTATCGATTTTATTTGAATCCAAAATATGGTTATCTTTCACCCATCATACTCAAACGACTCGAATGTTGAAATTTACAGCAGCGCCCACCTCCATCGCTTCGACGCTTCGCCCAAGCTAGAAGGTCCAACCCTCATATCTCTGCCATCGCTCCGTGGCATCAGATAGCCTACACCAGCACCAGCACCTGCGCACAGTACCCGCACCTGCGCACAGCACCATCACACAGCGTACAGCACACAGGAGCACGCACAGCTAATCACGCCGACACCAGAAAAACGCGGCGGGATTTTCTCGGACAGGAACAAAACTTGAAATGAAACGGCGAAAATAAGATCGTACACTATCCTTATTTCTTAATGCTGTGATGTAATGCACGATGCTGCTGTGCGACACGACGACACGACCAAGTTGGATATCTACCATCCACTGAACACAAATCTAAGACGGCTTGGAGAACATGGACATTGGCGGTAATATCCCAACGGTCACTGCTGCATACGAACTTCGAAGTATTTTACAAAAATCCAAAAACGCCAGCTGTGAGTACAACTAATTGAATGATTGAAACTCAACTTTGCAAGCGGCGTGATACATCTCAATGTTTCACTATTAATAACAGTCTACACAGTAGATGCACAAAATTTGCACGACGGCTATGATACGAGATGCGGGGGGGGGGGGTGCTGGAGGAGGTAGACGTACATACAGCAGCAGCGAGTGCGAGCTGTGCGGAAGGGTCCATTCATATTTATGGTACGAGCCGAAGGAAGCAACGCAGCGGTCCTTATTTACATCTGATTTACATATTGTAAGTCACCCGACGAGCTGCACCTCTAGGGCAGGCCCTTCGAACGACAAACAACAAAGTATACCGGCACAGCAACCACACCGCGCACGGCTTTCAGCGCGTTGAACACTGCACAAAATAATAATAGAGATACAAACCAGCAGCAGCAACACAGACCGGACGGCCTTCCGCCCATGAAAACATGCGCGCGTACTCGCAGCACAGTTATTACCAACAAACCGCTTCCGGCGATTTTTGGTGTTGAACGTCTTTCACGACTGGAAACTCATTTTTTTGGAGAAAATTTACTTGGAGTTAGTATAGAGACGGGTTTCGGGGCGCTAAAGGCCGTCGCTCAGTAACAAACAAGTGAAAAAAAAGTGATACATGTATCTATCGTAGAACACGATTCCTGTTATTGTCGTCTATCCGTCTACACGGAGCACTCTACAAGTATCTATAACACGAGCGTACAGGAGACTCAAAAGCACCAACACCATGTGTGAGTTAGAGCAAGTAAACCCCTCCTTGCAGGAGGACCTAAAACTTCATTGGTTTTGAACGAGCGATTTCAGCCCCCCATGAACCGAACCGTAGAGTTTCAGCGACACAAGACGCGAAACGCTTCCTTGATAATATGTATAACAAAGTTCCACGGTTTTGAACGACGAAATAAAACCTTCTCTCCTTGACTCTGACCACAACGTTTCATGAAAAGTGTTGACTATCTGGTCGGAACTTCCGTGTCGTAGAACGACAGCAAAGCCTCACTGAATCACAGACATCACATTGATTGTTATTCTAATTTTGGCTTATTATCCTCTAGACTATACTTCGAAGTATGTATTAATAATAATGTCTTTGAGCTCTTTTTTTTTGTTCTCCTCCCTTCCTGTTCCTAGGCGTAACTTAGATGCGAGGTCACGAATAGGGAGGTTTCCCTCCCCCCTCCCGACTAAAGGGTACGTGCCTTCATTTTTATCGCGAGAAGACTTCATTCAGCTCTCTTTCTTCCCTCGTCGACCCGCATCGAATCGAACAAGCTTCCATGTTTTCCGAGTCGTTCTACGGTAAGCTCCCCTACCTCTTCTTTGAAGAAATCGCCGCTTAGTATTGAAAACCTATTCTCCCGGCCGTATCTTCTGAAATGCGCGGTGCCATTGCCACCTCGACGTCATAGTTCGATAGTCCTTTTGCAAACAAGAAAATATAGGAGGATAGAAAACGTTTTTTTTGTTGTTGTTGGTATATCCTTCCTCGTGCCGAGCAGCCACGAAACGTTCGTTAATGAATATGGCTGGGTTTTTTTTTTTGGGGGGGGGTGGGCTATTGTCATCGTAGAAGAATCAGTTTTGACCCCAACAACAAGTAAAGAAAGCCCCTACTCCTTGATTGATGTATAACATTTCACTGACTATTAGACTATAGCGAGTGATTCACTCCTTGAGATCAATGTGTAACAAAGTTCCATGATGTAATAGAACGAGTATAAAGTTTCTTCATTGACTCGGATCACAACGTTCCATATTGGCATATAGACTACAGCACTAGTATACAAGGATGATTGGAAGTCCGTGCTTCAGAACGAGCAAGAACAAAGCTTCATTCATTGTTGAATCGTATACGTGATAAAGTTCCCATGGTTCAGAACGAGAAAACAACTCATTCTACGATAGAGGTGTATGTAGACTATACATGCAATTTTTTTCTGCAAAGGTTCCACAATTTTGGGAGCTTTAAAGACCTCTCCTCCCAAAAACTGATTATTGTTTGGTTCCAGAGAAAAATAAAACTGACTGAGACCCTGAACGAAAAGTCCCATGGTGGGGGCCTTGAGTACACAACGAGAATCACAAGCAAATAAAATGGTCTATTTCCGGCGAATTTGGGTTAAGAAGCCCCCCGTCATTCAGAAAAAAAAAATCCCAAAAAATGCTACCTCCCTATCGTAGCATGCGTCGCTTTTCCTTGACGATATCTACAAACTACAAAAGCGCTGCAAGTTGTAGACTATAATAGTAGTAGTCTACATGTAAAGCATGTGTCATAAGCATACAAAGTATTGGTCGACAGAAAACGGAAGGTACTCTCGTGCGTATGTTGTTACACTCTCTTGTTGTCGTCACAACATTTCAAATACTTACAAACCGTCCAAACCAAAACACAGCAAGAAAAAATGAATAAAAAAAGTCATCTCCAAAGAATAGCAACAACAGGTAAAGGTGCACGCCGCATCTATATTACATTTTTTTGCGCCACCAACATACGTACATACATACGCAACGTGACTTGGCGCTCGTGACTGAGAGGTCTAACCGAGGGATTTTTCCGTCCTTTTTCATGCAGTGCGGTTTAGATTTTACGGTGCGGTGCGGCTCGGTGCGTTTTTGTACCGCACCGCACCGCACCGCACCGCACCGCACCGCACCGCACCGTACTTGTTTGTGTTACCGCACCGTACTTGTTTGTGTTATAAGGCTTGGTTTGGGTAAGCTAATACTGGTTAATGTTCATTTGGATGGGTTTTGTATGAAAGGTTGGCGTTTTATATTCGGGAAAGTTAGGAAATAGATCGGAGGCACGTGCCTCCGATCTCAGAAGCTATCCGGGGCTCTGGTGGAATCGAATAAAGCTACGTCTCTCTCTACGAAGGAAAGGAAAGTGAGTACCCTCCGAGGACCCGCTCAATTGGTAGACCTGCAGGGGGCACTCTGTGTCCCCACCTATAACCTTACATTAACCTTTTGCAAGCATGGTCAAACGGACTAATACCCCACTAATACCTTAAAAAAATGGCGTCGTCGACAGGACCATGTTTGGTTTTGGGTCGTGGATTCAAATCCCACCATCCACAACACTAAACATCTCAGACTTTTCAGATACTTTTCCCATGTCGAACTTGAAAATACTCTCCCCGGCGGTATCCCTAGGAAACGAAACGGCCTGGATATTGACACGCCCGCCCGTATATCCGGCCGACTTGGTATCCCGCCATTGCCATTTCAGGGGGGGCGAGTGTTATACGAAGGGACGCGTGCTACGATGGAGGCGCTCCACTATTTTTTTTTAGGTTCCAGAATTTGGGAGGTTAAGGCATACCTCTCCCAAAAACTTAGTTTTTGGGTAAGCCATCGGTTATACTTTTGCAAGCGGCCAAACGGACGCAAATACCCCACTGTTATACCTCAACATTTCCCTATATTCTGCGCATATAACGAAAACGCACCGCATTGCAACCAAGGCAACCAAGGCAACCGTTGTGCCCCCCCCCCACGGGTTCCCGCCATTTTCTGTACCGAGAGGCTGGGCCGCTCGGACGAGTGGCTCGGCCCCTCTCTAAAAAATGGCACTGTGAAGCCTCTTTCGCTGGGGCGGCTCAAGAAGGCTACGGTATCACGGGGGGGCCGCTCCGTACCAAGCTGAAACAAGCGCTCTTAAGGACACACGAGACGTGTTGCTCGTACCTGTCGTGGGAAACACATAACTACCTCGAGTAGCGTAGCTAACCCTCCCATTGGGGGCTTCATATCGACAAAAAAAAAACAGCACGAAAGCCCAAGACCGCAAGGAACAGGGGGGGGGGAAAGGGGGGGGGCGCGGGGGGGGCGTGGGGGGGGGCTCGCGCGAGTGACCCCGAGCCACTGCAAAAGAAAAAGCAGAAAAAAAAAATTGAGACCCTAGCATTGGTAAAAAACGCAATGTTTTTCTTTTTTTAGAGAGAGAAAAAATGAAAGTTGTTCACACTCCTGAGGAACAATCTCATGTCCTACTACACAGAGCTCAGTAGGTACGAAAACGACAAAAAAAAAAAAAAATGCCAAACAAAACATAAAACCCCCAGAGCGATAAACGATATATTGGGTTAAGGAGTTCTGCAATTCGGAAGAAGAAAAACCAAACACAAACACATCCACAAAAAGTGACTACGGTAGTAAGTAGTGCTTACGGTACCTCTGTCGCGTGTAGCAGGCGTCGCGGGTGATATTACCGCAATTTACCGCTGCTTAGGATAACCATTCTGTATACGTGGGTCCCGAGTTTCACTAAAAAGGGTACCAAGTGTGTTTCGCGCTTCAAAAATTACCCCGGCAGGCCGGAAAGATCACGATCTAGATCGCGATCTAGATAAGGTTCTAGATAACGACCTAGATAAGGTTCTAGATAACGATCTGGATCACGATCCAGATTATCTAGATCCCATACCTATATTATGTGATACATTGCGCAGGTTCTGTGAAAAGTGCAGATCAAACCCAGGAATCATGTGCTACGTACGTGATACAGATCACGCGGGGCGCACGAGGCAACATGATCCATATAGGCCACGCAGACCACGTAGACCACCATATTGGGCCATGACGGCCACCTCTGCAGCTCTCATGTAGATCATATATTGGGACACATGGCAGCCACCTTTGCAGCTCATATCACAGAGTCAGAACCTCGATACGCACAACCATAAAAGACCAGATAGATCCGTCTGCCTTGGACGGCACAGATCATCTACAGATCAACAGGTGACGCATGCTGCTAATTGTACCGTAGAGGCTTCTAAACTAGTGAGGGAGCTCTACTCCCCCCACAAAGAACTGATTTCGAAGAAAAAACCCAAGGGAAATACGAGGGAAACCCGACGAACAATCCCATAATAACTTAGGCACTCAAAAAAAAGGGGGCGAAAAAAGAATGAGCAATGCCGTCAATCAGAAAACACTTTCGCCAAAAAAAGGTACACCCTTGAAAACTCTATCGTAGCACGCGTAGGGATCCGAATTGTCCGACGTATACACTATTTCCGTTAAAATTTGTTTTTCCCTCAGAATAAAACACAGCCGGGGGTGAGAACAGTCGCATGTTGTATAACGATACATACCTGGTACGCCCGATCGCTCCCAACATTTGGGCGGCATCGTGACCATGGATATCCGGTAACCGGCGTGTGACCCCTTGACTAACCGCCCCCTACACATATTACTGGTACGTTGCCGTCAAAAGAGGCCTTGACGCCCCCAACGAAGAGAACGCGGTCTGACCCCTTGGCTGACCGCCCTCCTACACTAAACCTGGGATGTTAGGACCAAAAGAGACCTGGATGCGCGCCCCCCCAAAGACCGGCCTCCCGTCACTTTTGCTCGTGACCGGGTTAGACCGCGGTTTGATGGCTCCTTGGCTCTCTCTAGACCTGGCATGTGATGCCCCGAAAAGCGATCTTGATCTTGAGCCCTAGAAGACTGGTCTCCCGTCATTTTACCTGCTGACGGGGGTAGACCGCGGGGTGACTCCTTGACAGACCGCCCCCGACATCAATACTAGTATGTTAGGTCCAAGGCTAGACGGTGTAAGGGGGGGGTTACCCCGAATCTTCACTACCGGGTCTTCACCAGTCGCACGAGTGACTCTGTACCGCACTGACGAAATGGCTTCTTCACACGACGATATGCTTGGCGCAGCGTGACCCAACTGTTGCATCGCGAATTAATCTCGCTAGATTAGCATAATCAGTATGATAGCACCCAACCAGCTCAAGACCGCAGAGGAACGAGGGGGTGTCACTCGCGGGAGTGAGTCCGGGCCACCGCAAGAACAGGCCCTTAAAAGGGGACCCAAAACCCTATCGTAGCATTGGTCTTAGGGAAAAAGAGGCCTTGACGCGCCCGAAAAGGAGACCGCGGTTTGGCCCGTAGACTGACCGCCAACCTATACTAAACCTGGTATGCTACGTCCAAAGAGACCTTGACGCGTCCCCAAAGACCGGTCTCTCCCGTCACTTTTTCTCGTGACAGGGTTACACCGCGGTTCGACTCGTTGGCTGACCGCGCTCCCACACTAAACCTGGTAGGTTACCACCAAAAGAGACCTTGACGCTCTCTAAGAGACCGGCCTCCTGTCATATGTGCTCGTGACGGGGTTAGACCGCGGGTTGGCCCGTTGACTGTCGCCCCCCCTACACTAGAACTAGTATGTTGCGGATGAAAGAGGCCTTGACGCGTCCAAAAGAGGACACCGCAGTTTTACCCCTGGCCTGACCGCCCCCTACACTGACACTAGCATGTTACGGCCTCCTGCCATTTTTGCTCGTGACGGGGTTAGACCGCGGTTTGACCCCGTGACTGTCTGCCCCCTCACACTGAAACTGGTATACAAAGGCCCAAATGTGCCTTGACCGGTCTCCTTTTTTATTTTATATTATATTATTTTATTTTATTTTATCACACACATCTACTTTCCAGCTTCTGGACAAGCCGTGGTCACCGGTGTCGTCCCTTCTCCCCCCCCGGTTCTTGCCTTCAACTTTTCTCGCTCGCATAGGGTTCAGCGCAATCCCACTGCTCGTCGATTTTTCAAAGAGTGTTGCTAACTCACGCTCTCGCGCTTTCCGTAAGCCAATTTGTGCACAAGAAAAAAGTCCCGGCGAATTTGTACGACCATACACTCGGGGGGATATCGGACTCACGAAACTGATCCATGATACCAGGCTCGAGGATAGCCTGATACGCCACCGGGGCGACCGGCATCTATATGGCATGTTTGCTCGTGACGGGTATAACCCCTTCTGGAATCGTGGTACTACTGCGGGCAAAATGTATACAATTACACGTAATACATATTGGCACGGCCCCCATCTCTGGTACTGCCTTCCACCTCATGACAACAAGCAAAACACTCACCTAAAAGCATACCGTCACTACCTCCATCTCTGGTACTGCTTTCCACTTCATGCAACAAACAAAACACGCACACAAAAGCATACTGCCACGACCTCCTCCCTCTCTGGTGCTGCCTTCCAACTGTTGCAAAAAAAAAAAAAAAAAAATCCCCAAAAAAATAGAAACGAGGTGCGTCTGTCCGGGAACATACAAATATGCTACCACGCCGGACGGAAGTACATTAACCGTCGGGTGTTCATATTAAGAGCATTCATATCACGACCACATCGATCTCTGATATCCGTCCAGTACATATTTTACACGCCATAAGCTCCCAAAAGAAAAAGAGAAAAAACATCCAAGGGCTTGTATTTCGAAACATCAAGGTTTTTTGCACCGAAATATTAAGACTTCCATTCCCTGGCGCCGCCGTAGTTTTTCTGCTGAATTTGCACGCAGTGTTTCGACGTCCTATACACAACATATCAATCATCGAACTGAAATCTCGAAATCGATCATCGAAGTCGATTCTCGCAATCGATTCTCGTAGTCGATTCTCGAAGCAGATGCTCGCAGTCGATTATCGAAGTCGATTCACGCAATCGATTGTCTTGCAGTCGTTTCTCGATACACGTCAATCTAGCCAAAAACGGTTAGCAACACCAAAAACCAGTTTAGCGCAAAAAAAAAGCGAGATTTCGGTTTTTGTCCCCGCTCAAAAAGACCCAAAATCTGAGAAAAACGGAGCGAAATTCACTTTTCTTCCGCCCTAACCCCTATTAGAACGGCAAAACACATCCCATACCAATTCCAAGTGATTTTTCCCCCCAAAAAACCGTGGGGGAAGTTTCAAAATAACTCAACCCCCAAAACATTGGACAAAAAAATGAAGCCGGGCTAATTCTCTACCTCGAAAGAAGGCTCAAGTAGATGTTCCACCAGCATGCCACCAAATTTCCTGGGGCAGGAGAGACCAGCAGCGAGCCAAAAGGGGAGAGAGGAGGGGGGGGGGGGGGAGGAATGGGGAGGGACAAGCCTCAGGCACTCGACCATTGACCCCGCGTCCCCTTCGCGACCGCGAGGGGGGCGGGGAGAGGTACTCACTTGCTGCCTGCCTGCCTTAGTCACTAGACCATTCCTTTCGAGACGGGGTCCTTTCGGGACAAAGCACATATGGAGCACATTTGAGGCGGGGCACCTATATCATTCCATGCGCACACCCGCATGCGACCCTAGACCTTCGCGTCCTTACAAGGTCGGAACGGAGCGCGTCTGGCTTTCCCCTACCAGGCAAGACACCGCACGTTAACAAGAGCGAACGAAGCGCCTCGGCGAGTCGCATGAAAGGTGAGCTGCGTCCTCCTACGAAGAACCACAAGTGCGGCGGACTTCGGCGCCTTGCGTGTACTTTCTTGCATATGGATGGCAGGGTTGAATGAATGAAAGCTGTTTTCGGGTGTGTCTACTTCCAGAGGGGAATCGGGAGGGAAGGGAGGGGGGCGATTGAGAAAAGAAGGGAGGGAAGAAGAGAAGGGCGAGGAAGGGAAGGGGCAGGGGAAGAACCGGCTCGTGTGCGAGACGGTACACCCGAGAAGCGACAAACATTTCAGGGTGGTGGTGTCGATCAAGGGTGGGGGGGGGGGGGGGGGGTTCTCGCGACGGACCAAGCTAGAGACCAGCTCTGCGGTCACAAACCACAAGACAAGATATACCACTTGCTACTACAGCGAAGCGATTTTCGGCCATGCAACGGCAACCGCAACGGCCACGAGGGCTGCAAAACAAGCAAGCCAGCACACCAAACTATTTGCAAGGAAAAATATGAAAAATAAAAAGAACAAGAAGATACCAGGTACAAGGTATGGTATGTACGACCAAGGTATACATACATATACATGTGCGTGAGTGTGTTTTTTACGACGCGAGCTACGACAGAGGTAGCGAGCTATTTTGCTCATGTATTTTCTGCGCGACGGGGCTCCAAAAAAAAATGCCAACTCCGAAAATTATTTTACTCTTAACTCCCAAGTGTTTTGTCCCCATTTATTATCGGAGTTTCATTTTCTTAATTATTTGTTGCGAAAGGTTTCGTTGTATATATCTACCTCGTATCGTAGGCCCACGGAATTTTTTTGTTTGGGGGCAAAGCTGAAAAAAAAATTCAACCACATCCGTTTTAGGAGGAGGCGCAAGAGCTCCTCTAACGGCAACAACCTTTCACCGCAAAAAAAAAGAAAAACAGTGGGGTCGGCGCACTTCCGCCCTAGGCCATGGGACTTTTCTTCCGGTACGTAGCAGTTTATTTTTCTTTTCCGAAATCAGTTTTTGGGCCAAGAAGGACATACGTGTCTCAAGCTCCCAAATGGAGGAACCTCACACACACAAAAGAAAATGGTAAACCTCTTACGCATCGTGACTACGCGTCTTGCAACGAAAAAAAAAACAAACAAAAAATATAAATTTTGCCAGGTCGTACGATATATATATATATGACGTAAGGTAAGTGCGTATGTGTTCTTCGCATTTACACTGATGATTCCACCCTCCAACCAAGCCCGTATCGAATAAGGGGGTTTCCCAACACAAACCCGTGTCGAATGCCGGCAAGGCAAGACCGGATGAAAAAAAAAGTGGCGATGCTTCAAAACATCGAACTACGAGTAGCTGTCTGGGGGCCATGCGCTGACTGGTTCTTTTCCACCGCGGACCTACCACCGTCTAGCGAACAACCACCGAACCTGCAGACACGCCTCTTCCCTTGCGCTTTATAACCCCTTTCTACACAGCATTTGATCGTTCTCCGAGCCCCCCGCCCCCGCCCCCCCTCCTCACTTCCTCCCTTAGCTTCTTCTCCCCGCTCCCGGTCGCCCCTTCCCCGAGCCCCTTCCATCTCCGCTTCCGCCGACCAGAAACCGAGATGACACCTCCCCCCGTCCCCAGTGACCCCCGTTCCTCGCCCCCTCCTCCCCTCCTTCCCATCCACCCATGGGATATATCGGAATAGGTTTCATCCGCGAAAACGTTTCGTATAGGTATCCCCCCCCCATCTCGGGAAGCCGCTAAGACAAACCAAAAGGTTATTAATGCAATACATGGACTTACACACGGAAGAAACGTAGTGAGCGGTCTACTGTTGGAGGTGTATCTATCAGGAGTAGGAATAGGAATGAACGGTGCTCCCGTCTCGAAAGGGATGCGAGGTCAAAGGCCAAATGACTAAGGCAAGCATCAAGTGACTACGCCCCCTCCCCTCCCCCCCTCCTCCCTTCCCCCTCCCCTCCCTTCCCCTCCCCCCCCCCCCCCCCCCTCCCCGTGCTCTGCAACGCCCCCTCCCTACGCCCCTTCTAAAAAAACAACGAATTTCGACCAATTTATCAAAATTGGAGCTAAGGTGTCCTCAAAACGTTTGAATAAATAAAAATGTAAAACTCACCGAAAACGGGGCGGTATTCGACCGGGACCACCTTGAAGTTGAACAGTTGGGCAAGCGGCCACACCTGCTCTCGTCGCCGTCATTTACATCCAGAAAAAAAGTGAAAAAGGAGAGGATGAATACATAATGCACTTCAGGAATCGAACCAAGAATAATCCTTACATTGCTGTGAGAAAAACCTATCAGGTAGGCGCTTTGGTTCATATATTCCAAGGGTTTAACGGGTGTTGACCCGTCGTGCGGACCAAGACAGGAGCTTTCCAAAACCTCGCGGGGCGAGTCGGGTCGGGTAGAGAGCTGTTCGAAAATTCACGGACCGGTTGGGTCGTATCGGATCAGGTCAAGTCGAGTCGAGTCGAGTCGAGTCGGGTCGGGTCGGGTCGGGTCGGGTCGGGTCGGGTCGGGTCGGGTCGGGTCGGGTCGGGTCGGGTCGGGTCGGGTCGGGTCGGGTCGGGTCGGGTCGGGTCGGGTCGGGTCGGGTCGGGTCGGGTCGGGTCGGGTCGGGTCGGGTCGGGTCGGGTCGGGTCGGGTCGGGTCGGGTCGGGTCGGGTCGAGTCGGATGGGGTCAGGAACGTTTCTCCCATCTTACCCGTCGGGTCGACGGCAACCCGACCCGACCCGAAGAGTGAAAAGCTCTCGTATATTCTGTGTTAGAATAATGAAAGCGATGCTCGTAGCTTGTGGGATTGTTTGGATTGTCGCGCGGTCAGAGGCGATAGCATGCGAACAAAATCACGGCACAATGTTGGCGGTAGACCGTGAAAACACGCAAACAGCTCGTGTGCTGCTGCTGCTAATCGGCCAGAAGCTGCTGGGACAGAAATACAGTGGCGATGCCCATACCATATACCCTCTACCGCATACCATCCCACACTTCTTATCCCATCTCATCCCACCCCCCACATTCCCACCCCAAACCCCATAGCACACTCCCTATCCCATGCCATCACACCTCCCCCATCCCATCCCACAAACCTACGCCAAATCCCATCCCAAGTAACATCCCACCCCCCAATGCCCATCCTACTCCTCAAGCAATGAGCCCTCCGAAATACGACCCCCATGCCACACCCTTATCCCATCCCATCCCATCCCATCCAAGTCCCGTGTAAACCCGTATCCCAATCCATCCCCATAATACTACCTTCCAGCAAATAAATGAGCGCTTCGAAATACATCCCCATCCCAAACCCACTTCAACACTCCGCTATCCCATCCCAACCTATCCCATAATCAAAATACCATATCCCATTCCAAGTCCCGTCCAAATCCCATACCATCCTATGTGTCCCCGCCAAACATCTTACCTTCCAGCTAGTAACGAGCGCCCCAGGATAAAGCCCCTTCGTTTCAGCGATAGTCCTTCGTACTCCAACCCCCTGCAGCAGCCTCAAGCAGGCTAACGTTACGATTAGGTAAGGAGGGGTCATGACAAACCTATCCATTACAACCTTGAACACAACGTCCTTAGCACCCCCCGGGGGCTCATTGGGCTTGCGACGCCTGCCAATTTTGTCGGGTAGGGGTGGGGGTTGGGGCAGCGGTAGGGGTTGGCGGAGGGGTTGAGGTAGAGGGTGGGGCAGCGGCAGGGGTTAGGGTAGGGGGTAGGGGTTACGGGTAAGGTAGGGGGTAGGGTAGTGGGTAGGGTTAGGGTAGGGGGTAGGGTTAGGGTAGGGGGCAACGTTAGGGTAGGGGCGAAGAGTTAGGGTCGGGGTTAGAGTCGGGGTTACGACAGGGGTTAGGGTAGGGGGTAGCGTAGGGGTTAGGGTAGGGGTATGGGTAGGTAATAGGGTAGGGGCTAGCGTAGGGGTTAGGGTATGGGGTAGGGTTAGGGTAAGGGATAGGGATAGGGTTAGGGTAGGGGAAAGGGGGCTGGGGAAGTGGTTAGGGTAGAGGTGAGGGCAGTGGATAGGGTAGGGGTTAGGGCAGGGAGTAGGGTAGGGGGTAGGGTAAGGGATAGAGTTTGGGTAGGGATTAGGGTAGGAGGTAGGGTAGGGGTTAGGGTAGGCGTTAGGGTAGAGTAGAGGGTACGGTTAGGGTAGTGATTAAGGTAGGGATTAGGGTAGGGGGTAGGGTACGGGTCAGGGTAGGGGTAAGGGGTACGGCTAGGTGTAGTGGCTAGGGTAGGGGCTAGGGTATGGGTTAGGGTATGGGCTAGGGTAGGGGTTAGGGTAGGTGTTGGGGCAGCGGTTAGGTTGGGCTAGGGGTTTCAGTGCAAATACCTGGCAACATGAAATGGGTTCGGGGTGGGGGTCGAGGCGTTGAGTTTAGGGGGTTGGGGTGGCGTTGAGTTTAGGGGGTTAGGGTTCAAGTGAGGGTTGGGGTATGAGTGGGTATTGGGTGAGTTGGCCAATACTGTCGTTGCGAGTGGAGGTTGGGGCTTGGGCATAAGGGTTGGATGCGGGTTGGACTAGGGTTAGGGCTAGGGACATAGGGGTTGGGTTGGGTTGGAACGGGTTGGGATTTCTTGCGGCAGCTGTCATTGAGGGTGGGGGTTATGGGTGGGGGTGGGGGCAGGGTCAGGGGTGGGGGCATGGGCGTGGGTAGAGATGGGGGTGGGGGCGGAAGTTGGGGCGAGTGTGGGTTCCTTGCGATGCGTGGCGTTGTGGGCTGAGGTGGGGATCGGGGTTAGGGTGGTGGGGTTAGAAGGGGGGTAGAGGTGGAGGTGGGAGCAAGGGAGAGGTTCGGGGCTGAGAGGGGGTTCCGGGATGCCTGCGATAGGCGGTGGGCATAGGCGCAGGGGGGCAGGTTGTGGTGACGGTAGGGTTTCACGTCGGGGTTGGGGTCGAGGCCTTAGTGGAGGCGGAGGGGGTAAAGATTAAGGATGGGCGGGGTCAAAAGTATTCTTGTAGCATCAGGCGTCGAAGCGCAGGTGACACTAAAAACCTCGAGCTTGTTCACTCTGCTCACCCGCAATAAAATCACCATGCACCAAACACAGGACCCCTCCCCCACATTCCTCCCCCCATTCCTCACCTTGCCGCGATCCTCTCGAGCGCTCGATACCACCAATGAAACGTAGGCCCATTAATAATTAGCCCAAAAAGAGCAAACGCTGTAACTCTCCTCATTAGCCCCGGGGACGCGACCATACCCCCCCCCCCAATCGCTGCCGCCGCCCCAACCCCCACCCCAACCCCAGCCTCCGTTACCAATGCCGTCGCTTCTCGTGCGGAATTGTATACCACTGACGAGGATGGCGATAAGGGGGCGGGGAAAGAGGGGGAGGGGGGCTTTAACGCCGAGGCAATGAGCTGTCCAACAACGGAGACAGTGGCCGAGGTGATGGACTTCGTGAGGAGAGGCCTGGAGGTGGTGGTGGTGGTGAGCGGGGGTCGGAGTGGGAGATGTGGTGGTAGGGGGTGGCAAGGGGAGGTGGGGGGACCGGAGTGGCATATTGGGGAGGGGGTAAAGTGGGGGGGGTGGGGAAGAGGGCGGTTATGGTGGTGACGAGGTGGTGGTGGTGGCGGTGACGGCGGTGGGGGGCAGAAGTGGCGGTGGGGAGGGAGAAGTGGCGACGGGAATTGGAGGAGGTGGGAAGGAGGGGAGGGGTGGTGAGGCAGTGGTGGTGGCGGTGATGGCGGTGGGGAGGGAGAAGTGGCGATGGGGATTGGAGGAGGTGAGAGAGAGGGGAGGGGTGGTGGCGGTCGTGGTGGTGGTGGTGGGGAGGCATAAGAGGGGGGAGTGGTGGTGACATTGATGGTGATTATGTGGGGGGGGCGGGTAGGGGGGTGGTGGCGGCGGTGGTGATCAGGAGTAGCATGGTGGTGGTGATAGTGAGGATGATGATGCATGACCCCATGAAGCAGGGTGAGGCGGTGTCGAAGATAGGCACGATGCCGATGATAGCAGGATGACGACCATGACGGGATGATCATGACGATTGCCCCGACAAACAAAGGTGGTGGTGGTGTCGATGATGATGACACGGATGACGATGACCGATGACGATGACGATGGCGGCGATGATCAGGGCGGCGAGGTCGACGACAGCCGCAGAGATGAGGGCCATCGGTTTCCAGGATAATGATGGCAACGACGCCAATGATGACGACGGAGGTAGCCACGAAAATCACGACCACGACCCCAATCAAGAGAAGCGAAACCACGAGAAAAAAACGGTCCAAACAAACAAGGGGCGGGCGGGAAAAAAACAAATACACAAATTACAGCAATCAGAGCTTTCCGCGACGAGTGAGCGGGCTGGCGATCAGCCAAAACGTTAAACATCATGGCCAAGAACACACCAAAAAATACACGGGGAAGGAGAAACGGAAACAACAACTCGGGGAAATTGTAGCGGAGTACCCAATTTCAAAAGCCCTTCGGGACAGCCAAGCGATTCCGTTCGTAGCTCCGAACAGCTCCTGAGTTCACAAGTCTCTCGAGCGCTCCCAACATGAGCGCCTCAACATCTCACCCGAACGGCGACATCGAAGACATTCGTCCGTGAAACCCGACCAGCGTCTCTCCTCAATCAAGTCGACTCGTACAGCTATCCTACCAACCGGTATATAGCTCGACAATGGTCCAGGGGCTCAAATCGGTCAGAAACGTTCGGCCCAAAAAGTGCAACCCCTGTCGCAACGGGCTATTACTCCATGGCCATCAGTTAGGGTCGAACATAATAGGCGTCGCAATTCATGTGTGCGTGTGTTCTTCACAGTAACGCCTACCAGTATACAACTGGAAATCCTTCGGGGGGACAATATTAATACTTGGATTTAGAATAAGGAGGGGATTGGGGGCTCTGAAGGGGTTGTAACTGATTTTGTCCACCCATTTGCATCCTGCACAGCCAGAGCCCGTGCCGCTGCCTCCGAGAGAGAGACGAGACCTGTGGTTACAACAACCTGCAAGACAAGAGGCACACATCGCAAAGACAGCAAGGCAATCTGGCCATGCAATGCCAAACCAACCACGCCGAACAACGAGGGCGAACCATCTGCAAGCCAGCAAACACACCGATCATTTTTTTTCTTGCAGGTGGGGGGAAAAAAAAACAAGAAGAGGAGCAAGTAAGCAAGCAAGAAAGAATGAAAGACAAGGGAAAAAAAAAATCAAAATGAAACGTTCCGACGTAGGTTGTGACAAGGCGTGACAAAAGTCAACTTGACAGCTCTGTACCCTCTTAGAGCTGCATCCAAGGTTTTATAGAGAGCATATTTGATCTTATTATGAAGCATGAACGTGCTCATGCCACGACAGGGATAGCTTGAGCTCCTTAGCCCAAAATGGTCAGTTTTTTTTTTTTTTTTTTCTCGTATATACCATATTTTCGCTGTATACCTATATACTCCTATGGGATTGCTTATCGGGCAGAATTTTTAGTTTCTGCACAAGAGCTTTTTTTTTGTTCATTTTGTAGAGCTCAAGCGAGGAGCCTCAGGAACAAATCGGGGCGCACCTCTACGTAAACTTGAATCTCTTGCACCTCTGAAAGGGGGGGGGAGGGGGCAGGGCGTCTATTATCCCCCCCCCCCTGCCGTGATTTTATTTTCCACCAACACACAATCGCATCTAAACCCCCCAAAAGGTCATAAAACAATGCAGGACAACTGCTGGAGTTGTATCAGTATTCACGCGTGCAAACAGGCGACAACACACCTCTCAGCCATAGCACGCTGGTACATAGCCCACGGAGAATGGCGCTTCCCCCCCCTTCCCCCCCCTCTAACCCCCCCGCCTCCTTCTCCTCTTCCCCTTTGTGCGGCGCCTCTTGCTCCTTCCCCCTCCCTCCCATCCTCTCCCGTCCCTTCTCCCCCCCCACCGGTCCATGCCCCTCCTCCCTCCTTAAGCCTCATACCCCCCTCAGCTAGGATAAGAGGGGTCTCAAGTTCCACCGATAACGCCTGTACCCCCGCCACGAAAAACGCCGTACAAATATGAAACCAGGGGTCAGAGTGCATTATTCGCTACGACGCGGAGGATTTGGGGGATGTTATTTACCGAGTCGTGGCAACTTGCGCTGCCGCTGCCACGGCGGCAGCACCGTTGGTTCGGCACCCAATGACAACAGATACCAAAAAAAATCCTCGTGGTGCGCTTGCTCCCCGCAAGAAACAAAGTGCGTTTGGCGAACCCCAGTGTGGAGCCTGTCAACCCTTTCGAGTCATCCCACGGCGTTCTGGAATCTGCTCTCTTGTTTACGTCGGTTGTTGCCTGGGCAAGCAGCGCGGCAGCAGAAAAATTCCTGAGCTCCAATCATGAGGAAGCTCAACATCTCACCCGAGGCATGACCTCGGGGACATTCGTGTTCGCGAAACCTGACCAACATACAGGTAAGTAGACTAACATGCGCTAATACCGTAGTCCCGAAAAAACAAATCTGCTCGTAAAAATGATCATACCAACTAGCCGATGATTCGACACTTTGAGAAGCCCCAACTCGTCGGAAAAACGTTTGCCCCCCCCCCCCCTCCCCCCCCCAAAAAGAATTGCAGCCCCTGCCTCTTTTTGGGACATTGAAAAAAAAAAAAACGCGGTCGAAGCAAAAAATCGATACGTACGTGCGGCTTCATCAACCGTCTAGTGCGAAAAAAAAAAAAAAAATGAATGACCCAAAATCGTCGGAATTTCGTCCATTTTTTTTTTTTCGGCATGATTCTCCTTGTGTACCTGGGCCATGGAATTCTTCATCCGGTAGAACTTTTTTTTTTTTTTTTCGAATCAGTTTTTGGTGGAGGTGTTAACCCCTTCAGAGCCCCAAATCCCTATCCATACCAAGTTCAAGTGAAATTGTCCCCAAAAAGGGGTTCCAGTTGTGAAGGGGCTCCCGAATTGAGGAAACCTCAGGAAAAAACGTAGTGCGTCTCTATCGTAGAACGGGTCGTGAGCACGCCGCAGGATGAGTAGTATCATCCAACGTGCGTGTCGTACAAGTCCTCGCGCTGCAGTTCCCAATAGCGTATTATAACATCCCCCCTACGCCCCTCAGCCAAGAGCCCGCTTTGCGTCGTTCGTGTGGTCAATACCGTTAATCGTCGATTTCAAATTCAAGTGTTCCCCCTTAACCCCTTTCAGAGCCCAAAAATCCCTCCCTATACTAAATTCAAGTACATTTGTCCCCCAAAAGGGTTTCCAGTACTGGAGGCGTTTAGCGTCAAAAGGGTTAATGGAGATTACTCTTGCTACAATATGGGTGGCGCCATTTAGTCGCCGAGGAATGATCGCCTGAGGAGCTCTTTGGCGCATCCCCCCAAAAAAACGATTTTGATAAAAATCAAAAAGCAGCTTGATGATCGCGTCCACTGCCCAGGTTTAGAGTAGACTGCCATTAGGGTGTTTGCGATTTTCAAAAAAATTCGGGTTTGGAAGAAAAAATGAAACAAACTAATTGAAACCGACGAACATCATAATCTAAGGCCAACCAACCAACCCTACAAGTACAAAAAAAATACAAAAAAGATAGAAACAAAAAAATATGTACACGAGGAAAACATGTTTTCTATTCACTGCTGTGTTCTATTCGTTGGGCTGGGTTGGTCTAGTGCATCGCTCCGTTCGACGGTTTCAATACTAACATTACAACATGATTTCCCTCACAACTCCTGACCAATCAAGCAGCTTGCGCCGCCAGGGTAGTAACGAGGACCGCCGATGGGGACAGCTCACGCTATCGCTGGGTTGCGAAGGCAATTGAGTCAAATCGACACACGACGCGTATGAAAATACGTGGAAGTGTGGTGAGCTTAAGCTTTATTTTCCCCCATCCGCCGGAGGATTAAAAAAAAAAAAAAACGCCGGTAGTTCGCAAACACCGCACAGTAGGGGTGGGTCCCCCATCAAGGCGATGGTGTGCGATAGCAATACGACCGCCTTGCAGAGGGAAGCCGCCTTATTCACTCCACGTTATGGGTGCGATTCCCCAGACGCCAAGCGACTTTGACTGGATTATATCGGGACACCGCCTTATTCAGACCGCCTTATCGGGGAACCCGCCACTGTATTGTAACCGCGTGGGGTAGCTCCTCAGATTTGAGGAGCGCTGCCACTCAGAAACAGCTCCATCCATAAATTGAATCTAGCCACTATAGGGAGGGGTTAGGGTTTATACCCCCTGTGTACCCCCTTTTATTGCCTCCTGGGTTTGAGCGACTCGCTGGGGTGACTCTGTACCTTATTTAAAAAAAAAAAAACTACAGGCGAGTCGTTTTGAGCGGCGTAGCTAACCGTTCAAGGGCGGCGGTTTCAAAATCACAAACAAAAAAACAACACGAAATCGTAAGATTTGCAACAGAACAGGGCAGGGGGAGGGGGGGGGGGGGGGTCACTCGCGTCAGTGCCTAACCCACTAAAATTGAGACCCCTAAGGTGACCCCGTTGCCGTAGCCTTGGTCCCCTATCGTGAAACGCCTCCGACAGCGAGCATAGAAAACCCTTGGTGATCATGTTCACTGCTCAAATAAACCCCAAAAAAATCGTACCTCGTTTTGAGGGGGTAATACTAGTTGGAATTAGAGTCTCTCATTGCAATCCCGTCTCTCCCTCAGCGAGGATGATGGGGACTTGAGGTTCCACCGACAACCCCTATCCCCGCCCCAATAACCAAACGACAGAAAAAAAGGTGGTGACGGAGCGTAGTCCCTGTTTTGACCTACTTCGGAGATCCATTGTTAGCAGGGGTAAATGCCTTATCATCATCACCATATATGGTTGCAAAAAATTCACCGGAAATTTCTCATAATATTCGCACTATCTCGGACAGAACATCATACTTTTTTTTTTTTTTTACCGCCGTGACCGTAAGGCCTATGCGAACAATCCAAGCTATCGTTTACCGTTATCGACGAAGAATTGACAGAGTTATGACCCCATAGGCATTACATGACCCCTGTTAACAGTGGATCTCCGCAATAACTATTATTGTTGATAGAATCGCCCGGGGAAGCCCCAGCCTCGATCTAACTCCCCACTCGTTTTTCCCCATGGGCAGTGGCGGCTGGCACGAGCGCGTTGTGATTGATGTGGACGTACTACTACCACTACTACTACTACTACTACTACTACTACTACTACTACTACTACTACTGCTGCTACTACTACTACTACTACTACTACTACCAATTGCATTGATAATCTCTTTGATCTATGTGCGTGCAAACATTACCATAAATAGGCCCCAAGTCTTTGTCCTTGGTGAAAGTCGGAAGAGAGGCCATAAAAGGGCCGAGAACGTTCGCGAAGAACATCGTCTCTGCTCTTGTACGAACGTATTTTCAGTTGGATTTCAGACCTGCACTCAAGTTTTTTCGTCAAAAGCAAACAAATACATTACAGCTATGAAATCGAGGGTTTTGTCGAAGGTGATTTTCGCAAAGCTGTGCCTGATGCTCCGATCGCGCGTGTTACGGGATGTGTATATCCTGATGAAGCATGAAGATCGGCAACTCCCCTTAGTGCTACCTGCTACTCCACTACCAGGCTCAACAGGGTGATGCGAAGACGTTCAGTCTTAAATGATGCAAACGGAAACTACGAAACCCAGTTTTTGGGGACATTCTACCCAGAAAGAGCGTGGGATTTCGGACAGCTATAAAAGGGCAAAGGTCGGAAGACAGGCCATACAAAAGGTTCCTCAGTTGCTCCCAGTATACGCCATACTCCAGAGTATACTGGGCGTATTGAGAGTACTCGGTTCTGCGAGTGCCCGCAGAATGAAAGTACTCAGCACTGCGAGTGTTCGAAGTATGAGAAGTACTGCGAGCACTCAGTACTGCGAGAACACGCAGTATGAGAATACTCAGGACTGCGAGTACTCGCATTTTGAGAGTACTCAGCACTGCAAGTGCTCGAAATACGAGAACACTCAGTACCGCGAGTACTCAGTACTGCAAGTACTCAGTACTGCGAGTACACGCAGTACGGGAATACTCAGCACTGCGAGTACTCGCAGTATGAGTACTAACGGCCAAAGTACTATAATTATTGGCAGTATCCCCAGAGCAGAACACCAAAATGCTGGCTGACAGTATCCACCCAGACTAGTGCGAGTACCGGCAGTACACGCGGTCTCAATACCCGAAATCCTTTCACGTGCATGTAATACCCGTAAACCTGAAAAAGCATCAAAATATTTGGAGAACATCTGAGGCGTCTGTCGAAAATGTACACGAAAATGATCGATAACCTTCGGGTATGTCATCATCCACACACAACGCTTCGACGAAATAATCGATCTCACAGCTGACGTGTATTTTTCAACTACTATGCATGCACACGTCAAACATATCACCGACAAATCACTTGATGATCTAGATATATGATATTGTAGGGAAGGTCTGTATGATCTGTATGGTCTAGCTCATATTGCCGGGTGGGAGCCGTACGATCTGCATGGTCTCGTACATGCTTCCGGGGTTGGATCTGTACACCACGTATACAGATCCACCGCACCACATATCGTAACGGCAGCAATAGGATCTACTATAGATGATCAATAGACGATCTAGATCATGATCTGTCCGAGGTGTGATATATATTTCTTCAGCGCCAACGACCCATCGAGATAGAACGCTTTGTTACGATAGAGGTACACATTAAGGCATACCACTTCTTGGCTAAAACAAAAATCAGAATGACGGGGCTCCTAACCCAAAAATCGTCGCGAAAAATTGAACTTTTCGTCATATCTAAAGATAATTTTTGTTGAACACCTAAGTGGGCGATGAGATTTTTCGTCGGATACCACTCTTTTACCCCACCAAAAAGGAACTTTTTTTCGGTGCAGTAAGGAGCTTTCTTAAGTAACGTGTCAACAAAAAAAAAACGATGTGCCTTGACCGTGGCGTGCGCCATGGCTAGCCTTGGTTTTTGTTTCATCATTTGGCGTTTCGACTACCGACATCAAAATGTTCATACCTTCTTGTATTCTAAAACAATTGACGGGCACGGAGGTGTCAGAAGACAACAACAAACGCCCTGCCGCGCGAGATCCTGACCACAGTTTCGACTCTCTTTTTTTTCATTCAAGAACGTCAATCATAACCTTGGGGTATGTCATGGTCCCGCTCTCGGTCAAAATCGGAAGAGAAGACAGCGATGCTGACGGTCTCGCAATACTCGGATCCACGTCTTGCGAAGGCAGCCCGCCTATGGTGGTTCCCCCCTCGTACCCCCGGCTGCCTGAACCTTGGCTGATGCTTTGCGGTAGTCCGGGATACCCTCGATTTCGACGAAAAAGGAAGCGCGCTTCTTGTTTGCACGAGTGCTTGTCAACTCCTCGGAAGGCGTTATTGATGCGGCCCTCGTCGATTGGCGCAACGGTTTTAGAATAAACCAGACTGCGGCTCTCCGATCTTCGTACATAACTGGTAAAACCATGCACACAAAGCGTTGTCACATGTCAGGGAGAAAGGGAGGACTTAGTTTCACACCGAACAGATCGTCACGATCCGCTGTAGATCATCTGTCAGCGGTGATGGCCTTCTTGGCAGACATCGATGACACCGCTCCACACCTACGACAGATCGTGATCCAGATAATCGACAGTACACCCCGTATCTGCCGCTATGAAATATTTATGCTGGTTATGCATACATAGAGTACAGATCCAACCCAAGAAACGTGTGCTAGATCATACAGATCGTACGGCTCCCATTGGGTGGCATCCGCCAGACCATACAGATCTTACCTGACAGATCTACTGTAGATCATCAAGTAGGGATCGGTGGTCTCTCCGAGGTATGCGAAGTTCCGTCCAATGGTCTTGAGGTTGTGAAAGAAGGGTACGTTAGCACGTATTCAAGAAAATGGTTGACATACACACCAAACCCTAACTCTCACCCTATCAAACCCAGTCAACCAACGTAAGGAAAGTTCCCCCAATCTCGTATACAGCGTGTCTACCATTGTATAGAATAAATGGTACAAATATGTCCGGAAATGTGATAACCTTTTCATTGTAATACGTGTGTTCAAAGGTTGATTATATTTCCGGACAGGGTGGTAAGCTGTACTACTACTGCGTGAAATAGCACCAGACTGCTGCTTTCCAACCTGCGCACGTATGTATCGATATACAACGAGGTACGCTCGCGCTACTCGACGAGCCGTCCAAAGCTGGGTTTTAGGCATTTGAAGCTAAGTTTCGAGCGTTTGAAGCTACGTTTTGAGCATTTGAATATAAACTTTGAGCATTCGAAGCTAAATTTCAAGCATTTGAAGCTAAGTTTAACGCTTTTGAACCCAAATTCTGAGCATTTTGGTTGTGTTGATACTGAGATAGCAGCATTCCGCGCTACGGTCAGCATTAAATAGTTAGTGCATTAGCTCGTGATGCGCTGATACAATGCTGGCATCACAGCATTTAGCACCATGGTTCGCAAAACTGCATTGCTTTATGGCAAATACGTAAAAACGTTGCTACAGCGGCTATAACCGTGGAATAAGAGGTGACATCGCATGTTTCTACTTTGGTTGGGTCCCCCGGCGTCAGCCATCAGTCCTGTTACGTACGTAGGTGACAAGGATTAAGTTAGGGCTAATACCATGACCAAACTACACATTCGATTCGACCGACCCTTCCGTTATCCGATGCTGTTGGAATCGCGTTGACTTGGCCTTTGCGCGTCAGCGACTATGACGATGTGATGTGACACTGCACAGAACCGTTTCTACAACAGTTCTACATACATACAAGTACACGAAAAGGCTACCGGCGTCCATACAAATTGAGGTGGGCAAGGCAATGCACAGCAAACTGTACCAGATACCAGGTACAGCCGTAGAGTCGGTATCATACAGCAGCAGCAGTGTCCTGTGTAGTACGGCTTGATACACACGGTAAATTTACATGCCAGGGGGAAGAGCGAACGTGGAGTTGATACTCACATCATACATCAAGCAGATCACGGTACATATAATATGTTCCATTCCGGCACACTACACACCATACGTTTACGATGTAGTGGAGAAGGACGGAGTTAAAATGAATCACGCCTCCAGTCTAGAGCATCAGTTTATCTTTTGTAGATCATCTGTTTATTTGCTGCCTCCGGCCTGCGAACATACTTCGAAGTAGTATACATGGTGCAGCAGAGTACACATAATGCGTTTACATCCTCACGGGCAAGAAGGACGGATGTGGAGTTACTATTCACGCAGAGATAAACAGGGAGATCATAAATTCACAGATCTTGCCTGTTTGTGGAGTCCTCATGCTTTGTCATGACCACGGGCTATGTAATGGCTATAAGCTACAGTGAGATCAATCGACAGCAACAACAACAGCTACAACAACAACAACAACAACGACAACGACAACGACAATATCAACAACAACAACAACAACAACAACAACAACGACAACAACAACGACAACAACAACGACACCATCGCAACTACTGTTACATTTTTTCTTATGCTCACCGACTTGCGCCTGAAGACCGGGAGGCGACGAAGGTTTGTATTTGGTTCCTGCCATCGTGTCGAGCGAGCAATCCATGCTTGCACCCTGTACATCGCAGCGAAGTACAACAGTCAACAGCCAGTAAGCGACGTCACGTAAGAAAAAAATATTGGGCCTTAAAAGGGTCATTTTTGCCAAGAAAAAACGGGAAAAACATTGAACCTAAACTACCTAGAACCGATGTTAATGGGAGCGCGATCTTGCAAAAAGATGTTCAAAGTTCGAAGATAAGCAGCCAGAACATTCCTGTACCGCTCTGCCGATGTGCCCGATTTGAAAGTTTCTTTGGTGGAATTTTCCAATTTTTCAGAACAAAAAAAAGAATTTCTGACGGAAGCATGGGCAACACTTCCTCGACAAGTTCTCAAGGAAAACTATGGGTTTCGAAGCGGCGAGATTTCGTGTGCTCAATACGCTTTGTTCGGCAAAATCAACGACAGCGTCGTCCAAACTGAACGTGGCGAGCTCATTTGGAGCTCCAACCTACCCTTGCTTCACAGTGATCACACTACGGTCCGTGACGTGTGGCGGACGCCGACCATTCTTCAGGTAACAGCACTTTGGTGGCTGGTGTGTCGAAGACAGAGAGAACCTCTCTGGCGCTCTCCGACGCTCTCTAGCGCTTTCCAACGGGCAAGCAATATATTTTTGAGCAGAATCGAGGGAAGATAAAACGCCGACGCGGGTAATCTCTTGCCGGCCTAGAGCATGGATCAACGTAAACTCTTCGGCGCTGCCATCTACATTCATCTGGCCGTGTCTGGTAGGAAACGGGTCGGCCGTGGGTTGGAGATCGAACGTCAACCGTGATTGTTGGTCAATGGTCAACGTCGACTGAGGCCTATAGAAAATAAACAAATTGCGCCGCCTGGCCAAAGGAAAGTAAAACGCAACAACTCCCTCGATATCGTTTACTTTCCACAACGACATTACAACAATCCCTGCGGCACATTATTGTACAAAAAAAAACCTTTGGTGACATTTTTGTTCTAGATCGCTTCACCATAAGCATCGGTCTAAATCCTATACAAGAAAAATTAGCAGAAGCAAACCACTGCCGTATTGACAGGAATTATTTGCATTGCGCTTCATTTTATTTTTCCGGGAAGAACCAGGGACCTCCCCCCGCCCCCGCCCTCAGGGGAATCGGGATTCAGGCCAAAACATCCAGTACTAATCGCTCTAGTAGACTCTTGCGCGAACAGCATTGTATTACACTTCAGAAATATGGAGAAAAAAAAAGTTGGCTCGACTTTTTTACATGGAGCATTTACATAAGAAATCGGCGTTTTTCTCACTGAAATTGTACCGGCAGCGCTGGTTGGCCAAGGTGCTGCTGTACCGTGACATAGCCAAACACCCTACGGTGCACCGACTTCATTCAACATAGACTGATTTGTACCGTTAAATGGCCGAAAGTTTCACCATTTTCTGGTAAATAGAACACCGACCGATGCGCCGGTCGGACCCAAGCAAATTCAACCATGCTAGCAACTTGCGCTGAGTGGATACGTATTTGTAGCTCATCGCCAAAAATCAACCAATCAGATCTATGAATACACACGCGTACGAAATAAGTAAGAAACAACAAGAAACAAAGGACGAAAACGAAACGAAAAAAGCAGACACTAATACCTGACCCAAGAGGGCACATCATCGCCGAAAACAACCAATCATATCTATGGATACGCTACGCGCACGAAACAAGCAAGAAACAACGAGAAACTAAGAAAGAAAAAGAAACGCAAAAAGCAGACACTAATACCTGACCCAAGAGGGCATATCATCGCCCAAAAGCAACCAACCATATATATGAATACTCACGCGTACGAAATAAGCAATAAAAAACGAAACACGTAAATCAGACACAACAACCTGACTAAAGGGGGCATTGAGGGAGGGCATAGAGCAAGGCGAGGAGGGAAACCCCACGACCTCACCCTACGCAGCAACACAAATATGGCCATGGGAAGGCACGCATTACGACAATGGTGGCAAGACTCAGACACCAGCGTCGTGGGCAGGATCCCCCCGCCCCCCCCAATCCCCCCCCCCCGTGCGCGCTGGTGTCACAGCTCGTGTGTCGGTTGCAACCTGGGCGTGTCACACTGCCACTCTTCCCCTCTCCACGTGATGCCATGTCCGCATGAAGGTCTCCGCCCATCCTCCATCATTTGCTGGCCTTCTGTGCTGCCTCGCGCCACCCTTCGAACTTCCATGCCAAAGTCCCACAGACCTTCCTCGAGGTGTCCCATCAGATCCTTCTCCTGCCTCCCGGACTAACCCTTACCCCCAAACCAGCTGCCCACATCCCCTTCTCAGCAGGGGCTCCCCCCCCACCCGTACAACAAAACGCGTTAACGATATCTCCCACCTGAGCATCGTCATCTCAACGCTCTCGTAACAAGTGCGTCAGCGATGACATAGGGGCGCGTGATCATTCTCGTGCCCGGCCCTAGTCTGCCAAAACATAGACCGCCGCACCATTTCAATGAGCGCGACGACCACATCCTGTCGTCCACTGACGTGCTCGCCCAAGACAGACATCGACAGCATCAAGGCGACGGTGCGCAGACGGACGACGTCCTTCGCGGGTTTCGTGGCACGTACGGGAGAGAAAAGCATGCTACACAGGAGAGTGGTGTTTGGGGAGTCGGTTGGGGGTAAGGTCTACTCCGTGGGACAAGAGAAGGACTAGATGCGGCGCCTCGAGGAAGAGATGAAGGGGGTTGGCATGACGTTCGAAGGGTGGCGCGAGGCCGCACAGAAGGCCGGCAGATGGTATCGACGGGAAGAAGGCGGCACGGAAGCCTTCATGCACAAACATGGCACGACGCGGAGAGGAGTAGAGCGGCAGGGTACGACACGCAACGGGTTGCAACCGCAACACGGACCGATGACACCAACGCGTGGGGGTAGGGGGGAACGGAGGGTCCTGCCCAAGAGACCGAAGTCTGGGTCTGGCCATCATTGTCATCATATGTGCCATCCCGGAACTAGCTGCCGTAGGGCCGTCCGACCGCCAGGACTTCCTCGCCTTGCTATATCTACCCGTATGACATTTTCTGTCGATTCTAGATAAACTTTGTGTGTGTCCAATGAATCTCTTTGCCCTTTACTTTTCAGAAAAAAATCACTACGAAAAAAAGACAGAAAAGCGAAAACAAATTGGGGGAGGGCACATTCCAAGCTAAGGGGACAACACGTCCAGCGCCCCTCACGTTAGCTACTTAACGCCACGTGAAAGCACACACCATGGCGATGATGGCTACATGTAGACTCCAGTCGCTTGGACGGCCCCCCGTCCCCCCTTCGGTGCACATTAATGCCTGCCTCGTCCGTGAAAATCGGACATGCTCCGGCCCGACAAGGCAGGGATGCAAGGGTCTACGGTCCAACGTGCTACGGCCAAGCACGAAACGACGACACGATCACTACATCCCGCCTCCGCACGCGCTGGTGCCAACGGCCCGTGTCTCGGGTGCAACCGTCGCGTGTCACACGGCCGCTCGTGCCCTCTCCACGTGATGTCATGTCCGCACGAAGCTCTCCGCCAGCCCTCAATCATGTGCTGGCCTTGTGTGCTGCCTCGCGCCACCCATCGAACTGCACGCCGAACTCCTTCATGTTAGCGCCGTACCCACCCCTTCTCCTGAACCTGGAGTAACCATCACCCCCAAAACAGCTCCCCACACGCAGGCTCTCCGCCCCCACACCACCAACGAAACGCGTGAACAACATCCCCTGTCTGCGCACCGCAACCTCAATGCTCTTTGACCACGTGCGTCAGCGATTACATAGGGTGTATAGTCATTGCCATGCATGGCCGTGGTCTGCCAGGCCATAGACCGGCGCATTCTTACAATGAACGCGAATACCACACCCTGTCATCCACCGACGTGCTCGCCCAAGACAGACTCTTAGAGCATCAAGGCGACGGTGCGCAGACGGAGGATGGCGGGTGTCGTGGCACGTGCGGGAGAGAAGATTCTACAGAAGAGGGCGATGTTGGAGAGGCTCGGTGGGGGTAGGGCCGCTCCGAGTCACAGGAGAAGGGTCGGATTATACACGAACATGAAGGATTTCGGCATGAAGCTCGATGGATGGCGCGAGGCAGCACAGAAGGCCGGCAAATGGCATCGACGGGTAGAGGACGCGGCGGAGGCCTTCATGCAGGAATGCCAAGACGCGGAGATGAGTGGAGAGGCAGAGTGCGACACGCAACGGGTGCAACAGCAACACGGACCGATGACACCAATGCGCGAGGGGAAGGGGGAAAGGGGGTGTCCTGCACGAGAGACCGAACTCTGGGTCTGGCCATCATTGCAATCATGTGTGCCATCCCGCAACAAGCTACCGTAGGGCTGTCCCACCGCCACGAGTTCCTCGCCTTGCTACATCTACCTCCTGTATTACTTTTTCCGTCAGTTCTCAGGGGTCTTCATTTCGTGTGTGCAATGAATCCGTTGCTCTTTACCTCCATCCAAAAAAGTACTACAAAAACAGACCAAAAAACGAAAGAAATCGGGGGAGGGCACATTCCAAGCTGACAGGATAACAAGCCCGGCGCCCCTACGCTAGCTACTTAACGCCATGGGAAAGCACACACCATGGCGATGATGTCTACATGTAGACTTCAGTCGCTTAGACGGCCTCCTACCCCCCCCGTTGGTGCGCGCAAAAGTCCGCCTTGCCCGTGACAATCCAATATTCTCCGTCCCGGCATTTGTAGGGATGCGAGGGTCTGCGGTTCAACGTCGGCCAAGCACGATACGACGACACGATCACTACATCCCGCCTCCGCACGCGGCCAACGGCCCGTGTCTCGGGTGCAACGATCGCACGCACGCACCCCGAAAGTGCACGTACGCAACCCCCTCCCCCCTCTTGGACAGCAGTGGCAAATGCTGGTTGGTCCCAGGAGCGAATGAGGCTATCCACCCCTGCCCTACCCCCACCTACCTACCTACGTGCCTACCCACCCCGCCCCGCGCTTATTTTAGTCCACGTCCAGCGCCTTCGCGTGGGCATGGAACGGGTCGGGTCGGGTCGGGTCAGAAGAATTTCAAAATCTCGGGGGCCAAGACCGGTTGCCCTGGCTCGATCTGGCCCGTCAAAAGCCCCATTATTAATGAACGATGCTGCAATCGTCAGTGGTAGTGGTCGAATTTTCCCTCTGAAGGTAGGGGTTGGCCCTTTTAGAGCCCCCGAACCGCTCCCTGCAATAATTCCGAGTTATTTTCCCCCAAAAAACGGGTTTCCAACTGTGAAGGGGTTAAGTCAAGTAGAATTATCTTGAAACGGTACTTCTCCAAAATCGGGATATGCAGCTTTCAGTACATGTCCGTGCCAAGCCACTTGACCTATCACAAAACCAGGGCTTGTCATGGGCCGGCGCTGGTGGGGCGGTCCGGCCCATCATTTTTTCATGTAGTGGGCCGCGGCCCGGCCCGGCTCATCAAGTTTTTATTTGATGGGCCACGGCCCGGCCCGGCCCATCAAGTTTTTATTTGATGGGCCGCAGCCCGGCCCGGCCCACCAAATTTTCATAGGATGGGCCGCGGCCCGGCCAGGCCCATCAATGTTTTAGAGGATGGGCCGTGGCCCGGCCCGGCCCATCAAATTTTCAGAGGCCGGGCCGCGGCCTGGTCCGGCCCGTCAATTTTTTCAGAGGATGGGCTGCGGCCCGGCCCGGCCTATCGAATTTCAAATTATATCGGCCCGGCCCGGCCCGGCCCGGCCCATCAATTTTTCAAGTTTGTCGGCCCGGCAGTAGACAAGAAACAGCTGACACCACGATACGCATCTAATATTTCCCTCTGATACCCGTTCATTGTTTTATTTCTCTAAATTCCTCTGGCGCAGGTCACGGTGCCGTCGACATCGAGTCAACAGCGCAATCATCGTGTGGGCGTTGGGCTTAGCCGGCGTTTCGTCAGAGTCCCCGCACTCCCTCCTCAAGACGCTGGTTGGGAAGGGTGCTTCTTCTCGCGTGGGGGCCTTTCACCACTCAGGCGTCCTATTTGACGAGCAGCCAGAGATGAAAAACGTACGCTCGAAGGCGCTACGAAGCCTTGCTGCAAAGGCGCAGGCTGTCGTTGGTGAAGGGGATGTAGGATATGTAGTCTACAAGAGTGCGATGCTCGTGAGACGTGATAGGCCACAACATGTGGATGAGCAGCTGCACTCTCGTCAAGGTTGTTTATGGGGCAGTATACACGGCAGGAGTTGTTGTTGCTTAGGACAGTTTGTTGGTTGGCTCTGCATGCGTCCTGTCCGGAGTATAGTTTACTCTGGCGCTGGCAGAAGCATCAGCGGCTGTACTTGGTATGCAGAGACACGCCTGATTTATAAACCATCTTCAGTTTTCGTTCAGTATGCATATCGCAAGTATCGAATCCGTTCGTTTTCCTCGCCTATTGTTGCTGTTTCGTGCTGCGAAACAAACCGTAAATCGCTCTTCTGTGGGATATTTGCACAGGTTACACGCGGGTCGGCCCGTGTCTCGACCAGTGAATGCGGGTTAGTTGCCTCGCATGGGCAGGGCGGACGTCGAAGTCGTCATAGTACTTACCGCACATAACATATGATGGGCTGCGGACCGGGCCGACCCGCAAAAACCCGTGGGTCATCTCATGGGCAGTGTGGACTTCGTCATCGCATATATTATAAAAAATGAAAATACACTCCAGCTGTGAGATCGAAGATTTTGTCGAAACTCATCTTTGCATGCTGTGTGTAATACTCCGATCGCGCGTATTACGGGTTGTGTGTCCTCATTGAGGATATAGGTCGGCGACTCCCCTTGCAACTACAATGTAGCTATCAGGGTCAAAAGGGTGATGTTAGTCAGTCTGTGCGCGAAAACCAGAAAACCCGTTTTTGAGGGGGACAAAATCTGACAGCTATGGAAGGAAATGCATCAGTTTATCAAGTGAATCCTGTAAGTCGAATAACCGGTAAAGGGAGGGCGGAGTTTTTAAGGGCGTGGGGGCCTGGGTTTGATCAAGAGGGAGTGGGTTGATCAAGAGGGAGCGGGGGGGGGGGGGGCAGCTCAATCTGTGCGTGGAAACTATAAATCCTATCCTGTGAGTCGTACAGTCAGTGAGGAGAGGGTGGAGCGTTCGAGGGGGTTGGGTGCGGGGTGGGTAGGGGACGGGGGGACGGGGGGGGGGGCGCGAAAGGGTTTTTAAACAACGTCAGATCGCATAGATGTAGGGGTTTGCTATACGGGTGGTGCTAGGTCTAGGCGATGGTGCGGGTGGTGGGGAAGGAGGGGGCGTTGGGGGGGGGGGGGGGGAATTGCCGCAGCGGCATGGATGGCTTTAGAAAGGTAATGAGGTCATATGAAGTGCGTGGAAGTGTTTATTACTCTGACAGATTTCGATGCTAGGTGGGGTGTTTGAGCAAGAGCTAGCGGAAAAAAAAGAAAAGAAAAAAAAAATAAGAAGGGGGGGGGGGGGGGGGGGTTCAAGAGGTTTAGGTCACATATAATATTTAAAAAAAAACACTCCAGCTGTGAGATCGATTGAGATTTGGTCGAAACTCATCTTTGCAAGCTTGTGTGTGATACTCCGATCGCGCGTATTACGCATATATATAGGGGCTTGCTATACGCGTGGTACTAGGTCTAGGCGATCGTGCGGGTGGTGGGGAAGGAGGGGCGTTGGGGGGGGGCGGGGGGGATGAATGAAAGCCACGTCATGGATGGCTAGAAAGATAATGACTTTATATCAATTGCGTAGAAGTGTTTATTACTCTGGTCGATTTCGATTGTAGGTGGGGCGTTTGAACAAAAGGGCGAGAGGAAAAAAAAAGGGGGGGGGGGGGGGGGGGGGGGGCGGGCGGAAATGAATTGGAGCTACGGCATGGATGGCTAGAAAGATAATGAGGTGATATCAGCTGGCTGGTAGTGTTTACTACTCTGGCAGATTTTGATTTTAGGTGGGGCATATGAACAAGAGGGATCGGGGGGGGGGGGGGGGGGGGGGGACACTTCAATACGTGCGCGAAAACTATAAATCCTTAAAGGGGAGAAATCTGACAGTTGTAGCAAGAAGGCATCCCTTTGTATCACCTGCCTGGTATTATAGCAGCAACAATACACCACATTTCATGGGCCGCGGCCCGGGCCGGCCTGCGAAAATTCGTGGGCCATCTCATGGGCTCGGCAGAGCGGCCCTTATGAAGCGCACATCTCATGGGCCGGGATCCGGCCCGGCCCATCAAATTCTCACATGATGGGCCGTGGCCCAGCCCGGCCCATTAAATTTTCAGATCATGGGCCGCGGTTCGGCCCGACCCATCAAATTTCCACACGATGGGCCGCAGCCCGGCCCGGTCCATCAATTTTTCAAAACTTCTCGGCCCGGCCCAGCCCGGCCCAACAAATTTTCAAAACTCTCGGCTCGGCCCGGCCCGGCGCACCAAATTTTCAAAACACTCGGCCCGGGCGGGCCCGGCCCATAAAAAAAATTCACAACTCTCGGCCCGGCCCGGCTCATCACATTTTCATCTTTTTCGGCCGGGCCCGGCCCGGCCCATCACATTTTCAAATTTCTCGACCCGGCCCGGCCTGGCCCGCACTTTGGGCCCATGACGTGCCCTGCATAAAACGGCGTTTCTCTTATATCGAGCCCCCGAAAATCGCAATCCCCCACTGCTGTATCACCAGAGCGTCGACTGTGGGCGTGTAGGCAGGGTGCCACACGAATTTCAAGTAGAAAAATGTTTTTATTACGTTTCGCGAAATAAACGAGCGGCCGATCTATCACACAGCTTGCAAATATTAGTATCGACCCTAAATTAATCAAGCTCACAGCTGTCGTGTTTAGAAGAAAATATTAGAATGTACAAAAGCCAACCAAAAATCGGCATTTTCGTTATAAATACATAATAAAAAAGGAAATACACTCCAGCTGTGAGATCGAGGATTTTGTCGAAACTCATCTTTGCAAGCTGTGTGATACTCCGATCGCGCGTATTACGGGTAGTGTGTCCTCATTAAGGATATAGGTCGGCGACTCCCCTTGAAACTACAAACAGTGTAGCTATCCGGGTCAACAGGGTAATGTTAGTCAGTCTGTGCACTGGTATATTCGAAGAATTACGTCATCCCCGCTGGGACCATGTTCGAAGAAATGATGCATTACGTACTAGCTTAGGGAACCATGCGTAGCGACCATAATCAGGGCGACGAGTGCGACTTTTTCACGCACTATGTCTGGCGGGATTGCCTGGCCAAATCACTCTGCTGTATTTGCAATCTGTACCTTTGTCTTGCAGTGGGTGACCACAGAGCTCGTCTCTATTAAATAGGAGGCATCGGCACGGACACTTGGTCGTGCTGCATGTTGTTGTTCTCACATTAACTCGCATAATCAAGTCCGTGGTCACAGGACGGGTTCAGTTACTCTGGAGTGGAAGAATACGCCAGGGAAAACACAAGACAAATCAAGAATTGTACCAGGTACACGTATATTATCAAAAAATTAAAATACACTCCAGCTGTGAGATTGAAGGTTTCGTCGAAAATCATCTTTGCAAGCTGTGTGTGCTACTCCGATCGCGCGTATTACTGGGTGTGTGTCCTCATTAAGGATACAAGTCGGGGACTCCTCTTATAACTACTACTTGTGTAGCTTGTTCCAGGTTCAACAGGGTGATGTTCATAGCTGAAGCAAGTCATACATCCGCATAACATTTATGGATATGTGAAACGATCAGTTTAATATAAAAAAACGCGCTCGCTACTCCTATGGGATCCTTTTTTCTTTTCTCTTTTTCTCCGGCAAGTGAGGAAAAAAATAAAGCTTAAGCTCACCACACTTCCACGTATTTTCATACACGTCGTGTGTCAATTTAACTCAATCGCATTCGCAATCCAGCGCTAGCTGGCGTGTCCTTCGGTAATCTACCAGTAGCGACCACAACAATAACCAAAAGCGATATTGCCAAGCATCAAGTGTGTGGGCGTGTAGGCAGGGTGCCGCCCGTAACTTCAAATTTTTGCCGAAAAAATGGACTTCGAATGTTTCGTGAAAGAAAACATCCAAAAGTCAGAGGTGAACCCAAAAAATCGTTTTTGGAAAATGTCATACCTGGTACAAGTACTGTTTTACATGTTGGAAGCATTACGTGGCCCCTCCCTCTGGGCAATCTTTGAAGTACTACGTGGACCTTACACATATCATAGCAACAACAAAAAATACGCGAATGGGAATTTGTCAAGCGTCGAGTGCGGGCGTGCAGCAGTACAGTAGGGTACCCGATTTAAGAGAGTCCACAAAAAGATGCGAGTACAACGGAACTACAAGAACGGTCAAATCGAACTGTGTGACGCCTTGTGACGCCTACAAACATTGAAAAACGTCGATCTAAAAAATATATTTTCAAAAAAGTCATACGTCCAAGTATATTATGTAAAAATCTCTTCGGGACCAATGCATATCGACCAAAATTCCGGCAATGACGAGTGTGATGTTGTCAAGCATCGAGTGTGGACGTGCAGCAGCATCTACACGCAGCAGTGGTGTACAAAGCGGGGTGAACGTGATTACGCGTAACCAACCTGGGATCGCCGCAACTATTTTTTTTGTCGCAATCACGCTTGCCCCTGTTCTCCTTATATACACGCCTATTAGGTGGGTGGAAACCCACTAAACACTCTCTAGCATACACAAAACACCAAGCTGCAGCACACGACACCCAGCACACACGGAGGGGGGATAACGACGTGGAGCTGTGTGCGCCGACACAGCTGTACAGCACACGAGCTGTATATTACCATGGCGCGGTGGAACACACAAGTGACGACATGCCGCACTATTACATGATAAACTGATGCATTCCACAGCCGTCAGACGTTGGCCCCCTCATAAACGGTTTTTTTCATAGTTTCTGTACACAGATTGACCTACATCACCCTGTTCACCCTGATACAAGCTAGTTCTAAGGGGCGTCAACGACCTACAGCAGTATATCCTTACTGAGGACAAACATCCAGTAATACGCGCGATCGGAGCAACACACACAGCTTGCAAAGATGAGGTTCGAAGAAATAATCGATCTCACAGCTGGAGTGTATTTTAGGTTTTTATAAAATACTTTTGCTTCTGGTTCGGTGCACCCCCCTGCACAACGTGCACAGCTGCATGATGAGTACTTAACTGTATATTATACAGCTGTTCTACACAACCATGCGTGTACAAATGATACTATTCTACAGGCCAAACGGAGCACAAGCGAAAACAAAAATGCCTACATGTATACCGGGGACACACCTCTTTCATCCCCGGAAGGACACTCGTGAACATTTCCCGATCGTTGACGCAAGTACGCGTGTAAGTTTTTTAACGGCTGTTTTCCCGAAAATACACCATTGAGTGTTTTGGCGGCGTAGCCGTTTCGGCTGACGTCACAGTCAGTAGTCGTGTGCAAGTACAGGAGGGTAACCGATTTGAAGCGTCCACAATGAGGTAAAACATGAGCGGTCAAATCGGTGTCATCACGCCTTGTGACCCCTAAACTGCCCCCCCCCCCGAAAAAACTCGAGCCAAAATCGGCATTTTCAACAAGTTCTTGATATACGTATCATACTTTGAAGGATTACGTATTTCCCCTGGGACCCATGCATAGCGATAAAAAAAATGTCGAGTGCCATGTTGTCAAGCGTTGAGTGTCGACGTGTTGGCTGATAGACGTGCTGCATGTACAGGTACAGAAGAGCACCCGATTTAAGACCGTCCAAAACTAAGACAACACGGTAGAGCTGTGAGGCTGCACGACTTAAGTCACCAACTAGTTACTAGTCGGACTAAATAGTTAGTCGTTTCCCGAAGGTGCCAACTATACGACTTGTTAGGTTCCCATTCTTGTAGGAAGGATTGTTTAACGTGGGATGCATGTTATCCTTGATGGGCGTCCCACCCCGGGTACATAGCTAATTTGGCTCGCTTTCGCCTGAATTTTAGTCGGCAAGCCGTCTGGCCGTCTGGCCATCATGTCGCTTCGTCAACCGACTTGCCGACTAAAGCCAGTCAGCGGCTAACGGCAGCTACCGACCAGTTGTTTGTCGTGAAATCCTGCGGACTCATAGCTCTACCAGAGAGTTTCAAGAGCGGTTGAGCTCGGCTTGTCACGCGTTGCGACGCCTATACTTCCCTCCCCCAAAAACCGATCCAAAATCTGTCACTGCTATCGACACGTGACCTTTAAAAATCAAAAACTTCCTTACGAGTACGGTACGCGACACTGCCAAGTATTGCGCAACCCCCCCGGGACCCATACACCGGGATGAAAATAATGACGAGGATTTTGTCAAGCGGCGCTAGTTAACCCTTTTCGAAGAGTCCGTGTGTGTGTAAGATAGCGACCAAAAAAACGACGATTGCGGTATATTCTCAAGCGGCTACCGGGGGCCCAAAAACCTTCAGGGGGCCGTGTGCGATAGCGACCAAAAACGCGATGATGGCGATATTTTCTAAGCGTTTACAAGCAGCGTGACCACACAGCGGTACGAGTAGGACCATGCTGCGCCCCTCCCGCACGAGCCTTTGCATTGTTGTCGTTCGGACACCAATTTTCTCATCGCCGAACAAACAGCGGTGGCCGATGCCGTAATCGTCATTTTTCGTCGTCAATTTTTCCATCGCCGTTGCAAACAGCAATTGCTGTAATAGTCAATTTCCGTCCCCAAGTTTCTCCAGTCAAGCCTCAAACAAGTTAAGGAAGAGTGTGGGCGAGCAACAAGTACGACAAGTACAGTAGGGCACCCGGTTTAAGAGCGCCCACAACAACATCGAAATACAACGTCATCACATACTAGGTTTTGGCTCATGAAAAACTTACAAAAAACGAGCGACCGGCGTAGTACGCAGCTTGCAAAATGACTATCGACCCTAAATTCGTCGAATTCACAGCTGACGTTGTTAGAAAAAAATATATATATATCAAAACGGTCAACTCGGCTTATCACGCCTTGTGGCTTGTGACGTCGATGCCCTATATCAGCTGCCCTATACCACAAAAGTCGATCCGATCGATATTATAGAAAAATTCTGCCATGTACTACCAACGTCGATAAAAAAATTCGACAAATTTAGAATATTTCGTTTGTATTCATGATACTATATATTAACACGCGCGATCGGAGTATCACAAACAGCTCGCAAAGATGAGTTTCGACGAAACCTTCCAACCTTCAATGTCACAGCAGTTGTGCGCAAGTGTATTTTAATTTTCGCCAGCATACCTCGATGTATGATACGACCACGTTGTATCTGGGGTCCATGCACAGCGACCAAAAACATGACGTGGGTGCGGCATTGTCAAGCATCAAGCACCAGAGTACAGCAGCGTGATTGTGTGCAAGTGTGATGGCATCATGCATGCTGCGCAAAAGTCGTTGCCTCATCCTCACATTACCCCAATCGCCTGGGCTGCTTGTCGTTACTTGACCATCCACGAAGCACAAACCAACAGTCGTGGCAGATGCTGTGTGCATCCGACAACTTGAGAAAGGTTTCCCTCTGAAGCCACCTATAGTCTAATAGAAAATATATGCGCCTTAGTCCGTGTTGACCCTGGCATCAGGAGGGGAGCCACCGACCTGTGTCCCTCGCGAGGGTAAATACACCCCGCAGCACGCGCTATCGAAGCATCACACGGAGCTTGCACAAAGCTGAGTTGTTTAGATCAAAAATCCTTATTGGTCGATCTTTTTTTTCAGTTTTGAAAATAAATACTGAAGTACTTCGAAGTACCTGGTACGTATTTTGTTCATCCCATCTGTTGTGTTCGCATTTTTTTTTACTTCTCATTTTTCTTCCCTAGCCGTAACACAGATATGTACGTATTTTGTTCATCCCATCTATTGTGTTTGCTTTTTTCTTATTTCTCCTTTTTCCTCCCTACCTAGCCGTAACGCAGATATGGGGTCACTAAGCAGGTTCTTCTACCCCCCCCCCCCCCCCACGATATGCGTCTTCTTTCTTTATCGCGGGAAGATCCCATCTAATTCTTCCCTCGTCGACTCGCATCCAAGTGTGCCTACCCACGCTGCAAGGCGCTCTCAGCAGTCGATTCCTCTTATTTATTTATTTATTCATTTGTTTTGGCAAATAAAGTCAAAGGATCGACACACGTGGGATTCGAATCGTAGCACCAACTCTACCAGCATTCGAGGGCAATCGCTAGACTACCGGGGTGGCCGGTTTCCTTTGGCAGATGCTGTCTTATCGTCCGGTTTTTTCAACACGCTTTCCCTCTCGAGCCCCCACCCAACGCCGTCGTGCCAGTGTCTTGCAATTCGACGCGAGTCTGCGAGGGAAGAAAGGCCTGACGTCTTACCGTGATAAAAATCAAAGCTCGTACACCGTGGCGGGGACGGGGGGGGGGACAATAGCCCGCTGAGTGGCCCTAGATCTGAGTTACAGCTAGAGAGGGAGAAGGAGAAAGAACTGCGACGGTAATAGATGGGATTAGCAAAAAAAAAAAAAAAAAAAAAAAAAGTGTCTTACGAGCACGAACTGCACTATTATCGCGAAATCGCCAACAAAACAGACGCCGTACTCTGTATCAGGCTGCTCTGCATGCCCGCACTCTAACGGGGTGTCCCTTTTTGAGGGGGGTGTCCCTTTTTAAGGGTCTTTTTTTTGCAGTGGCCCGGACTCACTCGCGCGGTCTTAAGCAAGCGTGGGTGCTATTTTTGATTTCGCGACAGGAATCCGCAATGCAATAGTTAGAGACACGCTGCTGCGCCAAGAATATCGTGTTAAAAAAAAGTCGTTTCTTCGTGAGTGAGGTGCAGAGTCACTCGTGCGACTGGCTTAAAACTCCACAGTAAAAACTGGGGATATTATACTACAATACCGCCGTAGCCTTGGTCGGATGTTTTTTACCAAGCCCAGCAAAGCCGCAAAAAAAAACTCAAAACCCAAAAAAAACAAAACCAAACCACAAAAATACAACAACACCGGTGCCATGTTATCAAAATCAAAAGACACCTTCTTCGTACCAGGGCTCTACACATTGTACTTACACAGGTAACAAGCCTTCCACATTCCTGCAAAAAAACAATTTCCCTTGCTCTTCTGTTTGTTTTTTTCCACCCCTTTCTTTTGTCAAGCTGGTGTTTTTCTTGCTAGGTTATTTTTCCCGCTCTGTCCCCTTTCGGGCACCCTTGGGCACCCTCAGGGAGGTGTACAGGCGGGCGATGACAGCGGAATGGACACCGCCATCGCCAGCTTTGGAACGGTGGGGGCAGACCAGGCCGCAATGCTAGCGCTCCTACAACCTACGACCGTTGCGTTCGGAACTCAGTCCATTACAGAGGTCCGCTGTTAGAAGCATTCACCACCAAACAACAAAAAAGGGGGCAAGAACAACAACACCCGCCTTTGTTGAATAGCGCTTGGCGCAGGTAGGTGTTGTTTTTGTTGGCCGGTCTTACCAGGCGTGTACCGAGCCTCAATCGCACGCAGTAGTCGTCGTAGTGTAGGAGAGCTCGCCTGAAAGGCGGCGATGCTTTCCTTTTTTCGTGCGTTTTTTCATCCTGTTAACAACATATCTCCGCAATAGGCGCTCCCCGACGCTGGTTAGGTGGGGGTATCTGCCTTCTTGGGTGAAGGGAAATTTAATGCGAAGAACCCGCACACACCTTCGGCAAACATGGAACACATACGTAATGATATCATCGTAGGAGGCAGGAGCCCGGGGGGAAAGAAGGCAACCACCCCCCCCAAAAAAAAGCGAGATAACAGACGAGAAAAAAGAGCGGACTGGAACAAAGAGCAGGATCACGGACACATCTATCGCCCCCTCCTCCCCCCCCCTCCGCCCCGGACAAACAAATAACGCAGCTTGCAAAGATGAGTATTAACCCGAAATTCGTCGAACTCACGGCTGACGTCCTTAAAATACTTTTATAAAATAATTTGATGTCCCATTTTTACTTTGGCTCATGACAAATTGACCAAAAACGGGCGTCCGGTGGTGTATTACGCAGCTTGCAAAGATGAGTATCGACCCTGAAATGTGTCCAACTCTCAGCGGTACATTGTTATCCGGAGATACATTGTTAACAGGATGAATCCACGCACAAAAAGAGGAGAGCATCGCCACTTTTCAGGCGAGCTCTCCCACGCGACGACGACGACTGCTGTGTTCGACTGAGGCTCTGTATACCCGTTAAGACCGGACAACGAAGTGTTCTTGAGTTAAACACGGTGGCCTTCTTTTTTCGCCCCATTTTTCGTTCGATAGTCCATCCTGGTAACAGTGGATCTCCGCAAATAGAAAAATATAACAAAATAACTCACCTGCTTCCGCGTTGATGATGAAAAGAACGACGCCCACCACCATTGCTCGAACGAAAATATCGCAGCCATTCTTCATCGCCATCCTCCTCCCCCTCCTGCTCCTCCTCCCCCTCCTGCTCCTCCTCCCTTCCTCGTCCTCCTCCTCCCGTTAGAACTTCACCCTCGCTTTTTTCGACAAACTAACTTGGAATCAGTATCGAATTTTCTCCGGAAGGTTCTACAAATAGAACTACTGCTGTGCCCACGGTTTTCAAGGACAAACTACTTGGAAATAGACCCGACTATTTTTTGCAGTTAGTTGCACAAACGTCAACCGACTAACCTTTTACTGCGAACTGGGAAATATATATATATATATCCTGCTCAAATTCCACCACGTATAATATAAATAGACGCCCTTGAAATATTTTTTATAAAATGTAAATAGTTTGTCCGCAAAAAGACGTGGTGTTATCGGAAACGAGTTAAAACCGTCTCACTATTTTCAAGTACTTTCGTCCTCGAAAACGATCAATCCACTTTTGAGCAGAAGGGCAGCCCTGATGTGATACGAGGAGTCGCGCCACAGCGATTCTTGCACTGCTTAGCACTGCTGCTGCTGCTGCTGCCGCTGCTTTGCTGCTGCTGCTGCACCACCCCCTACTGCTGTTGTTGCTGCTCCTCCTGCTACAGCTGCTGCTGCTGCTGCTGCTGCTGCTGCTGCTGCCCCCCCCGTTGCTGCTGCTGCCGTCGCTGCTGCCGCTGGTGCTGGTGCTGCCACCGGTACTGCTGATACCGCTGCAGCTGCTAGCGCTGCCTGCGTATACTCTTGGTACAGCCTTGGAGCAGGACAAGGCACCGTAAAAAACGTTTCCCGGGCCAGGCTGGGAGAACCTCAACAAAAACACTACAATTTCAACAGCAGTCCGATGAGATTGGGGGAAGGGGGTCGCACTTCCCATGCGGGCGGTTTGGCTAAATTGCATCACTGCTTAATTCTATGCATACGGGTTTTCCGTCAACCCCTTGTCAGTCACCCGTCGTCATCCCTCCTCACCTGCATTACAACTACGAATTATACGTCTCATACGCGGTCAAACCGTGATCCCTGGGTAACTTCGCTCGTAATTCCGTTCGCACTCTCCCGCAAGGTCATGAAGATCAGAGTGGAAATTCATCCGAGGGCAAGCAAGGGGTTGTGTCATCTATCGTGAAAATTAAAATACACGTGAGATCGAAGATTATGTCGAAACTCATCTTTGCAAGCGGTGTGAGATACTCCGATCGCGCGTATTACTCACTGGGTGTGTGTCTCCTCATTAAGGATATACTTTTTTTTTTTTTTTTGCACAATTTTACTTTTCAGCTTCTGGACAAGCCGTGGTCACAGGTGTCGTCCCTTCTTCCCCCCGGTTCTTGCCTTCAACTTTTTATCGCGCATAGGGTTCAGCAACCTCACTCTGCTCGTCGAATTTTCATCGAGTGTTGCTAGAACCCACGCTCTCGCGCTTTCCGCGAGTCAATTTGTGCACAAGAAAAAGTCCCCACGAATTTTTTCGAGTATGCACTCGGCGGGGCTCGAACTCACGAAACTGACCTATACCAGGCTCGAGGATAACCTTATACGCCACCCGGGCGACCGGCTATACTAAAGGTCGGCGAGTCTTCTTGGAACTACATTGTAGCTTGTGCCGGGGTCAAGAGGGTGATGTTAGTAAGTATGTGCGCGGAAAATATAAAACCCGATTTTGAGTGGGACAAAATATGACAGCTGTAGAAGGAAATGCATCAGTTTATCAAGTACCAGGTATATCCTCTATATAAGTGGCGAGGGGAGGGCGGAGATTTAAAAAAAAAGACTGTATGTTACACGTGATAGGTGATAGAAGAGCGCTCTTTCCGTATACACGGCAGCTTGCGCTGCTGGAGCAGTAACGGTGACCGACGGTAGGGACACTATTCGCGTTGTTGTCGCTGCCGCGGAAGCTGAAGGATACGCCAGCGAGCGCTGGATTGCGAATACAGCAGTTGAGTTGAATTGACACACGTGTATCAAAATACGTGCAAGTGTGGTGAGCTATAAAATTTTTCCCTCATCCACCGGAGGATAAAAAAAAAAAAACTCGCATTGACGTACGAGTACCCACTTCTAACTCCGAAAAGTATCCAAGGTTTTTCACGGGTCATGACCGGGCCCGCGGGTCGATCCGGGTCCGGTCAGGAGATGCTTGACACATCACGAGACGGGTCGGGTCCGGTCAGGAGATGCTTGACACATCACGAGACGGGTCGGTCCGATCAGGAGATGCTTGACACATCACGAGACGAGTCGGTCCGGTCAGGAGATGCTTGACACATCACGAGACGGGTCGGTTCCGGTCAGGAGATGCTTGACACATCACAAGACGTGTCGGTTCCGGTCAGGAGATGCTTGACACATCACGAGACGGGTCGGGTCCGGTCAGGAGATGCTTGACACATCACGAGACGGGTCGGGTCCGGTCAGCAGATGCTTGACACATCACGAGACGGGTCGGGTCCGGTCAGGAGATGCTTGACACATCACGAGACGGGTCGGGTCCGGTCAGGAGATGCTTGATACATCACGAGACGGGTCGGGTCCGGTCAGGAGATGCTTGACACATCATGAGACGGCACGAGACGGGTCCGGTCGGGACGGGTCAGGAGGCTTTCAAATTTCACGGGTCGAGCGGGGTCACGATCCGACCCGCGAGAAGGGATCCGATCCGAGAACAGCCCTGACATCATCACACTCTGTTCCCAAGTAATTTTTCCCCACGTCAGGAGCGTGGCTCTATTAGAAGGGTGAAAAGGCAAGGAAAAAGGTTGCTTTTATCTGTTTTGTTCATATTTCCATCCATCTACATCTATCTCAAGTGTGTGCTGACCTGCACATGTTTTTGGTCCTTGCCCGCGTGCTTATTGCGGTCTGGCATACTGGCGTTGCATGTCCAAATCACCTTTGCTGTATTCGCAATGTAAATCTCTGCCTCGTACGTAAATCATGACCACGCGAGAACTCGTACTCGTTCCTCCGTGAAGCACCAGCACACGGACATTGGTGGGGCTGGATGTAGATGGGTGCAAAAATCAGCTTAACGTGAACAACACACGCAAATACAATCAATAAACCGATATCGTCATGCCTCCACCTCTCTACACCCAGCACGCCCAGTTTGCCGATGACTCCTCCCTATCTACAGACACGAGCTCTGTGGTCACAAACTACAAGACAGATGTACAATTTCATACCTCAGTGTGAGGGGGGGGGGAGCAGCAGCGATACACATGATTTGACATTTTCAACCATTTTACCCCAGTGATGCAATCAGGGGGCACTTCGACCGGTGTGGTATTTCCTATGGGTTAGGGCTAGTTCCATGGTTATGAAAACACAATAACATCACCCTGTTGACCCTGATAGCTACACTTCTGTAGGTTGCAAGGGGAGTCGCCGACCTATTATGAGGACACACAACCGGTAATACGCGCGATCGGAGTATCACACACACAGGTTGCAAAAATGAGTTTCGACAAAACATACGATCTCACAGCTGGAATGTATTTTTATTTTTATAATAATGTAAGAAACCGGCGGGAGAAGAGCCTCGTTACTGACCCCGAACCTGAGTTATTACAGCTACTGGGGAGGGAGACCGAGAAAAAAAAGTGCGAAGAAAAAAGCTCGTAGAAGAGATGAGCAAAAAAAATTGCAAGTGCAAATACAGCCAAAGGGAAGGTGGTTGGACCACCACGCAAGCGTGCACCATAACCAAAAATAAGAATGAAAATTGCACTTCGTTCAGCTGCGAGATCGATCTTTCAGTCAAAACTCCTGCACTGCTGAATGCTATTACATGCGTGGTAAAGACACACACCCAGTAACACGCGCGATCGGAGCATCACACACAGCTTGCAAAGATGAAAAACCGACGAAATTTTCCACGTGAAATCTTCGATCTCACAGCTGTACGAAGTGTCATCGTGTTTTTTTTTCCAATATGCCTGGCAGCTTGCTTTTGAGTACGAATAGACGGGAGGAACGCACCGATTTGACGGTTCTTCCTGCCGCGTAGCAAGCAACACAACACGCCCCCCCCCCCCCCCCCCCATTCCCGCAAATTTCCAAGTTTTTTTCTTTTTTTTTTTTTGACAAGTAATGCGGACAGCGCAAGCGCCGAGCGACGCGTCTGTCAGCAGCATCATCTTTCTTTCTCTGCGAAACTCTCCCACAGCCAGCCGTTATTCCCGTTTTCCTAACTCCCCCCCCCCATTTTGGAGAGAAATGTCAAGGTAGACACATTCCTGCCGACGACGCCATATATCAAGGGGTGATCCCGAGGGGGATGAAAGGGTGTCGGTGTTGGGAAGCGTGATCCTCATGGGTTCCTTTGTCTTCGTTCATCTCTCCTCATGGCTCGCTGGCTAAACTCAAGGCTCACATTGTATTCTACCAAAGGAACGCCAAGAAACAAGTAGAACAGAAGAGGGCAGGGCAGAGCGGGGCAGGTGAACGATGTCGAGAGAGTCCTGCTGGACCACTCTGTCACCTACATGAAAGTCCATCTATGATGGCCTTGATGTGGCCGTCGTCGCATCTAATATCGCCTACTTTCACCCCGACCATGGCATGGTTTCATGTCGAATCTATCGACTATCCATTCTACGGAGGGCACTCCATAACATCAGGCCACCCTGGATAGTCGTAGACGCAGATCACATGGCAATCAAAGGATGCCAACAAAGCATCCAGAGATTCGAAAGGGATCGAAGATGCGGCCGTTCGAAACAATCGAAATGAGGCTACAGATTCCCCCACACCTCTTCAAAACGAGGCTAAAACGCCTAAAGCAAGGAATACGGCCTAAAAAATATGTCAGAGTCCGCAACGTTGGATCTGGAAGAGGCTGACATGGGACCAATGGTCGAAAGGCAAAAGAGAAAGAACCAGCACACGCTGAGGTGTAGTGGAAGCAGGGGCCGTAATGTGGGACCTAGGAGGCTAGCGTAAGGCCTTCGGTCGAACTGTAGAGCGGGAAATCAAGGCTACCAAAACACGTCGCGAGAACCCAAAGAAAGAGAATACCAAAACTGTGGCACAGAGAACACCGAAACGGTGGTCCTGGAGGCGTGGGATACGCCGGAAAGCTGAACCGGGGGGCAACAGCGGGGTACCCTCAGAGACGATCTGGGTACAGTACCTGAAAAATTATAAGGACCAACGCCCGAATGGGTAGGGTGGGCCGTAACTGGACCAAGTCCGGCTGCAGGCTGCTTTCTCATGGCCGGGGGTTTTGCTAGTGGGTGAGCTTACGCAAGTTCCACACTACCCGGAAAGATGACATTCCGGGTGGCTATCTCCACCGAACCTGACCCTCAGGGGACACAGGCCGGGTCGACATACACACACATCCGTATACAACGGCAGCTCTCCCTGCCGGGGTAGTAACGAGGACCGCAGATAGGGACAGCTCACGCTATCCCTACAGTGGGATCCGAAGGGTGCGCCAGCTAGCTCAGGGTTGCGAAAGCAACTGAGTTAAATCGACACACGACGCGTATGAAAATACATGGAAGTGTGGTGAGCTTAAGCTTTATTTTCCGACCCCATCCGCCGGAGGATAATATATATAGTCTATATATATAAGAAATACGCGAGGTCACCTGACCAGAGCAATACGCAAACAAGGGCGAAACCGACACGTCGACGGTGGAGGGTACTATCGGAAATCGGAAGCCAGAAAGAAAGTCGGCATTCTGACACCTAGAGAGGCTAACTAATAACGGGAACAATGCCGGCAAACGTCGCTAGGCTATTCAACCATAACAAAGCGCGCCAAAAATGGGGTCGACAAGAAGATACTCGTTCAGCTCGAAGCAGCGCTGGGAATGTCTAGCTCCTGAAAGGAGGTAGGGAACAGAGAAGAAGGCAACACAACGAAAGGAATCTTAGGTCTGATTTTGTTTCGTGTTGTAGTTGTACTTCGTACATATTTTCCGTGCTGTAAGGTCTGATTTTGTTTCGCCTTCGACTGGATACTCGGTGGTTGTAACCAATCTCACGAGCACCACGGTTCTCTCCCCCCGGGAATATCCACAATCTTCCATCACCTTTCGGCGTCTTTGGTGACGTTCGAATACTACTCGTACTGCATCCTACCTCTCTACTCCGATGCGTGCGATAACAAAAATACTTTCCTTCCCTTTCCATTCCAGACCAACATGGATCGACCGAGAGATGTTTTGCGAGTAGCATTTTCTGGCCAAAATATTATAAACACGACAGAGCTCCTTAATTCCAAAAGAACACTCCATCCACGTTGTTCTGGACAAAACTACTCGAAAAAAAAAAGTGCGGGATCCATCTTGCAGTGCGGTGAAAAAAAAAACTCGTGGGAATCGTCACACGATCGTTTTGCAACATTTTTGTTTTTGTTCTGTATACCTCTAAGACATGGCGTTGCCCATCGATCGGGTCGCCCTTTCATATATGAATATATATATATATTTTTTTTTTTTTCTTCTCAAAATCACTTTCTTGGGTAGGGGACAGAGCTCCAATAAACAAGGCCGTCTGAGCAAGACCGTACCCCGACACAAAACGGTCAAAACCCCTTGGCGCCACTGGAGAAATCCACTCACAACGTGGTAAGTGTGGAAAAAGGCGGCTTCCCCCAATAAGGCGGTCACATTGCCCTTGCCCACCAATGCCATACCGGGGGGACCCCTATACAGTGCTGTACTCCCAGTCAGCTTTTTGCATGGAGCGCCTCAAGCGAAGAACCTCAGAAAATAGTCGGTGCACCTGTACTACTACTAATAGCGTGCTATACGGCGGTACCTCCCGACCGCTCTTGTTTAGGGACCTCGTGATTAGGGATCCCTTAAACCGAAGTGCCTAGCTACACTGCGGATTCGGACAATTTTATTTTGGCTTTCGCTCATCCCGTCTATCATCTTCGCTCTTTCTTTCTCTCTCTCCTTCTCCCTCCCTAGACGTGACTCAGGTCCAGGGTCACCAAGCAGGCTCTTCTCCCCCGTCCCCGCTACCGTACGTGCCTTCATTCTCATCGCGAGAAGAGTTCAGGCCCTCCCTCGCCGACTCGCATCGAATTACATATGATGCCTATTTGTTGACCCTAGTACAAGCTAGTTCTAAGGGGAGTCGCCGACCTACATCCTCAACGAGGACAAACACCCAGTAATACGCGTGATCGGAGAAACACGCGCAGCTTGCGAGGATGAGTTTCGACGAAACATTCGATCCCACAGCAGATACGTAGAGTGTATTCTGATTAATTTGTCAATAATATTTTATGCCAACCAGTGCTGATGACGAACGCTTTCTATCGACCGCTAACGGGTCATTCTTATCAAAGCAAACTCTTGACGGAAAATTCCTATTGTTCCAGTCGTTCACACTTATTTCTCAATATCTCAACCTTTTGCAAAATACACCAGGAGAAAATTAAAATAAGAATAAAAAAATGGAATTTTGGGAAGTCAAGTTTCCCGCGGGTTTTATCGCACAATGCCAAGTCTTCCACATTTTCTTCTCCGACTTTTCATCCTTTAGAAAATGCACCCGGTACACATGCCAAAAAAAAAAGGGGTTAATTGCGAAATTTAAGCTTTCCACGTGTCTTTTTACTTTTTCACGGTTTCGCACACGGATAACCCCTTTGCAGCTAGGACAAATTAATTAATTGGCGTTCGACTAGGGAAAGGTTTTGGGGATTTGAAACGGGTAATGTTTCGTATAAGGCTTACTTTGGGTAAGCTATCGGTTAACCTTTTGCAAGTGGTCAAACGGACTAGTAATAATACCCCTCTAATTTCCTCAACAAATGGCCGTCGACAGACCATGTTTTTTTGGGGCCGTGGGTTCAAATCCCACATCCCCCATAATAATTTTTTTCAGACTTTCCCCATGTCGAACTTGAAAAATGCTCTCCCCGGTATCCCCAGGAAATGAAATGGCTGGAATAATTGACAGGTCCGCCCGTATATCCGGCCGACCTGCTATCCCGCCGTTTCAGGGGGGAAGAGTGTTACAGGGCTTAGTTTGGGTTTGCTATCGGTTAACCTTTTGCAAGTGGTCAAACGGACTAATACCCCACTAATACCTCAACAGTAATTTAATTGGCCCTTTGGGGTCCCATTTATTTCGACCAAAAACACGAGAAGAGCGACAGCAATGTTAAGTTATCAACCGTCCACGAGTAGCGTCGGCGCGCGCAGCAGTACGATTAGAATCATGCTGCACCCGTCCCGTAAGATTTTTTGCTAGAGCTGTGAGTCAGCCGGGTTTCACGACTAATACCTAATCGGCAGGTGCCGTTAGCCAACTCTGGCTGTAATCGGCAAGTCGGTTGGAGAAGCCAGCTGATGGCCAGCTGGCTTGCCGACTTAAGTCAGGCGAGCGAAGCTAGTCAACATCGGCTACCCCCGGTGTTGGTGGCCCCGGCCCACAAAAGAAAAAAAAACATCCCGCATTAAACCACCCTTCCTGCAAATATAGAAACCCACCAAGTCGGACAGTTGGCACCTCCGGGAAACGGCTAATTGTTAGTCCGACTAATGACTAGTTGGTGACTCAAGTCGTGCCGACTCGCCGCTCTAGTCTTTGCATTTGTGTTAGGTCGGACACCACCTTTATCAGCGCCAAACACAACAGTGGCCGATGCCATAACCGTCAACTTTCGTCTTCAATTCTTCCATCTTAAGTCTCACAGGGCTTAACTTCCCACGACTTCCATATTTTTTCTGAGGCACACTGAATTCCACGCATGTCTGGTTTTTTCCCCCCTCAATGCGGGTTATACAGTTTCCGCGCGCAGAACAAGGCTGAACGTCTTAGTCCTCTCGACCCTGGCAATAGCGGGGGAGTCACCGACCTACATCCTTCACGAAGGTATACACCCCCCGTAACGCGCGCGATCGAAGTATCACACGCAGCTTGCAAAGCTGAGTATTGATCAAAATGATTATTTGTCGATCTCACAGCTGAGGTGCTTTTTTTCTTTCCATTTTCTTCAATAAAAATATTTTCTCAGGAATGTTGACCGTAGGACCAACGCCCCAATGGGTAGGGTGAACCGTAACTGGACCAAGTCCGGCGGAAGGCTGTTTCCTCATGGCCATAGTTTTCGTTAGCAGGTGGGCTTGCGCCAGTCCCGCACTATCCGGAATGATGACTTTCCGGGTGGATATCTCCACCGCACCTCATCCCAGGGTTCGGAATTGGTTGATATACTCACGCATCCGTATACAACGGCAGCTTGGGCTGTTGGAGCAGTATCGGGGACCGCCGGTAGGGACAGCTCGCGCTGTTATCGCTGCCACGGCAACTGAAGAACACGCCAGCTAACCAGCTTGATTGCGAATGAAATTTGGTTTAATTGACATATAAGACGCGTGTGAAAAATACGCGGAGGTGTGGTGAGCTACGAAGCTTTGTTTTCCCCATCCAATGGAGGACAAAAATTGAAAAGAAAAAAAGGTGGCGATAACCTATGATATATGGTTACGAATTTGCCGGGCTATCAACTTGTGTAAGCACAGTAAAATGCGGAACTATGAGTCGGATGGATTTCACGACTAATAACTACCAGTAATCGGCAGGTGCCGTTAGCCAACTGACTGACTGTAGTCGGCAAGTCGGTTGGAGAAGCCAGCTGATGGCCAGCCGACTTGCCGGCTCAAGCCAGGCGAGCGAAGCGAGCCAATATCGGCTACCTCCCCGGTCTTGGTGGCCCCGGCCCACGACAGAAAAAAAAAACATCCCGCATCAAACAACCCTTCCTGCAAAATAAAGAAACCCACCAAGTCAGATGGTCAGCACCTCCGGGAAACGACCAACTTTTAGTCGGACTAATAACTAAGTTGGCAACTTAAGTCGTGCCGACTCACAGCTCAAGTAAAATAGCCATTCTTCGTACCCACCAATAACGAAGAAAAAAATGACTGACTTAACGCATATATTATGACTACACGAAAACCCCGGGGGCGGCAACTATTATCACCTTTTTACATTAAATAAATAAAACAACGACTGACGTAAAATGAACGACTCTGGAAACCGCGGAGGCGGTAAATGCCATCCCCGGGTTACGGGTTAGTACCGTTCGGTAACAACATACGCTGAAAATGGGTTATTCCCGCCCGGTATGATGCTCTGTAGATCAAGGTTTTTTATTTTTTTTCATTTTGCTCATCCCACACCCATTTATCTTGTAATTTGTTTTTCCTCCTTTTCCTTCCCGAGACACAACTCAGACCCGTGGTCACTAAGCAGGCCCTTTTTCCCCCCACACACACACTGCGGTACGGGTCTTTATTTTTCTCGAGAAGAATTCGTCACTTTCTTCCCTCGTCGACTCGGGTAGAATCGTGTTTACCCACGCTACGCGCTCTCGGCAGTTGGTGTCTCTGGAAGACGAAAAAAAAATCCATACAAGTACGGAGATTTGAACCTCGGACTCCAACAGTTAACCGTAGTAGTGTTCGAGGTTAACCAATAAACCAACCGGAGGACGAAGGGGTTACGATCATCCCCAATAGCGACGTAAAAAATCGAGAATCGCTATCAAATCAACTGCGGTTACTGCGGCACCCACGTTTGGGTAGTAAACGACTTTGAATTAGAAGAGCAGGAAAGCTCATGCAGCAGTAGAACGTCAACAAAACCATGTAGAAAAAAAATCGTGATGCAGAAGAAAAACAAAAACGGAAAAACCATATCGAAAGAAGTTCATCTGGATAATACGATCATCGCTGCTGCGCTGGTGCTCGCGTTTCGCATCATACCCCGCTCCCATTATAACAGTAGTGTCGGTTTACAGACACAGGCCACCCTCGAGCAGGTCTCTCCACTATTAATAGGCAGGTTTCATGTTGGCCACTCACTCATATTAGCCAAGCTCTTATATTCATCCCACAAGCCAAGGACATAACTAACGCTCAACATGCTGCAATGCAAGTACATGAAGCAATTGCATCATCCCCTTCTTCCTACGCGCACATGCCTTCGAAAGTATATGAAACCCTTCTAAAGCATTTCCGTATCCTAGTGTAGATCCTATACTTTGTTAGTCTCCCAGGGCAACACTACCCTGACGGGCCGTATAGGCAAACATGTAGAAGGTTTGGGCAAGCGCCGTTTCCACGGTCTAGAACATGACTCGAACATGCGGCTCTTCAAAACCCACTCCCACACCTCTACCCTGTGAATGCTACGAAATCTCGGGAGAAAAACGCTAAAGCGGAAAACCATAAACGGACAACGCAAGACGGGAAACGGAAGACAGAAAACCCAGTGGTGATGGCGGAATCGACAGAAAACGGGTATCACTTTCCGCAGATCGATGTGGGGAATGGGCAAAAAAGGAACGGAAGAAGGAAAACGGGAACTACCGGGGAAAAAAAAAAAGGATGCTACGATAGAGGTATACCTCTTTTTGTCTGAAATTGTTTCTGATTGACACGGTGCCTTAACCCAAAATCGTCGGAAAATAAATAAATAATACCTGGCAGATATTTTTGTTTTTGCATGATCCTCGTTGTATACCTAGGCCATGGGATTTTTCATCCGGTTCAAGCAGGTTTTTATTTTTCTCCAAAATCCGTTGTTTTTGGGAGAGGTCTTCAGCCCCCAAATTTGTAGGAGGCCTTTAGTAAGCCCGTGGTGCACCTCCATCGTAGCACGCGTCAACACTGCCACCTGCTGGCTAGGGCCACGTCTCTGTTACGGGAGTGTTTCCCTGCGGGTCGACGTACGGCGGGGGCTACGGGCTGTGCCGCGCGAAGCAAACCTCTCTCTCAAAAGGAAAAAAAATCGATCGGGGTATCTCAACCGCATCTCCACCGCACCTGATCCCCAGGGATCAAGTCAGGTCGACGTACTCACGCATGCGTATACCACGGCAGCTTGCGCTGTCGATACCACGGGAGCTGAAAACATACGCTAACTAGCGCTGGGTTTCGGATATCTTCGAGTTACACTGGCACACGACGTGTACGCAAGAGCACACAAACGTGGATGTGTGGTGAGCTTAAGCGATATTTTTCCGCATCCGCCGGAGGATAAATAATAACAAAAAAAAAGAGAGCCGAAAGGCTTCGACATGATGTAGAGATGGTCCAACCACAGAGCAGGGAGCCGAAAGTCCCAAGGGCTTCGATGCGCTGGAGGTGGTCCGGTCAACATCGTTTCCTGCCACTGCTGCCATCTGAAATAGCAAAAACTGGCTGTACGGTCGTGGTCCCTTTGGGAGCCTGTTTGGAAAACGAGGATTGCGACATTTTCAAGCGCCTGCAAGTGGCGTGAGCGCGGGGCAGCAGCACGAGAAGAACAATGCTGCCTGCGCCCGTCCTGTGCGAGGAGTCCTCGAATTGTTGTCGTGCGGAAGCCCACACCATCACCGCTAACCACTATATAGTGGCCGATGCCGAAGTCGCCATTTTTTTTCGTCGTCAATTTCCCCCCCCCGTCTGAAGCCTCTCAAAGGAGTTCATCGTAGTGCGGTGCCTTGCCAGATGGCAGCACTTATACGAATAGTACAACGCACCCTACGGTACGAGTGCGCCATCATTTTTCTGTGAATTTTCCCTCAAGGAGCTCTATGCGTCACCAAAAAACTGATTCTTCGGAGGGAAATAAAGGCTTCTATCTCCGGTGAACAGCCCCATCGCGTCCTATAGAAACATACGCCGACCCGTGCTACGATAGCACCAAGTGCATCCCTTTTTTTTTCCTGAGGTCCCTCACCTTTCGGAGTTTAAGACCTCTCCACGAAAAAGAATGATTTGGATAGAAGAATAAAACTGCTACCGGATGAAACATCCCATGCCCTAGGTACACAACGAGAATCATGTACAAAAAAATGGGCCATATCCGACGATTTTGGGTTAAGGAGCCCTGTCATTCAGACACCATTTCAGGCGACGAAAAGTGCTACCTCTATCGTAGCACGGGCCCAACCAAAACACATTTTTGCAAAACAAGAACGAAAATTTCCGACGATTTTGAGTTAAGGAGCCCCGTCATTCGGAAACCAGTTTCCGACGAAAAGTGCCACCTACATATCGTAGCACGCGCCCAACCAAGAAAACATTTTTGCAAAACAAGAATGGGCATTTTCCGACCATTTTGGGTTAAGGCGCCCCGTCGTTCAGAAAAAAAATTCCGCCATAACGTGCCATCTCTATCGCGGCACGCGTCCTACTACACCCGCGCAAACGCGGGACCTCGAACTGCGATCCCTGGACAGCCAAGTTGCCTGTACGGTGAGACCGTGGCAAAGCAATTTTCACCGCGCGAAACTAGGGTCCAGCACGAAAAAGGAGCCCGTGTCGCAAATGAGATCCATTCTTATCGAAACAAGCTATGTCGAGAAAATCCCAGCCTCGGACAGGTCCATGATCTATATCATCTGCAGCACATCTCGTATCCGCCAGGTAAATCAATTGCTACGCTGGATCTGTATCTGTAGAGTTCAGATCCATTCCAGGAAAAATGTGCCAGATATTACAGATCGTACGGATGATGTAGATGCTCTCAAGAAAGAGATGTGCGCAGACGGGCACCGGGTGGCTGTGCAGCGCACCTTGCCTTGTGTTTCGGAGGCACTGAAGACGGAGACAAGAGGGGAAGTCGGCGCTTAGATAATCGTTGGTGTTATATATCTGCCGACGTCGGTGAACAATACAAATACCGACAAGACTTGACACCTCGGACAGATCACGATCTTGATCATATATCAGCTAGATCATCTATAGTAGATCCTATTGATGCCATTATGATATGTTGAGCGGGATCTGTATATGTGGTGTACAGATCGAACTTCGGATGCATGCGCCAGATCATGCAAATCGTACGGCTCCCACCCTGTAACATGAGCCAAAAACTTCCGATCTTCGTGAAATATCTAGATAATCAAGTGGGGATAGACCGGTGATCTGTTCGACCTGTGCGAGACTTGTACTTGGTATGCCGTGATCTGCTGTATATTCCACCCTCGAGAGCATGTTCAAGTACAACGGAAGAAGGGAGATGTACGACACGCGCGCGTCGTGATGACAGTGAATGACTTGGAGATCTTTCTTTTCCCGAGCCGTCCTGCATCTCGTACCACCACCTTAGTCCTCCAAACTGGCCGTGGGTATCCAACTAGCCGCCCGCAGGGCCCAACACCCAACATATGTGCATACCGGTACCGCCGGTACCGGTTTTGATGTCGTACCGAACTTACCGAAGTGTCCGGTACCGGTGTTGATGTCGTACCAAACTTACCGAAGTGTTCGGTACCGGTATGGATGTCGTGCCGAACTGACGGAAGTGTTCGGTACCGGTGTTGATAACGTACCGAACTTGCCGAAGCGTCCGGTACCGGTATTGACCCTCGTACCGAACCTACCGAAGTGTCCGGTACCGGTACGAAAGTCTGTACCAGCACCGCCGGTATCGGCATTGATGTCGTACCGAACTTAGCGAAGTTTCCGGTAACGGTATTTTGTCGTACCGAACTTACTGAAGTTTCCGGTACCGGTGTTGGTGCCGTGCCGAACTTGCCGAAGTGTCCGGTACCGGTAATACCGGTGGTATATACCGCCGGTACGCCACGGTACGTACCGTGCCGAACACACCCTCGCCAATTTTCTGAGCGTCCGCCCCGAAAAGTGAGCATCATTTTCTCATCGGGCACTTTCGCATTGGCGGGCCTATATTGTACCTGGTACATCAGAAGTGCTGGGTTGGAGCTGGGAGCTGGGAGCGTTGTGCAAACGTTAGTATTGCACTTTGCATAATCTTGGGCGAAAAAAAATGACGCCGCTGACCCTGGGATACCCGCTGTTAGGAGACGCCACGGCAACGACTATGGCGGTACAACCGCAGTAATAAAATCGAACGCTACTCGTGGCATATCTCTCCTCCTCTGAGCCTCAAGACGAGTAGGGAGTCGTCTCTCTGCTGCTGGCTGTGCATGGCCGCATGGCGTGCTCGTGCCTCTGCTCGACTGCCCTGGTCAGCGGTTGGTTGTTGGTTATAGCCGGTCGCCCCGGTGGCGTATCAGGTTATCCTCGAGCATGTATAGGTCAGTTTCGTGAGTTCGAATCCCCCCGAGTGCATACTCGTATAAATTCGTGGGGACTTTTTCTCGCGCACAAGTTGACTTGCGGAAAGTGCGAGAGCGTGAGTTAGCAACACTCGATGAAAAATCGACGAGCAGCGGGATTGCTGAACCCTATGCGCGATAAAAATCGAAGGCAAGAACCGGGGGGAAAGAAGGGACGACACCTGTGACCACGGCTTGTCCAGGAGCTGAAAAGTAGAAGTGTGTGAAAAAAAAAAAATATACAATGCTGCACACTTAAACAGTCGTGAAGTTGCACTAACTGAACTGCAATTAACCACTCCTAACAAAAGTGGACAACCGATAATCGCTCCCAACCTGGTCCGCCTGGCAATTCGAGCACTTCCTCCACGCTACTGCTGCCGCCCGGACGTCTATCATGCCTCAACGGTCGATGCTGCTGTGTGTTTTCTTCACATACTAGTCTAATAAGCTGATTTTTCGTTTTTCCATCCATCTTCATCGACGGCCCAGTGCCCATGCCGATGCCTCCTATTAATAGAGAGACGAGCGCTATGGTGACGAGCTACGATACGGATATACACATTGCAAATACAGCAGGCAAGGTGGTTTTCGGCCGCGCAGCGCCAATCGCAATGGACACGCGTGCTGTAGATCGATCGTCAGTTTTTGTTTTTGTTTTTTTCTTGTTGGAGTTCGAAGTTCACGCGCAGTTACCAAAAGGTCACTACAAGTACTACAGTAGCGGCTACGGTTTAAGAGAGGTCCGCGCCAGCCCAGTTTCCCTCTCTTAAATCCGGCTTTCTGTTATACTGGCTACGGTATAAGAGAATATTCTCTTAAATCATATCTCACTCTCGCGGGAGGTCGCACAGGTATGGCAAATGATGTACATCTCGCTGGTCCCGAGCGGGTCCACCACACCACAAGTGCCATGGAGGTACTGCCCGCAGACGCCTCTGCATTGGTGATTTGTGAACTTCGGTGGGCCTGGCGTGTGGTCGGGGACAGCTGTGCAGCGACTGCCCGCTGCGCAGGGCATGGTGTCTACAGCTGCTGTGTGTGATGGATGTGATGGCTATGTGGTGTGATTTCCAGCAGCTCGATTTAAGAGAAAATCCTAGACATAAGACCAGTTCTCTCTAAAATCGATTTTGGTCATGCCAGCCAATTCACCTCTCTTAAACCCGTACTTTCTCTTAAACATTTTGTCTTAAACCGTAGCCGCTACTGTACTATAGACTTACTTAATTTTGTCTTTCTCAGGGATTGCCCATCCCTGGTCTCTCAGAGCTCCAACTTCCATATTACTTGCGGAACCTTTCCAGCTTTTATTTGCTTTTCAGCTTCGTTCGAAATACGAAACGCCAATAATAGTACATACCGGTACTACAACACCAGGTACTATACGCTGTTGGATCACATGCACGCCCAGCTCAGATCAGTCCGGCTATATATAGCCCAGCAGCGCAGCGTAGCGCCGTGCGGAGCCGTGCGGAGCCGTGCGGTGCGGTGCCGTGCCCTTCGTTGCGGTGCTGTGTCGCTGCGCTGTGTGCTTTCTTTCGAAAATAGAGCAGCAAGTACCGGGTATAATGCGTGTTGTGTACGGAGTACTACTTTTCCTCTTTTTTCTTCTACATGTCACATTGTATTTGATCTTTCACGGCCCCCTGTTTTTTCCCCCACGCAAATTACTCCCATACTGCCGATCAGACACCGGTAACAAAAGCACAGAGCAAAGCTGAGCACAACAGGGCAATTTGCTCTGCACAAGCAGCTCTTGGCATTATCAAATCGCTGTTCGCGCCAAATCATGGGTCTCTTCTTTCTGCGCCCTTTACATATGTTTTTAGTTGCTTTCTTCCTTGCCTAGCGCGAGCGTAGCGGGCGGCGCCAGCCGCCCGCGGAGCGGAGCCCTTGCAAATATTAGACTTTACATGTCTTGCTGCTGCGCATTTAGACAAATTCGGTCGTATATAATAGCATGCCACACTATTAATACAATAATAATAATTGTCGGCTCCACCCAAACTGACCCTCAGGGGGCAGGCCGGGTCGACATACACACGCATCCGTATACAACGGCAGCTTGCGCTGCCGGGGTTGTAACGAAGACCACTGATAGGGACAGCTTACGCTATACCTACAATGGGACCCGAAGGGTGCGCCAGCTAGCGTTGGGCTGCGAAAGCAACTGAGTTAATTCGACACACGACGCGTATGAAAATACGTGGAAGTGCGGTGAGCCAAAGCTTTATCTTTCCCCATCCGCCGGAGGATTAGAAAAAAAAAAAAAAAAAAAGGCTTTTACAAGCTCCATGAATACAGGTAACTAGTGCAGTGTGAGGAACTCTTGTGTGCAACACGTTCGCACTACCATGCATGGTGATTTGGCGATACTGCTATCTAGCGATACTCGAACTATTGGACGCTCTTGCCGAACACAATTAATAGAGGCTTGAAAACAGCACTCGTCGCTTTTCTCGTCGGCACGCCCCTATGTCGCTACGACGCCCAAAACATGAATCCCTGAAGCGACTTCCAAGTGCGCACGGCGGTTGCTTCTTGCTGTTGCGTGTTCTTGCTGTTGCGTGTTATGCGCAAGATAGCACGAACCCTGTGGCGAATCTCCAAAGAGAAGCTTTTCTCGATAGCGCAGAGAGTTCAGAGGCCGACCGATGCATCGATGGGAAGCTCCCGACGACAATTCCCAACAACACCCTTCTTGCAGTTTGCGATCCCATTGTTTGGGGAATCAGGGTCGGAAATGCGTCCTACTCGTTCTGCTTGTAGCTATGGGCGTGTACTAAAGTACCATGGGTGATTTCGGCTCAAAATGAAATTATCTCGCTGCGGCAACGAAGCTAGAAGAGATATCGTTGAAACATGAGGTGGCCCACCTGCTCCTCCAAGGACCCCATTTCCCTGACGGCGGCGACAACCAGTGTCAGAAGCAGAAGCAGAAGCACTACTAGACTACCCCCGTCGGCGGCGGTGCACACAGGTGGGCACTACACACTTGTGCGTGATACTTGTACGAACACTTCTGAGATCAACGGAGAACAGGCATAAGAAGCATGACGAAGAAGAGTCTTATTTAGAAACATTCATTCGGAGATTTGCGGTGGAATTAATCATCCCCTATCCCCTCCCTAAAAACAGCCAGTTTGAAATGTTCTCGTGTTCACACACACCGCTTCGCCTCACATGCTCAGCGGTTCAAAACGTGCGTCACGTTTCCTGTTGCTCTGGTAGCCATCCAGCTAGCTCTCTACGTAACGCTGCACATACACACTACATCGCTCGCTTGCCGGGAGAGAAAGCGCGCGAGAGAGAGTGAACCCGGAACCGCTTGCGGGTGGAGGGGGAGGAGACAAGGGAGCGTTGTCCACGATAAACCAGGTGTCCGAGATCAAGTAATATTTGACATTTTTTTGCTGACTTCCGTATCGCTGTTCGTGTGAAGGAGTTTGCCTGGAATCTCTACGGCATCAGGAGACGTCCACCTTCAGAGGTAAGACAGGGGCCCCCATGTCTCAAACAGAGAGGGAGTATTTTCGTATTTTCTTGGTGGTAGTGGTGACAGTGCTAGTGGTAGCGGTGGTAGGCCTCGCGAGAGGAGAGAGACAGAGGCGAAGTTCCCGGTATTTCGAAAATGCGGTGTATTATCGTCACAACATGAGTCCATTACAAATTCCTGAGAGACGAATTTAAACCCAGGTAACAGAGACCTTTTTGATATTAACATTAATACTAACGTATTCTTATATTTTCGACCAGACTGGTGATGATCATGATGTCACCAGGAAGATCTTTGCTTGATCATACCGACACAACTGTTGCCTGTAGTTTAGTGGAAGAACGCATCTCTAGTTCGCGGTTGTTTACCATGTCGCAGCGGCTTCCCGCTGTACATGCTGGCCTTCCCGGGTCAATGTCGACGCCACCCAGGGGGAGGGCGAGGGCGCTCGCCAACGCATATCTGCATTACAAAAAAAGCTCGTTGAGGTCTAGTAAAAAAGAGCGTCGCATGTTGCACGTTTGCTCGTTATTTCTCGGAAATTCTCGTCGAAGTTCATTTTAATGGCCTTCGATGATGATGTTGCGTCTAACCTTTCGTGGTTCGTGATATACCAAAAGGCACAGATGATCTGCTGCGATACGTCGTATTCGTACCAAGAAGAAAAAAATATGAAAATGTCATAATACGGTCCCCTCAAAAAAGCTTCGTGAGGGCGTCGACGCGCGGGAACACAAGGAGTGATAGAGCGGCAGTCGCCGGTCACGACCATCAAAACAACCCGTTTGTTTCTTTTCGTATGATATATATACCGGCATGCGATTGCTTCCGAAAGCTTGTCTGGATCGAGTCTGGATAGGTCTTCGGGGGGTGTCGAACAGCTCAGTACGAGTAGTATAGACTAATCATAGTAAGAGGAGTCCCTCAATGTTTTGTCTTTTTTTTTATCCCATTTGTTTTCCTCTAGATAAAAAAAAAAAAAAAAAATGGACAAAAAGGGGGGGGGGGGAAGAAGAAACTGGTACACAAACGAAAGGGTAACCCAGCAGTATGGAGCTTTTTAGGCTTTTTTACCCGAATCTCCAGGAGGACCTCCAATAAAATAAAATAAATTATCCTCTCACTACTCTCTCTCGCGCTCCCTCCCAGTAGTAACTCAGATCCGGGGTCACATAGCGGGCTCTTCTTCCCCCTCCCCAGTACGGGTACATTACGTGCCTCCATTTTTATCGTGAGAAAAATTCAGCATTTTCTTCCCTCGTCGACCCGCGTCGAATTCTGCCTACCCACGCTGCTAGGCGCTCTCAGCAGACAGAGTGGAAGAGTTTATCTTTTTTTTCGTTTTTGCATTTTTGCAAATATATTCAAAATCTCGCCATGCACGGCGGGAATCGAACTCGAGGACCAACGCTTGCTTAAGAGGCATTCGAGGGTAACCACTAGACCACCGGGGCGTCGATTGAATGTTGCCGCAGTAGTAGTAGTAGTAGTAGTAGTAGTAGTAGTAGTAGTGCGAGCAAAATCGCATGGCACAGATGGGAATAACGCTGTTTGTTGTAACCTACCAGGTACGGCGGCGGTGCGTTCAGTAGTTCTCGTTGCCATGGCAGTGCCGGTGTTTTTGGCCGGCACATTTATTTGCCGGCTCTACTCAGGGACCCTACGAGCTGGGCCAGCAAAGTCACTGCCTGAGAGAGGTAGGTTGGCCGTGCCCCGCTCGATTTGTCGTATTTGGGTGTGATTTTTGGACACGATGGTGATCATATGGACCAACCCTGACCAACCCACACACTGAAAGCCGGCCTTCAAAATATATCAAGTCCGAGATAATCGGCGGAAATATTAACGATCCGAAAAACTACAAAAGCGACCCGAACTTGTCTTAAAAGAAAAGAAAAGAAAAGTCCGGCTTTCAGTTTGTTTGGACGCGGGGTCCAAATACGAGGTTAAACTTCAGATCGCAAACCGCGAAATTTAGCGGTGCCTTCGCAGAGACGGCATTTTCTCCATTTTTTGTCGAAAACACTTGACTTGTATACGGAATTGAGATTATACAGTTTCCGTGAGCAGAACACGGCTGAACGTCTTAGTCCTGTTGGCCCTGGCATTAGCAGGGGAGTCACCCACCTGTATGCGGGGTTCGTAGCACGTATGGGGGAAGAGCGTCTCTGCCACAGAGGGCGATGTTTGGGGAGCTTGTTGGGGGTAAGGGCTACTCAGGGGGCCAAGAGAAGGACTGGATGGTGCACCTGATAGAGGATATGTCGACGGTTGGAACGAAGTTCGAAGGGTGGCGAAAGGCTGCACAGAAGGCCGGCAGATGGTTTCGACGGGTAGAGGAGAGAGCAGAGTCATTCATGCGGAAATTGCTTGACGCGGAGAAATGCAAAGCTGCAGAGCGACATGCAAGCTGCGGCCGCGCCATCCACCGTCGGCATCTCTAAGCAGCCGGGGGGAGGGGGGCGGGGGGGAAAGAGGAGGCGGGGAGAGGAGGGGGGCGGGGGAGGGGGGAAGGGGGGGGGGGGGGGGTAGGAGGGGGGGGCTTTCTGCCCAAGAGACTGAAGTCTGTGTCTGGCCATCGTCTCGAAGTCTGTGGGCCTTCCAATGGCCGTCACAATTTACCGTAAGGTCGCCCTGACTTTTTGGCCTTGTTGCGATTCTCCCCCAGTGGCATTGATGCGCTTGATACCCTGGTATGAGCCCAATGCCGTCTTTGGTCAGTTCCTAGGGTCTGCTACCATGGTGTGTTTTTTCTTTTCCTCTCCTTGCTTCCTCTTCTTGTCTTTTCTTTTCTTTTTTTTTGTCTTCTTTTCCTTTCCTTTCCTTCCCTTCCCTTCCCTTCCCTTCCCTTCCCTTCCCTTCCCTTCCCTTCCCTTCCCTTCCCTTCCCTTCCCTTCCCTTCCCTTCCCTTCCCTTCCCTTCCCTTCCCTTCCCTTCCCTTCCCTTCCCTTCCCTTCCCTTCCCTTCCCTTCCCTTCCCTTCCCTTCCCTTCCCTTCCCTTCCCTTCCCTTCCCTTCCCTTCCCTTCCCTTCCCTTCCCTTCCCTTCCCTTCCCTTCCCTTCCCTTCCCTTCCCTTCCCTTCCCTTCCCTTCCCTTCCCTTCCCTTCCCTTCCCTTCCCTTCCCTTCCCTTCCCTTCCCTTCCCTTCCCTTCCCTTCCCTTCCCTTTCCTTTCCTTTCCTTTCCTTTCCTTTCCTTTCCTTTCCTTTCCTTTCCTTTCCTTTTTCGCTTTTCTTTTCTTTCCGTGTCCTTTCGTTTATTTTCGTTTCTTTTCGTTTCTTGGTTTTTTCCAGATGACTTGAGTCTGACGTGCGTATGCGTAGTGACAGGTACTGCGTGTAATATATACGTGGTACGAGTTTTTTTTGGGTGGCAGCGGTATGGTCGGTTTTTTTTTGTCAGTCACGATTAGTAAGACGTATACAGCAGTAATATTATAAAAATAAAAATACACTCCAGCTGTGAGATCCAAGACTTTGTCGAAACTCATCTTTGCAAGCTGTGTGTGATACTCCGATCGCGCGTGTTGCGGGTTGTGTGTTCTCATTAAGGATATAGGTTGGCGAATCCCTGTGCAACTACAGTGTAGCTTTCAGGGTCAATAGGGTGATATTAGTCAATCTGAGCGCGGAAACTGTAAAACCCGTTTTTGAGGGGGACAAAATCCGACAGCTGTGGAAGGAAATGCATCAGTTTATCAAGTGTATCCTGTAAGTCGTATAACCGGTGAGGAGAGGGCGGAGTTTTTAAGGGCGGGGGGGCATAGGTTTGAACAAGAGGCAGCGGGGGGGGGGGGGGGGGGGGCGGGCGGGGCAACTCAATCTGTGCGTGGAAACAATAAATCCTTCAAGGGGATTAATCTGACGTTTTTGGAATGCATGCACCAGTTTACCATGTATATGCTGTAACTCGTACAACCAGTGAGGAAAGGGCGGAGTGTTCGAGGGGATGGGTGCGTGTGTGTGGGAGGGGGGGGGCAAAAGGGTTTTTAACAGCTTTGGGTCGCATAGATGTAGGGGTTTGCTGTACGCGTGGTGCTAGGTCTAGGCGATGGTGCGGGTGGTGGGGAAGGAGGGGGGGTTGGGGGGGAGGGGTGAATTGGAGCAGCGGCATGGATGGCTCTAGAAAGATAATGAGGTATTTCGATGTTAGGTGGGGCGTTTGAGCAAGCGGGAGCGGGGAAAAGAAAGGGGGGGGGGGGGAAATGTTGATTTTTTTGGGGGGGAAGGAGGGTTTTTGACAGGTTTAGGTCGCATATATGTAGGGGTTTGCTGTACGCGTGGTGCTAGGTCTAGGCGATGGTGCGGTGGTGGGGAAGGAGGGGGCGTTGGGGGGGAGGGGTGAATTGGAGCAGCGGCATGGATAGCTCTAGAAAGATAATGAGATGATTTCGATGGTAGGTGAGGGTGTTTAAGCAAGAGGGAGCGGGGGAAAAAAAAGGGGGGGGGGGGGAGGTTTTTTTTTTTTACAGCTTTAGGTCGCATACATGTAGGGGCTTGCTGTACGCGTGGTGCTAGGTCTAGGCGAGCGTGCGGGTGGTGGGGAAGGAGGGGACGTTGGCGGGGGGGGGGGGGGGGGGCGTTGGGTAATATGTACCGTTATGACCTGGCACATCGTAGGCTGACTCCCGATATCTTTTTTTTATATTCTTTCTGGCGAAGGCATGAACTGTGCCAGCTACTTTATACTGGTATGCGTGTAACACTATGTGTGTGTTTTCTCCGGGGTGTTCCTCAGCTCCAGAGTGGCTGGAGCCTGTCCTGTGACCACGGGCTTGGTTACGCGAGTGAATGCGAGAACAACAGCAACATCCTTCACGAGGCCCGAAAACACGCGCGATCGAAGCGTCATAAGCTAGCTTGCAAAAGCTGAGTTTTGATTGAAAAAAGAATCCTTTTTGTGGTCGATCTCACAGCTGAAAGTGTATTTTTTCATTTTTTCATTTTTTCCAAATATCTCTTGCTGGGTGGCGAATTGGGCAATGAGGAATTTTTTTTCCGCTGGAATTTTTTTTCCGACGTTCTCCTAGAAGAGTCTTCAACCTTGTTTCCACCAAATTTCACCTTGATCGGGACGACTTTTGTACGAATTTAGTGTTGAAAGTGGGCACTTTTTTTTTTTTGGTTTTCGCGGATATCTCGGCGAGATGAGAGTCGGGGATGAAACTTTGCGAGATAGAGTCGGGGGTTTTCCTATCATATTGGCGCAGTTATTTCCATTCCATTTACCACCAGTTTTTTTTTCGTTTTCCCGTCGTATATGGCCATCTGGATGCAACAGGATTATTATGATATACGAAGGGAATTTTTGGATGTCGCGACAGAGATGAGAATGCTGGAGACTACTTCGTGGAGATATTTGAATATTTTCTTTGATTGCTCCTTCTCTTTTTGCCCCCCGGCCTTCTTTTTAAGAATGCTAGTTTTTTCAGTTTTTTTTTTAAATAGTTACTGTCGTTACTATTTAGAAAAACACATTTAAGCTGGTAAAAAACAGAAGAACAGCTGACGAAATACTTGTAGTGTTTGAACAAAAACTGAGTAGTAAGCCGTGAGGGCGGGAAACGGACAACATAGGTCAGCTGTGATTCTCCCGAAACACTGCTGTGTTCCCGTCTACATTCCCCACCGGTTTCCCGATGATGCTCCCAACCGATTTCCCGACCTGCTCTCGACCCGTCCCCCGTTCCATCCCGTCAAGATTTAAGAGTACTCCCATCCCATGCCATCAACCAAATGCCCTACAACCTTTCCGTCCCGGTCCCATCCGCGGCAAGCAAACGAGAACGTTTTCCCATACCGCCCCTCGGGAAGACCCAGAAAGAATCTGCCTGCGGCGGACGAGACGACCCCACCACATACCGCGCGGTGCCTTTGACGCCTTCGGCACCGCGCGCACTCCTGGCGAAAACCCGACACACTCCTACCCGCAACCCCTACCCCTGATTCCAACCCCAACCCCGCAGCCGAAACGAGGCAATCGATGCTAGCTGCGCCGCTTTCGCACTACATTACAGCAGTGCTGCCTCCTAATAACCCCTTTCCAACCCCTTCAATATATTACTGTTTAATATAAGAGCACGTCATGGGCCGAAAGTGTGGGCTGGGCCGGGCAGGGCCGATCTGAAAATTTCCCATGGGCCGGGCCGGGCCGGGCCGAGAGTTTTGTGGTTGAAATTTGATGGGCTGGGCCGGACCGGGCCGAGATTTTTGAAAAAATATTGAAGGGCCGGGCTGGGCCAGGCCGAGAGTTTTGACAATTTTTTGATGGGCCGGGCCGGGCCGCGCCCCATGAGATGTGGGCTTAATGTGGGCCGCTCTGCCCGGCCCATGAGGCGGCCTACGAGTTGTCACAGGCCGGCTCGGGCCGCGGCCCATGAATTGTGGTGTACTGTTCCTGCGACGACGACGACGTCCACCCTGCCCTTGAGGTGGCCCACGCGTTTTCGCCGGCCGGCCCGGGCCGCGGCCCGTAATATGTTGTGTGCTGTAAGGTACTACTAGGATGTCGACTTCCACCCTGCCCATGAGGCAACCAACGTTCGTTCACAGGCCGAGAAACGGGCCGTTTATAGCCTGACCTATATATATAGCCGCGGAAGAGCGTTTTGCTGCTGTTGCCCAGTATGAAACAGCAAGAACAGAACAGGCGAGGAAAATGCATGGATTCGATACTCGACCCTGCCAAGACATCAAGGAAAACGAAAATCGAAGATTGTTTACAAACTAGGATGATCTCTTGCCCAACCGCGCTGCTGTTGCCAGAGTTCAATTTATTCAGGGCGAGACGCAAGCAGACCCAAACGACAACCTGCCCTCAGAAACTCTTTGTGTATACTGCCCTATCTGGAACCTTTAAAAGAGTACAGCGGTGTATCCACACTTGGCCTATCACGGTTCACGAGCACCACTCTAGACTACATCCACCACACACCGCACCAACAGCCTGCGCCTTTGCAGCAAGGCGCTTTCACGCCTTTACAACTGGAAACCCCTCTTTGGGGACGAAATTACTTGGATTTAGTATAGGGAGGGGTTTGGGGGCTCTAAAGGGGTTAACGCGTACGCTCATCTGTCGGGCTGTTCGTCAGAGAGGACGGCTGATTGGCTAAAGGCCCCCACGAGAGAAGCACCCGCCCCAACCAGCGTCTTGCACCGGGGGGGGCGGGGGAGGGGGTACTTTGACGAAGCGCGGGCTAGGTCCAACGCCCATATGATTGCGTTGTTGACTCGGTGTCCACGGCACTTGACCGAGTCGAGGCCGAGAGCCTTGCAAGCATTGACGACGTTCCCTCCCTAGTCCACAACAGTTGCACAGATGAAGACGTCGTTCGGAGTCAAACCCTTGACAGCAAACTCGATCGTGCGCTGCAAAAAGAGGAATTTTGGGAGAAATTAGTTATGGTGAAGGGGCATTATTTGAAGAGCAGTTTTAGATTCGTATCATAACATACAGACATACATACATACGTAGCACGTGGATCACGTCCGTCTGTTCGTTGCTATTTCTTGTCCAGCACCAGGCAGATTATAAAGTTTCAGATTCATCTGAAGTTTTAATTTATTCCTGGTGATTTTTAATCCAAAACTCATGAACAATTGCAATTAGCAGCTGTGTCTGGCAGAAATTTGGAAATCTATAGCTGGAATTTTTGGACCCTTCCAGCCGTCTGCCGTGTACCTGCTCTTGTGTATTATTATTTCCCATGTCGTATACATGCTCCGTTATTCTAGCCGTTTATTCCAGCCGCTTGTCGTATACCTGTATTATACAGGTATTGTATGATATGATGGAATTCAAATTGCGTTTGCAGAGTAGAAAACAATGGATGGTCATGCAATACTAGTGGATACCCCACCCGGCCCGTTAAATTTCAAATTATATCGGCCGGGCCCGGCCCGGCCCATGACATTCGCAGTGAGGCCCATGAACACGGCTTTTATGTGGGCCGGTCCGATATATCTGTGGGCCGGCCCGTGGATTACCTCCCACATTAAGTGGCTGTTGCGCTGTCCCGCGGGCGCAGCATTTGGGTCAACATAACCGTTTTGTGCAACAGTCGCCACAAGGCTGGTTGCGCGCAGTCCAACTCGCGATGTTGGGGCCCGGCCCATCGAATTTCAAATTGTATTGGCCCGGCCCATGACATTCTCGATTTGTTTCGGCCGGGCCCGGCCCGGTGCATGACATTCCAAGCGAGGCCCATGAACACGGGCTATATATGGGCCGGTCCGATATCTCTGTTGGCCGGCCCGTGGATTACCCTGTACGCCTTTCATTGGATGTTGAGCTGTTGCGCAGGCGCAACATTTGGGTCAACAACCCCACCTTAAGATAACCGCGTTACGTTCACGAGAACCTTATATATGGGTTTTCGAACCGTTCACGAACCGGGATCGGTAGCACACACACCCCTTGCCCCAACCGCCGGCACGGCCGGCACCAGCGAGAGCAGCTCTCACTTCGCCGTCATCGGCAACGCCGCCGCAACCGCCACTGACTACATGCGGTGCAGGACACCCATTTAAACCTGGGGTTTTTACGGGTCGCGCCCCGTCCCGCGGGTCGGGTCAAGACGTGTTTTTTACAGGTCATGACCCGTCCCGCGGGTCGGGTCAGGACGTGTTTTTTACAGGTCATGACCCGTCCCGCGGGTCGGGTCAGGACGTGTTTTTTACAGGTCACGACCCGTCCCGCGGGTCGGGCCAGGACGTGTACAAAATATCGCGGGGTGAGTCCCGGTCGGGTCGGGTCACGAGGCGGTCGAAATCTCACGGGACGGGGCATTAGGTTTTCAAAATCTCACGGTTCAAACTCCTATCCTGAGAAAACCGCAAACGTCGTTGGATGCGTATGGCAAAAAACGGCTAGTCGGAATTTGACAAACGCGGTCCGATTCCCCCGTTTCCCGTGTCGAAAACGCCTGCGAAGGTTCCGAAACGTAACTTTCGGATTTCAAGATGCAGTTTCTTATAGGAGTTGGCCTAACCTCAGTATAAACGGCTCCCACATTTTTTTACATGGCCTTTTACTTCCTCGTGCCTCCCGCTGTTGGAGTAGTAACGGGGACCGCCGGTAGGGACAGCTCGTGCTATCGCTACTACGGCAGCAGAAGGACACGCCAGCTAACCAGCTTGATTGCGAATGAAATTGAGTTAAATTGGCACACGACGTATATGAAAATACGCGGAAGTGTGGTGAGCTTACGTTTTATTTTTTACTCGTCCGCCGAAGTAAAAAAAGGAAAAAAATACAATAAATTTAAGCACGCCGGCGAAGGTGCTGAAACCTCCTTTTTCGGGTTTCAAAATCAGTTTGTTTTTAGACCTTACCTCAATATCAACGGCTACCATGTTGCTTACCTGGCTTTTTCCTGTCTGCCCTTGTGGGACTCAGGGGTGGCGATCTATAGAGCGAGAAAGTAGTTGGGGTTTTCGCGGGTCGCGGCCCTTCTCGCTAGTCGGATCGGGCTGCAGTGACCCCACCCGTCCCGCAATATTTGAAACCCTCCTGACCCGACCCGATCCGACCCGACCTGACCCGATCCGACCCGACCCGACCCGACCCGACCCGACCTGACCTGTGAGCTTTCGAACACCTCTTGATCCGACCCAACTCGATCCATGAGAGTTTGAAAACTTCCTGGCGCGACCCACTGAGCGGGTCGTGACGCCCTAACCCTTGAACCTCCCTGGACAAGAGGCGAATCTCCCGTCTAGGCCCGAGAGCGTGCACCAGTCCACGTGTTCGCTTTAGCTGCGAGCGTCGTATAGCTTTTCACGTCGCTATTCAGACGCATGCCCTACCGTACCAAAGCAGCCCCGGTTACTACGAGCGGCCGATGCTGCTGTCATGACTTTTTCTTTTTCGGTGTTGCGCTCTGTTGTCCCTGAGAGGTTACACTCTTTGGATTTCGTAGTGCTCATTTCGTTAAACGTGGCTAGGGGGGGGAGGGGGGGGGGGGGGATCTTCTCCCTGAGGCACCGTTGTTGCTGTTGTTGTTGTTGTTGTTGTCGGTTGCCGGTTGCCGGTTTTGCTGGTTTTTGCCCTCCCCAGGATCATCACGGGGGGGGAGCTTCCAAACTCTCATGCGGGAGACGGTCCCGATGACCGACATCTTTTGACTCGGGCATATGACGCATGCGTACGGATTTTTTGCCGCGAGAATCCCAAGGCGTGTCTTGCTGCTGCTGCTGCTGCTGCTGTAGTGCTCGTTTTGTTTATAGGCGCCCTGTGTTGTACAAGATACAAATTAGTACACCACCGCCCACCAGGCCGTCACTGTCGCCACTGCCAATATTTACTATCAAGAGTGCTGTGCGGTGGGCAGAATCCTGCCACTGGGCAGAGGTGCTTATTTTTTTCTCCCCTTAGGCATCTCGCACTTGAGTAGGTCTATCCCTTTGCCCGAAAATCTGATTTCGAGAAAAGCAAAAGGGCTGCCCGATGAAAAGCCCGATGGCCCAGACATATACTGAAAAAACAAAGTACGAAGTGATAACTCGGAGTCGATTTTGGGTTAAACGCCTTTATAACTGGAAACCTTTTTGGGGGGCGGGACACGTCTACTTGAAGCTGGTATAGGGAGGGATTTGGCGGCTCTAAATCGAGTGAAGGGGCCCGATCGTTCAGAGATTTTTTTTGGTTTTCTCAGCGAAAAAAGCGCTTGCCTCTACAGTTGCACCCGTCGGCCGCAGAAAAATCTGGAAAGAGGCTTTTTTTTTTATTCTGGAGCTGCGATATCCTCGTACCCTTGGATCTGTTTTTTTATCTGCTCGAAATCTCGATTTCTTCCGTGGTTGATAAGAAACACTGATCTTGAACAGCCCCCCCCCCCCCCCCGAGGAGACAGAGTGTGGCCACAGACGGCCAAAGAGGAAGGAGATACGAGTAAGATAATCAAGCATACGGTAATAGTGTAATACATAGAACAAACGTACTGAGCGCCCGAGTGTTGAAGCAGCGTCTCTGTTCGGAGTAGGGACGGTGGTCCGGCTCGAAAGAGATGCGTGGTCAATGGCCCAATGGCTAAGGTAGGCGTCGAATGGTAAACCCCCACCGCCGTCCCCCCGTGCGCGCCCCCTCCACACACACCAGCAGGAGTAGCTGCTCACGCTTGGACATGTCTTATGAAGTGGAAGCCGGCGTTGGAGGTGGAGGAGCTGGCGGCGATGGGGTGGATGGGGGCGATAGGCGCGGCTACTTCACCCCCCTTTGGCAGACCAAAGGAGCCCAATCGTTCGGGGGGGGGTTGCTGCAGGCGGTGCCCGGGGCGTGGATGGCGGGAGACGTGCCTGGATCTAACTTCGTGGAGAGCGAGGGTTTCGTTCCACTGAGGAAGGTTCGAACCACCCTTCCCCCGCCCTCCACTCCGTTTGATGCCTCCCCCCCCCCCTCATTTTTCCCCTTTGTTATACATTCCAGTAGAGTTGCGCTGATTTTGTTTAGCAGTGAATTGCTTGGAATTTTCGCAATGTTTTTGCAGTAGCTACTGCGCCAGGTGCGAGGCATGGTTGGAAGGGTTGTACATACAAGAACTCGTTTCTGCGCTTCCCTAGCCGTCACCACCACTTATGGCATACTCGTGTCTACTCGTGTCTACTCGTGTCTTGTTAGCCCCCCCTTTAGTTCGAAGCTGTCACCCGTGAGTGAGAACAGGTACGCACGAGGTGCCGCAGAATGCAGCTCACCCCTTGTGTGTCTCACCGACCACCTCCCGGTGCTTTTCGCGTTTGGTGCGCTCGATGTCTGCCGGATCGATGAAAATCCGACGTGGGCGTCCCGGCGTTGTTGGGATGCCAGGGTCCTAGGTTATCAGACGACGGCCATGCATGAAACTAGTACCCGTGCACCGCCCGGTCGCTCCGTCTCGAAAGGGATGAGTGGTCAATGGTTCAGATGACCTAGGCAACCGAAAAATGAGTCAGCCCCCCCCCCCCCGTCCTCCCCCCCCCCCGAGTAGACACGCTAATAATAGGCGTTTCCTCGAATCACGCGTGTTCCGGGGTGTGTATGCCATATTACACTCGCTATACAGGGGCTTTTGCGTGTCAAGTCCCTGGCAGAGCAGTTGGTGGTTTATTTCATGTGCTTTTTTTTTTTTCCCCATGCGAATAGCCTGGCGTGCTGGCTTGCCTGTGGCTTCCCCTCGCCTCCATCGCGGCTGGCAGTGCATCGCTAAATGACCTTGCTGCATTTTTGCACTTCTGTGTCCCTGTCTTGTAGTTTGTGACCACGGAGATGGTCTCTCTAGGTAGGGGGAGTCATCGGCAAACTGGGTGTGCTGGATGTATATAGAGGTGGAAATGACAGTTCAATGTGAACAATACTCACCGGTAAGCCTAGCAAGGAACACCCACACACGCACCCCACCTTCTCGCCTCGCCCTCCCCCCCTCCCTCCCGGGCGCGTTCTACGATGGAGGGTCAGCACTTTTTTGGCTGATTTTTTTTTTTCTCTCCTTAACCCAAAATCTTCGGAAAATTTCGTAATTTTTTTTTGCACGACTTTCGATGTACAACTATTATGTAAAAGGCCGCGTGAGACTTTTTCATGCGGGGCATGTAGCAGTTTTATTTTTTGTTTTTGACCAAAATGTTTTTGTTTTTTTTTCTGGAGACGTCTAAGGCTCCTTGCTAATCGGGGTAGCAGGTTTAGTTCAGTTTTGACGAAATCGGATTTTTGGAGACACACGTCTGAGGCTCCTTGTTCATCGGGGCAAGCCGTGCTTTTTTTTACCAAATCAGTTTTTTTAGGGACGTGTAAGGCTCCTTGTTCGTTTTTGTATTTTTTTTTACCCCATCAGTTTTTTGGAGACGTCTAAGGCCCCTTTTGTTAGCCGAAGGTAGCAGCATTTGTTTTCGTACCAAATCAGTTTTCAGGATAGGTATTAAGTTTTCTCATGCGGGGAGCCCCACTTTTTTTATTTTTCTCGTGATTTTCATCGTACTGTATCCCTACGTCACCAGATTTTTCGTCGGGGTACTGTGTATAACAATTGTTATTTTTGACCAAATCGATTTTGGGGAGACGTCCACTGGTAAGACTCGTTGTTCATCGGGGTGGCAGTTTTTTTTATTTTCGACCAAATCAGTTTTTGGGAAAGGTCTTACGACTCCTCGAGTGGGGAGCCCCAGTGAAAAAAATGTGCTCCTCCTGTCCCGTAGCATTCCCCTTCGCCCTTCTCCGCAGGGTCGATCGGACGCGATAACCAACGTGCAGATGCGGTCCTCATTCGACATGATGACGCGTAAACCATCGCCCCCCCCGTCCTCTGGAGTCACAATGGGGGAAGGAAGATACGGTGTCGGGGTTGATGTTTGCGGATGATTTCGTGTTGATATCAGAAGCACCCGAAGGATGAAGGACTGTAGAAACATCTAGAGAAAGCACTAGAGTACACTAGGAAATGGAGAGTGACAGCGAACGTGAAAAAGTGCGCAGTAATTGTAGCAGTTGTATGTAACGAAGATAATGTGAATTCGGTGAATTTCAAATGGAAGTGGGGGGAAGATGGACTACCGATCGTAGACCAGTATACGTGCCTTGGCGTAGAGATTTCTAAGGATTGCTCTTGGGATGCACACAAAGCGAAAGTAATAGGAGAGGGTAAATCGCAAGTAGGCAAGATGGATGCGATGCTAACAGACTCGCACATTGACACTAGGACTAAAATATCTATTCTAATGAACGTGATCGTACCAAAGTTAGAGTATGCAGGAGACGTATGGGGAGGGAACGCGAAGTTCGTAAAACAAGTGGAAAGAGTCCAGACGACAGCAGCTAGAAATTTTACTACTGGTAGGATGCTCAATCAAGTACGACCAATAAAATACAGCAGTATTGAGAGCAGAACTAGGAATGTACCCACTTATAATAAGCAGAGACGCGAGGAAGTTGAAATGGCGGTGTAAAGTAAAGAATGTATCAGAAAAGGGGTTGCCAGCCATGGTTGATACCTGGTAGGGCTGTATGGGAGAAAAAAACCGAAAGGGCGAGCTGGAATAAGATGGGATAACGTACAGTAGTCGAGAAAATATGGAAGGATGTAGGGGGAGACCAAGAAGAGGTACCGCCTACAGAGAAGTTTGGCGGGGTGCAATACATGAGCAAAAGAAAGAGAAAGAATAGAAGAGAGGGAAAGGCTAGCGCTAAGAAATAAGTCGAAAGAGGAGAAGCACTTTTGAGATATACGGGGGGTTGAGGGAAGATATCAGAATGAAAACGTACCTGCAGGGGCCCAATGAACTCCGCGAAAAACCTGAAAAGGCGATTTCGTGTAGGGGATCCGGGCCTACCGGAAAGAAGAAAGGGATATACCAGTAGCCGGGTGGCGGAGGACGTGGCTACAAATATGTGCCCGTGTGGCACAACAATAGAGAGTAGGACTCACATAGTAGGAGAACGTGAAATATGCAAGAAGGAACGGGATGCGTTAGAGGAGATGGGGAAATCAGACGTGTGTGACATGGAAGAGTTTGTTTAGACTAGAAAGTAGCGAGAAAACGATCGCCATCCTAGGAGATAGATGGTGGCCGCAGACGGCGAAACAGGACGGGGATGAGATAAGCAAACAGTTTCTATGTAATATATGAATGAAGCGTAATGAACGCCCAAATGTTGGAGGTGTCTCTATTAGGAGTAGGAACGGTGCGACGTCTCGAAAGGGATGCGTGGTCAATGGTCAAATGACTAAGGCACGCAACAAATGAGTACGCCCCCCGCCCTCGGTAGTTTATGCCTTGTCGGTGAAAACCTGACCTACTCCGTCCCGGCATGATAGGGATGCGCGGGTCTATGGTCATACGCCCACGGTCATGCACAAACTGCCCCTTCCCCCCGTTCAATGTAGGGATGCCATGGTCTATATAGCCATACGACTACGAAAAACGATCGCTACTTTGGGAGACAGATGGTGGACACAGATGGCCAAAGAGGAAGGAAATGCGATGGAGAAAAAAAAAGCGTTTTTGTGCGATATGTGAAAGAAACGTACTGAGCGCCGAAATGTTGGAGGAGTACGCCCCCCCCTCCCCCGCCCCTCCTTACCCCGATTACCCCGCCCCCGCCACACGCTGTCTGCGCTGCCCCTCTACTTCCCCCCCACGTTACCACATTTTTGTTTTGCCTACCCCATTCTATTATATTCGCTTGTTCTTCCTCCGTCCGTAGATGTACCTCAGACCCGTGGTCACTTCGTAGGGTTTGCTTCCCGCTCCCTAGTACGGTACGATCCTTCATTTTTCGCGTCGCGAAAAGAATGCAGCACTTTGTTGCCTTGTCGACCAGCTTCGAAGTGCGCCTATGATAAGCCCGCGCTACCTCTGTTGCCCCTCTCCTGTTTCGTCAGGCTCGGTCGGAGGCGATAACCAACATGCAGACTCGGTTCTCGTTTAACAGCAAGGCCGCGAAGGAGACTTACGCCGAGGCTTGGGACAAGAGGGATCCGTGGCGCATGCTCAAGAAGAACGTTAGCTTTGCCGCTCGACAGGTGACGTTGTTGTTGTTGTTGTTGTTGTCCCTAGTCGATTAACCCTTTGTGATCCAGATATCTTTATAGCTACCTGAAAAGGCAACAGGTGCGCTCTTGTTAACCTTTTCACCAATCCCACCCCGAGTTGGCCATCTTCCCTGGTCCGACCTAAGGACTACCCCCCCCCTCGTTTCCCTCTCCGCGCACCGTCACGCTGTGGATCGCTTTCCAGACTAACGTTGTACAGCCAATTTTCATTCACCGTTGTTATAGCAATTACCGTTAGCGCTACAGTGCACCTTTAGCTTTCCGTATCATTCATTTACCATTGCAGTCTCCGTTACCGTTACCGTTTCCGTAACCGCCACCATTCCCGATGCCGTTACCATTATGTTACCGTACCAGCTCGGTTACCTTTACGGTTCCCGCCACCGTTATCATTACCGTTTCGATTTACCGTTACCGCCGACCTTACGCTGACGATCACCGCTATTTTTCCCGTACGATTACCTCTACCGTGACAGTTACCGATATCGTTACCGTTACCGTTTCTGTGAACGTAACCGTCACCATTCCCGACTCCGTTACCATTACCTTACCGTATCATTCCCGATACCTTCACAGTTCCCGTCGCCGTTCTCACTACCGTCTCCTTTTACCGTTACCGTTGACCTTACCGTTGCAGTCTCCGTTATCGTTAAAATTGCCGTCACAATTGCCGTTAGCGGTATCGCCGCCGCTACCGCTACCATCGCCACCGTCACCGTTTACCATCATTGTCGCCGTTCACGTTGCCGTACCGTCATATTTACCGTTTCCATTGTCGATACCGTCGACCTCACCGTTGTAGTCACCGTTACCGTTACAATTACCGTCAGCGGTATCTCCTCCGCTAGCGTTGCCACCACCATCACCATCACCGTCACCATCCCTATCACCGTCACCGCAGCCGTCAACGTCATCGTTACAGGTACCGCCAACATTACCGCCAACATCACCACCACGATTACCGTTACCATTACCGTTGCCACTACCGTTACCGTGACCGTTACCGCTTTCATTACCGTACCGTTACCATCATCATCGCCATTACCGTTACCGTTCCCGCACCATATCTCTCACGGATACCGTCCCATTTCCGCTACAGTTACCGGTACCATGACCGTTACCGTTACCGTTACCGGTATCGTTTTCATTACCGTATCGTTACCGTCATCATTACCAAATTACCGTTACCGTTACCGTACCCTTTCCGGTACAATTACCGTGCCGTTTCCGCTACCGTTACCGACACCACGTGGCCGTTACCGTTCCCGCTACCGCATGCAGGAGGAAGGATTAGATAATCAAGCGAGGGGCCTCGACGCGAAGGCAGTGGTAGTCGTCGACCCTTTCTCCTCGGGTGCTGTCCTCGCCAAGAGGTAACTACAATCACCAGTAACTTTGGAGTTCAGGTACTCGCGCAGCAGGGAAGTTTTACTGTAACTATTTGAACTTGGGCTGTGAGCATGCGGCGTTCAGCAGTTCATGCTACGCTTGTGTCGTTCAGCTTCTCTTTTTTTTTTCCGCTGTTTGGGCAGATCTGAAATAGATCATGTAGATCTGATCCGCAGCAGTAGAACCTGCCACAGCAGTAGATCCTGTAGATCTACTGTCGTGTGTGTTTTCGATTTTTCAACCTCTGTTGGGTTGGGGGAAAAAAATATGTAAAAATAGCGTTGAAAGCGACGAATGTCGTATAACCCTAAAAGGCCAGTCAACCTACGAGCAAAAAAAGGTTAGAACGATGAAAATTATTTGCATGAAAATGTGGTCCATAACCGTTTTTTTCCCGCCAATTTTTCGCGGGTTGGTTGGTTGTTTGGTTGGTTGGTTGGCTAAATGGTTGGATGATAGGTTAAATGGTTGGTTGGTTGGGTAAATAGTTGGTTGGTTGATTGATGGGTTGGTTGTTTGGTTGGTTGTTTGGTTGGTTGGTTGGTTGGATGTTTGTTTGGTTGGTTGTTTGTTTGGTTGGGTGGTTGGTTGGTTGGTTGGTTGAGAGGTAGGTTGGTTGGTGGATTTTTTTTTCTTTGATGGTTCGATAATTTGTTTGTTCGTTCGTTTGTTTGCTTGTGTGTACGTTGGCTTGTTGGTTGGGTGGTAGGTTGGTGGATTTTGCTGATTTGATTTGTAAGGGTGGTTGGTTGGTTAGCTTGCTTGTTCTAGTGGTGGAGTCCTTTTGCTCCGATTCTGTCCTCGCTAAGAGGTGCAATTCAATTGCCATTGATTGGTTGGTTTTGATTGGCTGATAGCTTGGTAAGTTGTTCGTTCGGTTGAATTGGTGATTTGGGTATGCTGTTGGTTGGATTTCAGTTGGTTGGTTTGCTGGTCGACTGATTGCTTTGTTTGTTTAGCTGTCTGGTCGATCGATTGGTCGGTTAATGATAGTGACTGTAATCCGTGGGTGGCACCAAGACAAGCTCAGTGTGCGCTGTGATGTGTGCCGTGCACATCCTGCTGTGCTTCGTTCAGGGTGACAGCAGAGGGCCACACCGCTGCATCCAGCTGTTCAGCGTGATCTAATTGGGTCGGTTGCATTGATTGCTGAGTTGGCTGAGTGGAATGCTGAGTTGGTCGATTGCTTGGTTGTTTGACTACTTGATTCATTGACGTTTTTGTTGACTTGGTCGTGTGATGAGTTAGTCCGTGGCAACGGCAACTGAGAAAAGCAAGAAAAGCAAGCGTGCGCGCTCTGATGTGTAAGCATGTACTGCTGTTTTGCGCCTCGTGCTCCCTCGTTCCGCAGGGTGATCGCGGAAGGCTACCGGTGCATCCGGCTGTTCAGCGTGATCGATTCCCCCATGGCGAAGCTGATCCAGGAAGGAACCGTGCTGGAATTCGACGCGACGTTTCAATTCGACGCCAGGTCAGAAGAGCGAAAATAATGTGGTGTAAGGTCGTTGTCGTTCCTGACGAGCGCAAAAAAAAAATCGAATCCTGACAAAAAGGTCACGATTTCTAACATTTGAAATTATGAAATGTCACGATTAAAACACAAAAATCACGTGTTTCTTTTTTGTCAGGAATCCTGACATCAACTTCTGTGGAAAATGCCAAGACGATTTAAGTCCGGATTCTTGACAAATGTCACGATTCGTGAAAATGCCACGTTTTTTTTGTCACGATTCGTGAAAATGTAACGTTTTTTTCGTGACGATTCCTGACGTTTGGTGACGATTTTTTTTCGTTAGGAACTCGCGCAGCAGGATGTTTGAATTTTGAACACACAGGTGAAATCGAGGATTTTGTCGAAATTTGTCTTTGCAAGCTGTGGGATGCTTCGCTCGCGCGCGCGAGTACGGCGTTGTGCGCGTCCTTGTGATGGATGTTTTGTAGCTGCCGTCAATTTTGTATGCGTTGACATCAAGTGAGCGTAGGTTTTGTTAACCATTGTTGCGAAGCTACTGATGGTCCCAAAAGCCTTCACCCCCGCCATGACAGCACAGCAGCTTGTTACGAAGAATGTATAAAACATGCCATCGACGTATAGTCTCCTTGGGGTTTATTTTCGGATCATCGCGCGCATTAAAGCCGTCACCACATCTTGATACATGGAAGTATGCTAAAACTATACCGGTACCTGGTAACCTAGTACCGGTACGGTACCTGGTGCCATGTGTAAAATCATCCAGTAATCGTCTTCGCCATTGCTCTGCTTACCTCAATCTACCTGTTGTCCTTGTCGGTGCCCCGGTATATTGTTGTCTGTTTTTACCTAAAACTTACCTGTAATAACTTGTGAACTTTTTCATGCCGCGCGCCATGTCGCGGCCTTGTCGATACGCGGCTTATTGCATCGACGAGCGCTGCAGCCTGAGCGCCGCCTATTTAGGCTCCTCAACGAGGAATGTCCATGCCGAAACAAATAGCACCGACGACGGCGTGGGGGTTGGGGGTACTCATCGGTTGCCTGCCTTGGTCATTTGAACATTGACCACGCGTCCCTTTCGAGACGGAGGGAGCACCGTTCCTGCTCCTGTTAAGAGATACCTCCAACCCTTGGGCGCTCAGCACGCTTTTTCCATGTACTACATGAAAACTGTTTGCTCATCCTATCCATTTTTCCTGTTTCGCCGTCTGTGGCCACCGTCTATCCCCTAGTAAGCATCTAGATGGGTCATCGGCTGACCGATACCCTCAAGAGAGGAATAGACCTGAGCTATGAACTCGCTTGGCCTGGTCGGTGCTACTTGCCCGGTTTTCTTGCCGGAGCGGTGGCTATTACGGGGGACCCTAGTAAATAGGACCTACGGTGGACACAAAAACCTATATATTCTTCTATTTTTACTAACAATATTTGGTCCTATTTACCATCGTCCTCCGTAATCATTGTTTTTTTGGTCAGTTTCTACTAGAGTCGTCTTGTCCCCGTTTTCAGCTTGCGAATTGCGACTCCCTCCCCCCTAGGGTGTCAAGCCAACCACATCTATCCACATCCCGATGGTGGAAGTTGGGCAGCGAATGACGTTGAAAACATCTAGAGGCAAGGGGGACATTGATTGGGTAGTTTCCTGGTCAAGTCGAGGAGTTCCACTCTCCGTCGAAAACGTTTCTGACCAGAATGTGCTACACGTATCGCAGCACGCCGTCCATTCTCCCCCCGCCGTCCCTGTCCCCTGCGTTGTATTTATTTCCTGAGCGAAAATATTCCTTCCTTCCTGCCTTCCTTCTCCATTTTTTGTTTTTTGCCGCGCATCGATAATTTTTTGTCGCCTTTTTTTTTTTTTTGCGCAGGTCTCTTGACCCCGAGGGTGCGATTGCCGACCTAATCGAGGATCTGAGGCAGCTTCCGTGGGAGATTGCCGCCATCATGCCTGGTGAGAAAACCCCCCGAGAACCCCCCCCCCCCGGAAAACAATAACCGAGATGAAAAATAGGAGAATAAAAAGTAATCGGAGAAGAATCGGAAAAGAGCTCCAGAAAAACTACGAGACTAATTCGAAAAACACTCCGAGAAAAAATCCGAGAAATACGTTAAAAAAGAGAGACGTTCCCGACCCATTTCTTTTGGTTTGCGGAAACGCGCTAAAGAGGGGTTGTTTGATTGGCGTCCCTCCCGCCCTCCTCCCCCCCCCCCCCCCCCCCCCCGCTTTCCCCGCCCCCCCCCCCCTCTCCCCTTATTCTCTCTCCCATTTTTATTTTATCTTTATCTTCTTGCGTTCTATAAAGGGGCGGAGACGGGGGTGGAGCTAGCAGATATTTTGTCTAACCGTCTCGGAACAGCATCCAACGGCGAGGACCTTAGCCTCTGCCGCCGTAACAAGCACCTCATGGCGGAACAGGTGAGGCCCCGTCTTTATCCACGATGACCGGTGCCACGATAGAGGAATATGGTGTACCTCTTTTTGGCATTTTTGGCGGAACAGGTAAGGCCCCGTCTTTATCCACGATGACTGCTGCCACGAATAGAAGTATATGGTGTACCTCTTTTTAGTCTTTTTGGCGGAACAGGTGAGGCCCCGCGTTTATCCACGATGACTGGTGCCACGAGAGAGGAATATGGTGTACCTCTTTTTGGCATGCTTTTTTCTTCTGAACATGACGGTGCTCCTTAATCTCAAGAGCGTCGGAATGCCATTCTTGCTTTGCATTACATGTACAAACGGGTTTTATTCGTAGTTTCCGCGCACAGACTGATTGACACCACCCTGTTGACCCTGGTACAAGCTACACTAAACTGCAGTTCCAAGGGGAGTCGCCGACCTATCCTTAACGAGGACACACACCCAGTAATACACGCGATCGGAGTATCACACACAGCTTGCAAAGATGAGTTTCGACGAAATCCCCGATCTCACAGCCGGAGTGTATTTTCTTTTTAAATAATATATTTGTGAATAACGGGGATCCTTAACGCCGTTTACAACTGGAAACCCGTTTCGGGGGCAAAATTACTTGAAATTTGGCTAGGGAAAGGGGTTTCGGGGCTCCAAAGGGGCCATTACCCCAAATCGTTGGAATGTCGTTCGTTCTTGTTTATCGTTATGATGAACAGTTTTTGTTCTGAATGACCGGGCTCCTTAACCCATTGTGGTAGCGTTTTGATTTATTGGTTTTGCACCACAAACTTGTTTTTACCTGGTATGTGACTAGGTCAGCATGGGTTTTGATCATGGAATCGCGGCGTTTATTGTTTTGTCAAAATCAGCTTTTCGCCTCGCAGAGAGGGCATAGAGCTAGCTCTTTAAGCCACCACCCACCACCCTCAGAAGGCAAGATGTTGGTGATGTCACCTCTACCGCTTTTTGGACAACATGGTTGACGTACTCTTTAATCAATGTATATACCCCGTTCCTAACCCTAACCCTAACTCAATGAAACGCAACAACCAACCAACCATTGTACGGTGAAGCCCTCTTCGTCTAGCACATAGTGTGTGTCAATCATGTTGTCGAAAAAAGTGGTAAAGCTCTACTGCTGGTGACGTGAGTATCCGATAGGAAGAGCTGCACTCCCGCTTCAAGCACGCGAAGGGGGAAAAAAAAGGGGCAGACGCCGTTTTTTTTTTTTTTTTGTGACTCTTCGCTTGAGGAGCTCTCTACCAACCATGTCGCGCTCGATGGGGTGCAGCAGAAGTTTCTGAGACTCTCCTGGCATGATGATGGGGGGGGGGGGGGGGGGCTCAACACCTCGCCCGAACCGTGGCTTTCGGAAGACGTTCGTTCGCTCTACTATTACCCTACCCTACCAACGGTTCTATGCGCTTGTTTGCTACTACCCTATATACCAATGTTTCTAAAAACAAGCGCAAAAACATTAGTCTATGGCAGTGTTAATATTAACAGCCGTTGTTTGCTCTGCCCACGCTTGTTGAGGAGTTGATTTTGAACCGGCCAGAAAAATATTTGTGCCAAAAACAAAGGGCAAAGCCCCTACCGTGGGATGCCTCATATCATATCGTATCATATCGTATCGTATCATGTCATATCGTATCGTATCGTATCATATCGTATCATATCGTATCATATCGTGCGTCACCCAAGAGAACACTATACGAGTAGTGCACTGAAAAAGACAAAACCCGATGACGAAGACCCGTGGCCGAGGTATCGGGTACATTTAAAAGGAAAAAAGCGTTTTCGTGTTGAAAATTAGTTAGGAATTGACATTCTGACGGTTTTGGGGACATGTAACCGTTTTTTAGCACCGTTTTTAGCTCCGCCGCGCTCCCAACGTGGGAGCAAAATCACGTGCTGCGTGGAGTTTGACTAGGGGAAAAAAAAAGTAGGAGTTGGAAATGTGTTTAAGGAAGGTTAAGGATGCGCTTTCATGTTGAAAATTAGTTAGCAATTGTCGTTCTGACGATTTTGGGGACGTGTAACCGTTTTTTCACGCCGTTTTTAGCTCCACCGCGCTCCCAACGTGGGAGCAAAATCACTTGGAGTTTGACTAGGGGGAAAAAAAGTAGGAGTTGGGAATAGGTTTAGCCCCTTTTTGTGGGACAATTTTACTTGAATTTAGTTTAGGGAGAGGTTTTAGGGCTCTAAAGGGGTTAAGGATGCCCCGTCTTGTGCAGAAACATGCCTTGACGGAAACAAGTGCTACTTCTATCTCGCACGCGCAAAACACAACACGTACGTGTGTCGTTTTTTTTTTTTTTCTCGTTTGGAGACTGGGATTGCTTGGAGTTTATGTGAGACAAAAGGTTTTGGCAGTGAGTGACGACAGCGATTTGTGATGGCTCACGTTCGTCGAGCCGCCTGTATGAAGGCCCACGCGAAAAGAGACGTATACGGCAGGCCTGATTCTTGCTTCGTAGGGCGGAGGCGAGGCGCGATTGATGTTTTGAAGCTACCTGATTTCGGGAGGTCTGTTCCCCACCGCAAAAAAACAGATTTTTGATGCAGAATGAAAAATGAAGAAAAAGTGCAACTCGATGGGAGAATCCCGTGTAATAATAGGTATCAGAAAAAACAATATATTTATACAGTATAAACATACTGCAAAAAACGAATGAAATTTCCTACGATTTTCTTGGGGCTAAGGAGCACCGTCATTCAGAAAACGTTTTCGCCAGAAAGAGGTATACACCTATCGAAGCACGCGTCGCCTGGTACGATGCAGCATGTTTTTTTTTTCTTTTTGTTTTCGTATTTTGTGTGTACGGCTCGTGGTTCCAGTATTACGATGAGGGGTCTTGGATTAAACGATAAAAAAAAAGCCTTCCTTAACCCCAAAGCCCTCGTAACTTCCCCGGGCCGACCGGTGTGTGGAAAGGTTTTCCGGTGAAAAACCCGGGGGAAGGGAAGAAAAAAATCTTCGGAAAAAAATGTCGACTACAATCGATCAGTGTTCCGCATTCCCTATTCTACATCCACCTTGTTCCCTACTCCATTTTCCGTATTCCGTGTTATTCGGATACCGTACTGGTACGAGCGTTTTTTTTTTATCTGCGAGAGTATAGTGCCGGTATGCCCGCCGTAAATGCCGGCACTGTACCGGAGCCACCCCACGGCACGAGGGGGTGCAGCAGATTCTGAGATTTTTCTGAGCTCCTAACACGAAGAGCTGAACATCTTCGACATCATCAACATCATCATCAACATTATCACCCGAGACATGGCTTCGGAGGCATTCTGCTCGCGCAATCCGACGATCCGACCAACTTTTTTTTTTCTATGCGTTCGTCGTACGTACAGCAGTGGAACAGTTTTTAGCCCTCCTAAGACGCTCATGCCATCACCCATAGTTCCACACCTGAGGGGCTCAACCAATCAGGTCGCTCAGAAACGTTTCGGCCAACCCTTCGTACCGGGCCATGACTCAGCGGCAACCGGCACAACTCCGCATACTGCCGCTGGGCCCTGGGGGAGGGGAGCTTACCCACGATAGCGGAGTGGTGGGCGACTGCTTTTTCCCATGTGTGCCAAGCGATTTCACGGGCGCTAAAGTGGGAAGCCGGCACTATTCAACCGGCACATGTAGAGGGACATGCACTATAGTGGGCAGCCCGCATTAATTATCCGGCGCAGTAGAGGGACCCAACCGTATTGCCATTTCAATTCCTGTACGCAGGTGAGGAGCCACGGCGTCCGCGCGGTGCGGCAAGTGTTGGCCCACTCGTGGGACGACTGCGAGGCGTTTTTGCTGGACTGGAACCCGAACCCCTTCAAGGCCGTGGTGAAACCCCTCGAGAGCGCCGGTTCGGACGACGTGTACCTGTGCCATAGCGTGGAGGACGTCAAGGAGGCGTTTTCCATCATCGACGGCAAGGTATTTATCAAGTATTGTCACCACGTTGTTCGGACTGACTGCTGTTAATTGTATCGGGGTGCTTTTTTGATTTACAAAGAGGGGTTAAGACGTGCTGGTGTCGTCGAGGACAGATTTATTGGAAAATGGTGCTGTGGGACATGTTTCATAAAACTATTCTATCTACTCCAGCTGTGAGTTCAACATACTCAGGGCCGATGCTCAATATTCTGCAAGCTGCGGGATGCACCGGCCCCTCGTTCTTCCAAATGTAAATACCCTGTAAATGCCAATAGCTCCTGGTACTACGGATACTGTCAGAGTGATCAATAACACTTATCAATAGTAGTGATGGTAGCTACTACCAGGTAGGTACCCAGCATACACAGCAGTGGTAGTTGAAAAACGGCGAACAGCAGTTGTGGAGACGCATTGCTTGGAAATGTTTACTACTACAACAGTGTGTGCCACGCTCTGGAGAACAAGGAGGCATTCCCGCCATCGACGGCAAGTGTGGGATGGGTTTGCTTTTCCGTCATCGACGGCAAAGGCTAAAAACGTTGCTCTAACCACGTCTATGGAGACTGCATGCTTGGAGAGGGTGTAGGATTTGGCATCGACAGCAAGGTAAAATAGGGTTTTTTGTCCGTGTGTCTTGGTGATGGTGTACAGTAGCATTTTAGTGCTTTTTTCCGTCGTCGACGGCAAGGTATAAGAAACAAAACTGACCAAGGTTTTGTGGGAATGGATTGCTTGCAAAGTACGCGTACAGTAGTGTGGGGTGATGTTTTGGAGGACGTAGCGGAGGCGTTTTCCATCATCGACGGCAAGGTAAAGTTAATCTATATATACCAGGTATGTGGTAAACTAATAAGAAACAGCAGTGTAGTCGTTTCCGTATATATATTCGTTATTTTTTCTCCATCATCGACGGATTAGTTTTTGGTCCTTTCGTCATTTTTGACAACGATTTTCGAGGACGAAGTACTTACCAACAGTCAGTGTGGGTTATTTCATAGTTCGATGCGAGTCGACGAGGGAAGGGCCGAGTGTTCTCCCGATGAAAAGGAAGGCACGTACCGTAGTGGGGCGAGGGAGGGGGGAGAAGAGCCCGCTTGGGCACCTTGGGCTTGAGTTACGCTTAGGGAGGGAAAAAGAGGAAGAAAAAGTGCGAAGATAATAGATGGGAAGAGCAAAACCAAAAAAACGACACCCGAGCAAAATCATCATACTTCATACCGGTAATTCCTGCTGTGCTCATCCTACGTAGCAGCCAAAACAAGCCATTGGAATCGCAAGTCGGCGTGCACAGGTATCAAGCCCACACCGTTACATTTCAAGACCCGCGAATGAAACCGAGTTCACCGCATACCGCCAAAGGAAACCAAAGAAGGTACAAAATCCGAGGGAAACAAACCGCCAAAACGTTCCAAGAACTGTACCCGTGTTTTTGGGGACACACTGCCCCCTTTGAAACCAGGGTACCGCGAGAGCAGTACCTTCATTGATGGATACATGCGTGCTGCAGTCAAAGAGAAGGGTTCGTTTCCAATAATTTGACGGCTAGGTAATATAGAATTGCGCCAACGTTTGTGAGGACGAACTACTTGGACTTGAATGTTCGAAATAGGTCGCCGTGCTAAAAGGACACACGAAATGTACCTTTAACCTGGCACCTTTTTGGCGACAAACTTGCCGGTATGCGCGTAGACGAGAGCCGCCTTTACGACAGTTCTGAACTATTTTGTCGATAGGTTAAAAGTACATGAAAACCGGGGAAGTTGGTTGGCCCACGTCCGCTTCATAGTCCGTTTGACCACTTGCAAAAGGTTAACCAATAGCTCACCCAAACTAAGCCTTATAACACTCTCCCCCCCTGAAACGGCGGGATAGCAGGTCGGCCGGATATACGGCGGACCTCTGTCAATATCCAAGCCGTTTCATTTCCTGGGGATACCAGGAAGAGTATTTTTCAAGTTCGACATGGGGAAAATCTGAAAAGTTTATTGTTGTGGACGGTGGGGATCGAACCCACGACCCAAAAAACCCATGGTCCTGCCGACGACGCCATTTGTTAAGGTATTAGTGGGGTATTAGTCCGTTTGACCACTTGCAAAAGGTTAACCAATAGCTTACCCAAACTAAGCCTTATAACAACACTGCTTTTTTCAAACCCTATGCCCTTCCCCAACCCTAACCCTATAAGCCCTAACCTGACCCCAATCCTACCCATAGAACTTTGTCCGAAACAAATCCGAGCTTTTTTTGTCGAAAACTTGGTCGACCACAATAAAACTCAAGTAACAACATTTTCCCGATTTCAGTACTGCTGTATCCCACTGTAGATAAAAAACTCAGACGTGCCGGAAAGGCTATACTGACGTAGACATACACCGGTTTTCTGTGGTATCACTGGTATTGTCTGGGGGGATTTATTTTTTGCAGTGGGCCGCGCTGGCCAAATTCCTGCATCTACGGGTACTTGTATACTAACTCTTGCGTATATTTTCCCATTATTTTTGGTAATCAATCGCTGTTTTCTGTTTTTTTCCCGTAGCGGCAAAATACTATTTCTGGTGTAATGGTGGCTTATGAATCACGCCATACGGACGCGGCGTACTTCCTGGGAAGGGATGGGTGATCATGTGGAAAACACTATACAAGCTTTTATGTCCTTCAGAACGCGAAAATTTTGCACAGGCAAATGTAAGCTCGACATAGCTCAGCCCGGTAGAGCGACAGACTGTAGTGGTCACCGTGGTTATCTGTTGGTCCTTGGTTCGAATCCGAGTGTCGAGATCTTTTACTTTTTTTTTTTGTGTGTGTGTGTGTGTGTTTTTTTTTTTCATTTTTTTTTTCATTTCGTTTTTCTTCTTTTTTTGACGTATACATACGAAAACGAGCACTGCTGTGCAAGTATTCACCCGAAATTCGTCGAACTCACGGCTGACCTCCTTCACTTTTTTTTTCGAAGGTATTATACTTTCAGAACAGGAGGCTGTTTTTTTTCGACAGAATTAAGATTTTTCGGCCCACATTCACCCTTGAAAAATGTGTACCTGGTACAATAATTCGTACTCTTCCCGATATTAAAGCCGGGGGGAGAAAAAACAAAATAAACCGCCTACCATAAATATGATAGAGCAGTATAGTGGAAACTACAGGAATACATTTATAAAGTAGATGTGATGTTTGATCTATTAATAGCTCAAAATTCCCCACCTAAAGTATAAATACCAACACTTACCATTATAGTGGACTAAAAATAGGACCCCTCCCAATAATAAACTCACCCATAGAGTATATTACAAGTACCAACAACGCAGCTTGCAAAGATGAGTATTGACCTGAAATTAGTCAAACTCACGGCTGACGTCCTTGAAATATTTTTTATAAAATACCTAGTACGCGGACCAAAGGAGCACGTTTTTTTTCGAACGCCATGATTCGTCTTACACCCCTCCTCTTGTCGGAACCCAGGGGGGGAGGGTATATTAAAATTAAGTGAAAAGATGTTGAATGGAAAAAAAATGTTCATGTCGTTTTCTGGATTAATACAGAAATCCCACAATACAATCGGATTTGTTTTTCATTTTGGCCTGTTTAGGAGTGTGTGGCGTCTTGGATTCCGTTCCGCGTGCTCCCCTAGCAGGCAGACCCCTCCCCCTTTCCAACGAAAGAAATCCCGGCTGGATTAGCATTATGGTGAAATACGTGGAAATGAGGTGAGCTTAAGCTTTGTTTTTCCCCATCCGGCGGAGTATAAAACGAAAAAAAACGAGAAAAATTGTATTTATTCTTCACATTATTCTTGCTGCACGTACGTACTGTAGAAATCACTCCGGTAAGAAAGAGGGTATATATGATAACAACAAATTCCTTGATGGGACCATTTTGGTGATAAGAAACGGCACGCCGAGATCTGCGAAACAAGAGAAAAACAAAAAATAGAAGAAAAATCCATGGGGGGCGGAGCGTCATGCTGAAATGTGTGTTGAACGTAATCCCAGGCACGAAAGGAATAACGAACAGGGGATGAATGGCGAAGATCTCGGTCGACGGTCTAGCTTTGACCCGTCAAGGGGTCTTTGGATTTATCATATTAGTTTAGTGCGTGGAGTTCCTTGCTTGACGGCTGTCCGTCAAGGAGCAACAGTGCCGTCAACCGATATATTTGGGTAGTGTGGCGATTTAAAAGGGCAGGCCGAGGTCTGCGAAAGAAGGAAGAAGCAAAAACCCGGCGGCCGTTCTGCTGCTGAAACGCGTGTAGAACGTACCCTCAGCCGCAGAAGAAACCCGGCCCGAGTCAAAACTCTGGATCATGGTATGTACAACGGGTCATGGGTGCTGCTGTAGTCGTCTTTCGCTTGCCGTCGCCCCCCTGGTGTTACCAGAAGCTTGGGGTTCGACACGGAGCTCGAGTTCTGTCAAGATATTTTTATGATCGCTGTTTTTTTTCGTTTTTTCTGTATATGAAGCAAATTACTATCGTTGTGAGTGGTGGTGGTGGTGGTGGTGGTGGTGGTGGTCGTGGTGGTGGTTATATATATTTTTTTGTTTGGCGAAAAAAAAATTTGGAACAATTTTTACAGCAACAAACCCGTCGAACTCACAGTCGACGTGCGTGAGATATGTTTGAACCCAGTACTGGTAGTACTGGTATGTGTTTTTGCTGTGCTGATATTTTCCTCGATGGGATCTAATTACCGGGCTCTCCCTCACATCTTCCTAGCTGGAATCTCATTGGTTGTTTTGTTTCCCTCGCATTTTCTCCACCCGCCCTACAATCTGATTGGTCGGCTGTTATTGCGCCGCCCGCCCGCAACAGGTGAACGGCATAGGAGGCATCAACGAAGGGGCTTTGGTTCAAGAATACCTCGACGGGACCGAGTACGTGGTGGATACTGTCAGCAGGGGGGGGGTTCATCGCCTCTGCGCTATTTGGGAGTACGACAAACGCTCCGTTAACGGGTACGGAAACTGCCCAGGCCCTTTAGAGCCCCCAAAACCCGTTCCTAAACTAGGTCCAAGTAATTTCTCCCTAAGCGGGTTTTTAGCTGAAAATGGCGTGCTGCAATGGGGATACACCCAAAATTCTGACGCCCCTCAGTTTGGAGAGAAGGGAACGCGTGCTACGATAAGAGGTAGCATTTTTTTGGGTGAGGCGTTTTCTGAAGGACGGGGCGGGACTCGTTTACCCACATTCGTCGGGAATTCATTTGAAAAAAACAACAAACTTTTTTCGTTGTATACCCCCGGGGGTGTGGGACTTCTTTGTCATCGGAAAGCACCGTTTATTTACTCCGAAATCGGTTATTGTATGGCTAAGCATAGCTCTTGGATGTCGCGGAAATAAAAATGGCGCGGGTCTGCCGTAGGTCGCGACAGACGATCTTTTTTTTTTTTTTTTTTTCTTGCACACTCTTTCTTTCCAGCTTCTGGACAAGCCGTGGTCACAGGTGTCATCCCTTCTCCTCCCCGGTTCTTGCCTTCAATTCTTATCGCGCATAGGGTTCAGCAATCCCACTGCTCGTCGATTGTTCATCGAGTGTTGCTAACTCACGCTCTCGCGCTTTCCGCAAGTCAATTTGTCCACAAGAAAAAGTCCCAACGAATCTATACGAGTATGCACTCGGCGGGGCTCGAACTCACGAAACTGACCTATACCAGGCTCGTGGATAACCTGATACGCCATCGGGGCGACCGGTACCCAGATCTATCCCCACCTGGGGATCCAGATCATCCAGGGAATATCTGCGTGGTCTCGATCATGTTACCGGGCGGGAGCCGTACGATCTGCATGATCCAGCGCATGCTTCCGGGGGGGTTGGATCTGAACTCCACGTGCACAGATCCCGCACGACGTCTGATAACAGCAGCTGAAAGATCTACTGCTGCTGCTGCGGAGGACGATAGCAATCGGCACCTACAATACACACAAAGGCTATGCAATGCACTTTTTTTTTTTCTTAACCATAGTTGGATCTGATTCCGACGTTCCCCCGTAATACAGTGATTGATCTGTTCGAGTTGTGGGAAGGACAAGGTTGACATCGAACAAAAGTATCTTTTTTGTCGAAATCCGAGAGCGAAAACCGGCGAAAAATAAGAAATCCCACGGCATGGGCAGGAGGAGGAGACGATTGGCACCTTGAACGTTCAAGGGCGTCGAGTAGTCAGTCTGTTGGTCCAGTTCAGGAGCCCCGATGGTCACAGATAGCGTTGCGTTTTTTTTTTCTTTTTCTTTTTCCTCTGATCCTCTGTTGGATGGGGAAAAACAAAGCTTAGCTCACCACACTTCCGCACATTTTCACACACGTCTTTTATGTCAATTTAACTCAATTGTATTCGCAATCCAGCGCTAACTGGCGTATCCTTCAGTTGGCGTGGCAGCGATAACAACGCGAGCTGTCCCTACCGGCGGTCTCCGTCACTGCTCCAACAGCGCAAGCTGCCGTTGTATACGGATTTTTTTTTTCTACGAGTACCTCTGTCGAATCTCATGTCTTAACCCCTTTTAAGCCCAAAAAAATCCCCACGAACTGCTTTTCATTAGTAAAGGCGTGAAGTCAACCCAAACCCCCTGCCCCTCGGTCGTAATGCTTGTAGCTTTTTTGTTTTTTTCCTTTTTCCGAATGCGCATGTTTTCCGGCAGCGCACCACAGTATTTTGTGTTCCTTCAAGATGAAGCTATGTTCACCCCCGCGCCCCCTCCTCTTTCACCATGATTTCCACATTTTGTTTCTTCATTTTGTGGATAACAATTTTCGTCGGGCGGCGCCATCTTTGTGTAGTTCGGGATGAAGCTCACATCACTTCAATTTCCGGCCGCGCTAGCTATATGCGTACTTCGGGAGGCATCTAAGTCACCCCCCGCACCACTCTTTCTCAACGCCTCCATATTTATATTTTTATTCCATTGGATATTGTCCGGCATGTGTGCATTTGGGGGTGAAGCTAGGTCACCCCCCCCCCCCCCTACCCCCCTGTCACAAAGCCTCCCTAATTTCCCTCCGCTGAGTTTCCGGCAGCCCCCTCTCTGTGTTTGTCGAATGACTGTCAACACCTAAGCCCCCCCCGCCCCCCCCCCCCCCGTCCACAATGCCTCCATCTTGTGTATGTGTGTTTTGTATATATATATAAAATGTATATTCATTAACTGGATTTCCGGCAGGGCCGGCTTTTGTTCAGCAGTTTGGGAGGTATCTGCGTCACCCCCCCCCCTCCCCCGCTTTCTCGACACCTCCGTTTTTTTTAACTTACTTTTATTGTATATTGTTCACGCAGCGCGAACTTTGTGTACTTCGGGATGAAGCTGATCTCGGCGAAGGGGGACAGGGAGAGGGAGATCGTCGACTACGCCCTCAAAGTGCTCGGTGAGATATTTTTTCATCAGCAATGCTACCGTTCTGTCCGGAAATATGAGCAACAATAGTCGGACATTGATAGCTAAATATAGTCTCGATTATATTTCCGGAGAAGTGTGGCACACCTTTTTTTTTAACAAAGTTCCTCTAATTGAACACGTTAGCTGTGAGTTCGATAAATTTTAGGATCGATATCATTTTTTGCAAGCTGCGTGATACACCGGCCGCTCGTTTGCCCTACGGATAATGCGAGGGTGAACATCAGCAGCAAATTACAATACTGCTAGCTACTACACGTACCCTCAATTCATCCCCGGGTATTGTGTCAGCTAGGGCTAGGGTTATTAGTGTCCGACTATGTTTTAACCACTTTTTTGGGTTGGGGTTTAACCCCTTTAGAGCCCCCGAATCCCTCCCCGTACTAAATCCAAGTAATTTTGTCCCCCCCAAAAGGGTTTCCAGTTGTAAAGGGGTTAATAGAGAACCCCGATCTAGGCACAAGTGACCGCTGCTTTTTGGTTCTTGGTCACCTGACCAGCTTCGGTTTGTAGATCATAAGTAATAAGCTCCACCCTTTCAAAGTTTGGTTAGATGAAGCACCGGCCAGGACTCGAGGGAGTTTATTCAGGACGGGGGGTTACGTCTTCGATTTTGTGTTTTTCGTCGGTGTTCTTATCTGTTTGGTTTTTTTTTTTTTTTTTCATGTCTCAAGCAAATTCGGATTCTGGATTTTCTTTTCGTTTTTTTTTGTTTGGAGAGTGTTGTTGGAACGAGCGCTCCATCCCTTGCCAGTGGTCAAGTTGGGTGATGATAATAAAAATGTCAGTGTGTCAAAATCGTTATCGTTTTAGTTTTTAGTATCAATATTTGTATTGTTTTCGTGATCGTTATCGCCCATTGCGTTATCGAAGTTGTCCTCGGTCCAGGACGCAAATATTTTCTATTAATACCACCGGCCCCCGCCTGGTCGTTACCATCATCAATGTCGTTGTCAATGTCCTTGTCAATATCATTGGTCAGTATCAATATCGTTTCCATTTGTCCTTAATAACACTTTTGTAAAAGTCGGCGTCGTTTGAAACAGCCAATATCATATCGTTATCGATACCGTTGTCAATATCGTATCGTTACCGCTATCGGCGTCAATATCGTTATCGCTATCGTTGTCGTTGTCGTTATCGCTATCGTTATCGTTATCGTTATCGTTATCGTCATCGTTATCGTTATCGTCCAGACCCGATGGGAGATGTCCACGGCCCAGGACACGTGGAGACTACAGCGGGGCCCTGCTGGTCGTCGTCATTTTTCATTATGCTGATCAATATCGCTATCGTTATCAATATTGCTATTCATGTTCTTATAAATGCATTTGTGAATATCATTTATTTTTGAATGTTGTTATCAAACTGAATATCACTATCGCTATGGTTATCAATATCAATATCGGTATCGTTTTCGTTTTCATCCAGACGCGATGGGAGTTGTCCACGGCCCAGGGCACATGGAGGTGAAATATACTGCTACGGGACCCTGCCTTGTGGAAGTGGGAACTAGGTGCCATGGAGGGGAGGGGACTTGGCAGGCCATCGCTGACGAATGCCTCGGCTACAATCAGGTTTGTTGCTGTTGTCGTTGCTGCTCGTTGTCGTCGTCGTGGTCGCTGTTTTAATAATTATTGTTTTTGGCGGACATGCCATTGAATGATGAATGCCTCGGCGACAACCATGTCTTTCAGGCCTGTTGGACTTGTTTTTGCTCTTGTTCTAGTTATCTTCTTGTTCTTGTTCTTGTTCTTGTTCTTGTTTATATATTTAAAAAATGAGCGAGCGGACGAAATGAAACGGTCAAACGAACGAAAGGATGCACGAACATTTGAATGCATGAACGAACCAACTCAACGAACGAACCCGATCCTATCTGGTGCTGCTGCCGCAGCAGAGCGACACGAGCTTCAACGCCTACCGCGAGCAGCCCCTGCTACAGGAGGCAACAATGCTTACGAAAGCGTGTCTTAATGAATGAATAAATTCACAAATGTATTAATGAACGATGTTTTTTTTTCAAGAAACAAAACGCGAACGAACACAATCCGGCATTTTTCAATGAATGGACGCGACCTTACGATGCCTATCTAGATCCACCTCTTGTTTTCATCTTGTTTTTCCCCATCCCATCTGTTATATTCGCACACTTCCTTTCTCCCTCTCCCTCCCCAGAAGTAACTCAGACCCGGGGTCACTAGTCAGGCCATTCTTCCCCCTTCCCCAGTGCGGCTCGCGCCCCCTTTCGTCATCGCGACAATGATTCAGTATTTTCTTGCCTCGTCTACTCGCGTCGACCGTCTCAATGGCAGGCCGTGCTTTTGATTTTGTGGGTGACCTATTGCATGGACGAGTACAAAAGTCAAGGAAATACTTAGTACGAAATTGTGAAGGGATCGTTCAGGAATCATTAAGGACTGGGTGAAGGTTGCGGGGGTATTCCCTGGGGGACGTTTTGTGGAGTAGGCGTTTAGCCACAAAATACAACAAACGACTTGGAAATCAGACTGTAGTTTTACGGTCAATATATCTACTTTTCCTCGGATAACAAAAAACAAATTTATGCAAAATTAAAAAATTTAAGTATACAGTTCTGGAGCTTAGCTTTTTCTCACGGCTTTTTCCACGGGTTGATCCGGCCCGAGCCGTGAGATTTTGAAAATCTCCTGACCTGACCCGACCCGACCCGACCCGACCCGACCCGACCCGACCCGACCCGTGAGACACCGACAACCAATCAACCAGCCAAAAAATATATCAATTCACGCGATAATTAATCTGCGAACAGAACGGACGAAATGAGCGATCTGACCAACCAACCCGACCCGACCCGACCATACCCGACGTTTTCTTTTTTTTCAGATCGACATGACCTTCAACGCCTACCTCGACCAAGCCCAGTGGGAAGCCATGCCGATGCGGCCGATGGAACTCAAGAAGGCTGGCAGGGAAGTGTTCTTCGTTTCGAGACAGAGCGGCATGCTTAGGGCTCTACCCGGACTCAAGGAGATTAAGGAGTTCCAATCCTTCCGCCGCCACGAGGTAGGGGGCGGGGGGGAAAATTGGGTGGTAACGGGGGGGACCGAGGGGGGGGGGGGGGGGAAGAAGGAGAGGTGGGCAGAATACTGATGAGTAGATAGGTAATGGGGGGGGGGTGGCGGAGGGTGTACTAATTTGTTGCTTGCCTTGGTAATTTGACCATTGACCACGCATCCTTGTCGAGACGGAGCACCGTTCCTACTTCTGATAGAGTCACCTCCAACGTTTGGGCGCCCAGTACGCATATTTCCTTTGTTACATAGAACAATGCTTATGTTATCTCCTTGCCGTTTGCGGGGGGGAGAGGGCTTAATAGGAGGGAGAGGTGGGAATAATAATGGTGGATAACGGGAGGGGGTGGGGGAGTTAAACGGGGGGTTGGGAGGCGGGGAAGATTCGGCAGTTCCAGTCTTTCCGCCGTCGGGAGATGGGGGTGGGGGCGGGGTAGGGGTTGATTAGGCGGAGGGGAGGGGAGGCCAGATGAGATAACGATCGGGTATTGGTGGAGGAGACGAGGGTTAAGGGTTGCGGAGGAAGGAATAACGGTCTAGGGGAAGGGAGGGAACGGTGGGTGGGGAAGTGGAGGGGAGGGAAGGTGGGGAGGGGCGTGAGGAGGGGGCGGGGGGGCAGGGAGTTATAATCCACTGTTCAACCATGAGCGGCTTTCTTCCCCCTCCGTTCTTGTGTACCGTACGAAGCATGTGCTACTAAAGGAGAGGATTATGGAGGGTCGGGAACCGAACCAAGAAATGCTTTTTTTCTGGTGTGTAGGGCATAAGGGTGTGTGCCATGTATCGATCTCTGTCACGCGCAGGAGGGGTACCTCGCCCCGGCAGGGTACATTTGTCCCTATCGAAAGCGCCCTCCCGTACGAAGCAACAGCATGAATTAAAAACAACTCCCTTCCCGGACAGGTAGCCGCCATGCGGCGAGACCTGATGCCCAAGACCATAGACTGCTTTATGCGGAGACCGATACCGTAAACCGGTGTCTAGCTTCGATGTTTCAATACATCCAAACAAATTGATAGGATACATCCGAAAATTGATACCTGGTACTATGTATCTTACGATTGATTTTTTGCGATTTATCGATTTTTTGATGCGATGTATCACATTTGTCGTTACATGTGTTCCGAACTCACGCACACATGTGATACGTGATGCAATACCCCAACAGGTGGCCGCCAAGCCGCGAGACTTCGTGCAGAAGACGATCGACTGCTTCACGCGGCCGGGGTCTGCCCAACTCGTGCACGAGGACGAAGACATCGTCGTCAGAGGTGAGGCGGTCAAGTCGCGGAGAGAAATTGATCGCGGGAGGAACTGCGCGATGTTTTGCCCCGCTCAGCTCAAAAGAAACTTTTGCTCTTATCATCACCCGACGGCCCTCTGTACAACCAAGCCGTGGGCTGTCAAGTCAGTGTACTGAAATACCTGGTGCAGTATGGAAACTCCAAGAATTAAGTCCGCGGGTTTGGCACAGCCTCTAGTTTATCGCTTTCTCTCCGTCTCTGTGCCACTCAATTAGCTATTTCCTCTCCGCCCCCTCCCCCTCCCTATCCCACTACCCCTCCCGCCAACCCCCCAATCCCTTCCCATCCCTCGACCTGTCCCCCCTGCCCTTTTTCCCCCTTCCTACCCCCTCTCCCCCCCCCCTTTAGAGCACTTCCTGTATCTACTGTTAGGAACTGTTGTGCTGGACCTGTATCTATAGAGTACAGATCTGTATCTATAGAGTACAGATCCAGTCCAGGACTTACGACACATGCGCTAGATATTGCAGGTCGTACGGCTCCCACCGTGTAACCTGAACGAGCTAGACCATGCAGATATCCCATGAAATATTTAGATCGTCAAGTACGGACCGGTGATCTGTTCGATGTGTGGAAACATTAGAGTATGATCGGGGTGCGATCTATTGGAGAAGAGGGGGCTTGTTCGGCTTCCGGGTGCCGAGTATAAACTAAGCTATGAACTCGTATGGGCTGGTCGGTGTTGCTTTGTTGGGTTACTTGCACGATGGCTACTTACTTTTTTTTTTTTGCAGGTTTTGTAAGAGTTTGGTCCCTCTTTTCAACTTGCGACACCCCCATTGCGAAGGGAAAGCTTAACCTTAAAAGCTTGTACTTTATTAAATCCTTCTAACAGCGTCAGCTGTGCGTTCCACAAATTTAGGGTCGATACTTACCTTTGCAAGCTGCGGGACACACCGGCCGCTCTTTTTTACAGGATGTACTATCCTTCAAATGTGTATGGCTCCTATACACCCTGCCAGGGCGAACGTCAACAACAAGAAGTATCAATAATAATAATGGTAGCTGCCATACTGTTTAGACATTGATTAGTTCATTGTTATTTGCCGTGCGTCGTTCGTGCTGTTATTTTTTATTTTTGGTGGAACCGAGCAGAGTACGAACGGGTGAGGTCGTTGGAAAAGAGGGGGCTGTTCGACTTCGAGTTGGTGTGTCCTACTCCCCTGCCGACCGCAGCCGTTGTCGTCGTCGACCCTTTCTCGTCCGGCTCTATCCTCGCCGCACGCGTGTTGCACTACAAGCTCCGACTCGTAATGGTCTTCTCAGAGGTAAGGAAGGGAACGGGGGGGGGGTACGAGGAATACTGCGATGGGTACGAAGTTTTTTGTTTTCGTTTGTTGGTGTTTGTGTTGGTGTTGGTGTTGGTGTTGTTGTCGACGTCGGAGTCGGAGTCGGTGTCGGTTTTGGTGTTGGTGTTAGAGTTGGAATTGGTGTCGACCGTCGTCGTCGTCGTCGCCGTTGTTGTTGTTGTCGTAGTGGTCGACCCGTTCTCTTCCTTTCCACGGTCACCGCCCGCGTAAAAGAGCACATGCTCTGGCTCGTCATGGTTCCTGAGAGGTGTCGGGGGGGGGGGTCAAGGTTCGACATTGATTTTTTGTTGTTTTTCATCTTGATCCTCTAGCCGTTTTTTAAGGTCTTCTTCAAGCTTTTAATCTGAAGCGCTGCACCATAGTACACGATACGACTCGCGATTACCAGAGGCTCTTATGGGGAGGGGGCGGGGCGGGGGTAACACACCGGTTTTCTCTTATTTGGTTGGTTTTGTTTTGTTAATTTCGCGTTATTTTTTTTAAATCCGGTTTTGGTGTTCTTGTTTGTTTGTTTGTCGTTGTTTCTGCTCTGTTGTATTATCACATTTTTGCGGTTACGTGTCGTTTTGTTTTGCTCTTTCCATCCCAGATGGACTCCTCTATGGCCAGCCTGGTTCAGCAAGGCACCTCCCTGACACCCGACATGACCATTCAACACGACGACCTCCACGAAGATCCAGAGATTGCCATCCACCAGACCCTCCAGGTGTGTCTTAAGTGTGTTCTTCACGCTACTACATATGAAGGAGCCAACGGTACCGGGAGGAATGTGTTGCGCATGTTCTTCAAATTACCTCGAAGGAGAGCTAACGGTACCGGGCGCAGGGGTGTGGGTTGCTGGGCTGGGCACAACTTTCTTGGTCTTCTTGTAAGTTTATTATGGTTGATCTGACTCCAGGGGTGCCCTTCAGACAGGGAGGGAGAGGGGGAAAGTAGCTCCAGATAGTCCTACACCGGACACTACCGGTGTTCAGTTACACGGCGGGGAGTTGCAGTTGTAGGGAGGGGTGCGGTCGATCTTGTTGGGACGCGTGCTACGGTAGAATAAGAGCGTTTTCGCTATTAGTAGTATTACAAATCCAGAAAAACTTTACTTTCTTGGGGCGAAGTACGTATAGTTGCTATTAATCATGTCATCATAGACAACAGTTTGCTGTTGGTGTTTCACCCTGGCAGCATCCACGGTGGAGTCATCTCTCTTCCAACCATACACCGCGTAGAAAAAAAACCGGGTGCGGCCGGTTTATCACGCAGCATGCAAAACATGATATCAACCCTGAATTTTTGTGGAGCTCAACTAGCTGACACCCTTTTTTTCATCAATTAAATAAAGTTTTTTTTTTTAAATTCCCAATGCGCCCTGAATCACGGGGTGGATCCTTTGCCGAAAACCGTCGAAAATCCTTTCTTCGTTTGTTTGTCTGTTTGTTTGTTTGTTTTTGTCATTTTTGCAGTAGTTAATTCTTGCATACCCATCCAAATGCATCCGTTCATCTGGCAGCGCTTTCGGTTTACCAAAGAAAAATCAACACGACCGGTGAAAATCAATGGTTGGCGCTACCTGCACCGTAGATTTTGTCTCGGCGTCTCTTAATCATGTTGTACCCGAGGTTCACTCAACCTCTTCAGGGCCCCCCGAAGCCGTTCCCTGTACAAGCAATAAGTAGTTTCGTCCCCAAAAGGGGTTTCCAGTTATAAAGGCGTTACACCGGAATGAATATTTTGAACGAGGTAGGTCTGGTATTGCCGTGCTAAGCTTTTTGACCGCTCTCGAACCGATATAGCTCTTGAGCTGTGACAACGTTTCTCGATTAGGTCCCCGACCCACCCCCGGTCGGCGTCGGTTGAGTGACAACGACGCCGTAGGACACGTCTCTCTCTCTCTCTCTCTCTTTGCGTTGAGCTAGATCGCCAGGATGCTTTTTTTTTTTTCCCTCTCTCGCGTTTTTATGCTTTGGCGGTAGCCAAGACGGCGGTCGAGTTAGATAATGTTATGCGAAGTGGACACACTCTTGACTCCGAGCAAGGGGGATGGTATCATGTAGTGCGCACGTGTGTAAGGCATCGACGAGGCAGTGGAATAGTACCCCCCGTTTGTCTCGGAGAAAGTGGCCGCACCGGGAAAACAAGTTAAACAATTCGAAGCTGTCATCATCCATGTGCATGAAAGTACGCACAAGGCATGGAAGTCGGTCTCAACCAAGTGGTTTTCAGTTTGGATGCGGCTCACCCGTCATATGGCTCACCGAACACCTCACGGCGCTTCGCGCTTGGTGCACGCGATGTTGTTTGCCTGGGTGGTGAAAAAACCCGACGTGCTCCGTCCCGGTCTTGCAGGGATGCGAGGGTCTACTGTCATACGACTACGTCTATGCGTGAAATGAGTACACCCCCCCCCCCCGCCTTCTTCCCTCGCCTTCTATTATCCCCCCCCTGTATTCTATTGTTGACCCCAACTCATACCAAACCAAACCAAACCCAACCAACCAATTTTGTTTTGTCTTGTGTTTTTTTGGTGCAACACCGCTTCGTTCGCTGTTTCTCGGCAGTCTCTTCTGGAACTCCCCCACCCGGTAATCGCCGTCTTGGCCGGAGCCGAGACGGGGGTGGAGCTGGCTGACAAGCTGTCGGCTCGCATGGGCAACAGGAACAACGGGGAGGATCTTACCCTGGCGAGGAGGAACAAGTACCTCATGGGGGAACAGGTATATCGGAGTGGGTGCTGCGCTGTCATAGTGTAACATTTGGAAGCGACATTTTATTCGATACCTGGTAGTTTTTCGCGAGTGATGCGATGTTACAGCTCATGCCGCACGTTGTCGGATGGCAAACATGATAGTAGATACCAGGTATAAAATATAATAGTACTAGTAGCAATAGCAGTGACGGGGGTAGGACCTTACCTTGAGAAGGAGCAACCGCCCCATATGGGGGAACAGTTGTGGTTCTTGCGTCATGGTCCATTCCCGGTATACAAGAGCGACGGTATTGGAACAGTTGGGGGTCTTGCGTTATGGCCTATTCCCGGTATACAATCGTGACGCTATTGATCGCAGTTGCATCAGCAGCGGCAGTTGAAAGAAAATGCAGCATTGACACGTTTGTTGTCGTACATATTATAAGGGAATGCAACATCAACCAAGTGAATGCAACATCAACCAAGGATATATAACCAAATATATAAGGGAATGCAACATTAACTAAATTTATATAATAACTTCAGGTAAGGAGCTGTGGGGTCCGCGCCGCTAGGCAATCTTTGGCGAGCACCGTCGAGGAAGTCGGAGCGTTTCTCGACGATTGGAACCCCGTTTCACCTTGGAAGGCGGTTGTAAAACCGTTGGATAGTGCCGGTTCCGACGACGTGTTCCTCGTGGAGAGCAGAAGCGAGGCGGAGGAGCGCTTCAAGTTCATCGACGGGAAGGTTAGCCGTTTTCGTATTTTCTTTCGCCTGAAACCTGATGCCCGCCCCTGTCCACCTTTCACCCATTGTCCGCTCCCCACCAGCACCAATGTCCTTCAAAAATTTGCGCCCTGGTCTTCTCCTGCCCCCTCTCCTCCTCCCCGCCTCCCCGCCCCCCCCTCCCCCCTCCCCCCCCCCCCTCCCCCTCCCCTCCCCTCCCCCCCCCCCCCTCCACTCCTTCTCCAAATCTCCAATAATAGGTGAACGGCTTGGGAGGTGTGAACGAGGGTGCCCTGGTGATGGAGTACCTAGATGGGGCTGAGTACGTCGTGGATAGCGTTAGCCGGGATGGGGAACACCGGATTTGCGCGATCTGGGAATACGACAAGAGGACGGTTAATGACACGAACTTTGTCTACTTCGGAATGGAGCTACGGTCGGTCACGTCTAAGGTTTGTGTGCGTTGTTGTTGTTGTTGTTGTTGTTGTTGTTGTTGTTGTTGTTGTTGTTGGCCGAATTTCAAGTATGTTGTTCCCATAATAGGATTAAACTGTTTTTAAAGGTTGAAAATAGATCTGGCTACTACTGTGTAACCTATTCCCATGTCCTGTGTATTCCCATTTTTGTGTGCTTTTATGTTGTGTTGATCTTCCAGGTGGAGCAAGAGTTAGCGGAGTACGCGCGGAACGTCCTTACCGCGATGGGCATCGAGAATGGCCCCGGCCACATGGAGGTACGGTGCGGCATGGAGGCCTCAACGCATATAACCAGGAAACAGTATCGATGGTGTTCCACCGGCAATGCAGTTGTGTTTTAGCATCTACTTTCACTGTTAAATGGACTAAATACAAGGTCATCTTATATTACATTCTGACTCATGAAGACTTGCTAAAAACGGGGGCGACCGGTGTAGTAAGCAGCTTGCAGAGATGAGTATCGGCCCTGAATTCATCGAACTCACAGCTGATGTATTTTAGGGTAATTTTATACAACATTCTAGACTTACTTTTGCGTCTCTTTTGAGTCTGAAAGGGTGTCGAGATAACCAAGGGGAGTCGCCGACGTATATCCTTAATAACGAGGACGTTCACACCCCGTAACACGCGCAACTGGAGTATCGCACACAGCTTGCCAAGAAGAGCTTCGACGAACTTCTCGACCTCACAGCTGCAGTGTATTTTTGTTTTCTGATGAAAAGTTCGAGAGTATGTCTGGGCACATGGATGTATGGTTTAGTACGGTCCGGTAGGAGGGTTCAACGGATCTCTCGGGCTGACAGTACCGTTGGCGCTCGAACGGCAACATTGGCGTGCTGTCAATATTGAGTTTCATTAAAAAAGTTCAAGTACATTCAACTGCGAGGTCGAGGCTTTCGTTGAAAGTCATCGTACAGTGAGGCTATCTTTTTTATACAATTCACCCAGTTTTTCTCGAATTACACACATACAAAAAGCGACGTCAGCGTTAGCGACCGCTGGTCGAAAGCAGAGACCGCCGAGGGCGCATAAACCCTCAAATGTCGTGAACATGAGGACGACGCTCCCACATAAGCTTTTGTCCTTTTGAAATCTGGCACGTACTGTAGATGGCGAGGGGAATGCCACAAACGTAGAAAACGGCACCGCGCTCGCGCCCACGACGGAAGGAAAAACAAACGGTTAATACGTCCAAGCTTCCCTTTTCGGGATGTGGTTCGCTTGTTTTCCCGGGAGTGTCGCAAGTTGATTGCGGGGACGAGGGTCTAGAAAAGAAGTGAAGGAAAATCAATTAGCCATTGCGCAAGTGACCGGGCAAGCAACGCTGACCAGCCCAAACCAGTATACAGCGTAGTCCAGCAAGGTGAAACGGGGGACAAAACTCTAGTAATAACTGACCAAGAACAATCAGCCACCGCGCAAGCACCCGGCAAGCAACACCAACCAGCCCGAACCAGCTTATAGCTTGGTCTAGCAAGTTGAGAAGGGGACGTGACTCTAGTAAAAGATGGGCCACAGCACAATTAGCCACCGTGCAAGTAGCCGGGCAAGTAACACCGACCAGCCCGAACCAGTTTATGGCTTCAGTTTATACATGTACCTCGTACATATATTTGTAAAGGTTTTGGTATACTCTACCCCCCTGTCTTGGTCTCGGGACGTTGGGGTGAGGTATCCGCATTTTTTTTTTTGTATTTGTAGACTATTCCTTTTTGCTCATCCCTTTTACTTTCTCCGCACTTGTCTTGGTCGCACTTATCTTGGTCTTTTTCCCTCCCTAGACGTAAACTGAGATCCACGGTCATTCAGCAGGCTCTTCTCCCCCCTCCCCACTACGGCATGCACCTTCGTGCTTATCGCGAGAAGACTTCAGCACTTTGTTCCATCGTCGACTCGTGTAAAAGAAAAAAAAACAAACGTGCCCCCCAAAGATGGCCACAAACACAGGCTAATAAGCGTCCCCTTCAAAGAACACAAGCACAAGAACACGACTCAAGGACGAAAACACTACGGGCGGATGCAACGTTTATTCAATGACCCTCGATTCGAACTTCGATTCAAGCGACGCCACCTTTGCACGTGTCGGACAGATCGCGATGCTGCCTCTCCTACTGCAGATCGTACAGATCTTGTAGATCGTACAGATCTTTCGGTTGAGAAATGTGTATACATCATGCTTTACACAATACTACACATTATCATGTGAAAGCGTGTACAGATCACACAGATCGTGTACCAGATCGGGGCGCGTACAACGTGCTTCCAAACCCGGGCCAACGAACGTTAGACACGATCACACCGTATAGGCCACTACTACTCTGCGGGAAACATGTACAGATGATTCAGATTCAGATCCTGTAGATCAGCCTCGTTGAACGTTTGTACAGATTCACGTCCTGCCGATGGGCCTCATGGAGCCTTGTACAGATGATGGCAGATCTATGCGTGATGAGCTGTGTGATCTGTGCACTCATATGATCTGCCCGACTCTCACAACGTTACGGCGGCGAAACGCGGTTGCAACAGGTGAAGTACACGTCCACGGGCCCCTGCCTGGTAGAGGTGGGCAGCCGGTGCCACGGGGGTGAGGGGACTTGGCAATCCATCGCTGACGAATGCCTCGGATACAACCAGGTGGGTCATGAATGGAGGGAGGAAGGCGGAGAGGGAGGGAAGGGGGTAGGGAGGGAGGGAGGGAGGGAGGAAAAGACGGGGCAATGGGAGTGTGATGCGGGATGGAGTCGGTGTTGGGGAGATATTGCTGTTGTGCGTTGTGGTCGCGTTGTGGTGAGGATGGTGGTGGCGGTGTTTCGTGTTTTTTGCTGCGGTTTTGGTAAGATTGGACGTGGAAATGGGGGTGGGATGGACTTGTGGGGAGGGCGGGGAGGGGGTGGTGCGTTCGAAGCGATCATGTACGTTACTGCTGGTGTGATCTCGTTCCTCATGTTCGTCGAAGCCACTCTTCATCGTGCGCCCTTCGGAGTTTTTCGACCCGATGATCCTCACGTGGTGCGACATCATTGTGATAGTACATTTGTACGCCGTTTTATCGGCCGAGCTGTCCCCGTACTGACCCGCAAGACAGATAGCGCAGCCCAGTACATACTCCAAATGGGAAAACAAGCTAGGCGTAAAGTGGATAGTTTAGTTTGATCCACTGCATGCAGTCAGTTTATGTGATGATTCAAATAATGGTTTCTTCAAAATATAATTATGATCACAGTAGCAAAATAATTTCAAGCTTGTGTTTTTCGCTTTCCATTTCCCTCATTGGCTATTGACTATTGACTATTGGCTATTGACTATTGACTATTGACTATTGACTATTGACTATTGACTATTGACTATTGACTATTGACTATTGACTATTGACTATTGACTATTGACTATTGACTATTGGCTATTGACTATTGACTATTGACTATTGACGACTGACGCCCCTTCTTCTCGGGACTTACCAGATCGACGCCACACTAGACGCGTACATCAAGCCGGATGAATTCGAGAAGATCCCGATGGATCCCACGGCCATGAAGAAGAAGGGGAAGGAGGTTTTCCTCGTGTCTCGGCAAGAGGGGAGGGTAGCTCGCGTTCCCGGGGTCGACATCATCCGCGGCCTCGCCTCTTTCAGGTGCACTACTGTCGTCGCCATGGTCGTGGTTCATTAACGCATACTTGTAGACACTATTAAGTCCGCGGTCACAGCACAGGCCCCAGTCGCTCAAGCGGAAGAATACCCGAGGAAGGAATGGTGCAAAACCACAGTGGTGTGCCATATGCGCAACTACAGCAAGCCGTACGTTAGCCCAAAATAAAAAAATAATACCCGAGGGTCAGCGTACGTATCATCGACCAAGAACAGGCCGAAATCGACGTGGTTGTATCGGCTTGTCAAGGCCATTTGTTTTAGGGCTTGTGAATTGGCATCGATACATGTCGCCGGCTACTGTACAGTGGTAATCAGTTGCCAGGTACGGCGTGGCGTTTCGCAGAGGTGGACATGCCAAATGAGTTAGCGCGTTGTTTGTTGGCGTTACCGTTACGTGGGCACTACCCAACTGTCTCTCCATGCTCTGGTGATGAGCACGTCTTGGTCGTGATCCGGGCACCCGAGATCATAGTGTTTAGTACTGTAGTTGCGTATGGAAGTTTGTGGGGTTGTGTGTCTGTGCATCCGGCTGGCGCGTTTATGGCTCGACCTGTGGTATTCACCAATGCTCAGTAAATTTAGTTTTCCTTTTTTCCGCCACCCGGCCAAGAACTGCGTCGGCCGTCAAGTGCAGCCGACACGCTACCCGACTGATTTTCAACCGGCTGTGCCTGTAAAACCAAATTTTCGATTGTCCAAGGAAGCCCGCCCGCCGTTTTATGGGCACAACTTGGTGGACAACGTTCAGCTTTGTCTGCGTCGACGTCGTTGTTGTTGTTGGCGCCCACAAAATCTGCAACGGCAATATCGGTGTTAATTGTTGTGCCGCTACTGTTGGTGTTCCAGGACCTTGGAAATGAGCGCTCAGCCAGGGTCTTACCTGAAGAAGACGGTGGACTGCTTTACCAGGCCTGGTGCTGTACAGCTCGTACACGAGGACGCCAAACAGCTGCAGGCAGACTACCTCACGTAAGCCCCCCCACCCCCTCCCTTCCGCTCCCCTCCCCCCAACCCACCCCCCTCCCCGCCCCATGAAAACCCGCTTTTCCTGATAGAATCACATGCTAAAAATCGGTGCCTTGGGCGACCGCCCTCAGCAGTTCTCTCGCCTGTCAGACTACTCTTGGCCCTTAATTGCAGACGGGAAAAATATTTTTTTCGGGATCGATCCGTGGACTAGCTTTATGTGTCCTCTGTCTGCTGTTTTAACGTTGTTGAATTTGACCGCTCTTCTTCTGCGCACAACACGGAGTGAAGGCACAAACCAAGCTCCGATAGCCATATTGTGGTAGCTACGTACCACAAACACAGCAAAATCAGCCTTCAATCAGTCCTGCACAGAGCATCGAAGTACGTATAGCGGTACGTTCGTGTCGACCGGACAGCAGAGTGCGACAACGCAGGAAAGCAGACAAGGACAGGTGTTGCCGACAGCTAGCCGCCACGCACAAGTCTTTTATATTACCTGTGTTCCTCATTGTTGTTGGTTTTTGGGTCATGCGTCGGTTTTAAAGCCACCACCACCCACCTATTTTGTTTTTCAAGTACGGCTGATACCACTCAGACGTGTGTGACGGACCGCCGTCTAGACGTAAATATGATGTTTTTAGAATGGGACATATTAAATGTGACTGGCGTGACCATTGCCAGCCGTCTCTTTACTGCCACTTCAACCACGTGTTCCACTCTGCTGTGCGTGGATCCATTTTATGAAACTGCTTTTTCCACCCATCGACATCCAGCACACCCAGTGTCCGTGCCGATTCGTCACATCCTAGAGAGAGAAGAAAAAAGCTCTGCAGTCACAACCTTGAAGACATACACATATATCGAAAGGTCTGCAGCAAGGTACCGGGTACAGGCGGTGTACTCATGCATGTGATGTCCGGGTTGTTTTCCTGAAGCATGGCGGTGGGGCTCTTGGCATTTTCAAGTGCCCAGTTCGCGTCTACAATCAATCATGGAGTTCTGTTTGCGTCATACATTTTTTTTCCGATTTTCCCTTCCTGAGCGAGTGCAGCAGGCGGCAAATTCCCCCCGCGGAGCGAAGCTGCTTGAAAATACATAAATGACTCCCTCCCCCCCCCCCCCCCATTCCGCTGGAACTTGAATATTTTTTGCTCTGATACAAATACGTACATGCCCTCCATTCAATTGGAAAACTATTACATTATCCACAGGATCCGAGAGCTCGAAGACTCAGGTCTGTTCGAACTCGCGCCCGAAGAGACCTGGACAGACAACGACACTGCCGCCTCATCCAACGGCAAACACGCCTCGTTGGACGACCGCTCCCAGCGCTGCTCTTCGTCATCGGGAACAAGGACTCCCTTGGGGGGGACGGCGCCAGCGAGTCTGTGTGGGGGGGTGCGAGGGCCGAGAGACCGGTCTTATTCGAGCAACCCAGTGCTGGTGTAAGTTGTCAGTGGAGGGTGAGGGTGGGATCCGGGTGGCAGGGGTGGGACGTGAAGGGAGAGCTTGGGGGAAGGGGTGGGAGGTGAGGGTGGGGGTGGGACTGGGTGTGGGGTTGGGTGTGCGGCTGGGGACGGGGAGTTGGTATTGAGGAGGAGGGGGGTGGGGTTCGGGGACATGGGTGGGAGGTGAAGGTTGGGACTGAGAGGGGGGTTGGTGGTTAGAGGTAGGGGGCAAGAGCCTGGATGGAGGAATGGGAGGTGGTGGCGGGGGCGTGGGTTTGGGGGGCGTTGGTTTGGTTTGCGAGGGGTGTGGTGGGGTTGGGATGGGTGGGGAGGAATCGGGTGAGGTGGGTTCGGCTGGGGGTGTGACGGGCGGGGTGTGTGGTGGGGGTTGTGGCGCGAAGTTCGCCGCGCCGTATTTATGTGGGATCGGTTTTAGTTACGGGTGGTTGGTTTTTGCACCGGCCTGATTGTATCATAGTGGAAGTGTGCATGCATGGGGAGAAGGTCGTAGGCTGTGTTGTTGTATGTTTATGTCATCAAATATAATATGCTGGGGTGAGGAAGGGTGGGTTGAGTGCGGGGTGGGGTGGGGTGTGGGTAGTGGTCGCAACCGGAGGAAGGCGTGGTTGAGGAGGACGAAGACGGTGGGTGATTGGCGTCTGAGTAATCCGAGTTTTGTACGAGGAAGACGGGAGACGGTAGTCAAGTACGACTCAAGAATGTCGAGTTTTCTACGAGAAGTTGGATGCGTGTTGGCTGTCGGTACGTCTTTGATATTCCTGGAAATACCTGGATAAAGAAGACGGCTAGTACCTGTCCGGTGGATTGCTACGTTTACGAGCGCGCTATCGGACAGGGCCGTGTTTGATTGATGCACACGATGGTTTAGTGGGTTGGTAGGGATGATGCCCATCATGGTGCTGTTGGTTTTCAGGGGCATGGAGCGGGAGGGGGGGTACGGACAATATCCCGATTTGGTTGAGTGTAGGCTGGTTGGCTGACTTTGTTGGCTTGCTGACGTTCTTACCGGGTGCGCCCTGTGTGAGTAATCCGTGGTGTTTGAAATTTTGATACTTTATTGCCTTGGGGTTGTTAGGGAAGTGGTGGACTTTTATTCTTCGACTGCCGAGAAAGTGGCTTTAACCTTGACATACGATGTAAAATAGTTATTAAGCTGGTTACCTTCGCCTTTTTTTTTCGGATGGGTGGGTGGGGCGTAGGTTGGGCTGATGCTTCGAAAGTATGTGTCAGGATCAACGGGGGGGGTACTCGTTTGTTGCTTGCCTTAGTCATTACCATTGACCACGCATCCCTCGAGACGGAGCACCGGATAAAAGGGGGGGGGGTGGGCTAATGCTTGGGTCCTTTCCAACGAACGCAAACGATCGAGATTTGCGACAAAACATGACGATTCCTGGTAGTCTATCTCGTTTCGTCACAGAACATCGCGATGCGTGAAACATTTTCAAATGGGCGGCACGTCAAGTTTCGTTTTGGTTTACTTTTTTTGTGGCGAGTCGTGACATCAACTTTCCCCCCCCTTCTCATTTCGCAATTTTGTTTTATTGTCAAAACATGACGCTTCCTGAAAAAGTCAGGTTTTTGTTTTGACGCGTTTCGCGAGACATGTTGTGTTCGTGTTAGTGTTGCCTCCCAGGGAGGGGTACATTATGTATGTTACGGGGGGGTTGGGGCGGGGGTTATTTTAGGTTGAATAGTTGCAATAAGACAGGGACTGATTGTTTCCGCTAATTCACCTCGACTTGTGAGCGGCATATCGAGATTCAATTTGTCGGAAGGTATCTCTGCACCGATTTTGACCTCATGTGGAGCCACGTGGTGAAGGGGCAATCCTCGTCCGGATACCGGGCACACTTTGCGAACGCGATTTTTCTGTTTATACCACCCACAAACATTGGGAGTCCGATGTGAACGAGGCGGTGGATTCACCTTGTCGAGAGGACCGTACGTCCCTCGAAAGGACCCTTACGTTTTCGTGAGTGGGGGCGCGCTTGGCTCGTCGGGGCCAAGGCAAGCCCTCGCCAACGGACAAATGTTGGTTTGCATGTCTGTTAACATATGGGGGTAAGTATACTTTATTATGAGCACAAACTCGTTGCCGTGGGACAGACATGCCCCAGGCAAGAAGAGAAAGGAGGCATTTTGGTCTTAGTGAGACGAGGATTCGAATACACGCGAATTCGTAGGCAGCGGAATCAAATCGGGAAAATCGTGTTGGAATGGTTGATAGGCGGAAGACGATTCTGGGTTACACGTTTTGAAATGTTTTTTATTGCCGTTGATTTTTGGCCGGATTCGGGGGGGGGAAGCGGAGGGGTACACCTCGCCATGTTGATTTTTGTCTGAACGATTTATTTTCCTTTTTTCTTTCCGGGTTAGTTCTGACTGGCGTATCGAATGACCACGGTCGATTGATTGATGGATGGATGGATGGGTGGATGGATTGGTGTCTCCTTATTTTCTACTAGTATTTAAGGAGTGTGTGCAGGAGGAAAAGACAATGATCTTTACCTTGTGCAAATGAACTGCCTGCGCGCGTCGGGGGGGGGTGGGATGTGCAACCGTTCGTCGCTGGGTTGTCGTTTCGTTAGCAACCTGATTTTGTGTCCGGTCATTTTTTGACCGAGACCTCAGCGCCGTACGGAATGCTTCCTCCGTAGCGTGGCGCTGAGCAGTGGACAAGAGACGGACATAGTGCGGTGTGGCGCTGCGCTGTGTGATTGTAGCTGACCCTAACGAAGGTTTGAATACGGGTGGAGAATTTAGTTCGGAGATGGTGGTAATAATGCCGGATCGGTGCCACGACCAGTCAGGCATAGGACAAATTATGTGCCTGTTAGTTATATTTAAGAACTTCATCTGTCGGTTGAATACAACCTTTGAAGCTGTTCTTGTTTTGCAACACCTTTTAGGGAAAATTCCTACGCGGAACATGATTTTTAATCACCTTTCGAGCGATTTTCCTCTACGACTTTCGAAGCAACGTTTCACGCAATCACTCTCCACTGACAACCCCGGCGAGCTTTTTATTTTAGCTGTACCACCCCCACAGCGCCCGCACCCATGCACGCTGCACATCACCCGCCACAAGATGGCTTTTGTCGGGCCCGCGCCTGCTCTCAGCTGTTGGCGTGCGGTACGAGACGGGCTTCAAACCGAATATCAGCACGATATTGGCTTCAAACCGGAGATAACCTCTGTGTGAGAGCTGGTTGTGATACATGCTATGAAAGTTCCGTTCTCGTCGTTCCAAACCCGATCGACCCATATACCAGGTAAACATTGTTCAACAAAAAGTCGCCTTACGGCATAGTTGGGACTCATGAAGGGTCTGCGTGCTTTTTTCGTCCTTGGTCCGTATCGTGCCGAACAACGACGACGGGAAAAAAAACGCAGTCCCTCGGGACGGGCTAGTCCTTTACTTTCTCGGCGCGCTCTTCCTATTATCAAAGGCCAAAGTGTTCGTGATCCCGGCTGATCTGCTCCCTACTGCTTTAGTTGGAAATCACGTCCATCAGCTGCGGGCAAGCACTATTTACATCGTTCTATTTATAATTTTCTAGCTCTTCGTGTTCTGCTCGGGTTGGGTTGACCCATCGTGCGACGTGCGATATGCTTGCTCCGTGGATCCAACCACTGCGAGCCCCGCCGCACCACCACCGTCTGCGAGCCCCGTGGCACCACCGTCGTCCGACGAGCCGGGCTTGCATGCTACTGATGTACAGATGTGGTTATTCCTTCTGCTGGGATTGATTGTTCACGCACATTCAGAGGTGTCCGTTAACGTACATGACTATGTGATGGTTAGCGGGCGTGCATGATAGTTCCTTGCACTTCACAGGTCTGCCATACAGCTGCCATGAGAGCATAAACGCGCTTCCAGAGAGAAAACGATGTTAACAAAACTTACTGGCTAGCAATAGAAAGACAAGAGGCTGACGTTATCATCCACGACCAAATATCCAATTGCTTAGAGTATGCTAATCTGAAAAGTGACGTCCCGATCTCCGATCACCAATCATAGTACTGCCGGCACGAAATCACAAATAAATGTGGACTAAGGGTTTTGCACCAATGGAAATAACACCATGAAACAATTTTGACTAATCGTAAAATGCGGCCACGAAATCTCTTCTTCTCTGGGATAGCCATGGTGTTTGTGCTTTCGTTCGCACCACTCATGGTAGTCCGTGACTTTCAATCTCCACTGGAATCCTCAGAAATCGTCGACATGTCCTCCGGGATTCGGATTTGCTCTCTTGAAAGGAAAAACATCCACATTAAAATTAGAAAGCGGCCTCTCCGCCGTCAACGTTAAAGCAATGAAAATATAGGTATGCGAAGGGGGCACACCACCTCAGAATCTCCCCTTTGACGTCATGGTCAAATGTGATCGTGTACAAACAAGAAGCGTTTGACGGTTGCATTCGTAGCGCCAACAAAACTACCACGTCAGTTACAAGGGATCTCCCCTAACCGAGGTGTAGAGTACGAAAACGGTTTCCTCAACCTCGCCTATTTTCCACCAGATTCTGCCATCCAAAGCGTTGGCCTACTATGTGTCGGCGGGACGCAACCACACAACCATGGGCCCACCATAGCAGGAAGCTAACCCCCCATACTAGTCCCATGCACGACACGACGTTCCCGGTATACTCGATTTTCTTACAAGGTTTTAGATCATAATCAGGCGTTACTATTGTTAAACCTCACACCAAGCGCCGCCGCCGACGAAGGAGCTTACAACGATTCACGTCGCAGGGTTAGGCTGTGTGAGCCGATCACCAGTTATAAATCACTTCAAACCGTCTCGAACTGCTGTGGGCACGAATTGTAAACTTTAGTACGCGTATCCCATAAAGCGGCGGGTTTCATCTATCCCGACACCTGCTTCACAAGATCACCTCTGTCGGCTTCAGCGCGCGTGCCTGGCTCTTCGGCCATAGTAGTCGCCTTGCACCACGAGCAGTGTAGTGGGCCATTCAACATATCCCAGAGTATCATAGCAGACAGAATCCAACTCTAAATTCTTGAGCGAGATCAGCCACGCCACTCCCTCAACCTCCTGTGTGAAACGATTCCCGAACTTCAACACTTCAAGGACCGGCGGCCACTCCGCGTCAATAATGGGTTGGTTGAAGCTACCTTCGAGGTCGAGCGCACGGAGGTGGCGTGGCCACACGACGTCCACAACAGGTTGGTTAAAGGCACCCACGAACGACAACTGTCTAAAAAAAGCCGGTCAACTTACTCCGTGGACTGGTTGGTTGAACGCACCTCCGAGTGAAGCGTCTGCAGGGAGGCGGGCCAAATGACATCAATGATGGGTTGGTCGAAGCCATACAAGAGGTTTAGCTCCTGCAACCCTGCTGGCAGCATCATCGGGTTGGCGCCAATATGTTGATGGGTAGATACCCGGTCGTCAGCTGGCATAAAGATCCCGGCAGCGAGCTGCTATCTTTCGGCTGTTTCAAGGAATGTCGTAGTCTCAGCCGCTGCGACGAATCCGGCTTGGTGCTGGCATCCATTGGCTGGCTACACGCTTCTCCAAATTCGAGTCGCCGCGGTGATGTCGGCCACTTTACTCTGGCGATTGACTGATCGAAGCTATCGTCGAACGCAACATGCTCCAGGAAAGGGGGTCACTTCGCTCTTGCAATCGGCAGGTTAAAGTTGTGCTCCAGCACCAGACGCTTGAGGCTCGCCGGCCAATCGACTCCTTGAATACGTTGGTTAAATGTGCACCCGAACGCAAGAGACTGCAGAGCGTCTGGCCACAAAAATTTCCTGATCGAAGAGTTAAAACTGTAGCCGAACGTTAGATGAAGCAACAAGGCCAATGCCAAACCACACCGGCGATCTGTTGGTTGAACTCGTATCCGAACGTCAGTTTGAGCAATGATTCAGGCCATACAACACCAATGATAATGTTGCCGAAGTGATGCCCAAACGTGAGATTCCTTGACGAAGCAGGCCGAAACAACATCGACGATTGGTTTGTTGAACCTGGACTAGAATTACGGCGCCTGCCATGGCTTGCCACGCACTTTTACCATTGTGTCGTGTGCCTTCAGTGCAGTGCCCGCCGGATCAGCGCCATATTGGCTTTCGGTTTTGGCACAGAGGAGAAAGCACCTACCGGTATGTATTTGTTGCATGTTTTCTTCAATGCCCTGCCGCGAAGCCGTCTGGTGGGCATGATGTATTATGCCCTTCCAAAAGTGCTGGGGAGATCCAGGTAAGAACATGAGTTAGTTCTTTCAAATTCTCAAGCTCGCATATTTATGGCTTCATTCATGTTCGAGAGGATCGACGGTGTCTATTGCGTTGTCGGTGTGATGCGACATGTGCCAGGAGTTTGGTTGTGTGGTCCTGCGCAACAAGCACGCTTCCCTGAGATCTGAGGGCACAGTATTGACTGTGTTTGTGGCGTACCGCATGAAAGGTTATTGGCAAGTCATGCAGATGCGACTTTCCTACGGAGGCAGATGCTCACCTTGCTCACGCACGCCCGCATTATCAGCCAGTTCAGGTGTCGGAGCTTTAATAGCTTTACCCCAGCTTAGCACATCAAACGAGAAGGCCTCCTCCTTGTTGTGAGGAACGTACTATAAGTTATGCTCTTTTTCCTGGCCAGTGCGAAAATGATTTTCCATAAAGACGCCCTCCTTTCCTTTGCTGCATGCCCTGAGGATGCTGCTGAATTGCGCTGCGCGATGCTGATTGATGCTGGGTGCCACGTCTGGGTTTGGTCCCTGTTGCACTCTGGCTTGGTGACATGCAGCGGTACCTGATGCGATGTTCTCCACCACCAGCGAAGCTCGGTGGACGTGGTGTGTAGATGATTCTGTGAACGCCTGTGGCTTGTGTTGTGCTCCTCAATGGGTATGGTGCAACGAATCATACTTATGTACTTACACACAATATATCCATACCAAACAGCAGTGCAGTACCGTACGTGATGCATCTGTCTGATCTGAAGAACGTTTTTATGTTTTTGTTGATTTTTAGAAGATTGGATCTTGCGTGGTTAACTCTAGTTTGAACTTGCCTACCGCTAGATGTGCACGATACAAGATGTGTGATGAATGACGTATCTGACCACATGTGGTATTACAGGTTACAAGTTGAATTGATTACGGCGTCAAATCACTTGCGTACGAAGGCCATCAGCAGTAGCTTTGGTTTCTTTGAACGGCTTGCGTAATTTATTCACATTCCAGCACAGTGCAGTACAGTACAGTAGTACCAGGTGCACGTGGCGATCTGCGTGAAATACAGGATCATATCTCACTCGCTGTGCTTTAATACAGTTGTGGTGCTCGGGCCTGAGGCTTCCCCAAAACCTGCCAGAGCCTCTGAGGGTGTGTGTGGCGTCGACCGTACTCGTGCGCTGAACTAGAGCTCGGATATGGCGGGGTCGGCGGTGATAGCCATCTACAAGGCGAGAAGGTTCCACGCGGAGTTTTTTAACGCAGCAGCCTTGCCTGCGGACGCAGTGTCGCATCACCGCCGCGGAAAGCGTAGGGCTCGTATTCAACAGAGAAGAGAGGATCGAACCCACGCGAGGAAGCACCAAAGTCGGGAAGGATATGGACGTGGCGTGTCGGGACTGCTGCCCCCTTCACGTTGGCACTTAGGCAAGAACCGGGCTGGGCGAAGGGAGACGGAGAGGGAAAATACTCTGTTTGGGAAAAACGGAGGGTGTAAGGGAGGAAATCGGATGCTCGGAAGAAGAGGAGGGACGCAGGAGGGTTCGAAGGGCTGCTCAGAAAACTCGCACAGCTGCAAGGGCTAGGTCGAGAGCAGGGGAACTCGTTGTGGGTACGTGCAACGTTCGTACACTTGCTTTCAAGGGCACGAGCGGCATAGGCCACGACGAGGTGACACTGAAGACTTGCGAGGACGCAGGTTGTGATACCATAGGGCTGCAAGAGGTGAGGGGCAAAGGACAAAGTGCCTTTACGGCAGCGGGGTATGTTGTGTTTTGGTCAGGAGCCCACGGAGGAAAGCACGAAAAGAAGGGAAACCACGGGGCAGGCTTGCCTGTTAGAGAGGGTATCGTGGCAGGGATGGATAAGGGCGAAGTCGCAGTTGAGTGCATCAGTGCTAGATTGATGAAGGTTCGCGTCCAACTCAAAGGGAAATCTATCCGTGTGTCTTTCATTGTAGGCTATGCTCCCACTCTCGACAAGAGCACCAGCGAAAATGATTACGCTTGGAGTTTACTTGACGAGATGGTCGAGGGGGTACCCAGTAGGGACCACCTCCTTGTCCTGACGAACGCAAATGCTCGTACAGGCATGAGAGGGATCGGGTGGACCGACAGCAATGTATTGGGTGCATACGGACGTGACGGGCTGAACGGCAACTGAGGGCGACTATTGATTCACGCAACTGGCAACAAACTCGCCCTCCTCAACACGTAGTATGCTACATTTGCTCGTGGTACATCGTACACGTTCCAGAGTCCTAACCGAAGAAAGGCTCAGTACAGACTTGATTACATACTGACACGGCAAGTGGGTAGACGATTGGTACGTAATGCCACTGTGCGGACCCCACCCAGGGAGAACCCTGAGTCGGACCACAACCTCGTAATCGGAAATATTCGCCTTTTGGGTTGCATCGCACCAAGTCGTCCAGAGGGAGTCGTCAAAACCTTGCGAGCTATTGATCTACCAAGATTAGCGGCGGACCCGCAATACGGGATGGACTTCCAAAACGCGATAGCAGCTAAGATTGCCTCCCCGATACCCGGTACTAATGCCGGAAGCGTTGACGACATGACCTCATTACTAGCCGAGACGCTACTGTAGCATGTGGCCGACATGGCGCCCCCTATTCGGCGCAAACAAGTATCGAGGGGCTGGTTTGCGACCGAGGAGACGAGAGCGGAGTTGAACGCACGATGGCAGGATAGGGAAGACGCGAGGAAACGAGTCCGTTCTGCTCCAAACGATCGTGGTCTACGGCGAGCCTTGAAGGCGACCACCAAACAGCTGAAACACAAGCGGGCGGAACCTGTACAGAGGTTCTTCGAAGGTTACGTTAGCCAACTCGAAGGGTGTATCCGAGAAGGTGACCAATTTGGCTTCTACAAACACCTCAAGGGGATGGATGTGGAAGGGAAGAGAACGTTTAACTCGCAGTACATCAAATACCAGGAAGGTCGATTTCTGCGGGATAATACCCTCATCCGCGAGCGGTGGGTGAATTGGTTTCACAAACTGCTTAGCACCAAGTCGCCGATCCTTGGCTCGAGCATTGTGGACGAGCTTACGCAGTGCGCCCCGTGCAGACCACTGGACGATGTCCCGTCTAGGTACGAAGTAGAGGAGGCGATCCGTGCGCTGGCGAACCGAAAGGCGATAGGGCCCGATGGTCTCCCGGTCGAGATCTTGAAGATTTTGGCCGACGAAGGAGAAATGATCACTCTCGGAAAGTTCCACGATATCATCATCGCTGTGTGGAGGGGAGGTGGCGTGCCTTAAAAATGGAAAATGCAACGATTATGGTGCTTCACAAAAAGAAAGATCGGACTGAGTGTGGCGATTATCGTGGCATCTTCGTCGTCGCATCGCGGGTCGCCTGAATGACTATTACGACCGCGAAAACGTTCAGACGGAGGAACAGTGTGGGTTCAGACCCCAACGCTAGAAGGTTGACAGGATGTTTGTAGTACACCCCCTTGTACTTGTGCTTTATCGACCTCCCCAAAGCATATGACTCCGTCGACCGAACCCTTCTGTGGGATGTCCTTGCTCGTTTAGGCGAGCCACCAAGAGTGCTCGCCGTCATCCGCCAATTCCACGACGGCATGCAAGCATGCGTGCGGTTGGATGATGGAGAGGGCTTGGATAAGTTCGACGTGGGGCAAGGTCTCAGGCAAGGATGCGTGCTCGCGCCACTATGTTTTTCACGGCGGTACTGCGTGTGGCCGAGAAACGCTTCCTCACTGATGCAGCCATTCCGGACAACATGGTTCAGCTCCAACAAAAAGAGAAAGGCCAGGAAAAGGGCACTTCACGCACAGACAGGCAAAATCGACGGGCGGAGGGGGAAGGAGGAGGAGGAGGTGCAGAGATTGTGGGGTATGCTGTACGCGGACGATGCGGGCATCGTATCGCAATCATCAGAAGGGCTGGAGAGGATGCTGACGGTGATCGTGACTGCGTGCTCGTCGTTCGGGCTTACGGCCTCGGAGGCGAAAACAGAGATAATGTGCCTACAAACCCAAGGCGGGGGGAAGGTGTCCTTCACAATCAATGCAGCCGGCCAGGTATACAAACAAGAAGTCAAGTTTACTGTACTTGGGCGGGGCTATCACCGCAGACAGAGACCTTAGCACCAAAATAACGCGGCGTCTTCAGAGGGCCTGACCGTGCTTCCAGCGGTACAAGATGGAAATCTATGATCGTCCGGGTATGCGCTTAAGGTTGAAGGTGCGGCTGCTGAAAGCTGAGGTGGTCGAGATGCCGCTTTACGGTTGCACGACGTGGAGCCTGAGCGAGTCTGACTATGACAGGCTACGACGGGTTCACCACCTCCTCCGATGCCTCGGATGGCGGAAACGGAAGCGCGACGACCACACCCTATCGTACGCCGACGCGCTTGCCGACACAGCTTCCGAGAGCATAGAGGCGATAGTGCGTAAACGGAGGATATTGTTTTCGGGATTCGTAGCACGTATGGGGGAGGAGCGTCTGTCACAGAGGGTGATGTTTGGGGAGCTTGTTGGGGGTAAGAGCTACACAGGGGGGCGAGATAAGGACTGGGTGGCTCATCTGAGGGGGGATACGTCGGTCTTTGGAATGAAATTCAAAGGGTGGCGAAAGGCTGCTTAGAAGGCTGGCAGATGGTTTCGACGAACAGAGGAGGTAGCGGAGTTGTTCATGCGGAATTGGCATGAAACGGAGAGGCGAAAAGCTGCAGAGCGACGCGCAAAGGCTGCAGCAGGGTCATCCACCGTCGGTATCTCTAAGCGGCCCGGGGGGGGGGGGGGTAGAGGGGAGAGGAGGAAGGGGGAGGGGGGGAGGGGGAGGAGGGGGAGGGAGGGAAGGGGAAGGGAGGAAGGGGGGGAGGGGGGGGGAGGGAGTGCGGAGGAGGGAGAGGCGGAGGGTCGACGGGGAGGGGGGGGAGGGGGGGAGGGGGGAGGCGGAAGGGGAGGGGGGGAGGGGGGAGGCGGGAGGGGGGGAGGGAGGAGGGGGGGAGGGGGGAGGGGCGGAGGGGGGAGGGGGGGAGGGGGAAGGGGGGGAGGGAGTAGGGGGGGAGGGGGGGAGGGGGGGAGGGGGGAGGGGGTGGGGGGGGAGGGGGGTAGGAGGGCGGGCGGGAGGGGGAGGGGAGAGGGAGGGAGGGGGGAGGGGGGGAGGGGGCAGGGGGGGAGGGGGGAGGGGGGGAGGAGGGAGGGGGGATGGGGGAATGGGGGGATGGGGGAGAGGGGGCGGGGGGAGGGGGAGAGGGAGAGGGGAAAGGGGGGGAGGGGGGAGGGGGGACGGGGGAGGGGGGTGGAGGGGAGGGTGGGAGGGGCGGAGGGGGGAGGGGGGGGGGGAGGGGGGAGGGGGGGAGGGGGGGAGGGTGGGAGGGGAGAGGAGGGAAGGGGAGAGGGGGGGGGGGCGGGGAGGGGGGGAGGGGGGAGGGGGGAGGGGGGACGGGGGAGGGGGGACGGGGGGGAGGGGGCAGGGGGGAGGGGGGAGGGGGGGAGGGGGGAAGAGGGAGGGAGGAGGGGGGGGAGGGGGGGAGGGGGGAGGAGGGAGGGGGGGAGGGGGGAGGCGGGAAGGGGGCAGGGGGGAGGGTGGAATGGGGGGGGGGGGAGTGGAGTGGGGGGGAGGCGGGAGGGGGGGAGGGGAGACGGCGGGAGGGGGGAGGGAAGGAGGGGGGGCGGGGGGGAGGGGGGAGGGGGGGCGGGAGGGAGGGGGGAGGGGGAGAGGGGAGAGGGGGAGAGGGTGGAGGGGGGGAGGCGGGAGGGGCGGAGGGGAGGAGGGGGGTGGGGGGGAGGGGGGAGGGGGGGAGGGGGGGAGGGGGGGAGGGGGGGAGGGGGGGAGGGGGGATGGAGGGAGGTTGGGAGGGTGGGAGGGGGGAGGAGGTGAGGGGGGAGGGGGGAGGGGGGAAGGGGGGAGGGGGCCGAGGGGGGGGGGGGGGGGGGGAGGGGAGAGGAGGGAAGGGAAGAGGGGGGGGGGGGCGGGGAGGGGTAGAGGGGGGAGGGGGGAGGGGCGACGGGGGAAAGGGTGAGGGGGGAGGGGGGGAGGGGCGAGGAGGGAGGGGGGAGGGAGGGAGGGGGGAGGGGGGAAGGGGAGAGGGGCGGAGGGGGGGCGGGTGGGCGGGGGAGGGGGGAAAGGAGGAGAGAAGGAGCGGAGGGGAGGAGAGGGGTGGGGGTGAGGGGGGAGGGAGGGAGGGTGGGAGGGGGGATGGGGGGAGGTGGGGAGGGTGGGAGGGGGGAGGGGGGATGGGGGGAGGGGGGGAGGGGGGAGGGGGGGATGGGGAGGAGGAGAGAGGAGGGAAGGGGAGCGGGGGGGGGGGGGGGGTAGGGGGGTAGGGGAGAGGGGGGGGGGGGGACGGGGGAAAGAGTGAGGGGGGAGGGAGGGAGGGGCGAGGAGGAAGGGGAGAGGGAGGGAGGGGGGAGGGGGGAAGGGGAGAGGCGCGGAGGGGGGGCGGGCGGGCGGGGGAGGGGGGAAAGGGGGAGAGAAGGAGGGAGGGGGGAGGGGCGGTGGGGGTTGGGGCGGGGGGGGGAGGGGGGGCGTCATGCCCAAGAGACTGAAGTCTGGGTTTAGCCATCATCGTCTTGAAGTTTGTCGGCCTTCCAATGGTCTTCACTAGATAGCATAAGATCGCCCTGACTCCGTCGCCATGTTGCGTTCTGTCCTCAGTGCCATTGATGATGCACTTGATACCATCTACGAGCCCAAGACCGTCTTTAGTCATTTCCTAGGGTCTTCTAGGATGACATTGTTTTTTCTCTTTCACTTCCCTTACTTACTCTTCGTGCCGTGTATTTTCTTGCTTTTGTTGTCTTTTCTTTTCTTTCCTTTCTTTTTTCGTTTTTTCGCTTCCTTGTCTTTCCTTCCTTTCCTTTATCTTCTCTTCGTTTCTTTGTTTCTTTTTTTTGGTTGACTTGCGTCTGTCGTGCGTATGCGTAGTGATAGGTACTACGTGCAATATATACGAGGTAGTCTTTCTTGAGTGGCAAGCGGTATGATCCGTTTTTCCAGGCGCGAGTAGTGGGATGTATGCACCGCTATGGACCTGGTACATCGTAGGCTGACTCCCGTTTAGACTTTTATATTTTTCTGGTGGAGGCATAAATTGCGTCAGCTGTGAGATATGCGTGTACCACCTTTGATTTGCGTTTTTCCCTGGGGTATTCCTCAGCTCCAGAGTGACGGGAGCCTGTCCTGTGACCACGGACTTGATTATGCGAGTTAATGTGATAACAACAATAACAGTATTATGCCACGTGGAGTCTTTGCATTGGCCTTGCTCGCAAGCGCAACACTGGTACAAAGGTTCTGAAACGGGAAACAACACAAAGCCACAAACCTACGGCGTCACATGATGGAGGACTAGCCACACTCCTCGAGCCAAGGAGCCTTCGGCCGCGGGTCTGTGGTTTGATTTGACGCTGAAGAAGGTTAGACATTGAGCGGGTGTTGCGGAGATGATGGACGTTTGGGGGGCTTACTGTTGCCTCGAGCCACGTCGATTATCCACTTTCATATCCCAGGAACAATCAAATGTGTGTGGGTTCTCTGCCTCATACCCGCGGGTATATCAGAACGTCTACGTACCGTTTAGCACACATTTCGGTGTTTTTCCGAAATGAAGGTCAAGTTTAACTCGACTAAAAAATTGTTGCCGTCGGTGAAGCCTTAGGCCATTTCTTACACAGTCGGCCGTTTTCGACATGACGTTTTGTCGACTGGATTCTTTTGGTCCTTCTTCTCATCGTTAATCGAGTCGATTTTATAGTTTTTGTGCTTTTCCTAGAGGCGGTTGATGTGAGGGAGTACTGCTGTATGCCAGTCGAAAATGGGTCGGCAGCTCTGTGCTTCGCGCGTTCTGCACGAGCAACACGTGCTCGCGCTCGACGAATCTTCGTCCCAGTGAGTTGGTGGCTTGGGCTTATAGTCGAAAGCCGCCAAAGCTACGTTCGTGGAGTTGCATTCAGTCAAGAGCAGCCAAAGCTACACCAGGCGTAGCCCGTTGTTCGGAAAATGGGATCGATACCGCCCGCTGATGCCGTCGTGTGATACACGCTGCTGGCGAGCGGAGCTATGAATGCGCCACGCTGACTCGCGGCGAGACGCAACAGCAGTGATAGCCAAGTCAGCGTCAGCGCCTTGTATGATACTGCTGTGTGGTACCTGGTATGAGTGTGTGGGCATGTGGGCGTGTGCGTGGTGGTGGGATGAGCGATATGCGATGGGTTAAAAAAAATCGTGTAAAACCTTTTCGATTGAGTTTTTCGACTGGCGGATCCAGTCGAAAAAGTTGACGTTTTCGACTGGATCCCCCAGTCGGAGAACTCAGTCGAAAAAAGTTGAGTCGAAAAAGCTCATTTTCGACTGTGTAAGAAAGCCAGATTTGGGCTTCAGTCGAAAAAAGCCGTTTTCGACTGGCAAATCCGACTGTGTAATAAACGGCCTTACGGCGGCTGTTTTTACGGGCAACGGGACATACAGTGTGAGGGCTTCGCCTTTGCCCGGCGTGCTTGGATTGACTGGCACTGGGCATTGGGTGATTGGTCAACTTCGCGCGATTTGCCCCCTGCTATTTTCGCTAGGCGGTTTCTGTACTCAGTATGTTCGATTCGATCAACAGCAGGTTTGACAGCAATACCTCACGTCGGGCGACCCAATTATAGAGATTCACAGAATGCAGGATTGTGACGCTGCGTCTACTGAGTGTAAGGCTGAGCATGCGTGCGGTTCCTCTAGGTTTAAAAAAGAAGGTGATCCAATTTCTATCACGCTGTTCTATCTATCTCTGCTGCAAGCAGCGAGTTGCTCACGTTTTGTGGCATGTTCCGCGGGGACATTTTGCTAGAAGGAAGGATGTTCCATGAGACAACCCGTGGACTATTTTTTGGTCCTGATGTAGGGCTGAGCATACGTGTGGCTCTTCTCAGTTTGAAATTGAGGGTGATCCGGTTTTTATCACGCTGTTTTGTCGATGTCTGCGGCAAGCAGCGACCTTCCCACGTTCCATGGGATGTCCCGCGGGGACAATTTACCGCAACTTGATGAATTCCATAGGGCGACGCGTGCAGTATTCTATGGTCCTACTATTGTGTTATCTGAAATGAATTACGCCCTACTTTCCATGCAAGTATTGCATCTCGCGGGATGTCCGATGGACTTACCGTGATAATTCCAAAGGGGTTCCGTGGCACACCCCGCATGACGTAGCATAGGACTCTCCACGTGTGAACACAACTATGTCAATTCGCAAGGGCTCCCGTAGGATCTCTTATTGAATCGCAATGGCTATTCACTGGGACAGTCCATGGGATCGAATTCTTCCCATGAGTAGTTATACAGAGTCCTTCCCATGTTTTTCAGTCCACTACTATTTCCTATGGCATAAAGACACTTCCCGTGGGGCCTATCACCTCCAAAAGGATGTCCCGTCGTTCTCTCATGGGCAGTCACATGTCAAGCTCATGGAACATCCTGTGCGAAGTCCTATGGAAACATTCCACGGAAATTGCCATGGTCCTGTCACCGGCCATGGCAAATACCATGGTAAGCCCGTGTACCTTCCACTAAGTACATCAATTCAGGCCGTGGAAACTCATACGAACCTTTCCATCAGAGGGGACACATCCCACAGGAAACATTCCAAGGGAAGTTGCGTCGGGCCTCGTCTCCCTCAATGGGACTCCCGGTGAGTGGTTCGGTTTCACCTCACACAAATTAGCCAAGAGGTGTGTGAAAGTGATGCGTACAAAGTATTCGTTCGATGGGGAGTTCAACGCGGTCATTGTCGACGCCCCATTATAGTTAACAAGCTAATCTAATGAGATGTCTCATGGGAAGACCCATGGGAAGACCCATGGGCAGCTACACTAAAGGCCATGAGAAGAGTCACCGAACTCCATGGGCAGCGATACCAAAGCATATGATCACACGACATTATGTGTTGATGATGTCGATACACAGAATGGCTACGACCGCGCAAGTCGCTCACCGTTATGCCGGGTTTAAATCGTACGCACTAAAAAGATGTTGGCTAATACTGCCATCGGCCAACCGGATATACCTGTTATGCACTTTCGCATAGTTGTATGGAAACGCTTCAATGACCACGCTTCAATGACCACACGAAAGTATCTGTTGACACCGTCTACACGCAGAAGGCCCTGAGCAAAGGATCGCCACAGGTTGTTTTCTGCACCGCAAGCCTAGCCCTAACCTACGGGTATTTCGCTTCAGAGCCTTATGGCCTTCGCTGAATAGGCAAGCAGGCTAAGAGAGCATCGATCAAACACTCGAGCCAGAGGTGCTCCTTCACGTGCAAGAAGAGCTTCTACACCCAGTGCTGGGATTTGTGGGGCTTGGGAGGCCGGGGAAGTTTCTCCACGTGGTAGTGAAACCACTTCCTTGTCGCGCGCGCTCGGTCATGAAGGGACACTCGGAACGTCCCCATACTCGACGGACGCCCCAACAATGCCTTAGTTTGTCGCCAGGCCTACGCTCAGCACTGTCGGCACCTTTGGCCCTGCCATCGGCACTGTAAGAGTCGATTGCGATGGGGCGATGGGCGCCATGTCTTGACGAAGACTTCTCCGTGTGCCCGACGTGTAATAGTACTACTTGGAGACCCCGGGAAATGCAAACCTCTTACCAAACGACCCTCCTTACCAGAAAATGATCCCAAACAGGAAAACTTGACTGGATTGTTGGCAAAGCCGGAACTATATTACCTAGCCAACCAATAACTAGCTGGCGACTTTAGCCGGCCAACTCACAGCCCGAATAACCTCGTATTCATATACCCGTGACATCAGTAACTGGACGTGATAACAAATATTCGAATAATCTAACGAATTCTTAAACGCCCCATGTTTCTGCCGATTGCGCTTTCATCAGTGTCGTAGATGTTGGTTGTCTTCGACTTGGAAATAGGGACATCCTCGAGTGGTCAGTATAATGAACTCAATCGATTTATCTTGGGCTCGAGATTAGAAAACAGCCACCAGAATCTTCTGTTCTGCATCATCAACACTGGGAGCGATTTACTTCAAGACAAGGGTTATCGCCTTTGAGCAATTTTGATCATTTTTTTCAGACTTGGCCTGGGATTGGTCACCGAGCGTAACGAGCAGAAAAGAGCGACTCCCAGAGGCGATGCGTAGCACGTGCGGAGCCGCCGCCGCGAGTGCATGGATATCGGTTTATTGAGCCGGAAGTTGTCCGCCGCGGAAACAAAATTGCGGCCGATCTACTGCGGTCAATATTTTGCGGATGCGTGCTATGACGATGGAGGTGGCGTTCGTTCCTTTTCCTTTTAGAATGCCGGGGATCCATAGCCCCACATCGTCTCAATATTCTTCTTGTTATCAACACTTCCTGCCTACCTGGGCCACGAGTTTGCCCATCGGGTTCCCTCTCAATTTTCTTGTTATCAGTTTGTCGGTGAACCTCAGGAGTCTTCCAATGAGGAGCCTCAGAAACAAAACTATCAATAGTGCATATTTAACGTAGCGTGTGTCCGCGATAAAGAAAATGTACTCGTATAAGGAATAGCCAAAGGAGAAGCCCAACCGTGAATATAATTTACTAACAGGTATCGCGATTGAATTTTTGTGAATATTCAGCACGGGCTCGAAATTACCCCTTCACTTGCGGCTGTCACAAACATACCGCGGGTTGAAAGCGATCGCGTAGATATGCATGCTAGTTGTACTCGTGGCATCAATATTGCAATCACCTCATCCATTCGTTATCCAGCAAAACCATGTGTTCTCCCTACTGTAGATTTTCACGAGACATACGGCATGGACCTTTTTTTTTCTGCTTATTAAATGCCGCCAGCCCTTTCGACGTAGCCACCATAGCGATAGTGGCGACGTAAAGAGAGTTCACTATAATCCCACATGCATAAAAAACAAAAATATAATTTCACCGCTATCCACGTTACGACGTTCCAGATGACCTCAGTTTGTTTAAAAGCTACATCGTTTAATGCACGTTGACCTCCACGAGCATCTCGCCATAGATCCGACTTTGCTCTAGACACACCGTGAGCGTCATCGATTCCAGTCGCGGGCCTCTGCCCCTTGTTCCCGCGCCCAATTCCTCGCAAACGTATTTCCACTGCGTCGTGCACAAAGGACAATACGCATTTCTTGTAGCCTAATGTTGCCCCAATCTAGATACGGCTACCCCACAAGAATTGCCCTGCACGCTACAAGAAATCAGTATATCCGTCTACAGATTCGCCCATGATACGTGCCTTTCTCTAACCTCAGTTTGATAGGCCACTCAATTCCGCCCAGCTTCCGGGAGAAGTCCGAATCAAACTCCAAGACCCGGAGGGAGGTCGGCCACACCACTCCCTTGACTTTCTGTTTAAATGAACCTCCGAACCGAAGCACTTCAAGAAGAGGTGGCCACTCCACATCAATAATCGGCCGGTTAAAGTCACCATCGAGGTCGAGCACACGAAGGTGGCGTGGCCACACGACCTCGTTTACGGGTTGATTGAATCGTTCCCCGAACGACAGCTGTCTCAAACTGGCCGGCCAACGAACACCATTAACTGGCTTGTTAAAGCTACCCCAGAATGTAAGTATCAGCAAGAAGGGAGGCCACGTGACTCTATTGATTGGGCGATTGAATCCATATCCGAGGTGAAGCTCCTGAAGACCGACTGGAAGCATTCCGTCGGCGTCGATAGGTTGGTCGACGTATATTCCAAATGTCAGCTCGCGCAGGGATGCCGGTAGAGAGCCACCACCCAAAAGGTGATTTAAGGGACACCCTAGTTTCAGTTTCTGCACTGAGCCCGGCAACGTGGTTGCGTCCATGACGTGGCTAAACTCAACTCCAAACTCGAGTTGCCGTAGGGATACCGGCCACGCTACTCCGGCGATAGGTTGATTGAAACAATTGCCAAATACCAGGTTCTCCAGTGAAACAGACCATTTGACTGCCTTGATACACTGATTGAAACTATACCCGAACGTGAGCTTTAACAGAGAGACAGGCCAAGTAATTCCGACGATAGGTTCGTTGAATGTATACCCAAACGTGAGTTCTAGCAATGAAGTCGGCCAGACGATTGACTCCACCATATGGTACAGAAGATCGCGGAAAGGATACTCTCCCCTAGGCGTCGGTTGCTGCACCCCCCCGAGAGTCAACCGACGAATAGAGGCCGGCCACGACACGAGGCGAAGCAGCTTCTTCAAGTTGTCCCTGCTGGCATCGGTGAGGCCGGCCCACTGAATAACCGAACAATTACCACGCGCATATAGCGCCCGGTTCCAATCCTGGGTACCCACGTGCTTGGCGTACGGCAAATCAATCGACGAAATCATCTCCGAAAAATAACGGCTCGGTGAAGGTGGCGGCGAAGTGATTGTGGCCGGCTCCTGCGGCATCCTGTGTGGGCTTTTCCTCCAACTGCAGCGAGTGATCGCGACCAACTCTATTGATTCCGCCCCTTTCAAGAGATCCGACTCTGACAGTTCTGGCACAAGTATATGGACCGGTACCATCCAGATCAGCCTTGCTGCTCGTAGGATGGGTAGTTGTCGCTTTGCTGAGGATTTGCGGGGGTCGCCTGAAGAGTATTGGCCACCCCAGATACTGAGTGGCATGTGTTTGCTGACCCTGACGCATAAAGTACGCACACACCGACAGACATCGCAAACTTGGAACGAAGCTAGCTGTAGCTGCAGCGTGCTGACGTACCACTTCCCATGTTCGGCCTGTCCAAGAGCCACCTCGAGGCCGCCAAGCCAACGATCGATGCCTGGCACGAAGAAACATGTTCAAGGAAGGGCGGTAAGAGTGCCGGTGGTTATATTACTTGAGAGGCAGGCACATATACGCCTTAACCGCAAATGTGGCCCACGTAATAGTTTTTGGCTGTGAAGGGTGAGGCAAACACGTCGGTGCAAACAGAGGCGTGGTCATCATGTACCGAAGATAAACACAACGGCATATCTATCCCCTCCTCCAGATGTGGGAACATTCCAAACCACGGAATTCCGAGTAGTACAAAGGAGACCAAAGCCTTCATGACAGTCTGCATACTGAACGAGTCGGTATTCACGACAGTCTGCACACTAAACGAGTCGGTATTCGGCTTATTCGGCGCGAACTTAGCCCTCGCACGGTTGCGGACCAGATTTTCACCGCTTCTCTGACGCAGCCATAGCGTGTGCAGGCTAAAGCGCAGTAAATGTTTGCGTGTCTAGGCCACTTCGCCGCCTTCAAGCACGAAAGTAACAGGTGTGGTGTACATACATATGTGTAATAAAACGGTACATTGCTTGAGGTGTAAGCGATGTGGATTCACACGGTTACGATTCCAACTAAACTTGTTGATAATCAAACCGTCTTCAATAACATGGAGATATCAGTTAGTAAGCATATGTTGGCATGCGCGTTGTAGCCAGTACATCATATAAATTCACCAGCAGCTTATTTCAGCATGGCATCACACGATAACCCGTCGCCACGGGTGCTTATTATTCTCACTGCCCCAAGGTTGAGTATATCATATACACTTACCAGAAATCTACTTCCGCATGACATCTAACGATAACTCGTTGCAACGGAAGCATATTACTCGCACGGCCCCAAGGTTGCGGCAGGAAACAATGCTGCGGTACACACCACCTATTTATGGCTACAAGTTGCTGCGAGGTCAACATGACAATAGCGATAATGCCAACAAAACACCCATGATGACCAGTAAACCGTGTCCATGGCGAGAGCATTGAGTGTACGCGTTTCGTTAATGTGATGGGTGTTTGGAGGCATGGTACGTGCCGGTGTGGGCGGTTGAATACAGATGTATCCAACAAGCACTCAATTAGTCAGGTAGGTGCACAATGCGAACACTAATAATTGAACACTCCAGCCTTGGGTGAAAGGCAGATGTGAGTACGTGGAATAAACAACACGTCCAGCTGCAGCGTTAAACGAAGTACCAGGCATGGAGAGGTTAATGTGGCCAACAACAACGCCACTGGGCGTGAAAAGAAGAGAGAATATCTGGTTCAGGCGAACACATTTGCTTACCTCAGCAATCGCGAGTTCTCCGTTTCGGCAATCACAGTATATTTCAACGACCGTACCTGAGCATCGCCACTGCTATCGAACAATGACATGCTAAACGACCACCGTAAGAGGTTAATGCGGCCAACAACAACGCCATTGGGCGTGTAAGAAGATAGAATACCTAGTCCAGGCGAAAACATTTGCTTACCTCTGCAATCGCAAGTTCTCCGTTTCGTTAATGACAGTGTATTTGAACTACCGTATCTGAGCATCGCCACTGCCATCAAACAATGACATGCTAAATAACGCAACATGGTCTACACATCAGCATCCAAAATAATTCAAATAGTGAGTTGGGGTCACAGTCAGAGTCATCATGCTACGAGTTTCAAAGGTGCTTGCTGCAAGCAAAGAACATATGCTCGCGACATCGCTTATGGCACTGCTTAATCCCAGTATCGCCGACCAGTCATGTTCGATCACTACAACTCACAAGCGCCGGTCTATTCTACTCAACACGTATTTGTGCGTGAACACGAAACAACCGGTGATCGACCCACGCCCTGCATATGGTATATAATATTTTAATGAGGACACACAACTCGTAATGCGCGCGATCGGAGTATCACACACAGCTTGCAAAGATGAGTTTCGACGAAATCTTCGATCTCACAACTGGAGTGTATTTTCATTTTTTATAATAATATTTTGGCATTTGATGGGGGCCATTCGACGAGTTGCGATATCTTGAGGTAGAAAATAATACATAGACTGGCGATGATGACGTTCTTTACCAGGTGTGTATGCTAATTTTCGAGGAACAAGACTCCAGAACGCCCCGTATTTATTTCGTTGGTGTGGTTTTGTCGCGGAACCAAGCTCCGGATCGATTTTAAATTTTCGACTTACCTACTACTGCCGTGTAGCCTCTGAGGTGAAACCCCCCGAACTCAAACCCCATTAATATGGCAATATATCTCTTTGGCGTGGCACGGCGGCGCCATGGCACCTTTGCAGCTGCCTCTGCAATGCCGTGACAATTGTAATGGTAGGAGGTATGATCATGGCGTTGACATAGAAGCCCATGGCACAGCCTTGAACGCTCCTGACAGTGCCATGGAAGCGACTGGAACTGGTGAATAATGTGCGGTGTTGCCCTAGACCCATAGCAGCATGTATTCGTGGCGTGCCATGGCGATACCATGACACTGAAAGGGGCCTTCATGACATGAACCATGGCATCCCCATAGCAACGCCATGGCGCTTGCTCTATTGTCATGATACTGCCGTGGGTCAGTGTTTTGGGGCTTCATGTCTGCGCCCTCGCCCAGCAGTGCCATGAAATGCAGAAATGCCACGGCCGGCCGTGCCACGGCCATGCCATCAAGGCACGTGGCCGTGCCGTGGTAATACCATGACGATATCATGACGATGTCAAATGCTGTGCGTTTTTGACTACCGGTATACCACATTTTCGATTGTTGCACTTTTCATTAATCGTGCACCGAAACTGTCTCGGGTGGCCGTGATTTATTGTAGACTTGTGAATAGGTCAGCGAGAGAAGGCGGCCAATGTTGTGATAGGTTGGGGCGGCACTTACCTGGTAGGCTGAGAAGAACGGTGTCTTCATAACATCACGCCCATTCTTCCCAGAAAGTTTGATACAACGTTGTTTGTAACTGTGCAGGGCGACAAATCTTGTTTCGAAAAGCTACCGATATAGTCTATATACCGATATGGTCTATGTATACGAATAATTGTCTCATTTTTTTTCGGACACACCTCGTCGTGCTCGCACCTTTAGCCAAAACGTCAGAAGTGGTGGGCACAATTCGACCGTTCGGGTCACGTTGCCGGAGGTTTGGGCGCAATCCGTGCAGTGTGTCGCGTGTGCAAGCCTCCTAAACGTTTTTGACCTTGGGCATACCTAAGGCGAATCCCTGGTTTCCGCGACATCCCCGGGGATGGTGTTTCCGTATCCCCCGGGAATTGGGTTTCCGCATCCCCTATCCCCGTGTGCGCACGTAAGAGTACATGTACAGTTCCCTATTTTTGCACAGAGCACCACGCTACGATCCGACCGCCCAGCATCAGTCCAGCCCCCTAACAGCAGCACCCTGCAAATCTTTGCGCGTGTGGCTGCTGTTGTAGTCGGTGATTTCTTTGATCGGAGCATGTCATTTGTCACCCCACCATACGTCATATGTCTGCTGTGCTTCCTCTGCGTGCGCATGTCTATCGACTGTCCATAGATCGCGCTAATTTGTGCAGTAATATAGGAAAACTTTTGATAGTAGTTTGTATACCAACCCATCCTCACATTTACAGCCGCATGTTTTGTGTCGGAAATTTTCAGGGTAGTCCTCGGTACCGTTTTTTATTACGGTACCAGATCGGACGGTATTGCGAAATGACGGTACTTTTCAAACGGTTGACGGTATTTCGATTTCTCACGGTACCACTTTTAAAATTTGGCGGTACACGGTGTCGCCGAATTTGACGGTACTTTTTCGGCGGTATCGAAAAGTGACGGTATTTTCTAGACGGTAGACGGTTTTTCGATATTTGACGGTACTTTTTTGGCGGTACTGCAAAACGACGGTACCGGTCCCGGTACTGCCAAATTTGACGGTACTTTTTTGAGGGTACTGAAATATGACGGTTCCGCCACTGAGAAATACAGAATTACGAATGACGAAATACTTGACAGTACCTGCCGGGCGGCGATCAAGCATGCCGGCACCACCCCGCTGATGTTCCTGCATACCTATATAGAACGGACGAATAGAGGCTAGACTAATCGTCGAACCGTCAAGCTGACAAACTCACCAGCCTCACGCGAAACAACATTTAGACATTTAGCTCCAAAATAAGACAATAAAACAATACTACTACTGTAAACAATAAAACAATATAACCTAAAACATGAAAACATTCAATGAAAACCATCACCCTACAATCTTTGACGGTTCTGAATATGACGGTTTTTCTAAACGGGAAACAGTACTTCGCTTATTTGACGGTACTTTTGTGGCGGTGCTGCAAAATGACGGTACTTTTTAAACGGTTGACGGTTTTTCGATTTTTGACGGTACCGCCTTCGGCGGTACACGGTTTGCCCAAATATGACGGTATTCCGCCGAGTACCGGGACAACCGTACAGCACGGGAAAATTACCTCGGGAATTTTCCCGAGGACTACCCTGGGAAATTTTGCCCACACCACGGATGACAGGCACCAGGCAACATGAGGACAGCACAACGCTACACGTACAACCCTGCCGCACAGCAGCAATAGTAGGATAGATCATGTACAATGTACGTACGCGAGTCCTCGCTATGCTGCGGCTAGTTGCTTTTGTCGGAGTCTGTTATCTGTCACTCCACCATACCGCATATTTCTGCTGTGCAGACGATGCGTGGGTGTGCTCTACCTCACACTCATTGATCGCGTAAATTTGGACGGAAATACTGGGACCTTTGTTATAGTAATTAGATAAAACCACCCCTACATTTTTGTCCACAGTGGCAGTTTTTTCACGTACATCACTTTTCACGGAGATTTCTTGCCCACGTCACAGCTGAATCAATCATGACAAGGCGCAAAAAAAAATGGGGAAAGCACGACGCCGTGTGTACGACCCTGTTGCCCAGCAGCAGCAGCAGCAGAAGGCAGGGCCATGTGCGCGTGCCGTATTCTCTCCATGCTGCGGCGAGTTTTTTTTGTCATAGCTAGCCTGTCATGTATTGTTCTCTTGCTCCCTCGTTCTCCTCAACGTGTGCTCTTTTTGTAATTGTCTACAGTATTTAGAAGCCACATCCCGCGTCATCGGTGTGGATCTGTCATACCCCCCCAACAACACGTGCGGCTTCCTGGTGATCCCTAAGTAGTTCGAAGCGTGGCCCGCTCCTCGGAATTTTCCATACGTAATCTACAACCGGTTTAAAATCAAATGTTGTGTTTTGAGAGTGAGTGTTTTCTTCAGATCGCGGTCATGGACACGTCTATCGAGTACTCAAAAAGTGCAAGAAAGTACGAGTGCTATTGAGTCCACCCACAAGAAAATACCGCAATATCTCCGAAAACATGAGCTGCTCCCCCGTTCCCAACTCCTGCACCTACCAAGCGATTTTAGGACAATCCGCATTTTTATCGAGAATCTTCCCCTCTTGCCACCTAGTCAGACCGTCGGCCAACCTATTATCCACACCCCGCACATGCCTTGCATGAAAACACCACCCTCCCCTTGCTTTTTTCGGGGCAAGTTTTTGTATGTACGTACAATAAATGGTCATCGCGTCCGGTGGTGATAATAATGTGTCTTTGCGCCACTCCCCTACGAAGTTCCCGGAGAGGAACCTTTTATGTACGCATGGTTGTGAGCAACACGCATTCCTGTCAATGCCCACTGGCTATGCTATGAATCGCGTGCAAGGTGCTCTAAGCATCACCCAGCTGCGACCTATCTATGGAGAAGAAGGGGTTCACCTTGCTCATTCCTCCTTGCGCCATCAGCGACCGGTTCAGGCTTCGGACTGTCAGCGGCGCCAACCAAGCTCAATCCGTCCACCGATAGTTCCTCATCCATCGTTCTGAACAAGACCATTTCGTTCTAGTCTTGATCGGTTCACAAATCTGTTTCGGAACGACCCTCTGTGTTATTCTGCCGCTTGTGCCGAGGGGACTTCTGGGCGCTGCTGCGGGTTGCTCCCTGGGGGTTGTACGTTGGGTTTTGTCTCAGGTGTCACGCAGGATTTGTCGTGAGACCCAGCGAGTAGCTGTAGGAATGAATCTCACCACAGGCGAAGCTCAATGCGGGTATCGTGTGCAGGTGGCCGATGTGGAGCTTGTGGTCCGGTCTGTGGTGTTCTGCTCGCCGGGTAATGTACGCACTGATGAAAATACGTGCACATGCGTGGTAAAATATGGCTCTACACTAAATACCCCTTGTATGCAGTATTCAAGCGGTAGGTATCTTTCGTGATATAGACTATACAACCGCACCGACGACCGATGGCCGTTTCAGTTGTGTTGTCTGATTTTTCAACGTTTTCCTGTATCGATATGATACTGGTATGCACTTGTGCCTACAGCAGTTTCAACTGTCTGACTTTTCGTAGATTTTTCGACGTTATCCTGTTTTGATGTGTGTGCCATGATGGATGATTAGTCTATTAATAGACCTATTGATTTTGGTTCAACTCACATACATACATACAGCTAGTGAATACTCATGATTCTGCTTCAAGTCGGTTATTACTTATATTTACATAGAGAGAAAAATTGGTACAGTACCTGGTATAGTCCAAGTCTACCTGGTAGTCTATTACAATTCCTGTGGCATCCGTTGGAGAGCGCGCCACAGGCGTAAAGAAGCTGCACATCCTGCCCACCACACCGAGCCTCACACTTGTTTGTCGCGAGTAACATACCGACAGGTAATACCGAATCTCACGAGCCGAGCGCGGCCTCAGAGGTCAAATCCAGACGAGCCACTCCGTATCAGCAGCATTCGTCATCAGGACCGAGCAGTGCCCTCGGAACAAGAGCGTAAGTAGCACCCAGAGTGATTTTGGGAAACAGAGTCTCCGCACCGAAGTGGCAAGAAAGTGGTGCTGTTTGTACAACAATCAATGGAGGAGGAGCTTTTGTTGAGTGGATTATATTCTTGGCTGACGCTGGTGGCGAGGCGAAGCCCGAACTGTCCGTGGGTGACGCGAGGAAGAGTGGGCAAGGTGAGCATTTCTCGTAGCTAGGCCGTTGGTGCCTGATGTTAATACGTCGCGCCTCGCACGCGGTTCCCAACAAAAAATACTGTCGTACAAGTAGTAGTCGGGCATTATGAAGAGTGCATATTGCGTGGAGCAACACGTGTAGGTATTATGGTTACAAACATAAGCCACGTTTGTGTTGTCTTATACTCCGGAGTACATACAAAACGTGTTTTACATTAAAAACTGAACTTCCAAAAACTTTTTGAGACCCGTACATACGGACCCGAACAGCAGCGACAGCCAAGCCGTGCCAAACGTTCTAGGTAGAGCGTGCACCAGTACAAGTGCCATGATCATGCTGCGCACGTGTAATACCTGTCCCCCCGTTGCGCGTCGGAGGCATGCCTAGGCAAAAACAGCCCAGGCCTCTTCGTGTGGCGCACGCTCTGATAGATGCTCGCCACGCATTTTCGATGTATATTCGTCTAATTCGTCTGAAGTCCACGCGAAGGTTAAGTACTCCAGTCGCTTACTAAACTAACTAACCCAACGACACATAATATAGTATGACCCCAATCCCGCAGAAATAGACCAAACCCCAAGGATGCGAGCCTGGGAACTATCAATGGACTGGGCGCTGCTCCGTCTTTCCCAAAGTCGACCACCTTCTATGACTGGCCTAGGTGCGAGACACCGCGACCAGCAGACGGATTCGCGGCAGAAATCGTGCTTTCTCGACCGCACGCTAAATGAAATGCGGATTGAGCCTGGTGTCACGCTTCGGGGCGGTCCTGTGTTGTGGGCCTAACGCAGATTCGATCACCCCGACCTTGCTATTAATAGGCACCGATGCAAAACTAGACTCCAGTATATTCTACACACCGAAGAAACCCAAGGGTCGAGATACAGCATGTAAACACCATGGGACGATTAGACTACAGCATTGGTCACGAAAGCGAGATACATCTCGCACACGCACGCAGCAACTTGCATACCAGTAGACTGCCTGCTCGCTCAATGCGATAGCCGGTTGATAAGACTGCACCTGCCGCAGGTTTGGCCACTACGCCCGTGTCTATAAAATCGTTCAGTAAGTTACATTTTTAACGAAACCATGACGCGTATAGTCAACGTTTAGTAAGTCCCAGGTTCAACGGCCACTGTACACCAATCGAATACGTAATTTGATATCGCAGCAGAACACTAAATTGTCATGGCTTAGTTTGGGGAACAACTGGTTAACCTTTTGCAAGGGATCAAACGGACTAATACCCCACTAATTCCTTAATAAAAGGCGTCGTCGTCAGGACCATGGGTTTTTGGGTCGTAGGTTCGAATCCCACCATCCACAACAATAAGCGTTTACGACTTTCCCCATGTGTGTCGAACTTGAAAAATACTGTTCTCGGTTTACCTTGGAAATGAACCACTTGGACATTGGCACGTCTGCCCGTATGTCCGGCGGACCTGCTATCCCGCCGTTTCAGGAGGGGAAAGTGTTATAAGGCTTAGTTTGGGTAAACAATCGGTTAACCTTTTGCAAGTGGTCAAACGGACTGATACCCCCCATTAATTCCTTAACATAACGGCTAATGCGCACGGTAGCATGCTGCGAGCGTGTCGTGCACTCACTTTCTTTGCAAATCTGAGATACACTCTTTACGTCAGCAACCCGCCCTTCCACGTCTTACACTTGAACTCACGCAGTTATGGGGGCAACGCCGTGAGTAGTATGTGCTATATCATTTCGCGAGATGGTGCATGGAGGTGACTTCAATCTATCAGGCTTGACGTTACTGGCGGGTATAAAGCGTGTTGAGTACGACTGCGATCTTGAGAAAGACGACTATGAATATATGTAGAGTTCAGAAGTACGAGTTTCGTCATCGTGCGTGTGCGAGGTATATCTCGTTCGTTGCCACTTCGAATACAAGCACCACCCCGGCAGCCCAGGCTACTTTGCTACCCCCATGCGTTTGGAACAATCAGTCTGTTATACACTTTCTCCCCGCCCAAAACTCCCAAAATATATTCAACATATATATTGTATCTACTGTCCATGACTATTTCAGATAGTCCTATGCACACCTAAACTTGGGTATGGCAATACTCAATAGTTACTTTACGGAACAACACAAAGCTCAACCGCAAAAGGCAAAATAACGGACTAGCTTGCTTCCGCTCAATACCAGAATCCTAATTGTCGACTGAAGACAATGCCATGAAAAAAACCACACGAACGAGTCAAATTGATAGAATACATTTACTTCGAAGTATAACCCTACCAAAGGCGTGGAGCAGTACCAACAGTTGGGCATGCTGTGCTCGCGTCGTGCAACAATTTGTTCTTGCAGCCCGATAGTAACACCCACGATTTCGTGTGGCCGATAATATAGTTGTGGTTTTTGTTTCGCGGCCCTTAGGTTTCGCCTCCGACGTTTCGAAGGGGTTAATGAAGCAGATGTGCGGTCGATCATATCGATATTTTGTCTGTTGGTGAGGTGCGTGATACCCTAGTCGCACATGTTTCGCAGGTTAACAAAGATTCGTCCGGCTAATGCTCACTTAACTAAATGGTGGCACGGTGGTTGCTCTGCCAGTGGGTCCGAGACGGCCACAGCTCGTACGTAACGCGGTCATCCCCGCACCCTCCCATCCAATCCCCCATCAACTATCACCGCCCCCAAAAAACCACCACCTGCCGGTCACCAACCCACTCATTGACCATACCATTCGATGAACCTCACCCGCCCGCATGATGATACTCCGGGAACGCAACCAGCGAGAGGAGACACCCCGACGACACGGAAACAATAATACGAAGAAAAGGGCAATTTCCGAAAAAGCAAAATCAATCCGTTAAACAAAGGCTCAAGCTGCGATTTGAACCCCCGACGCTGGACTCTATACTTGACCTCCCCATCCCTGAACCACGTGGTTGAGGTATCGCATATTTGGCCGACTCCCGCTCGCCGACTGTGACGCCTTATTTTTCGCCGTTGAAATCTAGGGCTGCTGTGTGGGGATGGCATGGCACGATACCATGGCCTCGGGAGTTTCGGTAGCTCACGGGTGAGCCGATTTTTCGCAGAATATGCTGCAACCGAATACGTATTGAAGATCCAAAAGGACACTCCTGGATAAGCGTAGCATAGATTAACGAAAGTGTTTGGTAAATACGCATTTTGATCGCTGTGATGTAAGTCCGGTGGCGAGTTTTAGGCTAGACAAGATATATACATAGATGCTGAAAGAGACTCTTTGGGGACAGGAATTAGGATAAACTGTACGTACGTGGTGACTGATGATGACGAAAGAGCGTTCCGTTCTATGCCAGCTCCGCAAGCTGCACGTTCTAAGGCTGGATATATGTTGCGAATAGTCTTCCGGACCACTGACAAGCTCGGCATAGGATGTACATAGATGCGCCGACGCATTGGTCGATGGGACGATCACGCAAAAGGTACATAATTCAAAATGTATTCAGCATGCGACACGTCTACATAACCTGCATTGCGACGGGGACTGACATGGTGGAAATGCGCGTACTACACGCTGGGCCGGCCAAGAAACCCATAATCCGTCAGTCGGGCTTATCTTTTGAACGACAGTGACCCACTGCAAACTGAGCATATCCTCGTAATCAGCTAGATGCGGTGGTCATTTTAAGCCCTCCAGCTTGAGAATCTGCGAAGTTGGCGCCGAAAAAAGTGTTCGCCACTCACGTTTCCTAGTTTGAGCATTTTTTTTCATGATCTGTTTGTGATGCTTTTTCTAAAATTGCTCGAAATACAAAGTGGATGGAATTGGCTTAGTTTTTCTCGGCATGTACATCTTGGGACGAGGAGTAGGGACATACGCTTTTCATTTCATGGGTCACTTTCGTTCGAAATTTATGGATGAATCCCTGAATTATATGTAAATTTGTATGCAGAGGCACTTCGGTGGAAACTTGGCCATGCACCTCTCAATTTTTGAAGTTAGGACCTGAAATTTTGACACGTGATTTGGACCGAGCCCACCAAAACCGTACTACTTGGCGAGCTAAAAAAAAAACAAAAAAAAAACTGCCGACATACGGCCAGCTAAACGTTTTCCATGATCATGAAATGAACGAAAAGTCAACGGATTTTCCGTTTCCGTTTTTGTTTTGAGCCCGCCAAGTAGTGCCTCGGTGAGCCTGTTCTTAATTGCATGTCAAAATTTCAGGTCCAAACTCGAAACACTGAGCGGGACACAGCGATATTTGTCTATTTTGAGCGTCTTGGCCGGCCCAGCTTGTACACAATTACGGGGGTTATACCTTGCATAATCACATACTAATTCCGCGTACTAGGAAGAGTGACGCTGGCCTCGCTCTACGTGTTGCAGGCAAGCATAGCATCAGATCGGGCGTGGTGCTCGCGAGCAACTTGTTGATCCAGCATGCTATAGGTGCAGATCGTGAACATTTTCCCATGTGGCGTCTGCGCTTGATACTTGAATAGTCCGCGTTGTCCACCTGAAACGGTAGTGCTCAGCAGGTACGGGTGGTTCACCATATCACATTCGGTCATACTGCCAAGTGATTCCCTTGATGACCCCACTATACAGCCCTGCGTGTGTTCACCTCGGGAACTGAATCGCTGGACGGACGTTATAAGGGATTAATGGGCGCATTGCTTGGTTGGGCTGGCGCAATATTTGTTTTCGGAGTAGGATTTAATAACCAGAATGACATCCCCGAAGGAACCGTACTTACAAAAATGGGGCAAGGGCGCCCCTATAGTGCGTCGGGTGCTCCACTGTGTTGGGATAAATTTCGAAGGCCTCAGTGACTACTATATCGCAAGCAGAGGATGAGCCAGTCGTGTCCTCTCGGCAGGCTACTACATCACGTCGATCTGGGCACGCTACCCATAACGTGTACTGATTCATCATATAGTCTATGTGTTCCGATATTTGTCCAGTACAGGTGTGTGCCGTAGTTTGTTCTACTCAAATTGTTCTCAAAAACAGATATCCCGAATATTTGCGGCGGTACCCACGTGCCACGCAATGCTTGAGAATCCCGGCAATCATGGCAACCCAGATCTCGCGTTGCGGGCCCTACATTCATAAACCACAGCGTGCCCGGCCTTGTCGTTTGCCTTTCATTCAGCTTTCATCTGCTGGGGCTTTACTTTTAAAATATATTCATTCCGTTTTGCTTGACACGGCTTTGGCCAAGTTCGTGGCCCGATCATCAGCTAGCTGCATGTTGCCAGTACTTAATCACCCCTGTTGGTGTTCCCTGTCCCATAAGCCGCGGTTTACGTTGACGAGCACAGCCTACGGCGGGAAGTTTTACGAAATGTGTTTGGAGCCCCGTTTCTTTGTTTTGAATAGTCGCATGTTGGGGGGACCTACGTTGTTTGACGTTTTCACGGTGTGTCATGCCAATCCGCGTCGCCTGCCACGATGCGCCATGGCACCGCCATGTGCTTCCATGGCAACGTCATAGCGCTGCAACAGTGATATCTTGGGGGTCGTGAAATTTCGTGGTAGTCCATACCCTCGCGTGGACTTCATGGGCGTCAATTATTTCCTACGAACTAAACATCGTACTGGGTTTGTTTGTGGAAATTCCGTGACTTACTGCACCGACTGCCATAGAATGTGCCATAGAATGCCGGGAATCTGACACACGGCAGTACTATTGGGCGGTTCGTGGCACGAGCATGGGTCTTACATTGACTTTCTAGGGTGCTCCGTACAGTAAAGATATCCCTAGCCCTAACCGTGGCATGCACTACCAACAAATTGGCACGGCATCTCCATGGGCCTTGATGACAACACCATGGTTCTGCGATGTCCCTGCCGCGACGCAATGGCTCTGTCATGAAGGCCCATGGCAACGTGTACGGCTATGAGAACAGTATGCGGGCGCGCCGTTACGTGCTTTATGTCCTTTCAGATTTCGGGAGTGGTATTCCCACTACCCTTTAACCGTCGCAGGGTGCGCATTGCATCTGCGATCATACAGAGGGTGGACTAATGTTGTGGAGTGGAAATAAGCACATGTATCCAGAAATAATTATAAGCTTGTAGAAGGTAAAAATTGTGTTTGGAGAACTACGAGTATTCGTAAGCTTTTAGGTAGGTTGGACAAAGGTCATTAAAATCTTTTTAATCGACGCATTTGTGAAATATATACTATGCCACCCGAAACACTGGCGCGATCTGAACCGCTAAGAAGGACAGGCCCAACCTTTAATCCCCTGCCTTCGCCTTTATCGTGTATAACTACCGATATCGGTATCGGAGCTAGGATACGGGTCAATCATATCTAAAGGCACTTCAGTCTTGTTAATAAACTTTCAAAATTGTTTGGGGGGGTAATACATCGTTTATCGAACATAGGCTGTTTGTCATGAAATTGGAACCTTGCATGTGGACGTTGGTTCCCAAAGGGTTTAGGTTTTTGATGAGGCCCTCGCGGCTTGTGCGAGAGAGGGAAAAATACCGGAATAATCAACAGGTTCGTCGAACCAAGCAGACTTAGGGCCGTTCTTATCGAAGCAAGCTTTGTCTAAAATAGCAAACCGTTAACGAGGAAATGGGGTCTTGGATTATAAACTGACCAAATAATTAGAATTTCGGGATTGTTCGATTTTAATTGTTTTTAGAGATTTCGTTACTCTGTAAGTATACGACAGAACACTTCGCATCCCGATCCAAATGTCCATAATGTTTCCAAACGCACATAAATGTAGGATTTCCCATAGTAAAACTCGCAAAACTGTCACACACCGCACCTCCAAGCGCCACTGATACACAATGTAATTAATCGCTATGAATACAGGCAAATGTTTTACTGCTGTATCGCACATGTGTTTTATATATGATCGTTAGTGGTAGAGTGACCTCGCAAAGCACGCCGCCGTCCGCTGGCGGCGCGTATGGCAGAATCGTTTCCTGACGCCACGTTGGAGTCGTGCGGGGATTTGTTGAGTCCGGGCCGACGAATTACCTTTGTAGATAGTTATTAACTATGGCTGGCGATTGCACGTGGTATACAAACTGTGATGATAGCTGTTACGTAAGGCGAGGTGCCGATAACCCGCAAGGTTCCGCACTGCCGCCAACACCCACAGGGCTTTAGCCTTAGGCAATCGGCCAAGTTAATTATCGCATGTAGATATCCTTCGGCAAGCGCGCTGCTGCGTTTGGATACCATAGCCGTCACGGCTTTGCTTGATTCTCCGCAATAGCTCAATGGCTTGGCTGACATTTGTGTTGACTTTGCTTCATCCCATGCACACCACATCCCCATTGAAGAACGATGCAGACCAGACCAACAGTGGCGGCGGGAGGTCTGCGGCGTGCGAAACACGCATAAATTTTTATGGAGACGAACAAACTCGCTCTGCTTCCTTTGTACGTTTCGAAGTTTGACATTTTTGACGTGCTCATGTATTCGCCCGGATGAGGGCAATGATGTTGCGGGCTTTGGATTGTAGTCGGTAGATGACGGTCACGCTTCTGTTCGAAGTGATTTTTTTTGTTCCCACTTGGCGCCCACTAAATGCCTGCTTGCCACATTTGAGGTTAGGCCGCAGGATACATCTTCTCCTTATGTAGAATAGTGTCAGTCCTGCTTTGGCCTGCGCTTGCATATTTGCCATCCTCCCAAGAAACTATCGTTGGCTTGCCTTTTTCGAGATTGCCCTTGGTCAAGCAGAGAATGGAAAATGATAAGGCGGTATGCAGGCCGTACCGCTTGCTTCGCTCAAGTTTCGCGCTGCCTGCCTACGTGCCCCGACGTTGTGCGTTACGGTCAACAAACATATGCCACTAAGTATGTGGGACGACGACGATTCTACAGATAACCGCCACAAAGCCCCGCGAAGACGACGACTACCCCCCCTACGAGCGGGCAGGGTGATCTGGAATGTGGCAGTTTACATGAACACGTGCTACGATAGAGGTGCATCACATTTTTTGTGAGGCTTCTTAATTTGGGGGATCAAGACCTCTCTCAAAAAGCTGATATGGAGGGAAACAAAGCGTCTACCGGATTCGACCGGACGAAAAATCCCATGGCCTTGGCACACGACGAGAGTCGTGCAAAAAGAAAAATCATTTCCGACGATTTTGGATTAAGGGGCTCCGTCGTTCATAATCCATTCCAAACGAAAAGTGCTACTTCTATCGTAGCACGCGTCAATGCTTGTGTCGGTACTACCGGAGGCACGTCTCCTGCAGGGGGTAGGTTCGATGCACTTGATCCCCGTCGGCGCCGGTAACTGGTCCATAGCCCCTTGCAAGGCTAGAGATAATCCTTTCGCGATCCGTTCGCCGCCGACATCACCTAGGCGATACATCGAGCAAACCATTTTCTCGATCGACTAGCGTATAGTCAGGACGTGGGCACCTGGGGATGGGATAGGAGGCTAGTGACACTTTATTGGCTAACCTCTACGGTAGATGCTTGGGGTGGTCTCGCATATTCCGGCAGGGATACGTTGAAGAAAGTTACCCCCCTCATCTTCTGGTCGGCTCCACTTCGTCGCTTGACAGTTGGGGGGCTGACGAGGCCGATTCCTTTTGAAAGATATCCTTTTGGCAATCCGTTTTTCCGCCTCGTGGAGTCGTTCGTTTGGCCCGACGCGTTACAGGAACTCAGGTTCGGGTGTATGTTTGGTCGACCAAATCACGGGGATTGTTTGGTCTTTCTTTTTGCTGAAGCTCATATTCGAAGGGAGTTTAACCAACCCGTCATCGACGTTGCTTGGCCGACGTCTTCGTTGGAATTGAAGTTCTGGGGAAAAATTCAACCAACCGATCACCGGCGATGTTTGGCCTGAAGTTTTGATCAAAATAAGTTTGGCAATCACTTCAATCAGCCGATCGTCGGTTTGGTTTGGCCCTCCTCGTTGCTGCAGCTATTGTTTGGTGGTCGGTTCAACTTCCCGATAGACTGTGTCTTGGCCGGCCAGTCTGCAGCTTCTCGCGTCTGGTTTTGACTTCAATCAATGTATCCAGAGAGTCGCTAGGCCGGCGGGCCTTAAGCGCCCGACATTAGGGTACAAGTTTGACCAGACAATTCCAGCGATACGTTGGCCCTGTTTCATTGGAGTATATTGTGTTTGGAGATTGTTTCGATCAACAATTCGCCGGAGTCAAGTGGTCGGCATCGCTGCGGCGACTCGAGTTTGAATGTATGTTTAGCCAGCCGATACATGCAGACACCTTCCCGTGTTCGTTGCAGCAGCCGAACTTAGGGCGTTTCTTAAGCCACCGGATAGCCGGTGGCTCTCTGTCTTCGTCCTTGCGCCAGTTGAAATTTGGATTATACTTCGACCGACGTATCGGCGCCGATGAAATGCTGCCAGACGGACTCGACGGGCTGAACCTTGGGTATAGCTTCAACCAGCCGATATCGATAACGTCATTTGGGCCCCGTCCCTGTTGCGACTTTCACTCGGAGGGAAGTTCATCTAATCAGTTCATGAAGTGCGACGACCTGCTCTGTGGAATCAGCTGTCGTTCGGGGAATGTCTCAACCAACCCGTGGACGCTGCCCTGTGGCCGTGCCACCTTCGTGTGCTCGACCTTCACGGCGCGTTCAATCAGCCGATTGTTGGCGTGAAATGGCCGTCGCTGCTTAATTTGCTGCGGTTTGGAGAGTACTTCAATGAGTAAGTCGAAGGGGTGGCATGACTGACCTCGCTCAAGATTCTGGAGATTTTACTAAATTCTGGATGGAATAGAGTGGCCCATACACTGCTCGTGGTGAAAAGGAACTTTCGATTGCCGACAACGTGGACGGGTTTACGGATTCGTTATAGCCGACATTCAAAACCTGGGGAAGCGACCACTTCGGTGGAGGTGTAGCATCGGAATTTGGACAAGACATACGAGGTGTTCTGCATTTTCCCCACATCCGTGGAAGAGCTCTATACGGAGTTGGGATGGACAGTAGGAGGGGAATGCCAATGCAAATACAGCTGCCCTCTGGGACTTGCGGAGACGAAGCTCGTTTGTCAGCGTTTGTAGGTGACTCGTCAAGCTTGCGGCCGTACCAGGCATTGCCGTTTCGTGGGGCAGGACAAGACGCCGGCAAGACGCGATCTTACCTGAATGGCTACAGCAAAGACCGCATTAGACCACAGGCCCGAGTTTGCGGGCACCGGAAAACTTTCTGTTTGGCGACAAGTACACACACGTTGCTAAAATTGCGAAGTCACGGCGAAGTCTCCCTCATTTCCCATCACGGAGTATCCTGGTATGTGAGTGGAGGTTTCTATGGGCTTCCCATACTGATACATTAGTTCGAGCGATAATCTCGGATATGACGGTGGTGAGGATGTCTAGAATATGGAGCCCATAGTCCGCATCGTCAGATTTCCCGCCACGGGCTTCGTGTCGAGGAAAGACTGCTAAGGGTAGGTTTAAGTGCCCGAGTGAAACACCGCAGAAGGAATCTGTCTCATTGACTGTTGTAGATGTTTGTATGGTCGATCAAATGTTTTTGCTACGCGCCCAAGCCCTGCCGCGTCCAAATGGATAAACCCATAACGCGTACGACCCGATGTTGGCGAAACAGGCCACATATTTCCAGCCAACCTACCTCGTGCAGCAGAGAGTTACAGACAAGGATTACAAGTGCGCGCATCCCGCACGACCACTGAATGGCCAAATTGTCTAGCAGATGTGGAGCACCAGACCTTCTTTCAATCATCAGCGCTGTTCGTATTGTTGTGGATAAGAGCTACAACAGAAATATAGCAGCAGTTGCGCGAGCGCTGTCATTGGTGCCAAGGATTGTAAGTACGTTTGGAAAACGGATTGCAGACCATTTGTTTCAATTGCCCAAGGTAAGACAGGCTGATAGCGTCAACATTTTCCAACCTCGGCAGGAAAAATTGTAAGTGAAGAAACGAGGCATCATTCACGCTGGTGTAAAATAAGCTGAAGCGATTTGAGACCGTGTCGTACATGTGGGTAGCCTTCATGTGCACCTAGATTCGTCCGTGATTACCTGCAATGCGATGGTACATGCTTTCGTCGTCTGACAGTGATAGTGTGAAGAGAAATCGTTCCTACGTTTGGTCACGGGTTGTTGTCGGGAAGAAAAACGGCTTTTCATTGCTTGTGCAGGTTCTGGATTGAATGGTGGAATCTGGTACTAAGGTGGCGTTCTAGTCGAGATTGATGGAAGCTTCCATGGGAGTAGAGTAAGCTACCAGTCACGCGGAACAATAAGTGGATCCGTGCAAACGTAATGAGCACCTCAGGCGAAAGGGTATACATGTTCTGCAATGGTTTCAAATACGTCAGCTGAGTTTTGAAAATTTTATTTGTCGACACTCATTGTACATCTGTACACATTCCCGGTTTTAAGGTGTTGATACTCCACGTCGCCAACCGTGGTGTATCAACTCAGTAGCTTTCATCGCCCCATTTCCCGAGCTACCGCGACCGCTAGTAGTCGTCAATGGACCAAAGCTACGGTCGGGGGGGTCGCGTTTGCTGCCTTTATCGGAGTGGCTGGGTGTCTCTCCCACGATTGAACCCCTTGTTCCCTGGTGGTTTTAGGCTTTCGTTCTTCTTCAATTGTGCGATATGTATCCACAATATAATGGTTAGCTCCGCCACATCAATCGCCTAAAGTACTTTCGTCAGTGGGGCACAGAGTCAAGCTCCAGCCCGGCAGTGAATAACGGGCTGTTCTCCCTAGTGTAGCCTTGGTCAACGACACTGATCAATGGCCAGCGATTTGGCACGATTACCCAACCAACGCGTACTAGCTACTCCTTCAGCAGCTGTGACATTGCGCGGCGCGCACCGTAACCCCGAGGAAATTTCCAACCACTGCGTAATCGATGGATTTGCGTCACGGTTATACGGGAGGCACTGCTTCTTGAGCTCCCACGATTGCTACACGACGAAGCAAACACGGTCGCGACGCGCGCCTTGGCCGGATTACCACGAGAGGGTTGCGTCCAAAGTTTACTGAAATATAACTGCTGCAAGTACAACCCATGTATCGTCCGATGATTTTCTCTTACTTGCAGTCTTTACTCTAAAAGCGCCATTGTTTGTCGGCTATCCAGCGTGGGGTCTACCCTGTACGTCTATGGGATACTTGCATGGGATGAGTCGTCTCCGAAGAAAAACAACAAAAGTAGGCCCAAGCAAAACGTCGCACAGATGCAAGTGATTCGACACCGCTTGGCCGCCTCCTAAGAGCGTAGCGAGAGCCCTTCTGCCCCCCCCCCCCCCCGTCAGCAAAAACTCATAATTCCGAATACGTCGTAGCATGGGAACACCCAATGTTCCACCAACTCGTAGCGCGCGACAAACATATTGAAACTCGACTGACATCAAACACGAACCCGTCGGCGGCATTGGATGTCTAGATTCCGCCGCACGGGGTTCCGGTAGTGGTGTTGCCGCCGTCGAGAAGAAGCAGCTGTCCGCACATCTGGCTGGACGAGGGACTGACCAGGAAGATCACGCCATGCGCCATCTCCCAGGGCTCCGCGAAGCGACCGAGGGGGGTACGGTCGATCATGGGGTTGGATTTGGAGGGGTCACTGCCAAAGTAGGAAGGGAAGAAAGTGGACGGGGGGGAGAGCACAGGCCAAAGTCAGCGAAAAGACGGACCCAACAAAACAAACATCACGGGAATATGGCGGATCATCACAAATGCATGTGCCTGGTTCGTCCTTGTTGCCCAGCATTTACAGGAGTCAGAGAGGCATATGCTGCCCGCCATGGGGAACGACCCCCCTCAAGGTTCAGGCCCGAGCGTCGTACCTGCACTGTAACCTGACAGATAGATCGGGAAGCGAGGTGACTAATGATATTTGTGTGGTGGTTTTTGATTATATTGCTCTTTTTTCACTGCATGCCCGCGGGTCGTCACTCTGACATCACTCCAGACAGCAGGCGTGTTCCTCTGTGCTCACGATTACTGTGAGGTTTCTACGTTGCAGACAGGGCTCCAGACAGCAACCACTGTAATCAGTAGCCGCGAGTTGGTTGGTGTAAGAATGGGGAGGCTCTATGTTGTAGTTGAGGGGATACCCACAGCCATGTTACTGTAGATCAGATTGCGCATTGAATCATTTCACTTTTGCGCCTACTTTGTCTCTCGTACGTTATTAGGTGGGAAAACGTAGCATTTCCCCGACCAATTTTGATTTCATTTGGGTGTTCGGATCTTCCTAGGGCTCCAGCTCCTTTGTGTGACCACGGACTCTAGATTTTTGACAAGAGGCAATGTGAGACAACAACAGCATCAACAACAACAATGCTACTGTAGGGATGGACCTCTATGGCTCGAAGACCCCGCACTTGTCGAGCTCTGTAGTTCATCCCAAACCTAACTTTGACAACTGTTTTGAGGTTGTTCCGTTAAACAACCTCATGTCCTAGATACCCAACGAATTATGCCACAATGCAAGAGTGGAATCTTGACGAACCCGCGTTAAGCAGCTCCGTATCTCAGGAAACATTTTAGCCAAAAAGTACTATAATACTTATCTTGGCACGCGTCGGGAATAAACGGCGCCGAGTAACAAAACCCCCCACAAAAAGCCGGGTGCCGTACATGTCAACTGGTGCGTCGGCATTCGGACGACTGAGTCGCCTATGATCTGGTTCATCGTGAAGGCGAGATGTTCTTAATCTCCCAGCAAGCACGTCCGGCCCTTACAAGTACAGAGTATGTATAAACACCGAGTTCCGGAGCCCATGCGAGATTCGTCGGGGGCAGCGAAGAGCTCGATCGGGCGGCCGACGTCGACACCATCTATACACCCTTGGGCTTTTCCGACGCACATGCAAACAATGAGGGTACTCATAACTATAGCAAATCGAGTTATACACTGCAATGGTGCAACGGCGCTAAAAATGAACACGCTACGGAGTATATATCTAGAGTGCCCAACGTGGAGCAACTGTAAGCAAGGCGATTTCACCTTCGTATTCGTGAAGGAGACTGTCTCTGCTAATTATCCCGGCAGCATTTGCGAAAGGCCACGGCGTCCAAGCCTACATCGTTAGCGGTACGCGCAAATATCGGCGATTGATGTGCCCGAACGATGTACCCACTCAAGTCCTTCCAACTCACGGTTGGTCATGGAATAAGCGTTCAAACTGCCTTGCCGGACGACACGTCCTACGGTCAAGGCAAACCGTTTTTGTTCTGAGGCTCGTCGCCTGAGGAGCTCTATACCGTTCCCAAACACTTAATATTAGTGAACTGAAGTTCAGGCCGTTCGCCAATACCATGGCCTAGGTACACAAACCATCCTTTTGCCAAATAAATGGCAAATCCGACGGTTTTGGGTTAAAGAACCCGTCTATTCCGAGAATGGGTCTGCCATAAAGTGCTACCTCTATCCTACATCGTATCTGACTCATTTGTGCAAACTCCGACGGCCAAGTCGCGCCAATTCACGCATTTTGTTGTCGGGTTGTCAGCCTCATCATTGGCTCGTTTTGCAAAAGACAATTTCAAGTTGAGGTGTCGTTATTCGTAAAGATAAATGGCGTAATTTCATGCACTGATCTCCCAGCTTTGTGGTCGTGGTGACGGGACTTTGTTGGAAATCGGAACACGATGCTAGCATGCTAATGCTACACACACAATGTGGCGCGACGTTAGCTTACCCCCACGCATGAACGCCCATGTCCGTGAGTACGATCGTAGGACCAAGCGTGTTGCAGTTGATGTCGTACTTGGACCACTCCGCGCTCATCATCTATATTGAAAAGGCGTGGCCAGTGTTGGCGCAACGCGCGACAAAAATGACAAACACGAGGCACGTGCAGATGTACAGGTGAAGAGCGAACGAGATAATTAGCGGATATTGTGTATGCATCAATCAAGACTCAAAAGTTGACTCTGGCGTTTTGTGCGAGCAACGCATGGATGGATAGATCCAAAATAGATTCACCAGTGGCCGCGTTCAAAACCACTTATACACTCCGCGTCAACACGGGAATTTATTCACGTAGACGGTTCAACGGGAAGGCGAAAACACCAACAACAGCCACATATCACAAACCTCGCGCCCGCTCAGTACATCTGTCTATTTTTACGACTCGATGATTCACATTAACCGTATCCTTCAGTACATGCCTTTGTATGGAGCGGGGATTCTGTACGGACACGGGCTGTGCTGGATATCGAAGGGTACAAGTATTGGCCTGATGTGAAGAGCACACACATCCATCGACAACTAACAAATATTCCCCGGAATGCAAATAAAGGCAAAAAAGTAACGTAACAGGCGTCAAGTCGGAGACTACACGAACCGATTCCATACGGCTAGTCTCTCCTGCTGTACTGTTGTGAGCGATGATAGGCATTTATGCAAACGAAACGAGGCACTGAGTATGTATGAATGGAGTCATCCCACCGTAGCCGGTCGCCCCGGTGGCGTATCAGGTTATCCTCGAGCTTGGTATAGCTCAGTTTCGTGAGTTCGAGCCCCGCCGAGTGCATATTCGCGTATAAATTCGTTGGTACTTTTTCTTGTGCACAAATTGACTTGCGGAAAGCGCGAGAGCGTGAGTTAGCAACACTCGATGAAAAATCGACGAGCAGTGGAATTGCTGAACCCTATGCGCAATAAAATTGAAGGCAAGAACCGGGGGGAAGAAGGGACGACACCTGTGACCACGGCTTGTCCAGAAGCTGGAAAGTAGAAATGTCAGGAAAAAAAAAGGAGTTGTTGCGTTTTTGGGCTCGGCGTATCTGGTATCTGGGCCTTTGAGCACCTCAAGCGAGAAACTACCGATTGGTCCCGATGCCTTTTTACTGCTATGCTTGGTGTAGAACCACGGCATAGAAGTGTGGGACGGATTACGCGAACCAATGCCTTCGAATTCATGTTTCTGGTGACATATTGAGCTCCTGATATCAGGAGTTCAGAAATTTAAGGTGCTCCTACCGTGGGATGGCTCAACAACCAACCGCTCATTACTTTTCTGTCCATTATCGGGATCCCACAACAAGAAGACTGTGCCAAGCCAATGTGAAAATTCCACTGCATATCTTATCCCGTACCTTGGTGAGACCGTTCAGGGCGTTCTTGCTCGTGGAGTAAGCCACGTGGTCGTGTATGGCGAAGTGGGAAGCCATGCTGGAAATATTGACGATCTTACCCCCGGTTCCGCGCTTGATCATCCTCCTAGCGCACTCTTGGGACAACATGCAAGGAGCCCGCACATTCACCTGAACAAGTGCGATTAGGGTCGCGAGTACCAAAAGGCGATTGGAAATTTAGCAAGACCGGGGGGTCGAAGCGACCAGAGACATTGTCTTCACTGCATGGCATTACCGCCTCGTCACTGACAGGTGCGCAGTGGCTTCCGTGATTTGCTTATTTAGCAACGGTTGACCACGAACTCGATATAACTTGGATTCCGAGTAGCTGTCTAGACTGCCGGCCTGCTACACGCGTGAAAAAAGACAGTCTGGAGGGCTGGCAGGCTAGTAGGCGTACAACATGCAGTTCTCCTGTCGGCCTGTTAGTAATTTCAAGGGCCGATAGGCACGAAAATGTACGTGTACGTGGCACGCACTAACGGGAGCAGTGGCAACGAGCACTGTCGTCCCGCTTAGGGTGTTAGGGTCGCTACGCTGCCACCGCGGCAGATCTTCCACTGCTGAGTGACTGAACCTTGTCCTGTGAGCCCGTACTTGGTTTGTGTGGTGACGAACTTATGTGAAAAAATCATGAACAGCAGGAGGAAGAAATTGCCTGGTTGTGTATTTCAACAAATTGCTATGGCAAAAGTGATGCCTCGTTGAGATTTGGAACTTCACGTTTAATGATGGCATCCTGAACATCGATGTATGTGTTCCGTTTGTCCCCGGCCAGGCCACGCATGTACAACATAAAGCGGTTGCTACTGCGTTTTTAATACCGCCAACCTATTTAAATGTTCTTATCCGTGATCTCGAGACAGGAAGCGGATACGGTTATTTCTTCAACTGCAACGGAAGCAGGAAGGTATTATACCGCATTTTGACCACTCACTATACTCACTACTATGTGGTGCTAGACGGTTATCTGGTACGTCAAAGCAGGCATGAACAAGTAAAACCGCCCTAAAATTATTTTAAAAGTATCGTTCTTCTTGCCCATTGCTGATAGTCAACTGGGCAGAGAAGCAGCCATTGGTCATAGCCTTGTGAAAATTTCATCGTAGCTAAAACGCTTGCATTCCAGAACATTGCCAGAAATGGAGCACGCCATGTATAGTTCATTAAACGCATCACTCAGAAAGAGTACACGGTAGCATGTCCGTCTCAAAACTTTCGTCTCACATTCATGGTCCAGTCCCAGTCCTCAACCGTCACGTCCACGAGCGGTGCCAAGGCAGGTAACACCCCAGCTGTTAACGGCATAGGAAAAAGGTGGGGGCGGGGCAAAAACTTGCGGCATTGAGCCTTCAGCGGTGACACGCACACAACGAAAGCCATGGCTGCACGCTAACAGCAGCGGCATCCAAAACGAGTACAAATAATATCAGTTCATGAGCACGACATGGCACCGGCACGGACTGTGGGTGTGCTTGGTGTCGATGTATGGATTTGATAGTTTCAGGTAACCGGCAAATATGACGCACCCAAACCAAACACCCAAAATACTTAATCGAGGGATTGGGATGTCTTTCCGGTGATAATGAAAATATGCAAATGAAAACGTAACTTTGGTTCAGAAAAAGAGATGTTTTTCTGACGGTCACACTGAATTATACTATTTACATAAATCGAGCGTATGGTAATAGGAAACAGCGATTAACCGCACCAAAGGGAGCCTAAATCACACTTGGTAGCCTCGAGGAAAAACAAAAACTGTAAAAATGGCATATTTTCGACTGGCGCCTCCCCTCAAAATTCACAATGTAACGTATCCCCATTTTTGAAGCTTGCTTCTCACTGTTTCCATATCAGTTCGGGCGATCGTTAGCTGTTATCAACACCGACATATTTTTACATACAAGTTGACTCTAGGAATATCTATGGGTTAAAATTCGAAATACAACAACGTATCGATGATAATTCTAACCAGACATGCGATTCTCGATTAAAGATAACGAGTGTCACCACCGTACGGATTGTACAGTATCTCTTAAAACTTTCTCCTGCGGTTTGGCTTCAATCGCGCAGCAATTCCAATTCCGCCCTGACCTTCCACGTTTCCAAAACTCCGCCCCCGACCGTGTCCTTTGGGATTTGAGCTCGGTCTATGAGCCATTCCCAACTAATATCACAGTCTCTAATTTGTTTAAGGGCCTCCCGCCCGCCCTCCCCCAGCCCCTTCCATTCATTTATCGTATGACACCCGATCCTGCCCGACGGTAATACTTTGCAAAGCCGTTCAATTTGGGCTGTTGCATTCTTCTTACCCCCTTAAATCAGTTTTTTTAGAAAAAAAATCCAAGCGAAACCGAACGTTGGCTGTCTTTTCAACGTCTCCCTGTTGACCCTGGAACGGCTACTCTACCCTAAGACCAAGGGGGGTGGTAGACCTATGCATGACATCTCAGTTGAGAACAATATCACTCTGTAACGCGCCATATCAAAGGAAAGCAACAGCCTGGAACTGTGAGCTTGTGTGAGCTTGGAACAAATTCTAGATATCACACAGTCAAGACGTGTTGTTTTGTTTTCGTCAAAAATTGTCGCAAAACGTCACCAGCAGAACAGGCGCGGGAACCATGCGGTATAAAAGGCATGATGACACACCCCTGTGATAGATTTCACAGCCAAACGCTTCCAAACTGAGGGGAGCACACGCATCGGAAGACGTTACCGTCCAAAAATTCTCGTCCGGATCTATCTGTCCATAGCCGCATCGATCGTCCTTACCGCTTACCACTGCCTTAGGTCTCGGGAAATTCAACAAACAGATTCACCGGGGGTTTTCGTTACCTTGTTTGCTATTCTATAGCAGTACGCAAGGCAACCACTTTTGAATATCATTACTCGGAGGTGAGCATATAGGTACATATCAGCACCGCGCAGTTACACACGTTTCAAGACTCGCAACTGAAACCGAGGGCATCGCATATCACCAAGGAGACCAGGAAACGAACAATTGAATAAAACCGGGAAAAGCATGTATGATGCACCGACCATTGTTGACGAGAATGTCAGCGCAGCCACCCGCCCAGCCGTTCGCCTCCGCCGCGGCCCTCCGTATATCGTCCGCCGAAGACAGGTCAACGGCGATGAAGTGCAGGCCATCTGTGGGCAGCTTCTTCTCCACGAGGAGAGAGAGAAACTTGCTGAACTTTGCGCGGCTCCTCGCAAGAACCACCACCTCGGCTCCCGCTCGGAGCTGGCGACCGTGAATAGTAACACGGCGGGTTCGAGCAAGTATGATGGGGAGGGAACCAGTGTAAAGCATGACAGGATTTGCGGAAATGTTTCATGTTTCCTTGACGAGAACAAGCACGGTAAAAGTTGACGATACTACTACTACTATGATGTACTGATGTTTTGTCCATGGACCCCCATGCATCTGATGCCACATATACACGCCAGGTCATGTTTTCATGAGCGCCACTGAAAAGAGCACCAGACGTGGACCGACATCTGCAGGATCACAACATCTTCGACGACACAGGGATGGGGGGAAAAACTGGGCATATAATCGCACACTAGAAAACAATAATGTGAAAAGGAAGTACAGGCAGATATGTTGAAACTGCAGTAGACCACACTACCAACCTATTACGCTGGGCATTACGTGCCTACCTGCCGTCTGCATGATTGCCTGACAACCTCTACCTAACGCAGTAGCATATGCCTAACGAAGTAACGTCATTGAGCGCGGGCACATCAAGTGCCCGTTTCAAAACAATGACGATTTGCACCTCTCCCCCTCGTGTTCAATGGTAGTGACGTAGCATTACCACATCACCTCGCTTGCTATATTTGTAATATGTATCCCTGTCTTAGAATTGGCGACCTCAGAGCCCCACATCGGCACGGTAACAATCATGGGCGTAAAATCGCACATGAGCTAATAGTAGTGGGAAAAGGAAGTACAGGCAGATATGTTAAAATTGCGGTAGACCACACTACCAACCTATTACGTAGGGTATTTCGTACTTACCGTCTGCATGATCGCCTTCCAACTTATGTTAAACGAAGTATGACTAACGAAGTAACGTAAATGAGCGCGTGTACACCAAGCATTCCTTTCAAAACGCTGACAATTTGCACTTCTCCTTCTCGTGCTCAATGGTGGTGACATTGCATGACCACATCACCTGGCCAGTTGTACTTTGCAATATGTATCTCTTTCATATAGTTAGCGATATCAGAGCCCCACACCCCGGCACGATAAAATCATGGTATTTGCATGGTTGTACCTATTGATTGAAATATTCTATCTTGTCATTCATCATGTACTATAACAAGTCATCTGCAAATTATGAAGCTACAACATCAAATCTGCTAGAATAATAAACAACACCAGGCAGGTGATATAAACGGATGTACTAATGCTACAACCGCCAGATTTGTCCCATTCAAGGATCAATACTTTCCGCGCACATATTGAAGTGCCCCCCCCCGCCCCCCGCCCCCCGCCCCCCCCAATCCCTCTTGTTCGAACGTCCCTCCTAAAATTAAAATCTGCCAGAGTAGTAAACAATACCAGTCGGCTGATACCACCTCATTATCTTTCTAGCCATCCATGAAGTAGCTATAATTCCTCCCCCCCCCCCCCCTCCCCAACGCTCCCCCCCCCCCCAAAGCCCCCTCCCCCTCAATGCCCCCTTCTTCCCCACCACCCGCACAATCGCCTAGACGTAGCACCACGCGTATAGCAAAGCCCTACATATATGCGGTCTAAAACCGTTCAAAAGTCTTTTGCCCCCCCCCCCCCTCGAACACTCCGCCCTCTCCTCACTGGTTGTACTACTTACAGGATATACATGATAAACTGGTGCATTCCTTTCAATACCGTCAGATTTATCCCCTTGAAGGATTTATAGTTTCTACGCACATATTGACTTGCCCCCCCCACTCCCCCCCCCCCCCTCCCGCTCCCTCTTGTTCAAAACCATGCCCTCACGCCCTTAAAAACCCCGCCATCCCCTCACCGGTTATACGACCGCAGGATACACTTGATAAAATGATGCATTTTCTTCCACAACTGTCAGATGTTGTCCCCCTCAGAAACCAGTTTATTTGCTTCCGCGCACAGACTGACTAACATCACCCTGTTGACCCTGATAGCTATACTGTAGTTCCAAGGGGAGTCGCCGGCCTATATCCTTGATGAGAACACACAACCCGTAATACGCGCGATAGGAGTATCACACACAGCTTGCAAAGATGAATTTCGACAAAATACTCGATCTCACAGCTGGAGTGTATTTATATTATTATAATATATCTTTTAGATCACGCTGTTTCTGTCGAACGGGGTGCACCAACGAAATACATACTAAATGTCATTCAGGGATCGTTTCCTTTGTTTTTAGATTTTTTGCTTTTTCTCAACGCCTTAAAAACACAAGATTATTATTGCGGTCACCGGGTTAGACTTTCCGTATATATTATAAAAAATGAAAATACACTCCAGCTGTGAGATCGAATATTTTGTCGAAACTCATCTTTGCAAGCTGTGTGTGATACTCCGATCGCGCGTATTACGGGTTGTGTGTCCTCATTAAGGATATAGGTCGGCAACTCCCCTTGCAACTACAGTGTAGCTATCAAGGTCAACAGGGTGATGTTAGGCAGTCTGTGCGCGTAATCTATAAAACCCGTTTCTGAGGGGGACAAAATCTGACAGCTGTGGAAGGAAATGCATCATTTTATCAAGTGAATACTGTAAGTCGAATAACCGGTGAGGGGAGGGCGGAGCTTTTAAGGACGAGGGGGCCTGATTTTGATCAAAAGGGGGGCGGGAGGGGGGGAGGGGACGGGTGGGGCAGCTCAATTTGTGTGTGGAAACTAAAAATCATTCTTGTGGGGGAGGGGGGGAGGAATGTGCCGGGGGGGGGCCGGGGGGCGGGGGGGGGAGGGGTTTAGGTCGCATAGTATATCAAAGGCAGCGTGTGAGGCTGGTATGCAGCTTTTCAATTGAGAAGCCTCAGATGGCGCAGATAAAACTCATATCGCAGCACGCGTCTATCCGCCGTCCTCTCGACCAGTATCGCAGGCGTGGACAATATCACATGCACCCAATCAGGCAGGGTTGCTTTTTTATGTCCCCACACTTGAAAGCACAGGAGGGTCGATCACCAGCCCGGACCTTTATTTTACAACAAATGGTTCAAGTACGTTCGCTGTGAGTTTGACCAATGTAAAGGTCGATGCAGGCTGCGTGATACTCCGGTCGCGCGTCATTACTTTTCGTAGATATATGAGCCCCAGGGGTTTTGCCGAGGGCGGTTCGGACCGTAACCATTCTGCGTGCTGATACTAGATAGCGCGTATGTAGAGATATAAACGCTGAAAATAATGTAACCACCATTTATTTCGTCCATTGCCAGCTGTTCGATCGTCGTTTTTCAATCAATGTCGAATTCACGCCGGCGTATTTGAAACTTCTTTTTCTTTCTCAAGCTGCTGCTTCTATACGTGAACCTCGATGTGTGCGCGTCTTCATCGGGTTCGTGTACGTACTGCTAATACTGGTGCTGCCGCTCCGTATTCTTTTTAAAAGAGGAACGTCGTTCAACAACAAGGAAGCGGGGGTACACGCATCCCCATTGTTATAAAAGCAAACTACACTCCAGCTGTGAGATTGAAGATATTGTCGAAACTCAATAGTGCAAGCTGTGTGTGATACTCCGATCGCGCATATTACTGGGCGTGTGTCCTCCTGAAGGATACATAGATAGGTCGGCGACTTCCCTTGAAACTACAGTAGTGTGGCTTATACTAGGGTCAACAGGGTGATGTTAGTCAGTCTGTGCGCAGAAACTATAAAACCCGTTTCTGAGGGGGACAGAATCTGACTGCTGTGGTAGGAAATGCATCGGTTAATCAAGTGAATCCTGTAAGTCGTACAACCAGTGGGGAGAGGGCGGAGTGTTCGAAGGGGGTGGGGGGGTTGGGGTAGGGGGGGGGGGGAGATTTCCAACAGCTTACTACATATTACCGTAGTAGTTTTCAATCCTTTTCCCCCCACCCCCCCGCCCCTTCAACGCCCCCTCTTTTCCAGCCACCCGCACGATCGCCTAGACCTAGCACCACGCGTATAACAATCCCCTACATATCTTTGATCTTGTATTTGAATATTATTTGTGACCTAAACCTGCTAAAAAATCTCCCCCCCCCCCTCCCCCCCCCCCTCCCCCCCTCCCTCCCCCCCGCCCTTCCCCCCCCTTCTCGTTCTCCCTTACTCAAACGCCCCACCAAATATCGAAATCCGCCAGATTAATAAACACTTCACGCACAGGATATCACCTCGTTATCTTTCGAGAGCAATCCATGCCGCTGCTTTCCCCCCCCCCCCCCGCCCCGAACGCCCCCTTCTTCCCCATCACCCGCACCATCGCCTAGACCTAGCACCACACGTATAACAAATCCCTCACCTAACCCCCCCCCCCTCCCCGCCCCCCCCGCCCCCCCCCCCCCCCCCCCCCCCCAACCCATCCCAACCCCACCCCCTCGAATACTCCACCCTCTCTCTACTCACTGATTGTACGACTTACCCCAGGATATACATGATAAACTGATGCATTATTTCCAAAACCGTCACATTTATCCCGTCAAAATAATGTATAGTTTCCACGCACATATTGAGCTGCCCCACACGCCCCACCCCCGCCCAACCCCCGCCCCCCCCAATAATAAACTGCTGCCAAAACCGTCAGATTTATCCCCTTGAAAGGATTTGTCGCTTACATGCACAAATTGCCCCCCCCTTCCCCCCCCCCCCCCCCCCCCCCCCCCCCCGCTCCAAACCCGCTCGCTTTTGATCAAAACCAGGCCCCCACGTCCTTCAAAACTCCGCCCCCCCCCCCCCCCATCACCGGTTATTCGACTTACAAGATTCACTTGATGAAATTTTACATTTCCCTCCACAGCTGTCAGATTTTGTCCCTCTCAGAAACGGGTTTTAAAGTTTCCGCGCACAGACTGACTAAAATCACCCTGTTGACCCTGATAGCTACACTGTAGTTGCAAGGGGAGTCGCCGACCTATATCCTTAATGAGGACACACAACTCGTATTGCGTGCGATCGGAGTATCACACACAGCTTGCAAAGATGAGTTTCGACGAAATCTTCGATCTCACAGCTAGCTGGAGTGTAGTTTCATTTTTTATAATATTACCGTAGTGTTGTAGTGGTGTGACGACATTTTGGATCTTTAAAACCATTCGTTTCAGCATTCATTTCGCACATCCCGCTCTCTCCTTCGCCATCTGGTACCCAGCGACCGTGCGCCCGTGACACGCGTGTCTCACACATCACCCCTTCGTGTCCCTGGGCCACGCGTGCCTCGCTCGTCACTTCTCCGTGTCCCGGGTGAGAAAACGGCTGGCGGCTTCCTACTCGGCGAGCGAAGAACGTGAAAAGTGAAAAGGCTCTTCCGGGGACGGGATTCTCCTGTTCCCGGGAAGGTGAAGAATCGTAACAACGTGGAAATCCCCACCGAGCTCGTCGCGTACCACAGGTACCAGGTGTACTGCTGCTGTGCTGCGTAATGCTGCACTGCTGCTTCACTGCTTTGCTGCCGTTGTGGATTGGTCGGTACCTATTGCTGCACTGCACTGCTGTGGTCGGTACGTCGATGGGCGGGTATTGGGCGGCGGCTAGCTCGCTCTCCAAGGTTTAGGGTGGTCGTAAAAAAACGAACCTCCCCGCAATAAATTGCTCCTTCCCTACCGGTATACCGCCGTACATACTGCTGCGCTGCACTGCTGTGCTATTTTAGTGGCTTGGTCGGTGGGTGGTGGGTGGGTGGGTGGTGGGTGCACTAGGTGGTGCCTGGCGGGTTGGTGGATCGTTTCGTACATGGGCGAATTTTTTCGTGCTGTGGGGGGGGGTGAGATGCCCTATTTAATACCAGCAGTACTTCCCTACACAACTTTTGACTACTACAATTATTAATAGCCATAATTGCAATATAAAAATCACGGTTTACTACCCTACTACCGTACGTATTACTGCACTGCTGTACGAGTAAGATACTCCTGTTGTGTTTCGTGTATAAACAAACGCAAAGGTGGCCTGCAGCCTGCAAGAACTTCCCCGCACTAACTTTAAGACTAATGCAATCCGCACAAATTGCGACATAAAATCCCTGTTTACTACCGCGGACGTACCGCTGCACTGCTGCACTGCTGTTGTAGTTGGTTGGTCGGTGGGTGGTAGGTGGGTGGTGGGTGGGTGGTCGGTGCAATACGTGGGTTGGTTTTTCCGTGCTGTGGGGGGGTGGGTCGCCCATACAAGATTTTCCCGACACTATAGTCTAATACATGCACAAAATTCAATGTAGGAATCCCTACACCAATTTCAAGACGGGTTGGTTCATGGGTGGATGGCTTGGTCGGTGGGCGAGTGGAACGTTCTGCTGCACTGCCGTACTTCTGTTATATTTCGCGCGTGGGGGATGGGTCGCGCCAACAGGAACTTCCTCACGCTAACATTAGGACTGATTCGATCGCACGTACTGCTGCACTGCTGTAGGTACTGCTGTTGTAGTGGTGGGTTGGTCGGTGGGTGTTGGGTGGGTGGTGTGAGCACTACGTGGGTTGATTATTTCGTGCTGTGGGGGGTGGTTCGCCCCGACAAAACCTTCCCCTCACTAGTGTAATATGTCGATTTAAAAATCCCTACACCAACTTCAAGATGGGTTGATTCGTGGGTGGAAGATGCTTGGTCGGTGGGTGGGTGGAACGTGTGGCATAGTTCGTGGGTGGCCTGTGGGAGATGGCCCTGCTACTTTGTTTTTGGTACATACCTGACTATACTACAGCGGTAGTTTGGTAAGTCATTTCTCTCCGCTATACCGGTCGGCGCTGGCATGCTAATGGTACGCCCCTAGACTAGACCTATATAATCAAGTTTTCTTGTTTCGCCAAAGACCGATGTGTACCGTAAAAAACGTAGACCCAGGCTTTTTACGTTGGCATTTGCATCCTGGATCTATCTGGCGTGATGAGCGGCAGTGCGGGCGATCAGTGTTGAAACCTTCTGCAAGATGACCAGACGTTCGCGGCTCTGCACTTTCTTCACGGAAATACATAAGATGCGAGCATACAACTCCACGGAGACTGCTGTTTGGGAATGCGAAATGACATCTTCCAAGAGACCACGACAGCCAAGCTCATACCGATACACCACATGAAACAGCAACTCTACCGTTGGTTCTTGGGGAATCTTGCTAGGATATCTTACACAACACACCTGGTACCACGAAAACCAAGCTCGTATCGTATGGAGTGTGGGGGGGATGAAGAGCGAACCGCCATCCTAGCAGCCAGAGCGCGGAGTCAGTGACAGCCGCAACCTGCTCACGACCACCAATGTCAACAATCTGCCGCGCACCGCTCCCTCACCAAAGACTCGGTGATCGCAGCGCCGATGCCGGCGGAGCCGCCCGTAACGATGGCCTTCTGCCCCTTCAGCATGTCGCTCCTCCACGGGAAGGGGGGCTCCAAGGGAGCTTTCCTGCCAGCCATGGCTATGATTTAGCTCTGGAACAGCAGTAGAATGGGGAAAGAGGAAGAACTGTATGGCTGCTCGGTAGCTGGTGGACTTGCGGGTGTGAGCTGTGGGGGGGCTGGGGAGTCATTCTTTCGGGAGGAAATGGTGGAAGGTTTGTTGACTGGAATCCCCCTCTGGGCCTCAGCATGTCTTTCGCGGAGTAAACCCCCCCCAACAAAATGTGCCGCTGATTGGAAAAACAGATACATCCCAACCTAAGTATTGGCCTCTCAGTCGGACGAACTCACAACCTGCCTATTTTGTATTTTTCAAACCGCGGGTTTTGTGAACGGAACAGAGGTTGCCCCGCGTATCTGCGTAGATTTCTTATGTATCTCCTACCGATACAAGCTAGGTGCACGAACCTCATTTTTCACTCGCACTCGCGCCACTCGCGCCGCGAGTACAGGCGTCACGTCGCGCGTGGTTTCTTAGCGCCTCACTCGGTAGGGCTAGGCCTTTCCCCGAACGGTACAGGGTGCTGCTGTGGCAAGGAGCACGATGAGAATAATCACCTGTCGCCCTCGTATGACAGTTACTCGCACTGCTTGTACGAGTACTGGTCTGGCGTTGGGCGATCGAATAACGTACACTAACTCGCACCAAACGCTCACGGCCCTCGCAAAACCCCGCTGTTGTTGCGAGGTTTCTTTTTCCCGTCGCAGATTCCACGGGGGTGGGGGTGTTGCTGTCCTGTGTGCAGCTGGTCTCTCCTCTTGTTTCAGGCCAAGCTGATTGCCGACCGCCGACAGGTGCCACATGCAACACCACAACCAGTAGTTTAATTTTGAAAATAAATTTTCACAATGAATGCCGGTCGCCCCCCGGTGGTCTAGTGGTTCCCCTCGAATTCTACTAGCGTTGGTCCTTGAGTTTGATTCTCACCGTGGTGGTGAGATTTTGACTTTGTTTGCAAAAATGGGAAAAAAAGGATCAACTGCTGAGAACGGCTAGCGGCGTGGATAGGCACAATTCGACGCGAGCCGATGAGGGAAGAAAATGCTGAATTGTTCTCGCGACAAAAGTGAAGGCACGTATCGTAGTGGGAGGGGCCAGGAGGGCCAACCATGTTACCCCGGATCTCAGTTACTACTGGGAGGGAGCGTGAAGAGATAAATTAAATCAAGGGTACGCGCGGTAACGAAGGCACCGGTCGGTACGAGACGGTAACCCTTTAGCCCGCCGCAGGCGGATTTTTTCTCGGATCTTCCCGAGCGTCCATATGGGAAAAGGATCCCTTTTGCTTACCGCGGGACGGGAATGAGGCGGTAAGGCGGGAAGACATTTGGTTGACGGGACGGGACGGGATTCCACGATTTCTTGGCCGGACGGGATCATGGAACGGGTCGCGAACAGGTTGGGAAATCGGTCGGGAACATAGTTGAGAATCGCTCGGGAACATAGTCAGGAAAACGGTCGGGAACACAGTCGGGCAATCGGTCGGGAACTTAGTCAGCATTTGACCGGGACATGCAGTCCAGAATGATTGGGAACACGATCGATCGGGGTCGCGGGCTGGAGGAGATAACGGTTGAGAAGAGGAAAACGATACCGAGTGCTACGATTTAAAGGAAAAACAAGGAGAAACGTCAGATTATGTGACTACGACCGATGGGTGGTGAAAAATAAACTTTGCGAGTGTTATTTGACAATTGCTCATCGAGCGAACTTTCGCCGCCAATGATATTGTGGAAAAAAAAAGAATTATTGTACAATTTTTTGGAACATTTTTATGCCTCCAAAAAAGTTTCAAGCACTTCTGTATCGGCTCATAGCTTAAATAAAAATAAATAAATACAAAAGGCGGGGAGGCTGTACTCAGTTTGCGCATGGCCGTAGTCGTTTGCCCGTAGACCCAGGCATCTCTAATATGCCGGGACGGAGCACGTCGGGTTTTCATCATCCAGGCAGACATTGCTTGCACCAACCGCGAAGCGCCGTGAGGTGTTCGGTGAGTCGCATGAAGAGTGAACTGCATCCTTCCGAGAACCGCTCTCGTAAGACGGACTTCGGCACCTTGGGCCTATTTCTTGCTCATGGATGACATCGCCAATGAGGTAAATTTTGTTTTCTGATGTGGCCACTCCAGAGACAACAATCGATGTCAATGAACAAAATTCGAAAAATTAAACGGACAACAATCTCCTCTACATACTACTACTGCTGTTGCAGCTGTTGCATACAAAAAGTAGAATAATCCAAATTGGAAAAGTCCAGTTGCATCCATAGACTAGTCATATGACGGCGAAAAGTTTATAACCCATGGTAAACGGTAGTTGGGATGGAACATCTCTGCCACTTATGTGGCGTGCATGATGGGGGAAATCGTGTGCGAACGCCGGGATGGGATGGGAACAGCTGGACGGACGGCGAGACGGGAAACGCCGGGAATACAACTTTACAGGGGGACGTGAAACAGTCGGGACGGGAACATGAAGCCGTAAGTTAGGACGGTTGACGGCGGGAACAGAGACCGAGGTCGGGAAGGGGTCGGGAAGTTGCGGTCGGGAACGAAGTACACTCGGGATTCCCGTTTTCGTCCCGACCCGTTCCCGATCCGGTCACATTTTTCCGACCCGACCATTACCGCGCGTACCCTCGAAATAAGTTGGAAATGCAAGAAAAGGCAAAGCCGACAGGTTCGAAACCCCTGACACAAGCGGGTACAAGGCGCAACACCTCAAACGCCAGACGCAATAGACCCAAGGAACAGGCGTATACATAGTTGAAGCATCTGCTATAGGGAAAATACGCCCTAAAAGGTGCAGGGGAGGCGTTTTCTGAAAGCGATTTCGGTTCAACCGATTGCCCGTCGACTGAATCAGCAGGTTGTACTCGTACCTCACCCAGCGAAACAGGTGGGCACCTGCTACTCTGTGTATTTTTGTGCTTCCGATGCGTTGTTGGGATCTTTTAGTAACTTGCGTGCGATCGGTATCCTACGCTGGTGTGTCCTCATGCGTGGTGCTCCATAAAACCAGAGGGAGGCGGGTGTTACTGTGTCATCTTCCTCTAATGCCAAACCCTGCTATTTATACCATACCTGGTATGCAGATACTCGACTGATGTGCAATCAGCTGCTGCCGCTTTCACAGGGAAAGGTCGACGAACAAAGTTGACGATTGCCGCATCAACACGAGATGGTGTGCTGGGCATCGGTCAATCACTCTTCGAGCTGCAACAACAGGAAGTTGCTCGACACGCGCGCAGCACGAACTTGCTCGTGCTGTTGCAACCTCCCACCAGACTGTTGATGCGGCTGCGCGTCTCATTACTAGTAATATTGGCAAAAAATGAGGCGCGACCTCTATACCTGCAGTAGTCCAATGTGCGATGCTGAGTGCAAACGAAAAACACAAGGGAGACAAGCAATCGAAAAAACAGCGCTAACGGCACACTTGGTCATTTGGTAGAGAGTAGATTATGCGAAACGAACAAACCAACGGGAACGAATATCTACGAAGTTTGATATTTACGTTCTGTTTTCAGAAAAAATTATGTCGGTACTCGTACGAGGATGTACATTATTTGTCTTTTTGGCGGAGCACCGTGGCAGTGTTCACGGACCTCTACGGCATTCCACGGCCATGTCCACGGTGTTCCACGGGCAACCGTGGACATTCCACGGGCTACCGCGGACCTTTCACGGGCTTCCACGGATATTCCACTTGATTCCACGGATTGCCGCGGCAAGTAGCGGAACACCGTGGAGGCCCATGGCACCAGCCATGACAATGTCCACGGCAATGTCCACGGCAAGGCCCACGGCAATCTCCACGGCAATCTCCACGGCAGCACCCACGACTAAGCGGTCACCCACGGAAACGTCCACGGAAGCACCCACGGCAACGCTCACGGACACACTCAGGGACACCCCCGGGGAAACACCCACGGACTGTCCAGGGAAACGTCCGCCGCCATCCTCAGATAGGTCCATGGAAATACCCACGGCAACACCCACGACCACGCCCACGGACACCGGGTGTCTTACATTATTGGGCTTTTCAAAACCATGGAACTAACTCTAACCCTAACCCTAGCCCATAGGAAACACCGGTGGAAGTGCCCCCTTATAACATACTGGAGTAAAAGGGTTGCAAGTATCAAATAATGTGTATAGCTGTCGGAGGATTGCCGTGGCGATGGACGCAGACGGTCGCGAATGGCCGTGGAAATTGCTGCGGTTGGACGTCCGTGGAAACTGCCGCCGCAATTGCACCGGACTTCCGCGGACGTCCGCGGACTTCCGTGGTGTTGCCGCGTTGCCGTGGCAATGGCCGCGGATGGCCGTGGGAATTGCAACGGCAGTTGCCCCGGACTTCCTTGGGTTACCATGGGTTGGTACGACGGAGTGTGCCATGGACAGAACCGCTGCACGTGCCGTGGCCAAAACCGTGACGTTTGCCGTGGAAGCGCCATAAGCTGTGGCACGTGCCGTAGAAACCCGCAGATTTCCACGGTAGCCCGTGGCAACACCCACGGAAGTTCACGGAAGTTCCGGGATCATTGCCGCAAACCTCCGCCGAAACGTCAAGTAATGCGCATCCGTGACTGGTGCTGTACTCCTAGCAGGGGCAGCGTTTGAATCAGCAACAGCAGAAGCAGAAGCAGAAGGCGCAGAAGCGGTAGTAACAGCAGCACGGCACACGAGACTAAAGCCGGGTCAGTGTCGCTGTGCGTGTGTGTCTCGTCGATCAACCTCCCGAGACTCGTACAGCAGAAGCATAGTTATATAGTTTTCCCGTGTTTCTCGGTTGAACTCTTGAAGGAACGATCTGCATCTCCGATCACAAAACACATAACCAACATCGGAGACCTCAATACTGCACTCGTATATCACGTAGCCCAGCAATCCCTGTGAAATCACAAGTTACCCCACACACAATTTTGGTTACTGTGAAATCACGCGTTGCCGCTCCTGTCTCGACGAACTCTGTCGACAACTTACATCAATATACCAGCACGAGAAGAGTTGTCTGATATTTGTGCGTGCACAGTACCCGTGGGAACTGGCCTTGGTGCCATGTACGTTGAGTGCGAAGGACAAACGTGGCAAAAACGAATTGACTCACACAAACATACACACACAAACAGTTTAGATAAAGCAATTCACGGCACCTTACCCTCGAATGCGATCCGATATGAAGAGGTTTCTTCGTTGGAAAACCAAGAAGAAAAGGCTCACGCTGCACCCTTCGCGCGACTCATTTTTATCCCAGGTAGTCGTGTTTGCGGCCATAAAGGGGCCAATTGCACCCTTCTGCCTAACATTCCTGCTTCCCGCCCTTTTTTGGCGTACGTTCGCTGTTGTTCACCGGGTACATATTACAATTCGCTTTGCTCCCACCCAGCAAAAGCAGCTGGAATCGACCCGTTCCGCATTTGCAACGAGTGTCGAGTATGTATCAGGTGGTACAGTACAGTAGTTGTAGTAGAGGTGCTGGTGATGTTGCTCCTTGGTAACGTTATGTCACGACGGTCAGGCCCAAGCACTGTTTACATAGAAGTTCTTCGTCAACAGTTTTTTTAAAGCCTATCATAACAGCACGGCGTGTACGTATTCCAGTTACAACATTCTTTGGACGTTCCCTTTTTCGGGCCGAGGCCCTCTCAACGTTCGTATCAGGTACTATTCGTATCTCCCTCGTGTGCTGATTCCCGTGATACTTTGCTGCCCTCTTCACTACCGCCGCTTGCCATCTTATAATTTGATTTTCAGGCCGACCTTCCGTGCTCGGAGGCCACCTGTCTGTTTCTTTTCTCTATTACTGTAGTCCGGGTATTGTCTAGCAAGCACTCCACCAATTACAAACCTCGTTAGGACTTCAGAATATCAAGTCGTTCGAAAATCTCAGCTCTTCGCGGCTAGTAGACAGCTCTTCGAACCCGCAGCCATTATTTAAGCAGCGTATTGCCTGACTGTGAAAGTACGCTTCGTGTTGAATGGCCCAACTGATGGACAGCTCTTCGAAAGGGCTTCACGGACGCCGACCTGGCCTAAAGCTCCTCGTGATGAACCCAAGGGCATTCTATCCACTGACGCTACTGCTGTACACCCACACACCTCCGAACACCCCAACACAGCAACACACACCGGTACCACCAGTAGATAGACACGCAACCAACAGTATACAACCAGTACAACAGTACGTAAAAGATTTTCTGGCATGATGTTCCACACGCCTGCATAAATACTGCAACGCGTTCCATGCATACGCGACTCGGCTTCTATGCCGGTTCTATGTCGGCGCTCGAAACCGTGAATATTTGCCGGTCGGCCTGATCGCCACCAAACGCTAGGCACAACTTGGTACATCCGAGGATGATGCTTGGAGCTGGGATGCTGTAATTCCAGTATATTGGCCAATTTCGCCGTAATTTTCAGTAAGGGAGAGGGGATTTAGACTCTTACAATAGTCTAATAGTTTAACAGTCCATGTTCAATCTGCGTATTGGTTAACTGTGACAGCATGCTTGGTGTCAAAAAAGACATCATAATTCCACCAGCCAACACATCTCAACCTTATTACCCTGTTGTGCTGTGCGTGATGTTTTCCGTCTTCGCGCACCTCAATGATTTCGTGTATCCGGACCTTTTTTACTGCAGACGCTTCACTATTTTCGCAAACCGAGGCATACTGCCCCCCACCAATACTGGCGTTATATCACATTGACGACCGCGTCCTTCACTTACTCCCCAACCTTCTTGCGCACCCAGTCTAGTTCCAACCACTTCATCAATATACTCCTAATGTCATCGTTGAAGTTACCACCACAGGATTCCTTGATGCAATTGACGCCCCCGGCGTTTTTCCGCACGAAGTCGTTACTAAGATTGTCCGCGTTATCGCGTTATATTCCTTAAGACACTGTTGACCCTGGCATTGTCACAACGACCAAAAAAGGATTGTCAAGACACGTTTCCTTCTCACGTTCGGAGAGAACGCTTGGTTCTCATTTTAGGCTCCGTTCCCACTTTTCTGAAAACTCTGTTAAATTCGACAACCATGTATTATCTACGGGTTCCCAACGAGTCAAATAAATGTCTTCAAGTTAGTTTCGCAGTCAAGGGGTTGATGCCTTCGTAGCCCTTTTCCGATCGACAGCAACCCCCCCCTCCGCGTCTGTTACGCTGTTACAATAAACAAATCGCGAGGTCAACATTTTTTAGCGATATGACTTGATTTTTGAGCATATGTGGTCTGCGACGGCTGATTTTTGAGCATATATATGTGGTCTGCGACGGCCAGCCGTACGTCGTCTTAAGCTGAACAATTGCTAGCGCACTCATTTTCTGCCTCGTGCAGTCGGAATGGCCCATTAACGGCGTTCCTCGTGTTGCCAGTTAATATGGTATACGAATATCTAATCGTTCGCTGCCACCAGTCAGAACATTCCTACCATTTTTTGTCCTTTAGTCTATGCCTCCCGCAAAATGTGCCGTCTGCCCAAATAACTTGTTTTCACATTTCACTAGGATCAGAACCTTCCTGATAACTATAGCGACGGAGTAAACAACATCGCGTGCCTTGTTCGCGCTATATTCAGGTTTTGTGTCTTACGACCCTCAGCTTCACTTTCAATTGAGGGCACCAATTGTTTCCTACATTTTTCAACTCGCGCACTTTTCTCCATATACGCTACTAACAGTTTTCACCACAAACAGACGCACATTCTCGGCCTTTCGCCTGGCTACTGCAGCAGCCTACTGATCCTTTTTGGCGTGATCCTTCTCCCAAACTCCTATTATGCCGGCTAAATCGAAATATTGGCCGCCCAGCAAGTACACGCATTTTCCGTAATCAATCGTCGTAATTGCCGGCACTGCTGTCTTTCCTTCTGCACCGAACGCTCCTCTAAGCAACAGTCTTCACGCCATGTACCGCCCACATTTTCCATGCACTATTCTACCTCTGGTCGGCAGTATCTACACGGCCTGTCCGTGGTGGCTAGTACGCCGGGTTTAAACATTTTTCAAGCGTCACGCTCGCTTATACTGCATGCAGCTATTACTCTACCGCGGAGAACGGAAGAGGTAAAGGTTCACCCATTTTTTCTCAGGTTCCTAACTTCAGGTCCACTGTTCCCCACCGAGAAACCGATTTTGGGAAAAGAGAACAGTGGAACCCGATAAACAATTCCATGCGGCCTAGGTGGTAAGAACAACACCCGAAAAATCAAATGTAATTTGGACGATTTCGGGTCAAGGAGGGTAAAGGAACGCCGTAGTTCAGAAACGTTTCAAGACTTACTAACTCTATCGTAGCACGCGTTTTAATCCGTTTCGTACACACGTACGACTTCAACTGGTTGGTTTTGGGGTATTTCCCCGATAGCAGCTTAACTGCAGTAGACGTTATACCCCACCGCCAAAGTCAAACAAAATGTATTATTTATACAAGAAACATTCCAACGTAAACCGATTACGAAGGAAAGCCTTTTACGAATATTTTCTATTCCACTCTTACGTTCCAGCCTCTGACATGCCGTAATCACGGGTGTCGTCGGTTCTTCCCCTCGGGTCGTCCCTCTGTTTTCATTCGTAAAAGGGTTCAGCATTTCCAACGCTCGTCAACTTATTTTGAAGTGCTCTTGCCGACCTTGCCGTCATCGTCACGACCCATGACTTCGTACCAAACCTCCACTCCCGCTTCTCGCTGTCTTTACGGCGAAACCATTGGCGTGTAGCACGCTTTTCAGTCTTGCCAACTTCCGTCGAACAGTGTCCATGCCGTCAGTAAATGTCTCATCGTGTGCTGTGAACTTTGCGCCTGTGAAGTAGTGCATACTAGAAAACTTCCCAAAACATGATAGTATGACCTGCAACCATGATCTGTATGCCTGATAACGAACGATTCAACCATTGGAGCAACATGTCACTCCATTGTGGTTGCCTTCTAGAGGCGTCGCAAACTCCGATAGGCAGTGGTGGGCGTCGATACTTGGTGGGATACTGGCGTGCACAGTGTGTATTTTATATCACGGTGACGGTGGCTGTAAATAAATGCGGACCCTAGAACCAACGAGTAAATCTTTGGTGGCCTGTCAGCAGTAATGTCAATACCCAACTTTGAGACGCACCTGCTTGTAGAGCTTTTTCGCGGATCGGTCCGGGGCATGACCGCTGGAAACAAGTAGTACCCCACTAGCCAAGTCATACCGTATTGTAGAGTCGTACATTTTTTTTCCGACGTTCCTCACCTGAGCTGGTATTTATCTCTCACAAAACGTCATTGTTGAAAACGGGAACGTGGAGCCCGATCGCCAATCTCGTGGCCAAGGCACATGTCGTTGAACCAAACGAACCAAATGGTATTACGGCGACGTTAGGAAGTTGATCAGTTAAGAACCCCTGTTACCCGATAAACTAAATATATATGTTAGCCCTATCGTAGCACACCTCAACCGCCTACCGTGACTAAGCGATTGGAGTATGGTGCCCCCACCGGTGACACGAAGTATACCACGTGAACCTAACCGATGATCCTGTCCATAGTTGTTAACGGCAAGCGAGAATCCTCTCTAGCTGAAGTAATACAGTTGAACCCGCGACTCGTTCGTTATGGTTTCGAATTGAGCGTGGCTGCTAGCGACGACAGAGATGCATTCTTAAATATAACCCCTTTCCTGCAAATCGCACTATCGGTAATGCTCTGGCTTCTCCAAGAGCTCCAGTTCTCCACTGGAGACCAGAATTTGCCCTTTGTTTTTGATTTTTTGTTTATTTCGTTTACAAATTTCTGTCCCTTTGTCATGTACTTTGTTGTGTTGTGTCCCCGAGTATCTATCACACTTATGTATGAATGTTTTGGAAGTACGTTTTTTTTTTTTTTCTTGTTATCCGTTGACTGTTTTCCGACTTGCTTCCGTCGTTGATTTTGCATTTCATTCACTTTTATCGTTTCTCGTGTTTGTCTGTGCTTGGCCTCCTATGTTACATACGAGTACGTATGACATGGTGGCGCCACAGTACGTACGATACTCAACGTGCCTGCTTCTTTCAGAGCCTGCTTCGTATCAAAAGAACACAGTAACCTCCGTTAGTCAGCACACCACCGAGCATTTACCGCAAGCATAGCTCACAGCCCGCTAAGCCATGCACAGAGCAGTTAAGGACGCAAATGTCTATCAGAGCCCGACAGTTCAAGGAAACAAACAGAGATGGCCGTTAACAGCCCCCTTGTCGTCCACGAATTTGTACGTATCTGTCCTTTCGCACTATCACGGTACATACTCATGCATGTGGCGTCTGGTTGTTTTTACCGCCCAGCTACGGTAATCTCTTGGCGCTCGCAAGTCGTCAGTGTGCCGCCCAAAATCGGGATCTCTGTCTGCTTCACGTTTTAATGGATTTCCCTGTCGTAATCAATCGTAGCTAGGCAATCAATGCCGACCGCACAGAGAACATATTTGTATGCACGAATGGTTGCTTTGGCCTTGGTTTGGGTCGTTGCGGCTTCCATAGCGATGGCGAACTTTCCGCTGAAACGTCGGACGCAGAGCAATTGACAACATAATTTCTGGATCATGAAGGCATGCCTCTGCATGGATGCCGGACTATTTGTATTAGACGTCCACGCTGGTTTGTTGAGCAGCATTCGTTTAGGTCATCCCACGATCCGCTCGAAGGCCCTTGCGGGATTTATAGAAGCGGGTTCACCAAGTGCCCCCCCCACATGCATGGCAGTAACAGCGCATTGGGTGTCGCTTGCTCTTTTGATTCCCTTCCAGGTGAAGGTCGTTGGATTGACGCTCTTACCGTTGCGCTTGGCCAAACGTCAGGGGAGAAGTGGTACGGCAGCACGCTGGAGCAGCAGCTCGCTTGATTTGGTGTTTACACCGCCTGTAGAGGTGTGCGTGCGTTGCGGGCTTCCGTCAGGAGACGTGTGCCGCTCAGCCTCTGGGATGATGGACATTTTTCCGGGGATTCCCTCAGAGACACCGGAAGGCGACGACTGCCTGCTCTGCAAGCCGCCGGCGTTGCTTGGATACTGCCGGCTGAAATTATTGTTAATGTACTTTCCGAGTCGGCACTTCTTAGGGGTGTAGAATTGATGCAGATAGCTGCAGGGAGTAGCTCACGTCCCACCGCTTGGTCCTTCTGGGTTCACTGGAGGCGCATGGCTGCGCAACGACAATACTCACACAGAAGCTGCTTCGAGAAACGCTAGCTTTTTTCGACGGGGAAGACTACACCACTGGTACCATTCTTTGCGTGCGCAAGATACCCTGGCCGCCGCCACTTCGGGAGCTGTCACTCGGCTGCACACAGTTCGAACGTATAGACTAGGCGGCGTTGCCCACTTCTCTCCACCGTCTATCGCTCGGGGGTCGTTTCGACGAGTCGATTAAGTCTGTTGTTCGGCCGGTCTCGTTGAAGCATCTTACTTTGGGGGCATGATTCAACAAGTCTATTTCTGATGTAAGTTGGCCCGCTTCTTTGCTGCAGTTGACCCTCGGGGATAGATTCAGCCAACCGATCGCCGATGTTGTGTGGCCGGAAGCTTTGCTCGAACTGAATATCGGGGAATAGCTCGACGAGCCCCTGATCGATGTCCTTTGGCCTGCATCAATGCAGAAACTGGCTTTCGGGGAGATGTTCGATCAATAGATCGCGGTAGGAGTATGTCCCGCCTCTTTGCTGCAGCCGGTCTTCGGGGATAGATTTGATCAACGCATCACCGGGGTTGTATGGCCTGCTTCGTTGTTGAAGATTTCCTTCAGGTATATGTTTGACCAGCCGATCGGGAAGGTGATGTGGTCAGCGTCTCTAAACTGTCTGAAGTTTTGGTACAGTTTTTTATCATCCGACCGTCGCGGTCGTGTCGCCGGCCGCGTTACACTCGCTTTCGTTCGCGGTTGCGTTCGAACAGCCTGTAGAGGCTGTTGTGTGGCCGGCGTCACTTCGATGGCTGACTGTCAGTGGCAAGTATGCCAAAGGGGCGGAGACGCTAGTGTGGCCTCCATGCTTGGAAACCCTCGTATCTAGAGACGAGGAGATCGAGAACCAAGACGACGGATCTGGTTGGCCTAAGACTTCAGACTTTTTTATCAACCAAAAACGATGTCGTTGGAAGGCGTTTAAGAGGTGAGCGTCCGTGATACGCTGGGCAAGGGGTCAGTTGCAACCTACATATATTTTAGTTTAGCCGGTGGTACTCCGCAACTGCGTCCGTTTATCCGATCTATGTTGTCACATGTCCGCCTCTTGGAGACAATTGAATTTCGAGGCCAGATTGCTACGTATTGGCTACTGCCGTACCGATATGCGAATGGCGCAGCAATTCGACGTGTAGAGTACATGCCTGACTTGGTCGGTATTTTCCACCATTGTTGAACGTTGTTGTGCTCTTCTGTCATCTCTCGGGCCGAAATTTGGCTAATGTACAAGCGCTGGCGTTCGGCGATTGCATTATCCGGATGATTTTGTATGTCGCCTGGCCGGACGCGCCACGAAAAATGCCGCATGTGGTTTGCGAATCAAGGTTGACCGAGAAACCTAGCCGGACCAGTCGCTTTGTGTGTCGCATGGGCGAACGATCGACTTAAAAAACGGCATCTAATGTGCGAAAGTAGGCTGGTGGAGAAGCGGATCGGAAACAAACACTTCCGTCGTAGAATAGGTGGCAGATGAACACCCACAAATATTCGTCATTAAAGCATTTTCTTTATGGCATGGGTGGTATTTTCAAGGAACTAGTCTGTCTGTGGGGTCAACGTATTCTTTCGGGGGCGTTGTTTTGCACCCAATGCGCGCGTCATCGGCGCAATATAACTTTGAATTGGTTTGGCGACGAAGGAAAACCCGTACCATGGGTGCTGCAGCTCCCGCTAAACAGTACAGTAGCATAATCTTGGATTGCTCTGCCCACATTCGATGAGGTGTAATACCCGAGGATTCGTGCTACGATAGACGTTCGTTATAATTTTTGGGGTTTTCCTCCATTAGGGAGCTTAAGACCTCTCCCAAAAACTGTTCTGTGGAGAAAAAAAAATCTGCCTCAGGATGAAAAATCCCATGGCCTAGGTACACGACGAGAATCACGCAAGCCAATGGTCTCTTTCCGGCGATTTTGGGTTGAGGAGCCCCGTTGTTCAGAAATCACTTCCGGCGAAAAGTGATGTTCCTATCGCAGCACGCGCCCGAGAGAGCCAACATTATTAATATTCAACCTCTCCGGTTCCCAGTTTTGGCGGCATGGCGACGCGGTGTGCCAAGTACTCTAGAGACCGATTGCGTTCGTGACCTATCATATATCATAAACAATAGCAACAGTATGAGGTGATCTAGTCCACGAGGTACGTTGCGAATTAGGCATGAAGCGCATGGCATTCTGGTTGCGGCGGGGGTATACTAAATTGGTTTGGCTCAACGTCGGCCAGGTGGTGATGGCGCCTCCCGTTGCGTGGCACTGAGAGCTGTGGGCTGAGAGGCACGAGATGTCCTCATGGTGTCTAGCACCGAGGTATTTCATGTTTTGACCAAAATGCGGCAATCGACCGCAAATGTGGAAACAGAAACATCCGCAAATACACGTCCTTGTTCTAGGTGGAAGCATGAAACATTCGTGAACATCCACATCCCCTTTCGGACACTGTATTCTAGCAATCCTCTTTGGGAGTTCGTTGCGGTTAAGCGCATGTGGCTGGGTTTACGCCAGCATCGGCAGGTGGAACTCGATACTAGCTCAGTTCTTTCCAATCTTGAAAACATTTCACTTTTTGTGTATAGTTGCGCGGAGTTAAAACACGCCTGGATGGCATACAAAGCATACTGCATGTGAGTTTCATTAGCTTACGACAGTGTACATGGTATTTGGTATGATGACAAATGTTCGTTTGGGCCCTCCTAATATGCTATGGAAGCATTATCGTTAAATGCTGGTAGGCATGTCCAATACCTATTTTCAAGCATTGCGCCTCCTAGACAAGGACAGGGTATAATATGCGCTACTTAACTGAAAGGAGCGATAGCCTCAAATAATGCTGATGACGCCTCTGTAAAAGGCCAGATGCCTGCAACCACGGCAGGTACATCAACGCAGAAGAGATGGCGTCATCACGATTCCATACGAGTCCAGTTATCAAGTACAATCTGAAACGAAGTAGGCCGCCTTAGAATCGTACCGTAGATTTACTATATTCAAGCATGCATTCTTCCTCATGATCCCAAGAGAAGGAATGCTTACGAGCTTCGACTGGAAACAGTGAGTGTGGTGGACCGTGCAACGTGTCAAACGAGACCGCGTCCCTCACGACACGATCCTCGCGGATTGGTAAAAACGTCTGAGATCTTACCAGTATCGCGGACATATCATGATATACGTAGGTGAGTGCGACAAAGTTCAACAACAACATAGCTTTATATTTTACCCAAAACGTCTTGCCCTGGCATAGAGGAGTAGCTATAAGCTACGAACTCAACCAGAAAGCAAGATCGTCACAATAGTGTATATGGTCTCCGGAGCTTTACTCGTATGTGACCGCACAAGTATCATGTTAAGTTCGTTGACCAGGACTACATCGATCAGAGCCCATCTGAAAACCAAGGGGTAAAGTGCATGAGCAATCAGGTGTGTTTCGGACGTATGATAGACGTTCGAGTCGACCGATCCAGTTATTGTCTGGGCCATGCAAGAGCTTTGCTGCCGCTATAGCCAACTATTAATAGAGAATGCACCGGTATGCACGCCTCCGTTGAATTGATACTCATTCGTGTACCTTGATCCCACTCTCGTAGCCGGGCGAGTTCGGCTTTATAACTGCCTCGCCTCATGCTGCGTAAGTCGTCCACGTATTATGTGCATATTTTGAAACTACGGTCTTGCGGAAGAACGGCGTCCTGCTTGATGGATTCGTTTGCGCTGAGGGTAATATCTCAATTATTTTGTGGTTTGTTCAGCATGGATTATTTTGCGAGTGTTTAGCCATTCCTGAAATTGCCACAGCGCCATATTGTAAAAGTTCGATAAATATCGACGGGAAACCGGGTATGCTGAGCTTAATGCTCAACATGATTCGTAGGATGCTATGACACTTCCCAGTGGCAAGGCGATATGTTCCATACCAAAGAAGAGTGAAGCTTGAAAGATACCACCCAGACTGTTCCTGTACGGTTGCCTTCGGCCTCCTTTCTTTCACTTTTTTTTCAACTTTCCAATTTTCTGGAAATTATTGAATCCTGGCGCCAATCTTGGGCACAGTATTCCTTAGAAATTCTTGGAAAATAATAGACTTAAAGCGCGGGATTGTGTGTTTTCAACACCCCCCGTTCGACGAAACCGACGCCAACGCCGTGGAATCTGAACGTGGCGAGCTGGGCTCGGCCTCCGACCCACCCTTGGCGTACAGAGCCCTCACTTCGGCCTTCGTGGTTGGCGCCGACAAGGGTTCCGATACAAATGCTTGTGGCGAGTGCTTTGAAGAAAATAGAGACGGAACTCCTTGATATCTCTCGAACGGGCAAAACAATATATTTGGTTACAGAGCAGATTTGATTATAGGTCGCAAGACAACACAGGTACTCTCCCGTGCCCTAGACCATGGGTCAACACAAACGCCACCCCGGTGGCATATGAGGTTATCGTCGACCCTGTTATAGCCCAGTTTCGTGAGTTCGAGTCCCCCCCAGTGCACACTCGTGTAAATTCGTTGGGACTTTTTCTTGAGCACAAAATGTCTTTCGGAAAGCGCCAGGGCGTGATATCGCAACACTGGATGAAAAATCGACGAGCACTGGGATTGCTGAGCCCTATGCGTGAAAAAAATTGACGGCGAGAAACAGGAAGAATAGACGACACCTGTAACCATGGCTTGTCCATAATAAGCTGGAAAGTAGGAGTGAAGAAAATAGAGTAAAATTAAAAATCAAAACAAGCGTTAAAGTGCTATTACATACATTCATGTGGCCTTTTTCAGAACAAAGAGGGTTAGGGGTGGATTGTCTCTACCTCGAGGTTGATTTTGGTCGTGGTTGCTGGACAACCAACGTGGACCGAGAAATGTTCGAAACTTACTAATTGCGCCGCCTGACAAAAAAAAGCACACATTATTTTAATAGTTTTCCCCCCACAGCGATTGTACGAGTCTTCCTCAGCAAAAATCTCCTAAAAATGTTTGGAAACGGTTTTGTTCATCAATCCCTTGCCATTAGCAACGATCATACCGCAATTGCGGAAGGAAACACACCTGTGACCACGGTTTACGCCCAACGTCTCAGAGGAGACCCCATTGGACGCGTCGAGCTGGACAGCAAACATGACTGTTGAACAAAACAAATTCTCACATGCCATCCTCAAGGTCGTACCCAGGTCGTGCCCCTGGCAAAGCTGGAGAGTTGGGTTGGTATCACTGGGAAGTTCACCTGATATCTGTTAAAGGTCGCACACACTATACGATCGGAAATCGTACCGCCTTCCGCCTCGTTAAAAAAATGCACACATCCAACTAGTAATACCATGTACTGCATGCACGTCTGTTCCGACGACAGCGTTCGGCTTGTATCGGGCCAAGGGGTTTTCAAACAAATCACCAAACGAACCAGCACAATGAATGTATCGACTAAATGCTACGGTATTAAGGAGGCAGTCGTGGGCCTTTTCTGTTTCGGCAGTGGCTCGGGGTCATTCGCGCGAGTGACCCTGCGGGCATCTATAGGCTTTCGTGAGCTGTTGCAATTTGGCGATACGAATCCCCACTGGGATGGTGACCTACGCTGCGCGAAACAAATCGCCCAACGTGCTTTCGTCGGCGAGGTACATAGTCCCTTGTTCGAGCGTGATAGTATGGTAGTATGATAGCTCAGACCCGGCAGTGAGAAAAGGCGTAAGTAACCCGCCTACCGTGGCCTTGATCGCTCCAACCCGGGGAAAAAGCGTTCCCCCGCGTACGCAAGCCGGAAGCCGTAGCACCGCGCAACGTCTGTGGTGTACATCTCAAGTGCTCTATATTTACGTGATCGATCCAGAGTGATATCGACCGGCAATTACTTAGCACGTATTTGATCATAGCCCAAACGTTTGACTGAACTCTCTTCTCTCCTTGACCACGACCGGCCGACCTCTGTTAATTAGAGAGCTGAGTTACAGGGGGCAAACCAAACAGGTCTTCGAGGCTCCAAGCGGCGTGGCAATAACCCTACATTAGTTCAAGGAGGAGTTTGCAATCGTTATGAAACGCCATAGACACCGACGGGTCAAAAGCTACTAGACAAACGAAAAACACGTCTTTTTCAGACGCATTCGACAAGCAGCCAATGGTGGCTACCCATTCAACAAAATATGCACTGTTTACACTACAAACGCTTAAAATGAACACTCAGTTTTCACATTAGGGGAGGGGTCCCTCGCGTCAATATAAGGCGCGGTAATGAGGTATTTGGCACGGGGCTTCCGGACAGTACAGACGAGCCCACCCTCGGATACGCCGTGATCTGGGCAGTGGGAAGGCTGCATCCCCTCGAGTCCCCATCGTGAATACTTTGTACAACCCGCCACCTGACAACATAACTTGAAGTTGATCACGTGGCCGCCCAGAATATCGCTTTTGTGGGCGGCGCAAACAGTTGCGACACCGTCAGATGCAACACCCCATCTCGGTCTCGTGGTGCAAGAATCATGTGCGCAACGCCTGCTCCAGACGTCCACCATACCGTCCTCAGCATGTGGCTTGCAGTATGCCCCTGTCTCGCTGCCGTCGAAATTGTAGGTCGGCCACTTAGAGCAAGGGGCGTGTAAACAGCGCCTCTTGCGAACGTTTACCATGCCATCCTGCGCATGTTTCTTGCAGTACACCCCAGTCTTGGCGCCCTCGACGTTGTAGGACGGCCACAATGTGCAGAAAACACGTTCGCAAGGCGGGCTTCGGACGTCAACCATGCCTTCGTCAGCGTGTTGCTTGCAGTATTCACCCGTTTTTCCACCCTCGGTATTGAAGAACGGCCTGCTGGCGCAGGAAGGATGAGCGCAACACTTGGACGTAGCACCTACCATGCCGTCTCCAGCGTGCTGCTCGCAGTACGCGGCCGTCATTCTGCCCTCGATCTCGAATGTTGGCATCCTAGTGCAGGAACCCTGTGAGCAACGTCTGTTAGTGACGTCTACCATGCCGTCTTCAGCATGTCGTTTGCAGTACGCTGCCTTTTGGTTTCCCTCCACGTTGTGGGTTGGTCTCTGCCCGCAGCGCGGGTGTGAGCAACACCTCACGAGGACGCTCACCATATCCTTCTCACAGGGATTCTTGCAGTGCAGTGCCGTCTTGCTGCCCTCTACATTGTACGCTGGGCTCCTTCGGCATGAGACATAGGAACAACGCTTACTGCGGACGTCGACCATGCCCTGTTCAGCGTGCTGCTGACAGTACATCGCTGCCTCGCCCTCGACATTGTAGCTCGGTCTCGTAGCACAAGAATCATGTGCGCAACGTTTGATATAGACATCGACCATACCGACCTCAGCGTGCTGACTGCAGTACACCCCCGTCCTGTTGCCCTTGAAGTTGTGTCTAGCCCACGTAGTGCAGGAGACATGTGAGCAACGTCCACTCAGGACCTTTACCATGCCCTTTCTGGCGTGTTGCTTGCAGTACGCCGCTTTCTTGACACCTTTGACATTGAAGCACGCCCGTGTTGTGCAGGAATCATACGAGCAAGACACCATTGTCACGCTGAATGTTCCAAGTGTGGAATGTCTGAAAAAGGTGGGGGCAGGGAAAGCACACGCAGCGAGGAGGCTTTATCATCGGCCACCACATATGGCGGTCTTGGGAAACGGAAACCCAAACACGAACCCAGCAAACTAGCGTGCCAACATCTTGCTGCTGCGGTATCAAGTATGAGGGGGGCAGTGGTGGGGCGCAAAAATACCTCTAGATACAAGTGCATTGTGTTCACCCCGTGCGGTGAGTTTTGGTACTTGTACAAGGTTAGCCCGGTCTCGACGCCGGAAGTACAACTCGAAAATCTCATCTCCGTCTCATTTGCACAGAGCCAAGGGAAACGTAGTGCTTAGTGACGAACGAGCTTCTGTTGTTACTTGCGTCGAGGCACACACTAGGCATAGAAACCTGAATAGCTAACCAGATATACCGTGGTGGAATTCGGGACAGGGGCGGATATTCCTACTGCTGTCCTGCAAATGTACGGTGACACAGGCACTATGTAGGATGTACTGCGTACTACGCACCAACACCTAAAATGTCAACACCAAAACAAACGACATCGTGGCAGGCAGAGCGTAATTGAAAATATCGATATGAATGAATCATAACCACGCAAGCTCAAATTGGCCACAACCTGTAACGTAAACCGAAGAGTGTACGTTTGTCAAACAATATATATACATATATCTGAAGCGTGGTTCATGGCGATTACACCTCTGAATGGGGAAAAGGATTCCTCCTACATGTCGCAGCATCGTCAAACACGGTTGCATTATAACGCCCTGTGTCGAAGTGGCATGGCCGCTATGTAGCGCAGGCATATACAAGCTATCATAGGTCAGGTATCAACCTTTGGGAAGCGTCTCCATCACAAACATTCTGAGGCAAAACTCCTGCCGATTATGGCGGTGCCGGTTGTCGCCACTGCATCACGCATGCATGTCAAGTCACAAACACAATTTGGATATGGGTTTACTGTAAAGCCAGTCAATAGCAAAAATGGTGAGGTACACTCCCACGTTCTGGCCTGGCTACCTTAACCCCGCATTAATTGTTCCACCTCGTGGCTAGCGTTGCCTCTGTGCGCGATCTAATGGACAAACGACACTTCTGCACCTTGAGAGGTCGCGGCTAACCGCGCATATAGTTCCACCAGACGACGTTACGCAAGGCAATAGGGCACCCGGTACGAACGCTGTCCCATTATTCACGTAGTGTAATTCCTGACAGCGCGATCAATCTTATGTAGCAAACGAGATGATATTGTTGGTTGGTCGACTCGATAAGCAACGGGTCAAAGATGCACGCCGACGAGGCATGCCTTTGCTTGCGAATGTAGGGAGATCTGTTGAAAGCGGCAGTGCTAGTTCAAATTTTCAATACGGTATTAGCAGACTGCATTCAAACGTCGCGCTAACAGAAATAAACACGCTCGTGTGAGCTCAGGTTTGCCGCCGCCGTCAACAGGGCAATACACTTCACAGATAATAATATTCTCTAGGGTATTGCACATAAAACCTTCAATATTTTGGAAAACAATCTCTTTTAACCGCACAAGAGCGGTGTCGATTCAATCGACGGGGCACACAAGCCTAGAGAAAATCAGTCCGTAGCACGTGTGGCAGTGCAGGGGAGGCGCTGTCTTCTGGAGTACACCGCCATCTCACATTCGTTCCTCATAGCTTGTACAAAAGTGGAGGAAATATAGTAGATTCTGGAACATGACGAAATATAATTCGTTGTTTGTGCTGGCCTGAAGGATTGAAGAGTTGAAATTCCAGGATAGATGATAAAGAGTATTGTATAGCTCCGAGAAGACAATCAACCGAAACGTCCGTAAGCCTGAGGTGTTCAGGCAGGTCGTGCATTCACGGAATGGATTATGTGAGTCCAGGTATTGGACCAACGACAATATCATGGAGAGAACAGCCCCATGACATATTTATTCTCACGAGCTGACTTTCAGAGCTCGCGAAGCACAGGAGTCGCACTCAATAGGCGCGAGACCTCAGCTGACCATGAAACGTCGCAATCGAGAGGACCTTTTCATTTTTTTATTTTTTATTATTTCAACACACATTTACTTCCCAGTTTCTGGACAAGCCGTGGTCACAGGTGTCGTCACTTCCCCCCCCCCGGTTCTTGCCTTCAACTTTTATCTCGCACAGGGTTCATTCCATTGCTCGTCGATTTTTCATCGAGTGTTGCCAACTCACGCTCTCGCGCTTTCCGCAGGTGAATTTGTGCACATGAAAAAGACCCCACGAATTTATACGAATATGCACTTGGGGAGATTCGAACTCGCGAAACTGACCTATACCAGGCCCGAGGAGAACCTGATACGCCACCGGGGCGACCGGTTTATCATTACAGTCTGGTGATTGCACGCCAATCTACCAGAAATTGCCGTAGTTTCTCTTCTCTGTCCGGCGATCTGGCCATCTGGGGTCCCGGGCTTTCTGCGGGTGGGTACGCGAGCAAGGTGCGCGAGCAACTATCTACTGAAGAATGGCGTCTAGGTCACACCGGGTTAAGAGGGCTCAGAACTGTCAGCTAATCGGTAAGAACAAGATGTGGAGGGGGCCGCGGGGAGACGCATAACTAAGTTGAAACCGACAAACCAGCCGAGAAGGTAGGAAGCGACTGACCGTGGGAGTTACAGGATAGCCTTTTTCATGATAACGAAGGTCATCACAAAGAATAGGCAGGCTAACCACGAGCGAAAACATACACATCAGGTGCACAAAAGACGTGTGTGCGCAGATCACCGCCGGCTGTATTACACTCACAGATACACGTGTACACTAGACTAGTACATACGAAGACTTATCCCAAAGTTCTATGTACATGTCCGCATATAAGCCGAGAGCACATGGCATATGACCATCGCGCAGTAGCCCGCACAACCGCGCATGAAAAGCTGTTCGGTGATTTACCATGTGGTATACTGCATGCAGAAGCGTAGGAAGCAACATGTGCTGAGGGTAAGGGTGCCTGACAGAGACATGCATGAATACATATCCCGCTACATACATACCGGAGAAACAAGTGCGACATACGCTACTGACCGAAATACAGTGGCCACTGAGGAGTACCCGATCAGGTATCGCTGTCTACAGAACATACAGGCATGTACCATCATATCATGCAATACGAGATGAGTATATCATATGAACACCAGGTCGGGCATATGTGAAGTATGAGAGCGGGCGACAGACAGCCCGCGGGTATGGAGCTTAGCTACTAATAGCTGAATAAGACATGACCGCAGCTTAACACAAGAATATATATGTACACAGTGGGTAGTACGTGACATGCATAGGAATGAGGGGGGTACACTTACGCAATACGTACCTGGCAGGGTCATGACGATACGGCACATATTGCTGTATCACGGAAACGGTATCGTGTCATGTCATCCCAGGATATACTATAAAAATAAAAACACACTTTCTGTGAGATCGAAGATATTGTCGAAACCCATATTTGCAAGCTGTGTGTGATAGTCCGATCGCGCGTATTACGGGTTGTGTGTCCTCGTTAAGGATATTGGTCGGCGACTCCCCTTTCAACTAAAGCGTAGCTATCAGGGTCAATAGGGTGATGTTAGTCAGTCTGTGCGCGGAAACAAAAAAACCCGGTTTTGAGGGGGGAAAAATCCGACAGTTGTGAGGGAAATGCATCAGTTTATCAAGTGAATCCTGTAAGTCGAATAACCGGTGAGGGGAGGGCGGAGTTTTAAGGACGTGGGGGCCTGGGTTTGATCAAGAGGGAGCGGGGGGGGGGGAGGGGGGGGCGGGGGCGGCGGGACGGGCGGGGCAGCTCAATCTGTGCGTGGCAACTATAAATCCTATCCTGTAAACCGTACAACCAGTGAGGAGAGGGCGGACCGTTTGAGTGGGTGGGGGGGGGGGGGGGGGGGAAGGCGGGGCGAAAGGGTTTCATTTAAAAATCCTGTCGCAAGAGATATAGGGGTTTGCTATACGCGTGGTGCTAGGTCTAGGCGATGGTGCGGGTGGTGGGGAAGAAACGGGCATTGGGGGGGGGGGGGGGGGGGGGGTGAATTGAGCAAGAGGGAGCGGGGAAAAAAAAAAGGAAGGGGGGGGGTGGGGAGGGGTTTTCAAGAGGTTATGGTCACATATATTATAGGAGTGTATTTTCATTTTTTATAATAATATAAAATAAACTCCAGTTGTGAGATCGAAGGTTTGGTCGAAAATCATCTTTGCAAGCTTTTGTGTGATACTCAGATCGCGCGTATTACGCATATGTGTAGGGGCTTGCAAAACGCGTGGTGTCAGGTCTATACGATCGTGTGGGATATACTCCGAGTACATCGTAATTCGAGTAAGTGGCCGACAAGGAGAAGTCGACAGGAACAAGAAACCAGCACACATGCATAACATGGTGCAGTCGAATTTGACATCCAGATAAGAAAACACGGAGGTTTTATGATGTGCCCGGTATAATAAGGATACCTGGTGTTGTACTGAGTAGGCGGATCATACGACGTACGTCCAAGTGAGCAGATACTTTATGGATGACACATCAAAGCATTTGAGGAGGCGGCACGAAAGAACATACCTATATAGGCAACGATGACCAGGAATGCGCGTGGCCCAATATCGTCAAACGGTATAAATATGAGTTGGTGGAGACGAACGACATCACTGATACGAACCTGGTACCTGGCGGGGTATATATACATGGAGAATGTACGCGGCCAGCCAGCATTGTATATATCGTAAACACTTCTACGCAATTGATATCACGTCATTATCTTTCTAGCCATCCATGACGTAGCGTTCATTCATTCCCCTTGCCCCCCTCCAACGCCCCCTCCTTCCCTACACCCCGCACGATCACCTAGACCCAGCACCGCGCGTATAGCAGCCCCCCACGTATATGATAAATACGCGCGATCGGAGTATCACACACAAAGTTGCCAAGATGAGTTTCGACCAAATCCTTGATCTCATAGCTGGAGTGTATATTAATGTTATACATGACCTAAACCTCTTCAAAACCCTTCCCGCCCCCCATCCCCCCCCACCCCCCTTTTTTATTTTTTTATTTTCTTCCTCGCTCTCTCTTGCTCAAACGCCCCATCTAATATCGAAATCTGCCAGAGTAATAACCACTTCCACGCCCTGAATATCATCTCATTATCGCTTTAGAGCCGTCCATACCGCTGCTGCGATTCCCACCCCCCCCGCCCCCCCCGCCTCCTCCTTGACTACCACCCGCACCATCGCCTACACCTAGCACCGCGCGTATAGCAAACCCCTACGTCTATGCGACCTAAAGCCCTTCCCTCCCCCCCGCCCCACATTCCCCCCCCCCTGCCCCACAAGCAGAATTTATAGTTTCCACGCACAAATTGAGCTGCCCCACCTGTCCCTCCCCCCCTTCCCCCCTTCCCGCCCCCCTTTTGATCAAAATCAGGCCCCCACGTCCTTAAAAACTCCGCCTTCCACTCACCGGTTATTCGACTTACAGGATTCACTTGATGAACTGATGCATTTATTTCCACAGCTGTCATATTTTGTCCCCCTCAAAAACGGGTTTTATAGTTTCCGCGCGCAGGCTAACGTCACCCTGTTGACCCTGATAGCTGCACTTTAGTTGAAAGGGGAGTCGCCGACCTATATGCTTAATGAGGACACACAACCCGTAATACGCCCGATCGGAGTATCACACACAGCTTGCAAAGATGAGTTTCGACAAAATATTCGATCTCACAGCTGGAGTGTATTTTGATTTTCATAATATATTATTTTATTCTTGTGTGTGGAGTTATCTTACCCCTGGTGTGTATGAGATATACGAAGGATGGGCTCGGCTAGCCAAGATTTATAGGTGTGTGCACAGGTTGTACGGAGTCATTGCAGCAAGATCGCTAATAACCGACGTGAGAACAATCAACCAATCAATTCCGGGGGGATCCAAATTGGGGGATATGGTGTAAATAATCAAGGAAAAATCAATCCAATGAGTTTCAGGGGCGTACGTCGATAAATAGTGACGATGGAAAAATCGAGCAATACTGAATCAAAGTATTTTTTTTTTTTTCGGTTTCGCCTCTACAGCGACTGGAATGTCGAAATAGGGTACTCACAAGTAGCCAAAAGGCATTGCTGCTCCCGGATCATACGCATACACATACACATACACATCCAACAGTCGTCGGCCGATGTTAACAGGAATAACATCAGCCAAACGGAATGATGATGGAGGGCCGGGATAGTACCTCACAGCAACGGAGAGTGAGGGCGTACTCATCCAGAGAGTTATCAAGGCAAGTCCGACGAACGGCACCACGACGTGGGTGCGTGTGTGGGGGGACGACTATCAATAGGACGACAACCAAACAGTCCAAGGCCCAAAAAGGTCACGGGTCAGTTAACAGTAACATTAACAGCCACACAAAATCATGATAATCGAAAACGGAGGGCTGGGTAAATACCTCACCACAACGGAGAGTGAGGGCGTACTTATCTACAAAGTTGCCACAGCAAGTCCGACGAACGGCACCACGGTGTGTGGGGGGGAGCCGACTGTCGATAGGACAATAACCAGTCAAATCATGGTAAAAAGAAAGGGGGTCACGTTCGGGAAGTGTCGATCTGAAAAATACTTCACAGCTATGGACGGATGTGTGAGGGTAGAAAGTTTCAGAGAGTTCATGTGGCAATTCCGGCAAGATATACTATCAAAAGGGATGACGGATATCGAGTCGGATTATAACAACGGCACCAAACAACAAAGCAGCTGTGTTATAACACGTGCCTTGTGCGTGCTTTTACACAGTGTCGGTCTGAATAAAAAATACTTCGCAGCCATGAACAGGTGTGTGAGGGCGGCAGCAAGTTATTATGGCAAGTCCAAGAATGAGTTGACGACACGACAGTGTCGGGCCTTGAATTGAGGGGTAGTACAGACACTTAGCGCAACAGTTGGAGCGCTATATACACAGGTTGTTGACCTCGCTCGGCAAGAAGGAGCATGCGCGTCTGGGGGGGCAAATGATAGAGGAACAGACGACGTGTCCCATCATATCGGCTCATTAGATGACACACATCGTACCTGGTACACGATAGTGGCACCTCCCCCCCTTTTCCCCCCTTTTTCGGGATATTTAAATTTTTTGGTTCCAGGACAAGATTACAAAAACATACATATGAGTTTCGACGAAATCTTCGATCTCACAGCTGGAGTGTATTTTCATTTTTTTATAATATATTTCGAAAAAAAAGAAGAAAAAAATCGTCGCAGATTGCCGAGGAAATAGTTCAGTTTACTACATGACTGGTTTCATATATTTGATTACCTCATCTTTTTTTAATATTCGGGGAGGCGGTATCCCACTCTCCTGTACTTTATTATGTTCAGGCTTCACAGAAACGACGCTCACGGATGGGTATGGGAGTACAAACCACCAGACAGACTTGTCAAAAGAACGGTGGCAATACTGACTGATGGAAAATGGGGACACAAGCAACACCCACGTAAGTACTACTGTCAACAGGCGATTGTGCCGAAAGAGGCATCAAAAGGGTCGAAGTTTCGAAAAACTCATATATATGCAAGCTGTTACGTGTGATACTCGGATCGCGCGTAATGCTGGGTGCGTGTCCCCATCAAGGATATAGGTCGGCGACTTCCCTTAGAAGTAGCTCGTACCAGGGTCAACAGGGTATTGTTGGTCAGTCGGTCCGAGGAAACTATAAAACCCGTCTATGAGGCGGACAAAATCTGACAGCTGTGGAAGGCAAAAGCATCAGTTTATCAAGTGTATCCTGTAAGTCGTATTACCGGTGAGGGGAGGGCGGATTTTTTAAGGGCATGGGGCCTGGGTTTGAACAAGAGGGAGTGGGGGGTGGGGCGGGCGGGGCAACTCAATCGGTGAGTGGAAACTATAAATCCTTTAAGGGGACAAATCTGACGGTTTTGGAGGGAATGCACCAGTTTGTCAAGTATATCCTGTACGTCGTAAACCCGTGAGGAGAAGGCGGGGTGAAGGGGGGGGGGGCAAAAGGGTTTTCAACAGGTTTATGTCGCATAGATGTAGGGGCTTGCTATACGCGTGGTGCTAGGTCTAGGCGGTGGGGAAGGAGGGGAGGTTTGGGCGGGGGGGGATCAAGTAGAGCTACGTCATGGATGGCTAGGAAGATAATGAGGTGATATCAATTGCGTAGAAGCGCTTATTACTCTGTTCGATTTCGAATTTAGGTGAGGCGTTCGAACAAGAGGGAGCGGGGGAAAAAGAGGACGGGGGGGGGGGGATGAACTGGAGCTACGGCATGGATGGCTAGAAAGATAATGAGGTGGTACCAGTGTTTACGACTCTGGCCCATTTTCATTTTAGGTGTGGCGTTTGAACAAGAGGGATGAAGGGGAGCGGGGGAGGGGGAGGGGGGGGCGGGACAATTCAATATGTGCGCGGAAACTAAAAACCCTTAAAATGGACAAATCTGACTGTTGCAGCATGAATACATCACTTTATATCACCGGCATGGTATTGATCATTATTCTAGCAGCTTTGATGTTAGGTGTGGTATACAACACAATTTTTGGGTGTGGTATACAATGTGTTATAGCTTCATAATTTGTTATTGTACATGGATCGTAAGATAGAATATTTCAATCGATAGGCACAACCATGTAGTTACCATGATTTCACCGCGCCTGTGTGGGGCTTTGACATCGCTAGTTATACGAAAGAGACTTATAATGCAAATATATATATGCGATTGATATGCCACTATAATACGGATTATGTAGCGCGCGGTATGGGTTGCGATCGGGAGAGTCGACTCGAATATGATACTACTACTTGTCCGCGTAGTAAGGACAAGATAAAAAACAGGCGTGTACCAGATGAGCGAGATATATTAACAATGATATGTACAGTGTATATTTTCGTACATTAATAAATCTCGCTCATCTGGTACACGCCTGTTTTGTATCTTGTCCTCATTACGCGGACAAGTAGTAGTATCATATTCGGGTCGACTCTCCCGATCGCATCCCATACCGCGCGCGACACAATCCGTATTATAGTGGCATATCAATCGCATATATATTTGCATTATGTGTCTCTTTCGTATAACTAGCGATGTCAATGAAGTATTAATGTACGAGAGTATACACTGTACATATTGTTGTATGTATTGCCGGTTTCTATTCACGTTAAGACAACATATTAATCCTAACGAGGAGACTACTTGCGTGCCAGGGTGGAGCACATCGATCCGTGAATGGCAAGGGCACGATATCATTGATATAGATCATACCAGTCAGAAGAGACACAATTTTTCGCACAACGTAGTGAGGACCGGGCATGTAGTCTATACATAGAACAGGGACTATGCAGTACTGCCTCACGAACGCCAGGGCATCGTCCACAGAACTACTGTATATACCTGATATACAGCATGCGGTGCATAATATATAAAATATGCGGTCGTTCAAGAATGATAACAACACGTGATGACGACAACCAACAACACGTGACTACCACCAGACCAGGGGACGACGAGGGGAACAATTGGGGTGTACTGGACGTACACTTATATATACACCGGGTTGAACAGGTACATACTATGGTTTTGTCACCAGCGTATACCAAACCTTTGTGAGCAAGCGAACTATTCGAATACTATCTGGGACATATTACATACAGACATACATGCCATGTACTTCGGTCACACAAGGGTGGGGCCTGGCGCTATATAGTGTCTAGTACCAAGTTAAGACATCAGGGCCACATAACCCAAGCTGGACGAACTAGCAGCATGCATGCTCATATTTACGGAGTTAACTCGTACCTCGTGTACGTTCTTGGAGAAAAGGTGGCGCTGGCAAAACACCGCACGACGAGCGAATCAAGCTGGGGAATATATATCACACCAATAACAAGAGCGTGGACGGACTGCTTATCATCCAGACCATTATCCGGCAAGTCTGACGATACTTCTATGAGTGGCTATAACTGTCAACTCGGTCGTCAACAAAGTACAAAAGGAGTTCGAGACGGCACATGTTCAAAGAGGGGGGAGTCTGAACGATATGTCACAACCAAGGACGGACATGTGAAGGTATAGACCTATCGAGAAAATTAAACCCACAAGACTCAAGTCCGACAAAATGCACCACGTAGGCAGACCATCGGGCGATACCAGAGTCTATGGGGAAATGGAGTGTGTTCACAGAGGTATAAACTTGAACCATACTACAGTAGACACAACCAAGGACGGACGGGTGAGGGCATACTTGTTCCAAATTGTATCAAATCCGACCAGAAATGCTACGACGTGTAGATAGTTTGAATTGGTTCGAAACATCGCATTATAGAATGTTGAAAGAGGCGTGTCTATCTGAATATACTCCGTCACAAGGACGGGAAAGTGAGGGCTGACGTACCCAGTTTACAGCATACATAGGGTCACAACGGCGTAATACGTTAACAGGGGTGTCAATCAGAATCACACCCAGGCGATTTAATCTCGACAACGAGGAACCTCAGAACAAAGACGCGATGCACCTCTATCGTCGCATGCGTCAAGAGTCAAGGGTAGTCAAGAGTCGAGGGTTTCGCATGGGACACTGGCCGCTCTAGACACGTGTAGCATGCGCCTGTCGCGTCGAGACCTTTGCATTCCTAATACTAGACAACCTGGTCGCCCGTCAAACATTAACTTCGAGCGGGATATGTGGTGCAGGTGGGATTGGTTCTAGTTTTTGGCGACTCGCGATGTCGCGGTTCTCACGCTGGGGCGTTTCTGGACGTGCGACTACAACCTCCTGTTCCTGTGGCCGTGGCGCCTGTACCTTCTGCAACCTGCAAGTGGATGTTGTCCCAGATCGATTTTTTAGCAGCTCACGAGGTGTCCGCATGTTATGGTGGATTCAGCAGACCGCATTGAAACATTACCCGATTTTCCGCCCAGTGCCTTGGTGTAAAATTCGCGGAAAACAACATTCCTACACACAATACACAACAAAAAACTACTGTATGTTCTCGTTGCTAGCGCGTGCATCACCGTCACCATCCATTCAACAACATAAGCAGAAGCAGCCCTACCGGTTATCTTAACTTCTGGTACCAGTGCCCCATTCTGCATTATTATCGTACGTACGTACTGCAGAGTACCTGGTGCTACGCTAAGATTCCAAAAATTCTTTTTTCAGGCAGACGTGACGTCATTGGCCCTGTAAGAACTACAAGGCCCTTCGCTCCGCGGACGTCATTCGCCGCTCGCTATGCCCGCTCAGGATGCTACGCTCGATCGATAATGAAAATTACAACAAGTTACGTGAATCGGACAGGTTGACGACTGACGGCAGGTGCACACTGGCGACTTCAGTAATGCCAAGAGTCCCGCCGCAATGCTCCAGGGAAACAGCCCGGACGGCACCTGCATGCGCATACCGTTTGCGTCTGGTAGCTTGCTTTAAGCGCTCGCGACGTTAATGTCTTGTCTCGAAGTTTGTGACTACTAGAAATTGGCTGTTTTTGTCTATTTCAAGGACGAGGAATCGGCACGGACACTTGGTGTGCTGGATGATGATGGGTGGAAAAAGCACGATAATCAAGACACAAATGTCAACCAAACCATATGTTTCATACTAAAAAGGTACCAGGTATATTATATCTACACGGAGGTCTGTCACAGGGCTAAGTGTGGGTGGAACTTGGAAAGATGAAAATCAGTTGGTGTGGCGTTATTATGATAACGCATTCAAAGAACAACAACGAGAAAAAACGGCAAAATGACTCGTACGTACTGCTGTGGAAAAGATAATTCGAAACCAACATCAATCTCAAATGAACAAGAGAGGGAAACAAATGCAACACCTGGTACCTGGTATCAGTGTACGGGCACGAAATGCACAGTTCGAATAACCCACAAAAAAGCCAAGGAAATTATGAAAACAGGAAGCACAGCAGCAAAAAACAAAACGAAAGTACAACACCAGAAGGAGATTCCTGCCGGGAATGAGATACAACAAGTGTAAACAATTACCGAGGACCAACGCCGGAATGGGTAGTGTGGATCATTACCGCACCAACTCCGGCGGACGGATATTTTCTCATGGCCGGGGGCTTTGTTAGCGGGCGAGCTTGCGCAAATATCACACTATCTAGAAGGGATTACCTTCCGATTGGGTATCCCTACCTCACCTGATCCCCAAGGATCAAGTCGGGCCGTCATACCTACGCATCCGTATATAACGGCAGCTTGCGTTGCTGCAGTAGTAACGGTGACCCCCGGCAGGGACATCTCGCGCTGTCGTTACCGTGGGATCTGAAAGATACGCCAGCTAGCCCTCGACCGCGAATTCAATTGAGTCAAACTGGCACACGACGTGATGAAAATATGTGTGGTGAGCTCAAGCCTTTGTTTTACCTCATCTGCCGGAGGATAAAACACAAGGAAACAAATAATGAAGAAAGGTGTACAAAACAGCGTACCTAACAAACACATAGAAAACACCTGTGCCCAACGCTGCGGGGCTCGAACTCAAGTCCTCAAACCCAAAATCTGTTATCTTGACTATTTGACCATTATACCAAAGATCCATACACGGATCGAAGCGGAAAATATTATTCTTCCGTCGGCAGGTAAGAGCTTAGAATGGAGGAGAGGTGGGAGAATATGCCGAGGGCTACGGTCGGAGTATTACTGGCTTTATGTCAGGAGCTTTACGCCGGGACTGGACGGCCGCCTAGACATAATATACTACTACCCTTGGCGTTGTAATGAAAAAACTGCCACTGACGGCACCCAAAACTGCCGCCCCCTGCCGTACTTTGCTTTCTCAGCAGTGGCAGTTCGCACGCCCACCGATTGGGAACTGCCGTTTCTCGTGTATACGCACTTCGCGACATGACCGGGAAAGTGGCCATTGTGTGCCTGCAGTCCACGACGGAGCAAGTAAAAACCAGCTCGGCCATTCCACACCGCACCTCGGGTATGTTGAACAGCAGCGGTACCCGCCAAATTGCAACTCTGGCTCCCTAGACTGCGTGCTGCAGCGGTGTGAGCTGACCGTGACACATAAGTTTACGCCCAATGTGTGCCTTTCTTTTTGATATACGCCGTTTTCGGGAGGCCGAGGATTTTCTCCCGCACTTTCGGGTGGGCGGCAAGCAAGGGGGCTTCGGTACATTACGACGCATGTCGGAATCCTGGCCGAGGTTCGTGGCGGTGCTCCCAGCATTTAACGTCGCTGAGCCGTTCGTATTTTCAGGGAGTTGCAGTCCGCCTCGCTGAGGTCGGCAGGTGCGAATGGAAGTCCTAACAATTTCTTGTTCTTGTACAATAGCCCGCTACGCTTGCAGCTTTGTGTACCCGTTCCGATATGTCTCCCGCTGTACAATATCAGTGTAATTGTTTTTACCCATCCTGCTGATGATACGACGCAGCTACGCTGTACGAACCTCCAGCGGCAGCAACAGCAGCAGCAACAGCAGAAGTACATCTCTCGAGCATCACAGGTATCCCTTGCACCTAGCCCGGTCACGTCTGTTGCACACCTCGCATCGAACGTGTAACACACCTTGCCTGTGACAAAACTGCCTCCCTCCGCCCGTCTGCCGGGGGGATTGGCACCTAATTACCCTTTCGCGCGTGACCATGCTTCTCGCGACACATCTGGGAGGTGGTTACACCGAGCAAGATCCACACAGCGAGGCCCAGCCTGCCTTGTTTCGCCGAGCCGTGCAGGGCCGATACAAACCCTACCTCCTGTAGAAGTGTTGATTGTGAGGAATGTAGACTAAACATTCGATTGACAGAAGATACGACGACTAGGCTCTTCAAGATTCGAGTTCCACCTCAAGATTCGAGTTCCACCACACCCCCTCGCTAAACCTGACATACATCTCGCGCTATTTCCGGAACCCGATGAGATTCTGCCAGTATTTTCTTCCGACTCCCTTTCTGTGTTAAACACAGTATGCAATTTAATGCCATTCCTCTAATCGTTTATCTGAGTGTTTTTCTTGAAACGTGAGAAAATCTTCATTTCATTTCAATTTTGGGAAGAACGTGAGAACCGAACCCTCGACCCCCGCGTTTCGAAATCTCACGGCTTGCAGGCAATGAAATTCTGAAGAAAGAAGATTGTATAAAACAGTAAAAAACGCCAGTTGTGAGTGACAAAGAGACCAAAAATGTCCATCGACAGAAGCTACTACGAGTAGGCTCTTACATAGGAGTTCCACGATACCGTTTATTTTCTGCTCTAGCGTTGCGTTGCCGTTGCCTATCATGCACTCTCCAGGTTAAGAGCCTGTGGTAGTCAAGGCGGTGCTTCGGTGTGTATGTGTATCTTTATGCGCTTTTGTATTTTACCAGGTATGTGTGCGTGCCGTGTGTGCGCCGTAAAAAAATGGCATGGAGGAGCAGTACAAGTACACCAGCAGCAGTACAACTGCAGGGGCCGTGTTTTTAAGCTTTCGTAGTCACGGTGTGTGTGGTTGGTGCACAGCAGGAGATCGAGCCATGACAGCAACAGTTTCACGTCCAATAAAACACTCAAAACACACATGGTCGGACCTCATACCAGGTATACAAGGCATAAGCTACAGCAGTAAGGGAAAAAAGCGGTTTACCAGGTATCATTTTTTGTCAACATTCCGGACATTTTTGTGTTCGTTAGGAAATAGGAACCGCTCTCATACATGTCATTGAAAAAAGTCTGTGTTCCCTCTGCCTTGTCGACTTGCGACGCCCAGGGGTACCAAGTTAACCCCATCCCGAAGGGGAATATTGTACTATGTGGCACCAGTCCAGCCCACGAATACATCGGCTTCTATTAATAGTGACAGTAGCAATAACGGCGCGGCATGTATTTTTGGCCAGATCGATCGATTAGACCCGTGATATCATGCAGCAGAAGAATAAACACACCACTTCAACACACACGATGTACGCTAGGAGTAGTTGGTTGCAGTACACCCAGGGCCGTCCAGGGAGGGTACATAATGCAGGATGCCAGAGAACAGTTCGTTTTCGAGCAGTGGTTGGAACTGGCCATAATCGTCTCGTTCAATAACAAGTCTGTTGAAACACGGGCTGACCGCTGTTTTTCCTGTTGTTGTACTGTACCTGGTAAATCGAGTCAATTTGTCCACCCTGCTTGACGGCAACCTAATAACTGCCCCAACGCTAACCGCCTTAACCAATATTGCCAGTATACGAGCTTCTAGGGGTCGTGCATCGAACGCCTTTGTCAAGGAATGCAGAGCACGCGGAACGTAAAGCTATACGATGAACCAGATGCATTTCGTGGAGTGGAAGGTTGAAGCAGGTTCTACGCCTCTACGAGTACACCACACCCAACAAACAAATCGCAGGGTTTGGTATAGACACAAACACAAACGGAGGAGGGTTGATGCTATGTGCTGCGTGCGGGATGCTGGAAACATTCCGTCAAAGGGGCATTCGTAGGGGGAAATAAACACACACCTGTGATGGCAGCTGGACGAGGAGCCTGCCAGCTGATAGCTTCTAGTTTCTTGTCGCAGATTGAAGTGGCTGCAGTTTTGGCCAGGCTCTGGTTAGGCTTCCGGCGTGAATCAATATCCGTCCCCTATCCCCTGATAAACATAAGCCATTGATCTTTCAACAAAGCCGCGAAAAATGACTCGGCCCTGAAGCGAGGCCAGATATGCTTTGCATTGACCAATCATAGAGCTTCATTTTTTTAGTATCGTAATGCGCCGATAATGTCGAAACCCTATTTCGCTTTGCATTTACCAATCAGAAGGCTCTATTCTGCTTTGTATTTGCTTTGCATCGCGCTGCAAGGCGCAGCAGTTAAAACTGCTCTGCCCGCTCCGCACTCGAACACTACCGACATTTTGCAAGCTCGAATCCCTCTCGGCACACATTCCTGGAATGTCATGAGCTGAGGATAATCGTGCACAATCCGATGGACCCCCATAAGCCAACGTTTTCGGTGAGGATGGCCCCCTGGGTCGACAACCACCACTAGTTGGAGCGACACTGGAGCCTTGATCCGACCAGGCGAGTCTGTTTTCCGTGCCGTGGGCGCATCAGCAAGGCCAGCAACATGCAGCAATATCGTGAGTTGAAGGGTAATGCTTTCGCTGGTGCTTCCATGTGCTCGACTGGTTGGGTATCGTTTTCTCGTAGGCTTTGTTTGACTAGATTCTGGTCACGTTTGTAGGCGGTGTCTTCGTACGCTCCATTGCACGAATACATAGCGCACGGATACAACCAGTGCATGAAACAGCAGTTACCAAGTAACTGCTGTGTTGCAACAACACTAGGCCCCGGACAGCGGCGGTAACAGTACTAGATACACCGCAGAGGGTAACAGATTGCTAGGGCTGCTACTGTGCAGTGGTAGGGGTAATGCACATTGCTTTGAGCTGCTGCTGCTGCGTGGTCGCGGCTGCTGTCTGCGGCATCTTATTGCACGCGTTGAGCACAGTCATCGCGTAGTCACACGTGGAGGACATTGGCGGTGAAAAGTTCACCATCAACAGCAATGCGTGACAGCGGCAGCAGCGGCAACTGGGTTGCTGCTGTACAGAGTAATAGAAGTTGTGGCAATCGCTTTTTTTTACCTCTGCTGGTGGTGGTGGTGGTGGTGGTGGTACTGCTACTGCTGCTGCCGTCACTGTGCTACTGCTGCTGCTGCTGCTCGCGGCTCTACAACACACGTACCGCATTACCGGACAACATGCACACCCCGCACGTAGTCGATATATTGTTTTACCAAGAGGTGTAGAATAACAGCAGCGGTGATAGGCATGGCAACAGCAAGTGTCACATGAAGTAGCCGCGGCAATAGCTAGGGTTTATTGCTGTACAGTATCAGTAGCAGCTGTGTCGGTTCGTTAATAGCTGTTGAGGATGCTGTTGCTGTTGTCTACGGTGTCCTGCTGTTCGTATCACCGAGCAACTGTCGCCGTATAGTTATGTGCACGTACACAGATTGTTCAAGTACACAGGTTGTTAAATGCACAGGTACTGTACTCTGGTAGGTAGAAACCTCAAGTCATCCGAGATAGGAGTCAGCAGCATCTATACAAGACCGTTTCTCTCTTCACCCTTGCTTCTTGAACAACAGGTGCTCATTGATTGATGGGATCCTCAACGCCGAAGCATCGATCGAGAGCACAATACGGCCTTTGGCAAGAGTGAGAAACGCGGACAAGTGGAAAGGATTCCGCCACGTTACGGTGAGGTTGACTGGTTGTCGAGTAGATGGCGCGGAGGGACGGTTCTTTCATGTCTTGTTCAGGCTTGAGCAACGTGCACCTCAACGCGTGTGATGTGCGTCACGTTCTACCGTGGACGTGCATCTCTTGAACCTGTCTCCATCCCATACCTCACATCCTTTCACGTTCTTCCCCTCCTCAGATGTACAGTATTGGCGTAATGGCGTCCAGACTGTTTCTGCCTGCTTACGTGTGACCTGGTGATGCCGTTCCCTACCACTTCTTTAGGACGTTGTGCGGTGGGCGTGAAGGTCGCCACGCGCACTAATCGTGCTCCTGTTCGTGGAGTGGGGCTCAAAGCCGTGGCGGACGACATCGGCGGAAAACGATGCATAGCATTCCCGGGGAGGACGATGCGGTGAGTGTCAGCTGTAAATGTTCATGTGCTCTGCCCATGTAATAAACTTCTACGTTCAGTTTTCAAGGTTGGTGCTTGAATCCCAAAGCGCCCGGCAGTGTGAAATATGCATTGATGAGCATACCGCCGTTGACCCGTTGATGTTTTCTACTCTTTTTGTGGTTGAGTCCGTCCGGTAGCCACTGTGTTGATACGCCAAGGCAGCGAGTCAAGCAGAAGACGCCCGTTGAGCCGGACGAAGACAATACTTCGCGCAGTCTTTCTGTCCTAGCAAGCATAGTGATACGTTAGGTTGTGCTGGTACGTTTCAATTCCTCCGGCGTGTGATATATTGTGTCGAGGTTGAGTACCAATTCACGTCAAAAACACTTGTAGAATAACAGATGAGGAGGACAAAGATTGCGCTTGGTGTGCGAACCATGTGAGCGAGTACAATGAGGTCGCGTCTCAGGCGCCAATATTGTCCTTGTTTCGTGCGTGTACCTGGGATCGCAAACCATTGCTTGCCTTGCCTCGTATGCCATCACCGGTTGGCGAAAATATCACCTTGCCGCTTATCGCCCTTCCCCAAATATGTCTTCCTATCATTCCAATTTCTAGCGCCCCAGACGGCGACTCTCAGTTGGAGCACCCGACAAAATTAAGCCGGGTGCGGAAAACCTTGGTCTATTGGATCCGGCCTTTGATTTTTTCTTAACAAGGTGACTTTAGACTTACTTGCGCCGGGAGAAGTGGAGGCTGCATAGCAATGGATAGACAACACAAAGAAGAATCATGGACAGGGCGGCTCGATTGCTTCGTAGATCATTGGGGCTATACCTTTGTACGGCGCCAAACAAAGTTTGACCGCATTGACTATAATTGGCTCACTGTCACGACCGCAATTTTAAACACGACTGGGGTATGTTTGGGATTTTGGAAATCGTACATGAGTTGCTCAATTCCCCTTGGCGCAGTCAGCATCGTCGAAAGCTAATGTTTGCGTGCCTTTGCGTATGATGCCATCATATTTAGCAAAATAGTATACTTCGAAGTAGCACGCGTATTCGGAAGGGGGGCGTGCTAAGCACAACGGAGAGTTGCTATGTACCAAGTAGGCAGCACTTTTTATGGGTTGCTTTCGCTCGTAATTCAGTCGCAGTCACTCGCTCTGCATCCAAACCAGCCGCGGTGAACTCTAGTTCTGGCGACCCCTCTTAAGGATCGTTATCGACGCTAAGTTCCCCAGAAATTCCAACGACGGCACAGGGGCACGGGTCCAGACTTGCTAGGGTTTGCTATGGGTTTACGCTCAATGCTGATAGACAAGTTTCTGGAGATACAGCCTGGTGGCAGTCGACCCCATTTTCCAATGGTGGGATTGAAAAAGATACCACATGCTGTGGAATTTTCCCGGGCTAGTGGCCGCGCGGGTTGTCAGCAAGACCAGTGTGGGGTTAGCATTTCTTTCTCTACATATGGAGGGTGCGGTGGCATCGACAACCACGTTGCCGCAACGAATCGCATCGATAAGCCGCGCCGCTGAACACAGAGAACCATGGACGGTTGGCCACCAGCTGGTCGGTAGGGAGCTGCGTTCGTGCATCGCTTTTTGGACTCGATGTACTGCCTGCTTTTATTCTGTTGCCACTTCGAATTGCGGCCTTATGATAGCGTTGTGTTTTCAGTGACAGATAACCCCTCGTGTCGCCATCCCCTGTGTCCTCTTTGCTGTTTGATCTGTTCGCGCCGTTGACAGGATGTCTGCCAGGACACTACCGTCAGGCCTTTCACCACGTTCGTATCTCGAAAGGGACAACCCGGCAGGTGCTGGACTGCCTTTGCGGCGAGCCGGCATGAACTTGTAGCAATTCCAGAAGGAGGTGCTGGTCGACCGACTAGAGGTGAAAGGCTGCGAGCACAACTCTTTCACAGGAGTTCAAGACTGACGCTGAAGCGAAGCGGGCAATATAGCAACAGCACCAGCTAGAACACCACTCTTCCGAGGGTCCCGGCGTCGCAAACAGCTTAAGCATGACCATAACCGTCTGGCGTCGCTTGTGCTGGAAATGGAGTAGAAGGTGGAGGGGTCAATCTACCTCTTGTTATGGGGTGTTGGTGTTAGGGAGGGGAGTGGGTGATGTGACGACCGAGGGACTAGCGAAGACGGTGACGTTGGCAACACTGACGTGGGAGGTGGAGGTGTGGGTGGAGTACCGTCAAAAAAAAGATATGGCGCTGAAATGGGAGGCCGCCGTTTAATATTCCTACGCAGACGTGTAGCACGTGCCAACCAATAGCGCCCAGGTTTGGCTAGGGTGGGCCCACGGCTGATGGGCAGGAGGTCTGAGCAGGAATAGTTTTCATATACAAGTATGATTCCAGTCAAGCTTTGACACGTCGAGGCCGCGTTGTCGCTGTCTCTGCATGCGCGCAAAGCAAACGACACCTACCGGAGGCAATGCCGAAGGTAGAAAGGCGAAGCCTGTTTAGTATACCATGAGGAGCGTACACAGAGAGCTAATCCAGGCTGCGATATAAGCCGGTGCAAGCCTCGCACATACATGCGTATTTGTACGTGCATTGTATGGGCCCATGTCTCGTCTCGTTGGTGTGGCCCACGAAAAGCCGCATGCACGAGTACGGATTGCAATTATATATTATTACTATCCGTACTATATTGCAGTTGCCACACACCAGGCTGTATGGTAAGGATTAGAGGCCGAGTCAACCCGTACGGGTAGCCTTTTTGTGTTTATCCTGGGCGAGGGCACCCAAAATTAATCGGGACCTGATCGAAACGACCCTGTGATCTCCCGATAGTTAAAATGAGCTTCGCGCCATCTCGCACTAGCGATATATTGAGACACTTGAGAAACTCGCCCTTGATGCGTTATCGAAAGTAAAAATCAGAAATACGTAGGGCCGTCCCCTTGGAAGGTTTAGGCCGTGCTTGACGCCAGAATGTACAAAAGGTTCCTGACACCAAGACGAACGACACGGTTGAACTCACAACTGCGAGTGGCACATCGACAGAAGACGAAGCCGTGCTAATACTAACATCGTCCCGCGTAACCGCCGTTTAATCGCGCAGGTTCAAGTCTTAGTGGTAATATCGTAGTAGTGAACGTCTGCCTTTTTCAGTCTATTGTTGTCCTTAGTACAACCTGCGGTCACTTTGCTTGTTGCCCGGGTTGTCTATAATACAAGATCGCGTGTGGATTCGCTTTGTGTTCGACAGTGTAGTTCGTCGATGGGGACGGGGGTGACTCGAATTAAACCCAAGCCGTGAATGAGGTACAACATCCTACCCGGGGCATTTCGTGCATCCCTCGACATTCACTGTCTTGAGCATACGACTATCTGTTCATATGTCCATCTGAGATGATAATAATATTTTGTTCTACGAACCATGAGCGTTAGCTCCATGTAGCTTGTCATAGCTTGAAGTGCCCGGGATAATGCGTAAGCCGATGGAGCGGCTAGCGCCCAGGTCAGAAGTGCCGCCGCCGGCTCGCCATGACTTATCGACGGCGGCAGGTAATCAATTGGAGAATGTCATCTATGGCCGCCAGTGCGGTGCTGTGAACGTACACTGGCTGTGAGCGTGCAACAATGAGGGGAGGAGGACATGGCATGGTAAATGTGGTGAAGTTATTGTAGGCGAGATCGACTACACGTATTCCATGTCAGGGGTCAGTGGTCGTTGCTAGCAGCAGTGGAAAACAGGGTGGATAAGTTAAACCGTGTCTTAGGTAGACGGCAAGTCCAATGGGCCAACGTTTTTTTTATGCTAGCAACTCTAATTGACAAAGCAAGGCGTTAAATTAATATATGCATCTCAAAAAGTTCAAATTACAGACAGTAGGTGCCATGATGGCTCCATATTTTAGTCGAGACTACCATTTCAACGAAGGTAGAGAAGCGGAGGATGCTCCAGCTCACGAGTATTCAAATGGTCCTCTTTCGAATTGGATCGCCCACGTACGGCGGAAGGTATACAGGCGCATGCTCAAGGAACTACAAAATGTACAACGCCGAAAACAATATGTTTGAGGGTGCCGTTGTTCGTGCCTTCCCATAACTGACGATATTTTCATGTGAATGTCGGTCACGGAGGTATGCAAAATGCACGAACTTAACTTCACGAGTAGCGGTGAGCCTGCGGTCCAATCAACAGACATAGTAACGAGAAGGAGCTCTGACCTAGACTAGCGCAAGGGGGCGTACCCCTCGTTTTTCTATCTGTTATTTATTTACCACTTGCACGAGCGACTCTGTACCTCACTGACAAACACATTGGGCAATTCGTTTGAGCAGCCTGGCCTACTACTCTAGTGTGGAATAATATCGAAGAATCTCAGCAGCACGAAGAAGTAAGGACCGCAAAGGAACAGGGGGGTCAATTGCGCATACCTTGCGCGAGTTACCCCGAGCTAGTGGAGAATCGCGACCTACTGTGTAGATCAGGGGCTACGTCCTTCAATACTTTTCTCTCGCATTTAATGACGGCAGACCTTTGCGACCTACTGTGGATCAGGGGCTACTTCCTTCTATCTTTTTCTCTTGCATTTAATGACGACAGGCCTTCGTTCTTGTGGCTGCCCAGATATCTCTCTTTCCATCATCACAACACCATGTATCGCCACCGAACTCAACGACTACGGGGCCCGAGCGTGTGGATGCGGTTGCTGTCCTGATAATGCTATGGGGTGAACAGCAGCAGCACTGCGGGAATCGAGCGGACGCATTGGTTTGGACGACGAAAATGTGCATGACCATGGACCCTAGGTCACTTTTCATCTATTCATTCCATGCGGTAGCTTTTACCTTGAACTGCACGTTACAGGATCACAATTACCGTGTTTTCACACATCGCGAGGCCGAGACCGACGCATACATACGAGTGCGAGTACGACTATAATAAGTCATATTTGAAACCAGCTCAAGGCCGGGGGGGAGAGCATGCATTGGTCTGCACCAGAACTGTGCATGACCATTGGCCACTGAAAACGTTTCATGTATTCGTTTCGGTACATATAACGGCTTCGAAATTGAGGCTGCACGCCACAGCAGACGGTTTCCAGGTGACAGCTTTCAAGTTGTCAGCTTAGACGTGGCAAGACCAAGATCGATGGAATATCCGTCGTATTTGCAGACAGCACATGGTCGGGCTGGGCTACGGGTAGCGGGGTGGGGCCCAATACCCCCACATAATCGTTGTCGGGTCTGCAAAAAAAGGCATATGCACTGATTTGGTCGACGCAGAGGTGACGCCGCTATCTTGCCTCCTGTAAATTAGAGCCTGTGGAAGAAATGTGTGTGACAAAAAAGAAGCATGTTTGACGAGGGTGTGAGACCCCATGTTTCAAATTGTATGGGCAGTGCGATTTCTTACCCACAGGCGTTGCTGTCATTTTACTCACGCTAATTGGTTGTTATACGTCGTTCTGGGCGTTCTGGGCTATAATTCAGGTCAGGAGGTACGAGATTGAACTATTAATAGCGTGGGGTAGTACTACCTTTGTTGTCATCCGATGAGAGGTCTGTTAGTCACGATATGGTTCGAAAAACTCAGTGCTATTATAGCACGAACTCGTACGACTGCCTTTCAATATACGATTACCTTTCAATATACGATTACCTTTCAATATACGATTACCTTTCAGTATACGATTACCTTTCAATATACGATTACCTTTCAATATACGATTACCTTTCAATATACGATAACCTTTCAATAGTTGTCCAGGGGGGGGCGGGGGTTAAAAGTTGATGCCTATGACAAGGCAATGCGATTTCGTAGGATTTATTTAGTAATATGTATTTAAATTTTAGTACGGCGTTTTAGGGAGGGGGCGGTGTCACCCCCCCCTCCCCCCCCCCCCCTCCATGTCGGGAGGCTCGAAGTTGAAATAACGGACGTGAGATGCCGATTTTGTTTTTGGGCGCCCTCGTATATTCGGAGACGAAAACTGTCAACAAATGAAATGACCAGAAGGTTATTGAATTTGTACCAGTGGTTTACGCAGTAGTGGTGGCAATAATAGTGCTGCCATAACTCCATCGAGCGCGTCGTCAGACAAAGAATAATGCTGCTGTCGCTTGCCCAACGAAGCAAGCCCAAGACATGCAAGCCGAAGAAATTGTATGTAGGGCTCCGACGGTGGGCGTTGCAAGGAGGAGGTGCGATAGTGCCCGATATGACCACATATATATATATATATACCGGCATGTGAGAAACCACAAAAGAGTGTATGTAAAGACAACGGTTCCTTCCGACGCGATTGATAACAGTGAAGAAACTACCGTCTTGAAACCACTGCGCTACTATACTTATACCTAACTGTATTGAGATGGCAGTAGGCTGATTGGCTTAGTATAGGAAAGCGTTTTTGTGTGTGGTGAGTGAAGCCTGGCAAAAACCATGGAGGAGCCGTGAGCTCAAAGAAGTTCGAAAAAAAATTGCGCTGTCAAGAGCCCATCAAAAAGCTACCATGCCCTACAAAACGAGGATAATAATGACAACAGCATCGAAAACAACAACACAACAACAACAAAGGGGAAAGACGCGTGCTACGATAGACGTGCACCACTTCTTTTTGTGAGGTTCCTCGATTTCGGAGCTTACGACTGCTCCCAAAACGTAATAATACCGGATGAACAGATGCCAGATGTGGGGCCTAAGTTAACAACGAGAATAATGAAAAAAAAAAGGCCGATTCCCGACGACTTATAGACTAAAGTAGCCCGTCATCATTCAGAAAACATTCCAGACGAAGAATGCTACCTCTATTGTAGCAAGCGTCCATACACGATCATGCTTAGGCCTTGGCTTATCGCTTACAGGGGGCAGGAATGCATTCAGAGAGTCTCGTCGAGCATGGAACATGTACAACAGGGGCATCAACGACAGCAATAACAAAAATAATATCACCGTAGAAAACAACAATACACAACAGAGTTGTATATCCCGAGATGTACCAAGACCTGTATTATTGTTTGTCGTCGTTTTACACCACTGCTGTGTCGAGGTTACAGGGGATGAGTCGGCATTGCAAGGCGTTTTTGAGTTTGGAGAGTGTGGACTGGCGAAACCATAGAAGAGAGGCCTTGATGAGCTGGAGTATACGTAAAAATTGGTTGTTTTGCCAAAGGGCACTAACTATTGAGCCTGACGGGTGATACGAATGGTGTCAAACGAACATGGGAGAAACAATCAAGACGGACATTTCCCAGACGGAGGCATTAAAACGCATTTAGAACTTAGAAGGGCATGTCATCTGGGGACGAAAATCGCAAAAAGTGAGCGAGGGTTGGCAGCACCGGCCACGGGAGGTGATGACATCATTTCGATCCACACTATACCGGAAGAACAAGCGCGAAGATCCGTAACAGGGATAAGGTCAATCTCAGAGTGGTGTCACCCCTGTACACCTGAGAAGCAAAGTTTAGTTCAGTGCACCCCTCCGGAGCTCACAACAATCGCCGAGACGTACCCACAAACATTTTTGAAGAAGGGGGAATTCGACCAAGTCTCCACCCACCCAACCACCCAATCTCGACGAATTAGTATACAGAGCATCTAGACGCCATATTCATCTTCACCGTCGATATAGTTAGGTTTGAGTGCCGGCGCAGCATGCAGCACAGGACACTCAAACAGTCCTGTTTATTAGTGACGGGATGGCACCACCGCCCGCCGCAGAAGAGTAGAGTTTACTCGACGCCAAGATCATTATCTAGGATAGAGTATAAAATATTTTGATGCAAAGAAAAAGTTGCCGGATTTTTGCCGGACAAAGTTCTATGGGTAGGGTTGGGGTCTGCGTTAGGGTTAGGGTTAGGGTTAGGTTTAGGTTTAGGGTCTACAGTAAGCAGTGTTTTGGGCATTTTTTTCTTTTTTTCCGCCTCTCAATACTGGAGGCACACGAGGGTCAAAACCAAATTCCCCGACTTCCGTACTAATCGACAATCTGTATGCCCGGCGTAGGGTGGCTCACGGGGAGATAGCTGTCTGTACCCGACGAGGGACCATCAGGCGGAGGACGAAATAAGAAGATGGAATATATATTAAAGTACCGGAGTCCCGGAGGCCACTCTCAACATGCACACCAGAAGAAAATGAAATAATAGACAGAGTAGCAGCAGTAGCACCAGTACACTGCGATAAAGGGGACTCTACTCGAACATATCGAAACTTGGGACCGCCAATCATATCAATAGTTCCACTCTACCATCTCCGTAGATTCTTTGCAGGTCATACACATCATACATCAGACTTGTGCGCAGGTAGGTATGAACCAACACATTAACCAACAAGTACTTCATCCCATACAATAAACCAGAATTGCGTAAAATCAAGTGTCCCGAGGAAGGTGGTGCCATTCCTTCGATCCACACTATACCGGTGGAAGAACAGTCGCGAAGACACTGCTTATTTGTACATGCAACAGATATCTGATCATCTTCAGCACATATGTTGTTCATCTCTCAGCCTTCCCTATCCGATCTTCTTGCTTCAAATTATTCAGAACCGCTACGACCTGCCGTTTGTTTCATGAAAATATTGATACACACCAGCTGTGAGATAGAGTATTTTGTCAAAACGCATCTTTGCAAGCTGTGTTTGATACTCCGATCGCGCGTATTACGGGGTGTGTGTCCTCATTAAGGATATAGGTCGGCGACTCCCCTTGCAACTACAGTGTAGCTATCAGGGTCAACAGGGTGATGTTAGTCAGTCTGTGCGCGGAAACTATGAAACCCGTTTCTGAGGGGGAAAAAATCTGACAGCTGTGAAGGGAAATGTATCCTTTTATCAAGTGAATCTTGTGAGTCGAATAACCGGTGAGGGGGGTGGGGCGGAGTTTTGAAGGACGTGTAGGGGCCTGATTTTGATCAAAAGGGTGGCGGGAACGGGGGGGGGGGGGAGGGGGGACGGGTGGGGCAGCTCAATTTCTGCGTTGAACCTATCAATCCTTCAAGGGGACAAATCTGACGGTTTTGGAAAGAATGCACCAGTTCATCATGGGGGGCGGGGTGGGACGGGCGGGGCAGCTCACTCTGTGCGTGGAAACTATACATCTTTTAAGGGGGTAAATGTGACAGTTTTGGAAAAAATGCATCAGTTTATCATGTATATCCTGTATGTAAGTCGTATAACCAGTGAGTAGAGGGCGGAATGTTCGAGGAGGCGGGGGTGGGGTGGGGGGGGTGGGGAGGTGCGGGGTGGGGGGGGGGCGAAAGGGTTTAGGGTCGCATACAACATGTAGAGGTTTGCTATACGCGTGGTGCTAGGTCTAGGCGATGGTGAGGGTGGTGGGGAAGGAGGGGGCGTTGGGGGCGGGGGTGTGTAGGAATTGCAGCAGCGGCATGAATTGCTCTGGAAAGATCACCAGGTAATATCCAGTGGGTGGAAGTGTTCATTACTCTGGCGGATTTCGATTTTTGGTGGGGCGTTTGAGCAACGAAGAGCAGGACAAAAAAACAAAAATGTTTTTTCTTTCTCACTTTAATTTCTCCTTTTCTTTTAGATCTTGTTATTTTCTGTCGATTTTGCTTTCTGGCTTGTTTTGTCGTGTTCTTGTACTCGGTACGCCAGCATTTCACTTGTTTTCCCTTGATAAATTGCAAACGCTGTGCCGTTTACTCTGTCTCCCAGTCTGTGACTACGTAATTTTATTTGTATCTCTCTCGGGTGAGTGCTAAGCACGAACACTGGGTGTACTGGTGAAAATAGCAAATTGGAAGGAGCTGTTTAATGTGAAGGCAACACGCACCACTCGAAAGGTCTATCATCCGGATTCCACACACCGCATACTAAGAAGTACCATATATACGAATTTTTGAGTTCTTGAACATAGAGGACGTACTACAACGTTTTCGCCAACACGGTGGACGGTGCTGCTGTGGTCCTAAACGACCCCTATTCAGCTGAGACCGACCGTTGGTTTACGTCTACGCGTGGCCAAAGTCGTTGGTGGTGCGCCCCGGCGGCGGTTACGTTTGGGCAAGCGAATCCTTTAAAAGTGTGCTGGTGAGAAAAAGCCTTCTTCGGGTTATTCGCCATGTATGATATATATGAAGGAACAGAGTGGGAGGTTGTGTATGCGAGCGCTGATCCATCAAGGAACAAGAACGGGAATGTCCCAAACCACGCAATTAATTGGACTTACTGGTGACAAATATAGATAAAACGTCTACCTTAGTTTTTCGTATATATTTAGTGTATCCCCCCCCCCCCCCCCGCTCCCTCTTGTTCAAACCCAGCCCCCCACGCACTTGAAAACTCCGCCCTTCCCTCACTGGTTATATGACTCACAGTATACACTTGATAAACTGATGCATTCCTTTCCACAGCCGTCGGCTTTTGTCCCCCTCAAAAACGGGATTTATAGTTTTCGCGCACAGTCTGACCAACATCACCCTGTTGATCCTGGTACAGGTCACACTGTGTTTCCAAGGGGAGTCGCCGATCTATATCTTTAACGAGGACACACACCCAGTGTTACACGCGATCGGAGTAGCACACACAACTTGCAAAGATGAGTTTGACAAAATCTTGGACCTCATAGCTGGATTGTTATTTTTTTTTCAAATATATTTTAGCTCATTTTTGTTACCTCGAAATAGCTTCGCACATTTTCTTCCTAGAGGTTCTTCCTGCTCCCCTATTATTAGATGTAACTCGGGTCCAGGGTCGCCAAGCAGGCTCTTCTCCCAGACAGCTGACTCTTTTTCCCCTCTCCACACAAAAGGTACATACATGCGCCTCGATTTAAAGCACGAGAAGACTTTGCCCTTTCTCCCCTTCCTTGTCGACTTGCAGAAATAATTGCACCCTACTACTACTGCCACTACGACAATGCAGTACTGCTGAAGGACTGTACAAAGCATACTCCTTACTGCTGTCGTTACAAGTCAACATTCACGGTCTGCACTCCAAAAGGGAGGATCACGGGAAACGCGGGTGAGCTACTGTTGTTTGCAAGTACAATGTTGCCCAGCGGGTTAAAGGTGCCAGGCGGAGTTGACAGATTTTAGACACATACTTGTCGAGGTTCTCGGAGACGCCACGTGGCGCACTCGCTGACAACACGGCAAAGTGCGAGCGAAGCCCAACACGGCAGCTAAAAAGCCGTCCGAACAGTACGGTACTGGCATGATTCGGCAACGGGGTCATTAGGGCCGTTCTTATCGGAGAGCTTTTTTTATCCTAATTTTCCTAATTTTCCTAATCTTCCTAATTTTCCTAATTTTCCTAATTGTGTCTCAAAATACGGAGGCGTTATGTCATAATTTAGGAAATTCTTCAGGCCCAAAAAATATGGAAAAGTTAACAATCACAAATTAGGAAATCCTGTCGTCGATTTCCTAATTTCGAAGGCAGTGCTCCCACAAGCGCCGTGGCTCAACGCTGGGACCATCGGGTAGCCTCAAACGTTGACCACTGCGGCCCAACATTATGGCCGACGGATAGAAGCGGCCTGGGCCTCCAGAGGATTCATCCTTGGCTCGGACGAAGCAACGATCCATGAGCCTTCCCAACCTTCAAAAAACGAGGCGCAGAAACCAAAGGCTATCGCTGGTGTCCTCGTCGTGTTCGGCATGCTCCTGACAGCAGGAGCTACACTCTATGCTCCCAAGACACGGACGCCTATCTACGAGCCACACGGTATGACATGGCCAGAGTTCAGAGAGGATCTACGTCGGCGCAAGGCTTTCCGCAGGACTGTTCGAATGTCTGAGGCGAGCTTCGTGAAGCTTCGTCCAGCTATCCAAAAGAACGAGCGCTTTGGAAGTGAGTATCCGCTTTGGAAGTGAGTATCATGTGATGTACCCTGGTACCTGGTATACGAGTACGTAGTTTGTCTTCGCATCCCAAGGCTGTACCCTCTGCAGCCCAGATGCGTTGTAAGGCTCAGCACTCGCTTGGAGCATCTCCCATCTACCATACCCTCTGTATATGATAGCTCGTATGCCCGGTACGTTGCACGGCAACTCGTGCTGCTGCAAGGCGGTATGTACTCAGGATCTAAAAACCACCTGTACATACGCAAGTAATAAAACATCAGCTGTGAGATGATCTTCCACAAAATCCCGGCCATAGAACACATGGTACGACTACGAGTACGTGCTACCTACGAGTACGTGATACCGGCACCAGGTACCTGATATACGAGTACGTAGTTTGTCTTCGCATCCCAAGGCTGTACCCTCTGCAGCCCAGATGCGTTGTGAGGCTCAGCTCTCGCTTGGAGCATTTCCCATCTACCATCCCATCTGTACATGGCAGTTTGTATGCCCGGTACGTTGCACGGCAACTCGTGCTGCTGCAAGGCGGTGTGTACTCATGAACAAAAAACCACTTGTACAGAGTCTATACAAAGCAATAAAACATCAGCTGTGAGATAGATCTTCCACAAAATCCTGGCACGTGGAACGACTACGAGTACATGCTACCTACGAGTACGTGATACCGGCACCAGGTACCTGGTGTATGAGTACGTGGGTGAATCTTTCGTGGTTTACGGAGGGAGCTATGTGTTAGGGTTATGGCAGCTGTTCGTACATACGGTAGCAATGCAACAGCAGTAGTCGCGTTAGGCAATGCAAGGGTAGTGCATTGCGGCAAGCAGAAGTGCGTTGCGGCAGGCACAGCAACGGGATGAGCAATGCTGCTGTACCGGATGGGGTTGGAGCTCGGTCGAGGTGGACACCAACATTCTATCGTTTTTGCTCTTACCCAGGACTGCGTTGCGCGAAGCATGGAGCTATCTAGGTGGAAATCCGGCTGGCGATAGGCCTGCGAATGCTGGCGGCGGGTTCCTACCTGGATATCGCACCGAGGTTTGGCATTTCACCGTCCACGGTTTTCACCATCATGGGAAAGGCCGTCGACGCGATCAACAACACCCGTAAAGTCGGCCAGTTTTGTCTTTCCGCAGACAGACGAAAAGTGCCGATTTTTTGCCGCGGGATTCGAGGTGAGGGTACGTGTACTATTGATATAACAGCAACCTGTCACAGCAGCAGTAGTCTATGGCGTGGTTATGCAAGCTGTACGTAAGATATTGAATTCTATAGAGATGGTTTCCGAAGGCAGGCCTGCTTATTTCTTCGTGAGGAACCTTGGTTCCGGCGTCCTGATGTGACCCCCTCTGAAGTATGCCTCCCCGGCCCTGTTCTTGTTCGTCCATATGTCAGGCCAAGAGCACCAACGGAATCTTCGGTCATGTTGTGTCTGCCACAGATGATCTGTTGATCGATGTGAAAGCGCCACCTGCAAAGAGCACCTCCCACACCGTATCGTACTTCTCAGGCAGCAAGACGGGATTCGGCTTTAACGTACATGCGACGTGCGATGCCAACTATCGCTTCTGCAGCGTCTCGATCATCGCTCCGGGGGCTGCCAACGATTGGTCGGCGTGGACCCGATCTTCTGTGGCAAAGACAACTATGCGCCTTCCAGACGGGTACCACATCACCGAGTGTGCGGCGTACCCAATCAGCGGCAGGTTGCTCACGCCGTACCCCGGGAAAAGCTTGCCATAGGACCAGGACACCTTCAACTTTTACCTGACCCACCTGCGGGTGAAGATTGAACAGTCGTTCGGCATCCTCGTGTCAACGTGGGGCATTCTGTGGAGGCCCCTCAGTGTATGGTTTGCAGGCCGGACTGACCTGATCGTCGCCCTCTTCCACCTGTAAAACTTCTGCCGACATGAGCAAACCAAAGTAGTCGCGTCGGAAGAAGACTACAAGACAGAAAAGGGGCGAATCCTACTGGCGACGGGCGGGGTTCTGCCGCCTTCGTGCAAGAGTGCGGTCCAACCGACAGGCCCAGCCGCCAAACCCACGCGAAGCGGCGAAACTCCCACGCGAGCGGCGACCACTTCGCTCTTAGCTTACAACAGACAGTTTCGCCCGAAGGAGAATATTCTCAGGAACGCCTAGATTACTACGCGTTGTATAATGCGTAGGTAGAGAGTTTGTCGGCATCCGAGCGTTGTACGGCGGGGGCGATTGTGCGGTACAAGGAGGATGGGAATGGCGTGTGGAGGATGGGAGGTGGGCCGGAGTATAAGCTATTGGAGATGGACGTGATGGTCGTCAACGGGTGAGCGTTGGGCCAGAAAAAGGACGAGAGTCAACCGTGGTGATGAACGTCTGATGGCATGGCCTTTTTAATACTGAGGCGGAGGGGGGGGGGGGGTTGGTTGTTGGATTCGATACGTGCATCTGACGGCGTGGTTTTTCTAATTCCAGGTGGTGAGTTCGAAGACAGCTGCCTATACCCCCCCCCCCCTCCCCCGGTTATTATTGTTTGTCGAGCGTCAGAAACAAAAGCCCCCCCCCCCTATCTTGGTTTGTATATTATCGTGTAAATAATGGTGTGTTTTATCGTGAGAGCACCCCGGTGCAGCCGGCCACGGTTTTATTATTGTTAAATAAGAGTGCAGGGTGTTGGCCGTCGAGCATCAGAAACGAACCCCCCCCCCCTTCTCTATTTTTCAAATCCTGCCTGACGAAGCAGTGGAGGGTGTAAGTTTGGGGTTTGTCGTGAGAGTACCACGGTGCAGATTGCCCCCTTCTTTTTTGTTTGAATAGGGGTGCAGGGAGTTATTTGTCCATCGTCCGTAACGAACCCATCCCCCGCTCTCGTTTTTTTCCTCCCAGTCTGGTGGAGCAGGGGAGGGTGTAATTTTGTGACTTATCGTGAGAGTACCACGGTGCAGCTGGCACCCGTTTCTTTTTTATAGGAGTCCAGGGTATTGGTTTTGGTCCCCCCCCCCCCGTTTTTTTCCTCCCAGTCCGGTCAAGCGGTGGAGGGTGTAATTTTGTGGTCTATCGTGAGAGTACCACGGTGCAGCTGGCCCCCGTTTTTTTTGTTTTGAAGAGGAGTCCAGGGTATTGGTCGTCGATCGTCGGAAACAAAGCCCACCCCTCTCGTTTTTTCCTCCCTGTCTGGTCAAGCAGTAGAGGGTGTAATTTTGTGCTTTATCGGGATAGTAGCACGGTGCAGCTGGCGCCCCCCTTTTTTTTGAAGAGGAGTCCAGGGTATTGGTTGTCGATCCCCGTCCCCCCCCACCCCGTTTTGTTCCTCCCAGTCTGGTCAAGCAGTGCGGGGTGTATTTTTGCGGTTTATCGTGATAGTACCACGGTGCAGCTGACGCCCCCCCCCCTTTTTTTTTAGAGGAGTCCAGGGTATTGGTTGTCGATCCCCCCCCCTCCTCCCATTTTTTTCCCCAGTCTGGCCAAGCAGTGGAGGGTGCAATTTTGTGGTTTATCGTGAGAGTACGCCGGTGCAGCTGCCTTACCCTTTTTGTATATATAGCAATTCAAGGTATTGGTTGTCGATCGTCGGAAACGAAGCCCCCCCTTCCATTTTTTTCTTTTCAGTCAGATGAAGCAGTGGAGGGTGTAAGTTTTTTTTTTTTCGTGAGAGTACCCTGGTGCAGCTGGCCCGGTTTTTTTTCAATAAGAGTGCGAGGTTTTGTTTGTCCATCGTCAGAAACGTAGCCCCCCCTCCCCTACCGTTTCCCTCCGCGGGTCCATGGTCATACGACTTCGATCATGCACGATTTCAACCCCCGCCGCGCCCCCCCCCCCCCTCCCTGCCCCTTTCGGTTTCCTCCCAGCCTCATAAACAAATGAATGGAGTGTGTAATGTTGTCTGCTGTCGCTGAAGGACCCCGGTAAAGCTGCCTCCTTGATTTTTTATAGGTGTGCCTGCGATTATCGAGCGTACGAATAGAAAGTGCTCTTTCCCCCAATATGGATGCGCCAGCAGTTTTTTTATACTATGATATATCGAGGGTACATATTCGTTTCTTGTAAGAAAGAGGACGCCGGAGAACCTTCCGCCTACTCCTTGTTTTCCGTTATTCGTTTGCAACAGAGCAGTAGGTTGCCGAGCTTTTACCTGTAAGTACCCCTTTACCCGCGTTTTGTGCTACTCGGTTTTTGATGGGGAGCATGGTGTCGGATGCTTGCATAAATATATTAAGCACGTGAAAATGAATACGAGGGGTACTGATGGCGTCACTGGACCTGTCAAAATCTGCGTTTCACAGGATGTGTTTGCGATACGACGACGCATAGTAGTTACTGGAGATCGTAATAAACATACTTCCGCGCCACGACGACCCAATCAACGACTTCAATAGGATTATGAGGGCTCCTGCATCGGATTCAGCCACGATATCTTCTGATTGAAACCCACACGTGTCCCAAGCTGAAATGCATACGTTCCCGAGGGAAAAAAATATGATACTTGAGGGGCTTATTAGCCGATATATTACTGTGGTTTGATGGGACAACAAACCAAGAGATGGAGTACTCTCGCTTGCCAATATCGAATACCCAGTATGCTCTATCAACCTGCACGTAAAAAATAAACACGTAGTGAGCTGGGGCCAGCTACAACGGGGTACTCTCACAACGAAACTCAAAATTACACCCGCCACTGCTCAAGGAGACTGCAAGGAAAACAACCAGGGGCGAGGGGGGATGGGCTTCTGTTTTGACACTCGGCAACAAAATAATCTTTACACCTACAGAAAAAAAACAGGGGCCAGCTGCACCGTGGTATGCTCAAGACAAATCTCAAACTTGCACCCTCCACTGCTTGACCAGACTGGGCGGAAAAAAAACGGGGGGGGGGGGGGGGGGGGGGGGGCGACGACAACTAATACCCTGGACTCCTACTTAAAAAAAGGGGGGCGGGGCGCCAGCTGCACCGTGGTACTATCACGATAAAGCGCAAAAATACACCCTCCACTGCTTGGCCAGACTGGGAGGAACAAAACGGGGTGGGGGGGGGGGGGGAATCGACAATCAATCCCCTGGACTCCTTTTTAAACAAACCAAAACGGGGCCCAGCTGCACAAGAGTACTCTCACGATAAACCACAAAATTACACCCTCCACTGCTTGACCAGACTGGGAGGAACAAAACGGGGTGTTTGGGGGGGGGGGGGATCGACAACCAATACCCTGGACTCCTATGAAATATAAACGGGTGCCAGCTGCACCGTGGTACTCTCACGATAAGCCACAAAGTTTCACTCTCCACTGCTCCACCAGACTCGGAGGAAATAAAAAGGGGGGAAGGGGGGGGGGGGTGGGAATCGACAACCAATGATTCTCGCCTTGAGCACGACAGGCGGGATTGAAAAAAGGTTCCCCGGTGCTTGTCGGAAACAATCGACTCCAGTACCAGCATACAACGGTGCTTCGACCTCCGGGTGTTGATGGAGGACGTATCCTCCGCGACATCTTCCTTCCTGATGACGGCAAGCACATCAGACGCCTTGCACTGATTGCTTCCGTGCCTCAACGTGATGTTTTCGTCGACAGAGTATGACTTCCCCTTCATAGCCGCGCAAAGCGTAAGAACGACCCCCTCTGGGATAGTTTCTGACTGGACCGGTGTGCTCGCTTTGACTTGACCTGCGTTCAAAACGTAGCGAGCACCGGGGAAAGGCACAAACTTTAATATCATGGACGTGTGGCGTAAAATCGGGCTGCGCACTCGAACGAGTAGCCTGAAACAGTAGAGATAAAAAAACTGCGCTATGAAGCAGTATACTGGATTGCATCAGAACTGGAAGCGTATACTGGCAGACTGGACCAGTGCAACACACCACCAGAAGTATAATACCACCTGGCAATGTATACTGCGCATCCATACGACAATGTTAAGCGGAAGGAGCGCTAACCGATGACTACAGCAGTACCCAATTATATAATAGTAGACTATACACATAGCAGTGTAGATACTGTATAATGTGCCTGCGTATACCCATATATACCTAGTATACAGTACTGCTGTATACTGGTACCTGGTATACAGTACGCAACTTACGTCAAGAACTTGGGAGTTAATATTTTAAGAAAGAGCTTTGTTTAATAAGAAATTACGGCTAAGCGTTTGTGCTCAGGCAGGAACGCCACCGTAAATACTACCTAGTGTATGATACCTCGTAGTCTTCAAAATCCTACGCTCAACGTTGAGATCACAATAAGCCGCGAGCCTGAGCCCAAATAGGAGTTTCTTACCTGCTCTCGCGTACTTCACGATGATGTCCATACAAATACAGCTGTAGTTTGTGTGCCCACTCACAGATCACAGCTCTATATATCTTGCTGTACGTGCAAGATTCAAAAATATACGATTTCGTGTAGACTACTGCTGTAGAGTATGTGCAAAATTCAAAATTCAAAAATGTACGAACTCGTACGACGTACTAGCTTCGTGTGAAAATGTTCGAACTTTTATGGACTTGATCCTCACCTTCATCACCATCAGCTGTTGTTGCTGCTGCTGCTGCTGCTGTCCCGGAGCCTCACGCTCTCAGCACCGGCGTCCAAACACCTACCCTGGCATTCAGCAGCTGCCTCCTTCCCCTGTGTTTGGTGTCCCATCGAAGTGTTCGTGGGGCTGATGCTGTCTGTGGCCTCGGTGATTGACGCCACATCTACACAAGTGCAGCCTATCGTCAAAGGCGGGATCGACAGTGCACCTACTACGCGGAATGATGGCGATAATCAGCAACCTCCCAGCACCCGAAGTCGTGGACCCGGGGCGGGAGTGGTTTCTGCTGGGCGTCCTCCTGCACCCCGTGACCGCGCATGGGCCGTGGCGTTCAAAGTGAATGTGGCCATCACCTTCATATCGGTAAGGGTAGCGCAATGCATTCCTTGTCCCACGGCAGTAAGTAGTGATAAAGTTGTTGTGGTGGACCTGATATTGGTTCACGTACTCAGCATTCGGCTGTCTATAGCAATGCGGTTGGAGTTGAAGCTGTCGGTTGACGGTCTAGTTTTGGCCGGTCAAGACGTCTTTGGACTAATCAAACTACAGCGGTCCGCCTGCTCGCCAGTTTGCATCGAATGTTGCTATTATTGTCGCCTCTCGTTATATTCGAGTTATTTTGTATAAAGCGAAGGTCCATGTGCGTGCATTAGATGAAATAAGCGCCCGGGACAGCAAGGGAAAGCCAAAGCACTCAGTGCCGGCACTACGGCAACTTTGACGTCCTTGGTGTGGTAACCTTAATACTATAGGACCGGCTTCCTTCCGCTGTTGTATCGGTAGGTTCGAGATACGCCTTCTATGCCTGAAGATAAAACAACTTCAAGGTGATCGAAATGCAATCACCTGCAGTATTACACGAATTATGTATCTATCTGTAGACTACAGTACGAGACAAACATCAACAAAATTACGAAACAACTCCCGTGTTCATCTCATCCTCGCGTGCTATATTCTCTCCGAGATCATCAGAAAAATCAGTCTTTCTTTAATTTACCTAATTTGAAGTTTCTTTTTTCGCAAAAGGGTGCAAACGCCAAAATCATACTTTCTTTCTAAAATTACACGAGGTAAATACAATCCAACTGTGATACTCCGATCGCGCGTATTACTGGGTGTGTGTATAGGTCAGCGACTCCGCTTGGAACTTGTTTTTTTTTCTCACATTTTTACTTTCCAGCTCCTGGTCAAGCCGTGGTCACAGGTGTCGTCCCTTATCGCCCCCGTTTCTTGTCCTTCAGTTTTTTATCGCGCATAGGGTTCACCAATCCACTGCTCGTCGATATTTCATCGAGTGTTGCTACACCTCACGCTCTCGCGCATTCGGCAAATCAATTTGTGCACATGAAAAAGTCCCCACGAATTGATACTAGTAGTCTATGCACTCAGCGGGTCTCGAACTCACGAAACTGACCTATCTATACCAGGCTCAAAGATAACCTGATACACCACCGCGGCGACTGGCTTGAATTACAGCAGTGTAGCTTGTGCCAGGATCAACATGTCGTGGTTAATTAGTCTGTGCGCGGACCGACCCCCACGCCCTTCAAAAGTCCGCCCTCCCCTCACCGGTTATACGACTTACAATATATTATATATATTATAAAAAATGAAAATACACTCCAGCTGTGAGATCGAAGATTTCATATATGCTTGCTAAACTGATGCATTTACTTCCCCAGCTGTCACATTTTGTACCCCTAAAAAACGGGTTTGTAGTTTCCGCGCACAGATTGATAAGCATCACCTGGTACAAATGCACTGTAGTTCCAAGGGGAGTCGCCGACCTATATTCTTAATGAGGACACACACCCAATGATACGCGCGATCGGGGTATCACACACAACTTGCAAAAAAGAGTATATAAAAAATCTTCGATCTCACTGCTGAAGTGTATTTCTATTTTCATAGTCTAATAAATTGCCTTGCAAATACGTGCAAAACGCCCAGTTCTTAAACTCAAAATATGTTTTGAAATGGCGTTCATTACGACTTTTTTTGTCATGGGATCGGAACACACATCATTATTCGAAAAATGTACCACATTACATGGCATGCGTTACTCACAATTCGAACGGAGGATGCACTGACTTAGCCATGAAATATACTCCATTGCAAGCGAATGCTTTTCGGAACCGCAGGAATCCAAGTCCGTGTTGCCCAACATCAACGACTCCCTCTCTGTACGGTCTAGCAGTTACGGGCTGTTGCGGCACGGGTTGTCACGCCATCGATTCGGTCTTTATTACCCACGTTTGGCTTCCCACCCGCGCCCCCCCTGCTACTGTACTGGCTGCAGAATTTCCCCAACCTGCTTCTTAACCTCTCAGCTGGCCATTCTTCCCGCTCCCTCCGACTGTACCCCCTGTTTGCTCTGCGCTGTTTGTTGGGCTCTAGCTACAGCTTACGCACCCATCGCCGCACTCGTTTCCATGCTGTATCCACCTAACGGTAACGGTTGATTCACGCCACGCACGCTTTGGGTTGTGTTGAAGATGCACACGGTAGTTTTTTACACCCTTTTCGTCCGCTCCTGACTCTTGCGAGTGATCAGATCACCAAACCACCCCATGCCAAGCCATAAACAGGGGACGGGTTGCATTTCGGAGGGAAAAAAAGAAGAAATATTGAAAACATAGTCCAACAGTCTCTAGCCAAAAACGTCAGTTGTGAGGTCGGATGTGTGGGAAAGGCAGCTTGGTTGGGAGCCTGATGTATCCTTGAGGAGTATCTGGGCAGTGAAATATGTTTTGGGGCTGCAGCGCATGCTGGCAATTTTTTTTACGCCCAGCCACTGTTGCACTGCCTGGATATTTATTTATATTACTTCCTGCTCGAATTCAATAGGGGTTCTTAACGCTAGTTTTTTCGTTCTTCGCAAACTCCCGGAATCGAGTATTTTCTTTCAATTTCTAGACATCTGTAGAATACTCCTACTACTGTATAAATATGTTACGTGTGTTCTTTGCAAGGACTTGATCTTTCCGCCAGTCAGTGTCTTTGCCGTTGCCTCGTAATCTCGTTGCTAGACGAGAAATTTTTTGGTCACAAACTCCTGAAACGACGTCGTATACATGGAAAATACATGATAAATCGTTTTCAAGCCTGCACACCAGAATGTTTGCAGTGGAAGAAGAAGAGAAATAAAAATGAGAAACAAAAGTAAACACAATGTGTGAAAGTGTAGAGTAAAACAGCTACGTATGGCGGATGGGGGGGTAGCAGCAGACCTAACATTGTGGCCGCACTAATCCTAGAGGGATTTTTTTTCACTGCCTAATTGGCCGGGGGCTAGGTCGTGGTCCGCGCTATCGGAAAAAGCATATATATATATCGAAAACGGACATTCGCGTTTCTCGCCCGTTCTGTACCGATTTTGTTTGCGATCCGGGTTAGGGATAGGGGTGGTGTTGGGTCCACGCCTGTACCTTAATTCCGCTGGGAAAGGTTTCCTAGCTCGCAAATACGAACAGCCTCCAGCCGCAAAGATCCGCGACCAGATCGTTAGTGAGTTCCGCGGGGGAGAAATAAATGAGGAACACGGTACCCAGGAAGAGCTACATGTTATGCAACAAAACGGCACGACGGCCAAAACAAAACGTTGCAAACCATGCAGGAAGCAAAAATAAATTAGATGACATCAAAGCACATGACACGACCCAATCAACGTTAGGAGCAGCAACGATGCCCGTTTACTAGTGCACTTACTATACTAAAGGGGTTGAAGTATATTTATTTAGTTGCATTATTACCTATCACCTAGTTACTGGTTCCAAGGGCAGAGTGGTGCCAGTTCCGTATTACAACCTGCAGTCCGTGCCGAATAACAGATAAACGTTCACAACTATATATGTATTTTTTTTTCTTCTCCTCGCTTTCTCTTGCTTAAACGCCCCACCTAATATCGAAATCCGCCAGAGTAATAAACACTTCTACGCCCTGGATATCGCCACGTTATCGTTTTAGAGCAGTCCATGCCGCTGCTGCAATTCCCACCCACCCCCGCCCCCAACGCCCCCTCCTTCCCCACCACCCGCACTATCGCCTAGACCTAGCACCACGCATATAGCAAACCCCTACATCTATGCGACCTAAAGACCCCCCCCCCCGCCCCCCGCCCCCCCCCCCGACACGTTTCCCCCCCGCTCCCCCACAAGAAGGATTTATAGTTTCCACGAACAAATTGACCTTCCCCCCCTCCCCCCCTCCCGCCACCCTTTTGATCAAAACCAGGCCCCCACACGTCCTTAAAAACTCCGCCCTCCCGTCACCAGTTATTCGGCTTACAGTATTCACTTGATAAACTGAAGCATTTCCTTTCACAGCTGTCAGATTTTGTCCCCCTCAGAAACGGGTTTTATATTTTCCGCGCTCAGACTGCCTAACATCACCCTGTTGACCCTGATAGCTACACTGTAGTTGCAAGGGGAGTCGCCGACCTATATCCTTAATGAGGACACACAGCCCGTAATACGCGCGATCGGAGTATCACACACAGCTTGCAAAGATGAGTTTCGGCAGAATCTTTGATCTCACAGCTGGAGTGTTTTTTAATTTGTATAATATTGCGACAACAAACCTTAAAAAATACGAGCGAGCAAAAACACGGAATTAGGAGAAAACAGGCCACACTACGCATAGTATACATGTGCGGCCACTGCTCTTCTCTCATCAGGCTGGTACATATTTTGCCAGTAAAGGAGATTGTTTGGAGCAGCTGATCCAAATAGTATCAACAATCTCAACGACTATCGGCTATTGTTGTCCCAAGGAATGGTAGTCGCTAGATGAATGGATGTAATCAGATGTTCCCTCACAAACGGTGCGCGCAAGGATAAGAGCAAGCATAAAGCACGGAAAAGTACGGGTTATACGCCCGCGGCAACCAATATAAAAAAAAGGGACTGAAGTTCAAAAACATCAATGCGTCAGACGAGGAATGAATTTAGCGGGGCGCCACGAATGAATACGGTGCCACGGGCGCCAAGAGTGACCACGAATGATGTTGATATTCCCGAACAAAGTCGTCGAATGACCGGGGCATCGCGGTAAACACCATTCTTTTGGTTACACTTGGATTAAGTAAGTATGGTTTCTCGTTTTGGCGAGACCAAGTATACGGTATAGGGGTCCCGCTTGGAGCCATAATGTGTGACATACTGAGTGGCTCTGGGTCACTTGCCCAACTGATTTTCTCGGGGCCTTAGATAGTATTTCGTGCTATTAAACAGTTTCGATAGGGATTATCAACAAGATGGTTTGCTATTCTGCGCCAAGCAAAATCACCTAATCGGTGGGGTACAGAGTCACTCGTACGACTAGCTCTGACCCGGTGGTAAAAAAGGGGGAGACCCCCCAATCGAAGTCTTGATCTCCATATCGACGAATTTGGCGCAAAAGTGATGATTGTGATGGCGGTTATGTTCTTTAGGATCTGCGGGATCTAGATCAGATTTATCTCATGGATCTGTATGATCTAGATCTTACACACACGTTTGCCTGAGTGGGATCTGTATGATCTAGATACTTCACACATATGTCATATTTGTGTGGGTGGGATCGGTACGATCTGTCTGATTTGACATGAGTACCTGGTTGTACCTGTCTGATCTGCATGCTATGCATTTGTTTCGCCGGGTGGGATATATCTGTATGAGGTCTAGATAATACTCGAAGTATTGAACAACGTTTCGACATCCTCAAAAAAGGTACTACATTATGAAACGTAGATCATGATCTGTCCGAGGTGTGAATACTACACTAACTTAATCTATGAGTCGATATATTGTACTTGAAAATTGTGTTGAAAAACAAAATTATTCGAATAATTGGAAATTGAATTAGAAAATATGTCAGCTGCTTCGAGTTATCTGTTTTCCCACACTGCAAACACATCCTGTGCGCACGAACAAGACATGGCAAGCATGAACTTTGTGAAGGTGGATAGTGCCGGCGGGTCTGCTTCGTCGTCTCAAGCAGAACCACCCCAACCATCCCCAGTTACCTATCCGGTTCTCAACTTTCCAACGGCATCTCCCGACCATCTCCCGCCTACTGCGTTCCCGACCGATTTCCCGACTGTGTTCTCGACCGTTTTCCCTACTATGAACCCGACCGATTGCCCGACCTGTTCCCGACTCGTTCCATGATCCCGTCCCGTCCGATCCTGCTAATACGTCGTGGAGTCCTGTCCTGTCCCGTTAACCAAATACCTTCCGGCCTTCCCGTCCCATTCGCGTCTCGCGGTAAGCAAACGGGAACCTTCTGCTATACCGTCGCTTGGAAAGACTCAATTGCATTCGGCCAGCGGCCGGCTAAACTGTTACCATCCCGTACCGCGGGGTGCGTTTCTTTGTTACCGTGCGTATCCTTGCGATGTATTTAGTCATACCACCGTCGTCGCCAAGAGGGCCAAGCGACCAATTTTTTTTTTTGATTAAAAAAAAGTCCCATGCATTAATAACGGGTATTGTACATTCCATCTTTCTAAGAAAGTACCAGCTACTTTGGGAAACATAAATGTACAGTGATGGGTATCTCTCAAGCCTTCCGGTTAATATTTGAAAACTACGAATCCCGGTTAAACCTGTATCATTTCGAGAAAATTCGTTTTCCAGCGAGTCATCTTATTGTAGGGGTTGCACAGTGTTTGAGGCAATAAAACTTGTACCTGGCCGGTTGAGCTCCTCAAATGTGAAACTATGGGCCAGTACGATAATTTTCGAGTGTATTTGATTTAGGACTAGCGTATGGAACTGTTGGTCTGATCGGGCGAAAGGCTTCGAAGTGATATTTCGCGTGAGGTATTGAGCTCTTCAAAGGAGGTTAGGACCGCCTGCTTCACCTCTGTCTTGGGATGACTCTACCCCTCCTTTAGTACCAACATTATCTGTGGTGAGTTTCCGGCCGATTGCATTGCGTGTCATGAACGAATGATGTGTGCCTAGGCTCTGACTCAGGGATACGCGCTGCAGAGCGGGCACCGAAATGTCAGTTAAGATAGTGTGAAAGTGGCGCATATGTGGTCAAAACATGGAAGAACAGAAGGAATACCTCGAGAAGTAAAAATACACGTAGAAACAGTGATCGAGGTGGGGGGTGCCTTCACTTGATCACGGGACTGCTCACGAGCTACGGGCAGGTGTTCTCTACGGCAGCCCGTCCTGTTTCCTGCCACGTTCTGTGCAAGACATTCTTGTAATGTTATAAGTAACGGTCTCTGTAACGTTCTTCTGATACCTATGGTGGTAATATGATCACCCTGTACTACGATCAGCCTCCCGATGCATGTATATTAACCTTTATACCGTATGCCGGGTAGAAAGAACACAATCCTACGTATTTCGCCGCATTTTGTGTTTATCCGCGTCTATGACTCTGACCATCAGTATATTCAAGTGACTGACTAAGAATTAAATACATACTAACTGACTGCAAAGTCCATATTCCAATACGCCCCCATTTGATAAAAAGCCAATCGCTAAAGAGAAGCATGATACTCAACATAACATACACAAATCGTGCACCATAGTGGGACATCGGTGTATGAACAGCAATGGAAGTGACCATGTCGCTGAAGATAATCAAAATACGAATGGACCAGCATACTGTGTGTGGTGTAATTACCAACGAGGAACGCCTAGAAAAGAATAACAAAACCAGTCTTCTGGGTGTTAAACACGCCCCCTGAATTTTAAACTAGAACTACATGGAACTGTGGACGCCTCTTTAGTACAGCAGTGAAAATGCGTACTGGTCGGTCTTATGTACATTCGAACGCACTTGAACGAAATTTCTACGAATACAGATTGTACGGTAATAGACTATGGGAGTGTAGTCACAACCTCTACTCGTGATTCCGCTCTGGTGATCAGCGAGTTACATCCTAAAAAATAAGGGCAAGAAAATATCTGTTGTATGTTCACTGCGACCCCTAACGTTTCCCTAGATCAACTACAAAATCGAGAAAAATCGACAAGAAACTGTGGACGTTTATACGTAGTCCAGTGTTACAACTGAACGTGTGTCACGTTCAATTTGCGAGCTTACATGTTTGGTACTTACTCGAAACAAACGTACACGACAGAGCGAAAGAGCCATACATTCAAAAACATGGTACCTGGTAGACGTGAGTCAGTACAACAACAGTATAAATGTGTAAATACCCCAGTCAGATTTATGAGCTTGTATGATACTTGCCCTTATGCCTCTTATACCAATGCTATACAGTAGAGCCAACGAGGAAACCTAAAAACGTAACACCCCCCGCCCCCCCCCCCCCCCTCCCCCCGAAAAAGCGTTGCGCCGACGGCTCCAAAATTCTTGGTGAGCTTTAGTGTTGAATGTGACCTGATCTACGTGCCGGCGCTGTGGCATAAATTTAGTGAGTGATGTGCTCCTCTATAGGGTTATGCTGTGAGGTGATGCTCCTGATGTCGCTGCTGCTGATGAATGTTTGGTGATCGGTGTAGACCTGATGTTGATTACCGTGCAGGAAGTCTGTTGTGGCTCCGCTCGCGATGATGCAATCAATGAGATGGCTAAACCAGAAATCATATGGATTGCACCGTACAATATGATGCGGTGTAATATATTCTTCATCCCCATAGAAAGATGAAAGAAGAATCTGTGGAACACCGAATGATCGACCATTTTCTTGAGAAAGGAGAAAGCCGATGAGCCGATAAACATGCTGATTTGATGTCATGACGAAATCTCAAGAAGTACTTAGCTGGTCCATGGTGTGGTTGGTACTTTGGTGGCCATGTGCATGGTGAAGGTGTTGGTGCTGGTGGCGCTGAGTTGGCTGCTGCTGATTTGGTAGATTACCAGACGTTCGGCGTTGATCCTGGCGTGGATGCTATGGACATATTTGCTGTGCATTCTGAAGCGTGTGCTCGGATGTTTCTGATCTACACGCATACCTGAGACGTAAGCCTGTGTCGAACGTGGCCGATGAAAGAGTGTGTTCGGTGGAGTGTAAGCCTGTGTTGTAGATGGCTTTATTCTGCCCGTGGCCAGTAATGCTTTTGTACGTGTAGTCGATGAGGCAATTTGGTAGTTGATAAACCAGATGTTGTTGTCCCAGCTGCTGTATTAATAGTAATCGTGGGTTCTGCGGTTGCAGATGATGCGGCGATGGACGAGAAGAACTCGTCCAAATATTGGCATTGCAGGTACTGCTGGGTTCGGCTTTACTAGATGATGGAGCAGGTGAGGCTGGGCGGTGTGCACCCGTCTGTGTAATGTTGACCTGTGTTGTCTATGTGGTGTTGGCCGAAATGCCCGTGGCGGAAATGACCGTGAGTACCGTGTTTCATCTCCCCCCAGTGAACCGTTGCTGTATACTCGTAGGCCCTTACAATGCAGGTTGCACAAAATAGAATTTGTGCAAGGGAAGCTAACTTCCTCATCATCTCAATGGCCTGACTCGGCAGTGCGATCAGGTCGCAGCTACTCTACATATAGTCTAAACGTATAGCTCCTCTTCGTATTGAACGACGGCCGGAAATAAATGTGATGCTGAGAGTATTATTTCTTAGGAGTCTGGATAGATGCCTCGCACATGAAAGCGTGAGCGCAGGTGCTGGTGATGGAGAAATACTCCGCTCTTCCAAGTCTAACACTGCAGTGGGTTGAAGCGTTCAAGCGTTGAAAGCAGTTGCTGCAGATGAATGCCCCGTATAGACGTAGAAACCCCGTATAGAAAGAAAGTGATGCCCCGTATAAGCGTGGAAGCCTTGGATAGGCAAGAGGTGAAATGATGTGCACATAGGCTCTGACTCTGTTATTAGAGCTGCGGAGGTGGCACGGAAGTGTCTATTAAGGTCATTAGGTGAGAAATGAAAATAGGTATATATTGTAAAAGTGGCGCTTATGTGGTCACTACATTTTAATGAAGAGACCAACAGTACGACAAGTAAATGTAGATGCAGAAGGAGTGATCGAGGGGGCGGCTGCCTTCATTCACCCGATCACGGGGCAATTCCTAAGCTTCGGGCAGGTGCACTCTACGGCAGCCTATCCTGTTCCCTGCAACGCTCCATGTGATGCCCTTGCAATGTTATTTGTAACGGTCTCTGGAATGTCCTCTGGAAAAATATTCTGATACAACTGGTGGTAATCTAATTACCCTGTACTACGACCAACTTCGCGGTACAGGTAGGTTGATTATTATGCAGTATGCAGGCTATAATAAAGAACAAATTCGCACATATTTTGCCCGACATTAAATTTATCCGCATCTAGAAGTATGATGCTCAGTTTTCTCAAGAGAGTGACTCGAAATCAAATAGATACTAGTGGACTGTGCATACCTTATTCCAATACGTTCTGCCGCGGACACGGTTGTGGTCTTTCTCGTCGTGAAATTTTCACTTTTTATCGAAGAGTAAAATGTTGCATGCGACGAATACGAAAGCCTGTCGGTCTCCGCCAATAAAAATCCCTTCAGGAGAAGCACGCGTGATTATTAGAATCAGGGTTTGAAGGTTTACTGCTTGTGGACAGTCAAAGAACAACAAGATATGTGAACGCGTCTCCACCATCACTCCGCGAGGGGACGGTCGTAGCACGAGTGGTTTATGGTGTCATAATTCAGTCACCACCCCTTGAAAAAGGCCTTGTTGTTTGTTGTTTTTCAAACGCTTCTGTGGCATATAATGGTACCATTAACTGCAGTACGATTATATGTCGCGACCAACGCCTCTATCGATCAACCGGAAGCGTGCAACGCGGGCAGAACGGATGGAGGTCAAGTGAAGTAAAAGACGATGTTTTCTCAAACGGTGTGATAAATATCCTCCTATGTGTTCGTGGTCTGTGACGTCGGTTGGTTATGAAGTTTAACCGTACAGACAAATATTGCCAGAAGGAATTCCGCCCTTGATCAACTTTATCAACCCTTTTCTTCATACATTTTGTCCACATGTCGGTAATCCAGGTAACACTCATGACATCAACCTCCGGACAACATGTTCTGAACCTTCTGGCATTTCGTTTACCTAGTGTGCGGTTCCTGCGAGGTGTGCTGTACAACGTGCCGCGAATATCCACCCCAAGGTGCCCCAACGCAGAGACGGGTCACAGTGCGTGGTAGTGAAGAGGCCTCACAGTGGTTTCCACGCTTGCGAATATAATGTGAAATGATCGCGGCCATATGGCATGTTGATCGAAATAGCTAGGTGAATAAAATAGTGAGTGCCTTGCAAGAGTTATCGTTTCGGAATCAGGGGAGGTAAAGCCAATACATATGCTAACGCCTCAGAGGCTTTGTTTTGAAACCAGCATCTTGTTCCAACCTCAAGAATTACGCATCACGGTAACACCCGCTACCAGACAGGGGAGATGACAGCACACCATGACAGTGACAGCCTTGATCTGACACAAACAAACTGGTGCCGGCAAGGCATTTGTTGGCCATTACGATGTTTAACTGTTTATAATTTGGATCGAAACTGCTGCTCACCAATGTTTTCATAGCACGCCACCTCTCTGTTGTGTTTGACGGCTGTACATGTTTCTCGCTTAATTTTGTTCGTCTAAGGAGACATATTACTTCAAGGTGTCGATCGTTCACATTCCACAGTCACAGGCCATGGCCGAAGTTTGACCAAACTCCGGGGACGATCTTAATCAAACGAGATGGATACAAGACGGATATTGTGTTATTCCCGTCAAGGGCTCCCTTCAACCGTGCTGATCCTATGCTAGGGTGGCCGAGCCACGATTTTTTGTGATATATGAAGATCGCGGTCTTGGTGTGCGTTCCATCGAATTTTTTCGTTCCTGTTTAATGACTAGGTCGGTGGTGTGCCTCACGGAGAGCGCACACGCTCCAGTGTGTATTGATGACGGGCATGTGTTTCGATTTAATGGAAGTCTCCGTGATATGAGCGATCTGAGTATAGCCCCCATTATTGTACTGGAGCACCCCACTTGCACTCGTCCGCCATCAAAACCATCCACCCTGTTGGATAGGTTGCAAAACGTAAGGATTTCTTTCATCATTGGCCAGCACGGTGTAGCTGCTTACGGGGAAAGTCGACTGCTGGGAGTTGATGTGGGACCGAATTTATCGTGTCACAGCATCAACCAAATGTGTCCATCTGTCGTAGCTGCGAAGTTAACATATTTTAGTCCGGCTATTTGCTGCGAGCGACGTCCATTCAACGGCACCTACGTACTCGTCATTGGTGTCTACCGCGGACGAACGGTTCCACAAAAACGAATCCTGACTCCAGCAGGACAGCATCTTGGCGTGCGATTGACATGATTCCCCGTGTTATTGTCCGCGCAAGTCACATTGATAAGTACCAAACCACAGTGTATCTTTGCTGATTGTGTCTCCCCCCCGTACATCACCGAACACCGTTTGCTCGGCCTGAACGCTTTACACTGACAGGCTGTCTACTTTTACAGGACGTTGCTGACGGCGGTGGCAAACGTTTTGTATTCAGTGACAGGGTATATAACTGTAAGTCATGGCACGGCAGGTGTGGTCTTTCTGGCGTGCACGACGCTGATGCTCCTGGCGTGGGTGCTGGTCATTCCTTCAGCGTACGTGTTATCGTGGATATTGCTCAAAGCGACAGCAAGCTTCCCACAAGCGGTTGTTAAGGTGAACATATTTATAAGGTAGCGACAACGAGGAACGGACGGAGCTGTAACCTCTGCTCATTCATAGAATGACGGAGCATGGATGGCACCAATGATGAGTGGACAAGAAACGCGTGCCATGTCTCCCATTGTTGTTGCCTAGGTTAATCATCAGGAGAACCCAACTCACACAAACGGTTAACGCGGTCAGAAAAATAAAATGACCTAAACAACCAGGCAAAAGACGAACGGATTGACTAAGAATTTTATCATATCCTGGAAAAACGTCCATACGTGTACCTTCCGTGTTGGGGCGTGGTTGTGTTTTCGTAACCGGCGGGGCGGTGGCTCCAGAGGCCACGTCCGTGTGTGTTCAAAAACGTAGAACGGTCGATGACAGGTCCGCCGTACCTCTTACATATGCATGGGCAAAGCACGAGCGTAAGGTTCAAACAATATGCCGCAACGCTAATTTAGGGATTTGCAGGTTTTTATAAGATCAAACCCTAAGATCTGGCCTCTTACGATGACATGGCTTGTACATAACGCCACGTGCCTTACACCTACCTCTAACAATGCGGCTTGTTGGTGTGCCTTAGCCATCGTGCGGTATTAAGGTTACGGGCCAGTTAGGTCACCCACATGAGCTACTCATTGTAGATCACCCGTTTCTTATCCGGATGATACTGGCGTGGTACATTGAGAATATGGTTAAAAGGGCTTCGGTGGCGTTGCGTCTTAAACTACCACTTCAGATTTATTCGGTCAACTGGTCACAACAAAGCCAACCGGAAGCCCACCGTCTGACAGATCACTGGTGGGATCTGCGTTATGGGACTCCTCAGAAGAGCGACTAAGAAGTTCTATTACGGTGAATGGTGGCATGCGGTTGTTTTGGCTTCTATGTGCGCCGTGGTATTAAAGCTACTACGCTCGCGCGGGGGCTGGCTTCACTTCGCAACGGCTAACTTAAAGGTGAGTATTGCGTCAAATGCCACTGTTGGCTCGATTAGGACAGGTGTTGTATTTCCCAACGATGGTTGACCCCGCGCCGTCAGGAGCGCTCTTCCCCGGATCCAGTTGCCAGTATAGGTTTTCCTACAATAACGTAGAGTATCGTACTATTGATTTCATCGGTATTGATCTAGTCCCGGAAAAGGGTTATAGAAGTAAGTAGGGGCGTCAAACAATGGAGGCTTGTCACAAAAATATATGCTCGTCTTATATGTTGTAGCAACGTGGGGGTTCTCCACACGGGCACATTGAGTTTGATTGATGTCAGTCATCATCTCCCGGCGCCGGTAATGATAACGCTTTCTAACCGCGGATATGTGTCCCACTTTCGAATCTATTCAACCACAATGTGTTCAACCCCGACACGTCGTCCTTGCCGCGCAACAACGCAGATCGCTGCTATAGCCGTCAGGTCTACACCGAAGTTACTGGGTTGGGCCCTCTGGTCGATGATCGTCCGACTGACATTTCTTGCAGTGGCTGTCACGGCCTCGTATGGTTCGATAATATATTTTCGCACCGTGCATGCACCCGACGGGGTGACATATCGCGCCATCGACTGCAACGTCGGAGACTCGTGGTGGGGTGAGGCACTCTCCTCCTGTGAGTGCAACGGGCACGTTTTTTCAAGAAAATCAGGGTGCACGCTTAGCAGCCCAAACATATATATGAAGTGCTTCTGGATAGCGAGTGTGTCGTGGAGCGTTTGGATGTCGATCACTATCGTCAACGCAACCGTGTCTGTGTCCGTGGCGTCGTGGTGGTCCTACAAGCACCACTTGGAGTCCGCCTGGATATCGTCCCGCCGCGTGGTACGCTCTTCGTTTGGGTGAGGACAAGCCTCGACGCGATACTCCTTGGCGCAACGTGTGTGCGGCGTCTCCTATGAGTATACTGAACAGTACTGGGGGTGGACACTGCACCACTGCGCGCGGTGTTTCTGTGCATTTTCTAATATTTTTATTATTATCGTTGAGGTGGCGAGCGAGCTTTTAATCTTCCAAACGAGCGGATTTGGTCACCCGTGGAATTGTACTCGAATCGGCCAAGCCTGCGGCAGAGGGTGTACCCCCACGTCCACTACTCGGTTTGAGCCACACGGGCGGGTCACTCTGTTCCACACGGACGAAAGCAAATAAGCCTAATTTATAGGCGCAGCAAAGCTATCGTGCCTTCCCGGATTGATGCCGAAAAATGAAACAGCTCGGAAAAAAAGACATCCAAGGATCAGGCAGGATACTTGCGCGAGTGTCCCCGAGCCACTGCAAAGATTCCCTCGAAAAAAACATACCCCCCCTACCGTAGCCTGTGTCACACATACACCAGGTACACCACAAAAACTCAACAGAGACGGCCGCCATCTCAAGGTGTCCGTGGTAGTTGATGACCCCGACACCAAGATGTGCATGAAACATTGTTTTGTTGCTACTGTAGCTTTTCTTCTTGATAAACCGCGCCATCAATCCCTATATTGACATAACACGCCACGTCGGGCACTCGACTCTGGAGTGTCCATCCGGCTCCAAACGCTATACCAGATCAGGGACTCACGAACACTCGCCCCGTTGCACTATACGTGCGACATCTGGTACATGTGCATCATAAATTTTCTCGGCGTCTACGTTTGAACCCTTCCCTTGACCTGTTCGTCACGCAGGCCGATGTCGAAAGCAGCCGGGATCGGAAGTTTAATCAGCTGGCCGTATATCTCTCACGCCCAAATTAATCCCGGCGGGTGGATCATTATGTTTTGTTTGGGCCAAGCACGGCGCACCGCCGTTTGTGTCTTGGACAATACGGTCAGCGTTATCAGCGTGTATCGCCTGAGCTTCTCAGAAGGTGTGTTTGATCGCTAGAAGACTTAGCCGCATCTTTCGACGTACATATACTGCAATCTGGCCCTGCCTCCGACGCGTGCTTTTATAGATATTGAGTCGTCTGAATATTTTCTGAATGGCGAGCCCCGTGACCCAAAATTGTCTGAATTTCTTCCATTTTTTTTCTTCATGACCCTCGTCGTGTACCTGAGCCATGATATTTTTCATCAAGTAGCTGTTTTGTTTCTCTCCAAATCGGTTTTGGGTTGAGAAAGGGCCTAAGGTCCAAAATTGAGGAACCTTGTACAAAAAAGTGGTGCACTTTTCTATCGTAGCACGCGCCCTCCGAGTCATCGGTTGTACAACTTTGGTTAGATATATTTTTTTGTCTGGTTGAGTTCCTGACGTCTGCTACGATAGAGTTAGCAATTTTCGTCTGAACTGGTTTCCCAATCAATGGCGTCCTCAACCCAAATCGTCGGAAATATGTCATTTTTGTTTCTGATTGATCTGGGTCAAGTGCCTAGGCCATGGGAGTTTCCATCCGGTGGCAGCAGTTTTAGTTCTCTCCAAATCAATGTTTGAAAGAGGTTTCAAGCTCCAAAAGTGACCAACCTCTAAAACAAAAGCACCCGTCTCTTCAAGGAAGGAACTGACTGTCAGTCAAGCATTTTTTTGAGTAACATGACTATTAAGAATAGTGCTACGGCAAACAAGCTTGGTTGGGGTGCGCGAACGAATGCTTTCAAGGTCATGTCCCTGGTGGCGTATTGAGCCCTGCATGGCAGGAGTTTATGAACGTTTTGCCTCACCCCTACCGTGAGATGGCTCCTCCCTTGCGTTCTACGTAGGTGCCCGCTTTTTCATTTGTTGTGGCTATTTTGTACGGAATAACTACGTGAAATGGCTCCTCCATTGCGTTGCACGTAGGTGCTCACTTTTAAATCTGTTGACGTCTCTTTTCGCCAGAATAATTACGTAGCGTGGCTCCCCCCTTGCGTTCTACGTAGGTGGTCGCATTTAAAATTGTTGAGGTCTTTTTAGCCGTAAGAACCATGGGGCGTATGTAATTTCACATTCGTCGTCACTTAACCCTTGCGTTCTGCGTAGGTGATCGCTTCTATGTCTGCTGAGGTAATTTTGGCCGGAATAACTGCGGGCGTATACAATTCAACATTCGTCGTCACTCAATGCGCGCCAACGCCATCGACCGTTCAGTAACTGCAGCAATATGTGACACGTCAACCGGTGCGCAATCCACAGTTGTACATATATGTACATACATGCATTGCCACCGAGGCCGACGGATTTTGACCGACGGGACGGGACGATCCTGTCGAAGGTCAAACCGTTCGCCCCCATATTCCAGCAATACGAAGTACGTAACTTCGAAAATCAATACAGCATCTATCTGATGATGCTGATGTTCGACATTGATTGTTGTTATTTCATACTATGTGCCACTTTCGCAATGCCGAATATGTCGCACGACTCAAGATAAAAATACAAAAAAACAACACCTAGACGAAATCAGATTGAATTATACTGGAGGCCAACCGTTGAAAAAGGTTTACGGCGCTTTCCGGCCTGCAGTAGTTTGTCTAGACAGATTTGTAATACCCCCCCCCCTGATAGCTGAACACGCTGTCCCCGCAAACCCAGACAACGGATGTAACTCCCAAAGTGCGTAGCGCGTGAAGTTCGAGAGGAAAGTCGGCACGAAGATCTTTGGTTGCGGCTCAGAAGTCGAAGGCGGGTCGATGAAGTTTGGCCCAATGCTTAACAAAGCGTATGTTGTGTTCGGAGAGTCGCACGGTTGTCATTTGGAGTGTTAGTGGGAGCTTGGCGATACCGTGTACAGACGTGAGTGGGCTCCCAGACCGATTAAAAAAAAACGCGATTTAGCTAGTCGTCACACTGACTGCAAAATATATTTTTCACGGCACTCTTTTCGCAACAGCTGCCGGTTGCGTCTGGGAGCTGTATCGAACGTGCGGTCTGTCCATTTTCATGGGCCAAATAGTGGCGGAAACAGGCTACCTACTTATCGACGCGTGCGGCTTGGCGATATGCATGGTTGCAATGGAACCTCGGGCTACTTTCTTCCTGTCTTCGATGTCGGATTCGATGTCGGATACATACATTGCCTTGGGTATGTATGCAACTGTGGCGATCGCTGTGGCTGCATTCGCAACTTTCGAGGTGATGCTTTACGGCTTCACGGCGGTGTCTATTTCCTTCTTGCAGGTACGTCAAACATTTATTCATTCGTTGTAAGACAAATCGGAGACAGATGGCACGCTTTTGAGGTGTATTTATGGCGTGCCATAGCCGAAACAACCGCATCACGGCTGAGGTTTACCCGGGTCGAGACCGAGGAGAACATTTTGGGAGCACATTAAACACGGGCCCGCTTCACCCTCTGCACGCGTTCTGACCTTCGCCGCGTGCCTATAACCCCAAGTATTTATTATCCCAAGAACCATGCGACTGCTTCTGGGTCGTGACATAGTAGATCGCTAGCAAGGACGTGCGTTTACTGAAAGTTCAACACGCTGCAAAAATACTTAAGGGACGACCGCAGACGTGACGACATTGATGTATTTAAAAAATATGTCCTGGCGGTATGCCGACAGCATGGTTTGGTCTTAGGCTCCGCCCAATGTATTTCATATAGATCAGGTCCAAAAATATACGTCAAGAGGTAAGTACCATGTGATAATGTGGGCGGGACACTAATCGTTCCGATCATGTATTCCGCACTACACAAGTACGTACGTGTCCAAAACAAGTCAACGAACTTCAAGCACCTTTCGCTGTGAGATTCGCCTCAATCGTCGAAACCACATCTGAGGTATTATGTTCGCAGCTCGAGCAACGTGGTTCTGTATTTTATGGTAATGAATAAGATGAACTACATGTACAAACGACAACTATATGTTTTCGGACGGCATCGTCTTGCCTTTCCTGCTTTCAATCATTTGTCAGGATTCGGGCCCGGGTTCTTGTTTCATCGACTATGGATTAAAATGAAAAATTTACGCGGTATTGAGGATCAAGGTATAAATTGCACACTGTATGACCGTATGAAAATGCGTTTGGCATGATTTTCAGGATAGGAAACTATCTTCAAGTTCGCTCAGAGATGCTGCCGATTGCCGATTCCCGGCTGTTATTAACGCTACGACGAAGACAGGTTGTGGTTTCTGGTGAATCGTGTTTTCTTATGTCGGTAAAATATTGTTCGTTCAAAGGCATGCCGTAGACGATTTTTTTCACGCCCAAGTCCGCACGGTACATTCTTCGGCCGGACCCAGTAATGTGGGGGACATAGCGCTGTTGCCTCATGTATCTGAGCCTCGCAGCGTGATGATCTCTACAAAACCCCCAGCATATGATCAGGAAACACGTCGGGAGCGCAATCCAAAGAATATTTAATGACCTAGTTATGCATAAAACACGCTGGAACACATAGACGCTACTAATTTTAAGAGGGGCTATGCAATCGCAGACTGGTAACCGAAACGTGCTACGACACCTCTATCGTAGGAGGCGTCTGGATTGTGACATCGTCAACAATTTGTGTAACGTACATCGATACATCAGATTGATGACCTCGTCCAAGCATCGATGTGCTTTCTGTGCGCTTTGCTTCGAGTTTCTACGTGCATCCCACCTCTCGGCTTCACTAAGGCTGAGGTGTTGCGCCGCCGTTGGTGGTTTTCAGGGGCCCAAGGCATTCTCGGCAAAGCATGACCGCACGCTGTACGACGAACTGCACAAGGCGTGGAACGAAATGGGCCTGTCGCTACCGACGATAGTAGCTGAACACGACGATAATGAAGCTGAGCAAGTACCGACGTGAAAGATCGCCGGCGGAACGGACGTGACAGCCGTGGTTCGGACGCAGGACGTCCCCTTTGATTGGGCAACAGCATAAACCGCACCGGCATCGCCACCCACCTTGATTGAATCGCTTTGCAGTGGTTTAGAACGCCTAGACGTCGCGTGCAACTCAGGCCCCATGTCATAATCGGTGCCTAACACTACGAAATTCACGCCTCTCAGGCTGAAACAGTGGCGGCATTGCCAATGTTGCATGTAGGGGATCTTACCGAATAAAGGCGCCCCGGTGTAACACCCTCGACGTCGGGAAATAGTAGATTTGTGGCGGGGCTGGAGGCCCTGACATTTATGCGCACTGAGGGCGTACATGTTGACGGCTCTTCTAGACCGAACAGCGACGAGCCAAGCGATACGAACGTCAATATATCTCTTTTTGCCGAGCTCTTAGTAAAATATGGGCTTTTGTTCTTGGTTTCGTTGAAAGACGTTCGTCACGTTTGCTGTCAAGTGATCGTCGCTGGCAGTTTTTGAAACCAATGTTCGCAAGGCTCATGTCTTGTCAACGAGGACGTCGGGATATACAGAACGAGCGTGTACGCTGCAGGGAAAACAAGTCTAAACTAGTCTTGACACACCACGCGGACGGAAGGCAGTCGTAGACAGTCTTTGAACACATGCTGTACAGCTCGTGTTCCTCTTTAGGGGTGATACGTACCATGGTTTCGTTTGTACACGTTTCTTCCATGTGCAATGTTCGTCACCGAAACGTACGCTGTGAGAAAATGAACGAAACAGTGGTGCTCTACCTCACGCCTAGACGAATGTAACTGTTTTGGTTGTATGTATGTATGTATGTATGTATGTATGTATGTATGTATGTATGTATGTATGTATGTATGTATGTATGTATGTATGTATGTATGTATGTATGTATGTATGTATGTATGTATGTATGTATGTATGTATGTATGTATGTATGTATGTATGTATGTATGTATTTATGTATGTATGTATTATGTATGTATGTATGTATGTATGTATGTATGTATGTATGTATGTATGTATGTATTGTATGTATGTATGTATGTATGTATGTATGTATGTATGTATGTATGTATGTATGTATGTATGTATGTATGTATGTATGTATGTATGTATGTATGTATGTATGTATGTATGTATGTATGTATGTATGTATGTATGTATGTATGTATGTATGTATGTATGTATGTATGTATGTATGTATGTATGTATGTATGTATGTATGTATGTATGTATGTATGTATGTATGTATGTATGTATGTATGTATGTATGTATGTATGTATGTATGTATGTATGTATGTATGTATGTATGTATGTATGTATGTATGTATGTATGTATGTATGTATGTATGTATGTATGTATGTATGTATGTATGTATGTATGTATGTATGTATGTATGTATGTATGTATGTATGTATGTATGTATGTATGTATGTATGTATGTATGTATGTATGTATGTATGTATGTATTTATGTATGTATGTACGCAGTGAAACGCGTGCCGCGATAGAGGTAGCAAGTTTTGGCTTTTATTTTTGCTAAGTGACGGGGCTCCCTAATCGAAAATCGCCGGAAATTGGTGTTTTGTTTTGCATTCTTCTCGTCGTGTACCAAGGCAACGGGACTTTTTATCTGGTGGCAGTTTTCACTTCTCCAAATCAGTTTTTGCCTTAGAGAGGTATTTATCTCCCAAATTGAGGAACACCTTCAAAACAATGCGGTGCAATTCTGTGGTAGCGCGCGTCGTGGCTCCATATTACTTCGTTCCCCCTTGCCGCCTCGGTAAGGCATGCTGCGAAGCATGCCCTAGCAGGCTTGTAGCGAGAATGGGGGGGTCTTTCTGGCGGGTGTAAGGCCGGACTCACCCTCAAGGAGTGATACCTTCTTGCTGCTGCGTGTGGCCGCGAGGTTTAGGCGTGGCGGTAGAGTTGGGTCGTACGTGGTGCGTTAGGCATGGTCACCTACGATTCGCGCGTCTTTTTAGGCAGCAGCGGCGGAGCAGCAATGCTTAATCGGGATGCTCGTGCGCGGAGGCAGGCGCCACCACGAGCCACGCTACGGCGCAGTCTCGGTTTGCGTGGAGGAAACTGCGCCGGCAGGAGGCTGAATTCGACGACGAAGGAGGAGGGCGACTGGCCGTCGACGGGCGGGGAAGAGACGGATTGAACTCTCCCTGAACGAGAATTTTTGTTTTTCAGATCAGCACCGCAAACTGCGTGGAGCATTTTGATTTTTTTGGACGGGGGAGAAGGGGAACCGACTGGAATTGAGTGTGAACGAGAGCAAGTGCGAAGGAGCTGGCCGAGTGAGCTAAGGCGATGAGGCGGCCACGGAGAACCACAGCAGAAGGATGGCACACGGAGACCCACGACCGGCACGCACATCATCATCATGAGAGCAGCGATCGTCTTTTTTTCAAGGGTTATTTTTACGAGGCAGTAGTACAACATGTTACGTATGTCACTGATTTTTGTAGAGTTTGTAGAAGAGTTGTATACCCTTCACGGGGAACGACCCGCCGCAATTTTCAATTTTCAGGCGCGGGCGTCGTAGCTGCGCTGCAACCTGTCAAATAACTCGGGAAGGAGGGGCGATTATTGATATCTGTACTGTTGTGGTTTTTGGTTCCATTGCTCTTGTTTCACTGCATGCCCGCGGGTCGTCACTCTGACAGCACTCCAGACAGCAGGCGCGTTCGTCTATAATCACGATTACCGTGCGGTTCGTACGGTGCAGGCAGCCCAACCGCTGTAGTTTGTAGCCGCGAGTTGGTTAGTTGCGGGGACGGGTGAACTCTATGCTGTAGTTGAGTGGATACCCGCGGCCATGTGAGTTCAGTTTGCACATTTGACCTTTTCACTTGTGCGCCTAATCCGTATCGTGCGTTTTTAGGCGGGAAAGCGTAGTATTTCCCTGACGAATTTTGATTTCACTTGGTTTTTCGGATCTTCCTAGGGCTCCAGCACCTTTGTGTAACCACGAACTCTAGATTTTTGACAAGAGTTAATGTGAGAAAACAACAACAACAACAACAACAACATTACTGGACGTTGCGGATATCTTGGGGTATATACATTGTGGGGATGGATTATTACCTAGACGTGCGTTGAAGAAGCATCATCACCTGGATTGTTCGCCAATCTTGAACCGGTGAGGACCATACAATACGACTCATGCCTGATGAGATCATGTATTTTTTGTCGTCTGTAGGCGGATCATGTGACATAGGATGCGGTTAATATATAGAAATAGTTATAACATATGTAATTGAAGCACGCTAAATATTTCGTTCATTTCTTATGTGCGGAAAATAGCGGTCACACTTGATGGGGCCACAAGACAATAAATACGTTGTACCAGGTGACCTAAACCTCTTGAACCCCCCCCCCCCCCCCCCCCACCCCCCTCCCTCCTTTTTTTTGTTTTTCTCGCTCTCCCTTTCTAAAACGCCCTATCTAATATCGAAATCCGCCACAAAAATAAACACTTCAAGCACTCATTATCTTTCTAGAGCCATCCATGCCGCTGCTTTTCCCCGCACCTGCCCCCCCCCACCCCCCCCGCCCCGAACGTCCCCTCCTTCCCCACCCCGCGCACCGTCGCCTAGACCTAGCACAACACGTATAGCAAGCCCCTACATCTAGGCCACCTAAAGCCCTTCCCACCTCCCCCCGCCCACCTCCCCCACCCCCCACCTCCGCACTCCCCCCACCCCATCCCACCCCCACCCCCTCGAACACTCCGCCCTCTACTCACCGATTGTATGACTTACAGGATATACATGATAAACTGGTGCGTTCTTTCCAAAACCGTCACATTTATCCCCTTAAAAGAATGTATAGTTTCCACGCAAAGATTGAGCTACCCCACCTGCCCCCCCCCCGCCCCAACCCCCCCCCCCCCCCCACCCGCAAGATAGTTTCCACGCACAAACTGAGCCCCCCCCCCCCCCCCCCCTTCCCCCCCCCCCCCCCCTCCAACCCCGCTCCCTTTTGATCAAAGCCAGCCCCCCACGTTATTAAAACCTCCGCCCTCCCCTTACCGGTTATTCGACTTACAGGATTCACTTGATAAACGGATACATTTCCTTCCACAGCTGTCATTTTTTGTCCCCCTCAGGAACGGATTTTAGAGTTTCCGCGCACAGACTGACTAACATCACCCTTTTGACCCTGACAGCTACACTGTAGGTGCAAGGGGAGTCGCCGACCTATCTCCTTAATGAGAACACACAACACGTAACACGCGCCATCGGAGTATCACACACAGCCTTCAAAGATGAGTTTCGACAAAATATTCGATCTCACAGCTGGAGTGTATTTTCATTTAATTTCATACAATAGGAAATACAAATCGCGTTTGGTTCACTTTTTAGGTTCGAAAGAGCACAGTGACAATCTGTTGCCGCCGCCAAACGTGTGTATTGTGATCTGTGTCAACCTTTTGTATGAGGTGCGTGATACTGGTAACGGTCACATATACGTGGTTGGGAAGCTGCGTGATTTTGCTTTAGTCAAACGAACAACCGTTTAGTATTTTTGGTTTGTCGATACAAGGTGCAACCAATCTATGCATGGGACTATCAACAATTCAATATTAAATACATGTTGTAGATGTGTAGTTGATTGGACAAACGAATCACTACATGAAAAAAAAACTACGCATCAATGAGGTCGGTAAATGCCGCCCACAGTATCTCAACGGCGCGGCCTGACACACGTTCATATGAAGATCAAATGTATTCGACCGACCCTCGGAAGTAATTGGTTCGGAAGCCAACGAGACCTGCTTACCGGATTTGCTGAAAGGGACGGAATACACTGTAATAGCAGTGCTGTCTCATGCAAGCGATCGCCATGTGAGAGATGTTTGTCGATTGGTTGGTTCCGTCCCTGTGACTACCGATCGGATCAGCGTCAGGGTACGTGAAGGACTGCAGTAGTCAAAATGATCCCTGCTGTGATGGACACGGTACCCTTCTAACGGAATTCTTTTAGGATTGATTCAGAGCCAACGGAGTCTAGGCTTGGCTGTCTACTCCGTGATTTACCAGGTTACTCGATACAGCTCGCGGTTCCATGATTGTTCCGAAAAAAGCGGCAAACCAATGCCCGTCATTAGTTGGCGAATACTACTACATGTACGCTCTGTACATTTATTTCTTCGTAGTTGTCGTGATGCGATACGAGTAGGTGCTGGGTTACAAATCGGAGGGTCATGGTGGTTGAAATTGAGTTGGTGTTCGGCTGCATAAAAAAATGTGCCCCCGACCTTCAATTTTGAGGAGTTTAACCTGGTGGTGTCGTTGAATGGGTGCGCCATGGTTTTCGCTAAGCCGCCGGGTTTTCACGTCTCCAACTTAGATGGTTGGAAAATGTGGCGCAAAACGAGGTTGTACCACGTGTTCTGCAGTATGCACTTTAATCAACAACTAATCCAAAACACATTTTGGTATTACGCCGTGTGACCCAGAAATGTTTCACAACCACGCGAGGACCGAGATGGGGCCGAGCCCACGGCGGGTATGGTTGCGGCGAGCACTGCAGTCCTTTGGGGGCACTGGGTCGCCGTCGCGGGGTGCAAGTCCGGTTTCGCGATCACTCAAGGTGAGGGGTTATTGCACGTAGACGAAACATCGCCAGAAGTGGCTCTCTCTTTGCCAATTGCTTGGGGGTAGACGCGGGCACGGGGCGCGGAGCTGGTCCTGTCGACGACGCCACGTCTTGCACGATTGGGGGCTGTTTACAGGCAGAGGCCACCACACCCTGTTGCAGGTCTCTCTATTCAAGGCAGGGTCCATGTTGGCCACTCAATTGTATTTTATCAACTCTTGTATTTGTCTCACAAGCCACGGTTAAAGTTAATTGTTCAACGTTTCGAGTCTATGCAGCAAATGCATTGTCTCCTTTTACCTGTACGCACATATTTCCAGGGGCATGCGATAACTCTTTATCTCGTGTGCCCGTGTCCTAGATCTTACGCCATGACAGGCTCCCAGAGCAATACTACGATACACCAAAAGGGTGCTCCCTAAATAATCTACCAGTGTGTCGAGGTTGAAGAAAAAATACAATTTACCGCATTTTCACATGTTTTCCAAAATTCGCCTCGACAAACGTTGCATGACGGAAGATACCTTACAATGGTTGAGGTCCGGGATTGCGCCATCTTACTCGTTCAAAAAGAATGGAAAGTCGCGCGAACTTCCATCAACGCCGACATTGAACTGTGTTGGAATAACCAAAGGTACACAACAACCCCGGAGAAGGGGGGGTGGTTGTTTTGGAAGTTTGTGCGAAGAGTTATTTCGACACATAGTCTACACTTCCTCCTCAAATTATTGAAAATCCACTAATTGTACAGAAAAAAAATTATATCGTAAAGGTTGACCTCTAGACATTGCCCCGCACTTTGCGAGGAACAACGACCTCATAAGTTTTATATTGGTAGCACGGCAATGAAACTAAGAATTTGACCCAGTCAAGGTGTTGGGGCCTGAAATAACAAAATATGCAGTAGCTCTTCAAACGGCTGTTGGATGGGATGCGATGGGTAGAGGGTTCTACTCAAGATATTACGTTCAGAACCATTCCGTAGGCGATGTGCCGTACGCCAGGCCGAAGCGAGCTTCAAACTCCACATCGAGTTTTTCAAAGTGGGCAGTGGAATGGGAGCCCTGTAATCATAACAGCGGCAACTAAAGCAGACCAGAGGTTGATAAGATTGTGATAGGGAGTAGGAGAAGATGGTACAATATGCGCGCGTGTGGTACTGATTCCTCCGTTCCTCTTGCCGAATCCGTAGGGCATGCTGCGAAGCATGCCCTAGCAGCCTTGTGGCGAGGGTGGTGGGGTATTTCTGGCGGGTGTAAGGCCGGACTCGCCCTCATGGAGTGATAACTTCTCGCTGCTGCGTGTGGCCGCGAGCCTTAGGCATGGCGGTAGAAGTGGGTCGTATGTGGTGAGTTAGGCATGGTCACCTACGATTCGCGCGTATTTTTAGGAAGCAGCCGCGGAGCATTATTGCTTGATCGGGATGCTCATGCGCGGAAGCAGGCGCCACCACGAGGCACACTACGGCGCCGTCTCGGTTTACGTAGAGGGAACTGCGCCGGCAGAAGGCTGGATTCCACGACGACGGAGGAGGAGGGCGACTGGCCGTCGACGGAAGGGGAAGAGACGGATTGCACTCTATCTCAATGATAATTTTTGTTATTCAGAAAAGCACCGCAAGCCGCGTGGAGAATTTCGTATTTTTGGGACGGGGGAGAAGGGGAACCGATTGGAATCGATTGTCAACAAGAGCAAGTGCGAAGGAGCGGCCCGAGTGAGCTAAGGCGACGAAGCGGCGATGGGGAACCACAGCAAGAAGATGTCCCACGGAGACCCACGACCCGCACGAACACCATCATCAACAGAGCAGCGATCGTCCTTTTTTCTGTTTTTTTTTCACGAGGCAGTAGTACAACATTTTACTTACGTCACTGATCTTTGTAGAGTTTGTAGAAGAGTTGTAAACCCTTCATGGGGAACGACCACCCGCAATTATCAATATTCAGTCATGGGCGTCGTTGCTGCGCTGCAACCTGTCAAATAACTCGGGAAGGCGAGGCGATCATTGATATTTGTATTGTGGCTTTTGGTTTGATTGCTCTTGTTTCACTGCATGCCCGCTGGTCGTCACTCTGACAGCACCCCAGACAGCAGGCGCGTTCGTCTGTGCTTACGATAAATTACGGAGCAGGCAGCCCAACCGCTGTAATTTTTAGCTGCGAGTTGGTTAGTTGTGGGAACGGGGAACTATATGCTGCAGTCAAGTGGATACCCGCGGCCATGCGAGTTCAGGTTTGCAAACAGGACATTGTCACTTGTGCGGCTTCTTTGTATCGTGCGTTTTAGGCGGGAAAGCGTAGTATTCCGGGACAAATTTAACATCATACGGTTTTTCAGATCTTTCTAGGGCCTCAGCACCTGTGTGACCACGGACTCTACATTTTGACAAGAATTAACGTGAGACAACAACAACCGTATGCACGCGTGTCAAAAAGCTGCAAAGTAGTTGTTAATCTACAGTGTGGAATTATATTGTGTTCCACCTACTTGTAGAATCCACGACCCTTACGGTCGACACAACAACACGCTTCCTGCTATTTTCCATCACATTTTTTAGTGTGCCCGGCACATCATACAGTGCCATCACTGCATCGCGACAAGGAACAATCCACGCTTACAGCCCATGTTTTCCAGCTTGCCTCCCAATCTCACATCCTACCTAAACAATGTGGTAGTACCGGATATACAGCTTCTTCGGGAGGCGCGAGTACCACACAGAAACATTCAAAATATATCAGTTTCCAGCTTGCGCACATGGACCGGCATGTGGAGTGGATACCTTTCACGTACTGAGCAGGAAATCAAGCACCTAGAGAAAACTAATAACAAACTACACCCCACCACGACCATCTGGCAAAAAAAACGGAGGAACTCGCGCGGGTTGTGTAGAGCCTGCAACTGCTAAGGAACCGGAATCGCAATCATTACCAACCGACCAACCAACCAACCAACCGGGGTGAAAACAAACTAGAGACACACTACCATTTGAAAATAGACAAATAAACACCACAAACAATATAACGTAAACAAAGCCTGAGAGCGTCACACAGGAAAACCAACAACACCACAAAACAACACACAGCAAAAGGAGCGACATGAGAACATCCGGCGGACACAGAAAAAAGACCAAACAAAAAGGTGACAAAAAATTCCCCGACAGACTTGTCACCCTCGACAAACGTGTGAATCGCAGTGCATGCTGGTTGTTCACGACACTCTTTCGAGAGTGAGCCTCCTATTACATGGGCAACCTTTCTTATGAAAAAGCAGGCGTTCGTGCTCGGAGAAAAGTCGAAACATCTCTGTAGTGATACGTCTAGCTCTAATACCACCCTCTCGGTATCAACACTCAAGTGTATCACAACTCGGAAGAAAAATCGAGCCTTTAACAATACTGTACTCGAACGACAATTACAATTTTCCCGTTCCTGTAATAAGGAGCCATGTTTTCTGGTGTTACCGGACGGGTGTCTCATTTTTACAGATAGGCGAGTCTTTCGTGTGCAAGGAAGGGCTCGGTTTGTATGATACAACACACCACATATACATACACTGAAGTTCGATTATGTTCTTACAGCTAAAACGCGTCGGCACAGCTAGATATGGATCTTTTGACAGATCCACGTATGTCATAGTATTTCCATCTTTCTTTTTTTTGCAACTACCTCCCAACCGGCATCAAAGTATATCGCATCGCGAAGAGGATGTGGGACCACTAAAACTACTTTTTCACATCTAGGGGAAGGTACAGCAGTACCTCTACTAAGCGTACACGTAATTCAAGGGGCACATACTTGACATACTTGTAGTATACGAGTGGAGACTAGATACCCCTGTCCAACCCGCCGATCAGACGTGAAGAAGAGAACACGATACCGTGCATGAACATCAGAGCCCTCGTGCTCTAAACACACGCCATGCAAAGAAGACGGTACGGGCATTGTTCGAAATTTGGGATAGCAACCATCCGTCCAACCAACCACTCAACGAACCACCCACCCAACCAACTAACCAACCTACCAACCAACCAATCAACCATCCAACCAACCACCCATCCTACCAACTAAAAACCAACCAACAAACCAACCAACAAATGTATCAATACGCTACCGTACAGGGGGCCCACAAATAGAAACAAAACTAGTGAAACAAAGGCTGCTATTTTATATGGAAAGTTGAAAATTCGAAGTCGGATCTACTGAAAACCGTACAGGAAACTTCCCTTCCAATCTACAGAATCCTATCTGGGTCTCTATTCCTATGATATTTTTTGTGTATACGCTGGGAATACGGACATGCGCATCCCATAGTGTCACCAAATATTCCGGTTTAGCAACGGGATGCATATCCGAGTATTACCAAATGAATCGGGTATATATAACCCAGAGTGCCCCAACCGCAAGAGAGTGTATTTGTGAAGAAGTGGTGCTTCAATCGTGTCTGTCGATCACCAGGTAGTCGTTACATGGTGCCCGTGAAATTGCTTGGCACGGACGGGAAAATACAGTAGTTACAGCACGCGGAATAGTGCCAGCTTTCGCTATCGTGGCAGCATTTCCGGATAGTACAATACCGGCACAATAGGGCGACAATTTCCGTACACTACCATAAACAAGCTATTGAAATTAAGCTTCTTAACACAATCAGCTATATTTTCCTGTGCTACATAGGCTTCCAAACCAGAGGGGCGGGACGCGGTACGGGGTGCGAGCGGAGCTCTCTAGCAAGAGGCGTATGAGATGCATTGAGTGAACTGGTGGTGGTTGCCATTGAAGGTTAGCAGGTGGGAGAATACTCCGAGTCGGACTTGCCGTCGAAGCAAGCGCTGTTGACCACCTTGATCTTGATGCCATCGAGGCCGGTATTGCCCGACATGAGGGTGTCCGTCGAGTCATCGAAGCGGGTCGTCGCCGCTTCCTCGAAGGTGTTGTCGATGAACTGGGTGCCGTCGGAATCGGCAACCCTCATGCTCTCACCCCCCCCCGTGATGGTGTTGCCCGTGAAGGTGTTGTACTGGGGTCGCGGGGAGCTGGTCGTCTCGGGCTCATCGCTCCCATCGTAAAGGTACACGCTATACCTGGAGGGGGCGGCACCGGCCAAGGGATATTAGTGGAAAAATACGGAGAATCTCTATCGTCAAATGTCGGGCCTAGGCATCGATTAGCAATCTGTTCGCAAGAATACAACCGTCAGAGTATACCTCGAGCTGAAGCGATACAGGTAGGTCACCGTAATAGAGATCGAACATGTCACTGTAATCAGTATCGAAACATGGAACTATACAGCCGGTACATAACGTTCCAGCGCGCAAAAGAAATGAAAACATATTATGTATAACACCACATAACTGCCATCGAGATGGTATTGCGAACCGTACACCAGAGCAGAGCTACCATCGCGTACGCGCGAATATCATACTCATGAAACTCCATCTCCGCGCATATCGAACGCTATCCCTAACCATTACTGGGATCGATTCACCCGGACTATAATTGCCTGCAAGTGGCTACGATCGCGTCAGCAGCTGATCAGTTCAGTTCAGTACACAACCCGTGTGGTTTAGGCAGAGCCCATCTTAGCGGTAATACGCAATGGTTCTGCACCAAGCGTCCGAAAAAAGCAATCGCCGAAACGAAACAGGTGTCCAGCGCCCACCGCCCTCTTTCTACCCCAGTTCCTTGTTATATTTGGATTAAATTCAAATCTTTCAATAACTCAATAGAAGGTAAAATTTGTGAAGAAATTTTCATATTTCTCCTTATTTGATAAATAATAAAAAAATAAGTTTTTTTAAAGCTGTAGTTTAAAATCTTTGTCTTATTTTATTTTTATTCTCAATCCTATTTGGTAGTCCAAGACACACATGATTAATTAGATAGATACTGATACAAAAAAATTATTGGAATTAGATTTTTATTTCAGAGAATACTTTGAAATGATGCTTAATCTTTTAGAAAAATTAAATGCTGGTCAAAAACTAAAATCAATCAAATATGATATATAGACTATGAATCATGCTATTTTTGTTGTAAAAGTGATTGAAAAACCAGTCCATCTAATTTATAAAGAATGCCAATCTATGGAAATAAAAGTAAAATTTCCAATTCTTCGACAAAAAAATTCTAAAAATGAATTGAAACTTTTGCTTCTTCAGGGTGATCACTAAGGTGGTTTCATAAACCCCCCGGCGACTTCGGTGCACGGTTGGCGATATAAAAAAGACGCCCCCCTCCGCCGAAAAGAGTAACAACGGTGGAGCAGAAAACGGCGTTTAGATTTACAAAAATGGGGTGGTATAGTTGGTAACCCACTCTAGCCGATATTTATACGTATCCTCAGATCTATGGTGCACTAGTGGAAGGCAGACGGAAGTACGCCATGTTTTCAAATTCCCGCGAGTTCTCGGTCAGTCGACGCGGATCTGCGTCTATGCTCACCTAGGCCTAGGTCCTCTAAAACGGGTCTGTTGATTTTTTTGGCCGGGGCATGAAGTATGGAGTATTGGCCACTCGATTACCACGAGAAAAAAAAACAAGAAAGTAGCGTTAATCTTCGTCCCCCGATCGAGGAGGAATCGAAACCTCACCTGGAAGAGCCGCTTATTTTGTTTTCGGAGAACATGTTGTCGGCAGATGCCACCGACAGCCTGATGCCGTATTTGTTGTCTTCGAAAGTGTTGCCGGACACGTCGGCGTCAAACGACTCCAGAAGCGCAAGGCCGGCGTCGGCGTTGTCGTGGACGTTGTTTTCTGTGTGTTTTTGAGAGGGAACACAAAATACAATAGACGACTCCTATTAGGTCAAGCACATTATATATGCTGAATCCTTTTGAGATACGAAAAACTAGCTTTCTAGAGAGAAAAACACAAACGGCGCATGCGTGATTGTAAACAATAGGGTGCTGAAATCACCGTCGTTGGCCCTCCGCTTCCCCATTGTATAAACGTACCCAACCGCGCGTACCACACTCAAACTCAATACCAGACACAACATCCGGGTATACACGGATAAAAAAAAACATCTAGTGCCTGCGGTCAAGGGTCGGTACAATGAGTGCACAGCAACGTTCGTGGGGGGGGGGGGGGGGGGTCGTAAATGTAGTCATGATGCGAGACAGCCGCCTGGCTCATTTACAATTGCAAAGGCACACAAACGTTAGGCATGATCGACTAACCCACGACTTATCGTACGTCCGTCAGGGTTCTCGACAACAATCTCCGACTGGCTCGCGTACAAAGTGCATTCATCGATCTACGCGTGTGCCACCTTCCACACGAAGATTGATCGTCCTCGTCTTATCGTAAAACAGATCTCCTTCAGAAACATGGTTGGTAACATTTGGGAACCATACCGCGCCATGTTCCCTTACTGTATTTGCAGGGGCCGCAACAACTGCATCTGCAGACAAGCCCACCGTACGACCCTTTTATCTGTTGTTTATTCAGCTTACATGCCATGAGGTAACACATGTTTTCGTACGAGATGAACAAAGGATAGAACACAAGGTAGCTTTCTCACTTTTGACGGAGGCGTCGTCGCTGCTGAGGTGCAAGAAAATGCCGACCTTGTCGCCCCCGTACACCTCGTTTCCCTAAGCGTCCGAAAAATAAACGAACGACATGCGGAAATTCGAAAAACTCGTTCTCAGAACACGAGCATGCCTGCATGAGGAAAATACGCACACCCATAGCATGTGCGATCGATGTAACACCCGCAGCTTGTATGTAATGGGTCGGGTTTCGACGGTAATTTCTTGCACTTCACAACTAAGGTTGTCATTCTCGCCAATTTTCACTAAGGACGAGCAACGGGTCTACGGTTTATATCCCACTACCCTCTGTTCGAGAAGCTCGTGGCAATTTCAGCAGCCTCAGAAACGAAGTACTTGGGGGTAAGGTTTATGCACTACCACATCCACGGTGTCTGGACTGGGAAGGAACTCCAGAAAAAGGGGTACATTACGCGTGATGTGTCGTCGCGAGAAACAGATGAAAAACCACGGTCGGAGTTTCCAGGCACTTGGTGTTCTCCCATTGTTCGGAGAAGGCATCAAAACAAACTTGCTAACCAAACTGGCGACTGCAACGGCAACTGCAACTCAAGGGGAGAGCTCAATTTCAAGTTCAATTTTAAATGTCGCTGTACCCGCAAGGTCAAAAGCATTCTCCCTAAGAGACCGCCTCCAATGACATGTACCCGCACGTTTTAACCAATTTGTTTCACCGCGTACAACGCTGGCAACGACCGTCCACTATACTACCGGGTTATCTGACCCCAAAACCGTGCGTGCCGATACAAAATAAAACAAAACGATGCATGTGAAATGTGTGGAGGACAGGGAGAAACGAACTACGAGCAAAGGGTCAGCGCTGCGCTGAAGAAGGTCGGACGTGCTATACAGACTAATATTTTTAATATTGTTCCTATATTTTTTTTGTTAGTACGTAACTTGTGCGTGTTTGGAGTCACGTACGCATCAAGGCTGTGGGACATTTCGAGGGAAATATCGTCGACACTTGACAGCGATTACAGCATCGACCACATACGAAAAAGCCCGTACTGGCGGGAGAGCTTACGCAACGTGACTTCAGCGTGGTATGGGGCTTGGCTCCTCTTATTAATAGTTGCATTGCAGTCTCCGTCGCTGTGTCTCTCTACACGGGGCGGTCCCAACGGGGTTGCTGGCACGTAACACACGAGTTTCGGATTTGCCAGAAATATGACCAACCTGGATGGAGATATGATCGCAGCGCTTGGAGGCGATGATGTTGTGGTTCCCGTTGTTGTAGACCTCGTTGTCGTGGATGGTCAAGTAATCGCTGTCGTCGTGGGGGTCGAAGCCGTAGCCGATGTTGTCGTGCACCTTGTTGTTCCTCCAGTCTCCCTGCTGGTGCCCGTACGAGTAGACTCCGAAGTAGAGGTGGTGGATGTCGGAATTGTAGATGTTGCCGAACACACCAATGGTGTCGAACAACTCGGGGTTGCTTTTATCCTTGCAGTATCCTCGAACCTGAGTCAGACGATGGGTGAAGGGTTTTTGGGGTGTTTCAAGGTGCGTTTTGTTTGCCAAGCGGGGGGGGGGGGGCGCCCGTATTTGTGTTTTTATTCGGAAACGCTGTTTTTTCGTGCACTAGAAAACGATGGCGTGATTGGTCGTTGCACGAAAAGCGTTGGAGGATTCATTGCGACGGTCGTGACCGCGGGAAGATTGTACTCATTGTCGTCAGCGAAAGTAGTTGGCAAGACAATAGACACTCGGATTCCTGAGATGCTCGGGCGGAACACATCGGGCGATCAACAACCACAGGCAGACATTGCTTGTACCGAGCGAACGCTAGATTTTCCGAGGGGTGCGACGTGTTCCATGAATGTTTATCTAGCTGCATCCTATGGCTAACCGATTGTCAGCTATGTTGACAGCGCCCAAAACAATACGAAAGTTGCGGTTATCCTTGTGCAAAAACCCTGGATCAGACCTAATGCAACCCGGAAGGAAGTGATGTTTGTCATTATTGAATACATTTTGGAAATGTTGCTATATACTTCATTTTGGGACATTCCAGTATGTGTGGCATAAATTCAACGTCGATCAAATCTTCGCAAGCTCACGAGGAACAGCTAAATAATTCACAACCAAAGTCGACACCGGTGATGCATGACACATGTAATTCGTGGAATCGTTTTAGATGTTTCTATAGTTTCCACATCCATGTGCAGTGTGGAAATTGCACAGACCGTGTAAAAACCAAAATCCCATTTTGTTGGTTGGATAAAATAGTTACTGAGCGCGGATACGTAGCATTAAGGCGTGCGGCTAAGTGTGGCTCGTTCTCCAGACAAAGGACGACTTGTTTTCGGAATAATAATATATCAAACCCACCAATATAGCAGCAAATCAGCGAGATGCGGTAACTTTGTTTAGGTGTAATCACGCCTTAAACCTTCGCTCTATATATATCCGTCGTGGCTGCAATGCTGCTTCTGTTCTTCCACATGTCATGTGTGTTGTCTTCACACTAATATTACGATTTTTCTACCAAACGACATCATCATCAGTACAACCAGAGTCCGTGCTGATATTTTTTAACCTAGAGAGGTACAAAATGCGTAGTCCACACGAAGCCAGAGCTTGAGGCACCCAAGAAATGCTTCGAATAATGCATGGCACATGCGTGGAAGTGCGGTAGTTCCACCCGTATATTGGGAAGACAAGTGATACAGATGAAGCAAAAATTGAAATTGGTACGGAGGACCCAGAAAAGGCTGGGCGCAGGTATACCATAACCAGGCGGGTGGTAAACACGTAGATTTGTCTTGACGGCCGCAAAAACATAGCGTTTCCGAAACGTGTTTTCTTGGATCATGCGAACAAAATTTGAACCAGCGAGACGGCAATTTCGGTTGCAATCACGCCTTGAACGTATTGTTTTCTCGGTATGATTGTGTTGCTGGTCTTGCTCCTGCCCGTGCTCCTGCTGCTGCTACTGCGGCTGTTGCTTCTCCTGGTATTCCTAGCTATTATTGTTGATGCCGCTGGCAGTCACGTGTGCTGCCGTAGCAGCTCATGCTGTAGATTATTCTAGAAGCTATTGACAACGGTAGCAAATGATGCTGGTAGGTATTGCTGCTCGTAGCTGTTACTGCTAGTCGCCATCGCTTTTAACATCGCTCTGATTTTCTGCTGCTACTAAAGCTTCCGCCAGCTGTCGCTACTACTGCTGGTCATTGCCAGACATTGTTAACATTTCATGTTATCAAAACCGAACACTACATATAGTCTATATCTTTCTGCGCCCAATACTCAGCTTCTTGTTCCTTCCAACCACCCTCCCTCCCTCCCCGTTCTTATCACCTTCCAGGACAATCCGTAGCTCTCGGAATTGTAGTAGCCAAGGTACGCCACTTCGCTGTCCTCGATGTCCAACCTTGCCTCCCCCATGTCGTTCTTGGCTCTGCCATCGCACGTTTCGCTGGTGTCGGTGATGACCTCCGAGATGGCGCTGATGTACGACCGACCACCAGAATCACTTGTTTGATAGCTGTTAGTAGAGGTGTCCCATCCGAACACCTGGGGGAGGGGGGATGGGGGTATTTCAGCCATAATCGTAGTAGTAGAACCATGGACCCTGGTACCCCTATGATTAGGGTCAGGTTCATGAAGAAGGTGGCTGATGCATTCGTTGTTTCTCTCAGATTTTAGAAAAATTGACCACGCGTCCGCTTTGAGACGGAACCTCGTTCTCACTCCCAATAGGTAGTTATCTATTGACCTTATAGATGTGCAATAAGTTTGGTCCCCATATCTTATTTGGGTGGGAAGGTGTACGTCTTTCATTCATAGCCGTAGTCGTACCACCCACGAGCTGACTTGTTGGTTGCTGAACATCGGGGGGGAAGGGTGGGGGGGGGAGGTGTGTGATCATTGCTATGCGTAGTCGTTGTCTGTCAGGATAAATAGACCCTCGCATCCCTATCCTGTCGTGACGAAGAACGTTAAGGTTTTACAAACCGAAAAGCGATTCCTTGCATGAAGCGCAAAGCGCCGTGAGGAGTCCTTCCGAGTGGCACGAAAATTGTGCGTGCATCTCACGGAGAATCGCATAAAAGGCTCGAGGTCGGCACTTTAGTGCGTATGTTGTAGTAATCGGACGGCGGCGTCGAACGCATTGACAAAATTTGGCAAGGGGCGACAACTGGAAGCAAACCGCAAATTGAGGTATGTGTCACTACACGTGTGCGACACGCTGCTGAGGGGCTAGGGTATCAATCCAATACCAGTTATCATTTTCTCGTAATTATATCCTTTTTGACGAGGGAAGAAGGGCTAGAGATCAATAACGCGATCATACACCTACAGTTATGGAAAGGAGGATGAAGGGACTGCTGAATTACCCCGTGACTAAGGTGCATCCAGGGAGTGATAAGCAGAAGCAACAACTGCGAAGATATTACAAAGGGAAGATGAGGAAAAACAGAAAGCGTGGGAAACATTGATCCTTCCTGCGGAAAATTATCAGGAGCTAAAGGGCAAACAGTGCTGAGGATAACCCCAATTACGTTACAGGGCACCATTTAGAAAACAAAGCTACATACTACAGTGTATCGTAATTCATATTTATTGTATCATACCCACCTTCACACTACCGGTTATTCAGCACTACTCTACAACCACTGAAGGAAGCAGTTTAAGCGGCGTGTCTGGCGAATCGTGGCTAAGTTTATTTTCCATATTGGAGATTCGTATCGCAAAACCACGACAGCACGGAAGACAAAGACATCAAGGAGCAGGGTAGTTACTGCCGCCGCAAGTGACCCTCGAGCCAGGGATAAAAAAAGCCGCTCAACAGTGACACTCCTAACTCCAGCGTTGGTATAGTCTAGGGATGGTGGAATACTTTTAATGTTATGTAAATATTTGGGGCATTTCGGTCGTAGGGAACAATTGCAAAACAAGGAGAGCGTTTAAACCATCGTACACACAATGTGGCGATTCTGCTATTTTTTCCGAAGTTTATGTACACAACACGATACAAACATATCTGCAACTAAAGTACTTCTAGTTTGAACACCGTGCAACAAGGAGTCACCACGTACGACAGGTATAACGTCCCTTATGATGGTATTCAGTGAGATGGGCGTTCGAAGAGCTTTAGGATCAAGAGTGAATCGCCCGACACCTGATGCAGAACGCCAGACCTCACTCGTCTGTCTTCATTCCATCAGTACGGGTGTGTGAGTGTGCCTTTGCATTACATCAAAAGCAGAAGATAATTTCGGAACAGTAGCGATCGACGCCCACCGCATGTTCCATCATGACTCGACAGCAATAACAAGCCCAGCATCAGGCCTGGGCTGGACCTCCGCTGACCTGTCACGTATACAAGGAGCACACATATACGTGCGTACAACCCCGGTAAACGCAAGTAGCCCACTCCAAAAGTTAACAATCATTTGTCTCGTAGACACTAATTAAACAGATGTCTGGTATTGTCCCCTTCAATGCGAGTTATACAGTTTTCGTGCGCAAAACAAGGCTGGACGTCTTAGTCCTATTACTGCAGTAGCATGGGAGTCACCGACCTGAATCATTTACGAGGGCATACACACCCCGTAACACGTACGAACAAAATATCATACGCGCGCAGCTTGCAAAGCTGAGTTTGGATCAAATTTCATTTTTGTCGACCTCACAGCTGAAGTGTTCATTTCTTGTTATCAATTTGTACGGGGTGTAGGCTATGCTATGTATTGATGTTTACAAGTTGGCTGGCCCGATTTAAGAGCCCTTCAGAACAAACCAGTGACTCGTTCTTCTCTCGAAAGCCTCTTCGATGCTACATTTTTATGACATGTAGGCTTTCGTATCACCTAGATAGGTGTCACAAAAGGTGACGAGCCGATTTGGCCCCCGATCAATGGCAACTGGAAACTGGTTTTCTTTGGGGTAAACAATACTTGGAACTACAGTAGTACAGGAAGGGGTTTTGCGTCTCTGAAGGATTCAAGTTTTGTTTTCACTTGTGTCGGGCGCTCCTAACCCAACTACCCGCCCGCACGGTACCACTGATAGTGCACCAGTAACTACTTCTAGGGGTTCCCCAAACGGGTGGCCTGAGCAATGCGGTATCCCGATACCAGGCGGTTGCAATTGCTTAGCGCGACCGGAAAATTGCCCTCAATAGTCGGAATGACTACCACTGCTTGCCTCTTCAAGGAGCTTTCGTTACTACTCAGGCGAACCGCCGCCTTGCTGTGGGGCCCCTCATGTGTAGTCTACCTTAGTGCTGACGAAGTCCAGGCTCCCGCCGTGAGCACGCACGTTGATGTACTTGTCGCTCGTGCTCTTCAGACGAAGCTCGTTGGCGTCGCCACCGGCCGACTCACCGTAGACCTGCAACCACCGTGAGCACCGCCATCGTCAATGGAAAGGAGAAATCATCAGCAGCACGGGTTGGCGGTGGCAGGGCAAGGGTGGGTTTTCGTGCTGGGCAATGCATCTGACTTGCGGCACTTACGATAAAACAAGAGAACGGAGACCTGGTGCACGCATCTCATACTCTAGGACACATCAAGTAATGCTGGATAAATGAACAGAGAGTGCATTGTGCACAAAGTAGAGAATACCAGGTACCAGGTATCTGGTAATGAGTAAGCACGTATTTTTCTATAGTAGTAGTGCACAGCAGCAGCAGAATCCGTCTTCATCGGTATATATAGACTATACGTGTCATGGCTATACAATTGTAGCAATTTCGTTTCTCTGCAACAAAACCTGCGTCTTGATGTCTTGAGGAACAAAGGATGAGGTTGTCGTCCAGATACTTGAGGGGCACCGATTGTAGAGGGGGGAAGTCTCGGTAGCATCGAGCGTATCGCATCTAATCTGTCGTCTTTTCTTCTCTCTTGACGTCGATACAAGACGTCAGTCGGGATTACAAGGAATGTTCCGAGCTGTACGTTACAACATCCTGCTGCCTACTCGAACATGATGTGTAAATACCATTTTACAGTTCCAATGCACTCTGCCTTTAAAAGGTTGAAAGGTTTACCCTCTGCACAGAAGAGATATCCCTTGTGTTTCGAACTTTAATATTCTTGTTGAGGATGGAAATGCGCCCATAATTTCAGCAGCGACCAGTTTTTATTCCACATCCGGTCCATGGGGGGTGATCTTGACATCCTCCGTCAGCTGACCGGGCCAGCATAACGTTTGCCTGCAGAGGAAAACGGTGATCTATGCAAGGTGTCTGTAGTCTTGATCGTTAAGCTCCGCGAGAAGAATTCATCTCAAACGCCAAACAAATATGCCACCTCTGAATTGCTGAATCATCTGTCTCCGAGATGAAGGCACAAACAACAACACCTGAGCGCATGCGCACGGCAACAACAACTCATCGCCACACCCACAAACCCTGCACCTGATGTTCCATATATATGGCAAATATTACGTCAACATAGTCCAAATATAACGTACCACGTATGTATGCCACTGTTGATATCAATAAAGCTTCTAGACTAGGTTTATTACATATATATAACGTGCGGTGCTGAAATTGCCACGCCAGGTGTTGTTTACACAGACAGCTCACATGCGATAATGAATGGAACACTTGTAAGTACTTGTAGATTCCGCATATACTGTGCGTTCACATTTCTCCGTCTCGAGTTGCCGGCTACGAGGAGGAGAAAACACTGCCAACCGAAGCCCTTACGTTTCCGAGCGGGATTGAATTTTTATCAAGATTGCAGTCTAATCTTTAACACGAGCAAAATAGTACAGCAGAATCTCATGCACACACGAAGCATCTAAGTACAGCAGTGTATACCATTCAGCAACAAGTTGTCCCTTAAGACGAAAAATGAGGGGAAATTCCACCACGAAGACACCCTAGCCTGGCGTAGACTACCAAGTTCTTCCCTTTTTACGCTGGATGGAGGGGCATCAAAATTTAGGGAAAACATTTACCTGGTGCAAAACAGTACAGTCCAACGATCAAAAGGTCGTACCATTGGTATTTACACGTAAATCACCGGGTTTGCAGCTAACCTCAACGCTGCACTTCTCATGACACGCACCTGCAGGGTTACATTGTCTTCAACGTACAGGCTCTCCGTCAACAGCCAGGTCCCAGTCGCGGTTTTGCTCACTTCGCCCGTACTCGAGTCCACAGCGTACAGCGGAGCCTTGCCACGTAGACCTGACCAGACCTCTTCCAGTGTGATGCAGCCACCACCGGAGCTGGACTCGAGGTAGAGGCGCTCTGATCCCGAAGAGTATCGCACCGAGACGGACTTGCTGGAGTCGCAGCTGGGCTTGGGTATCGCGTCGTTCGGCGATGCCGTTTTATCGGCACAAGCGAACTCGATGGCTAGAAGCAGACCAAGAGCAGCGACGCGTTTTAGAGGCATTTTCGACGTCGTCGTTTCGCTGCTGGTTTACTGCCTGCCACTGCTACTTTACAGACGTCACCTGACTTGTGGAGTGGCTGTGATCCTTCCACAGCCTGCGAAGAAGATGAAGAAAAAGAAGGAGAAGAAGATGCCTTGAGTAACCTCGCACGGTGTAGTGTTGACTCACGTCGTCTTTTTTGCGTTATCTCTGAATAGGTGGCTGCTCGTGGTGATGGTTGTTGTTGTTGTTGTTACTGTGGCCTAGGGAGAGTGAAAACCTAAGCGGCGATTATAATGGTCGGGTGGGGGCGAGTGAGACGGCGGGGGAGGAAGAGAGAGGCCGAAACTACGTTGGCGCCGACCGCAAGCGGAAACACCGGTTCGTGGAGGGTGGCCTCGAACACACGCGGCGTGGACGGAGTTGATTGATACCCCGTGAGATCCAGAGCTCGCAAAAATCGCCCGGAATGTTCGCCCCGAATGTGGAAAGTGAGCCGTGTTTTGGTAGCTCGGGGTATGTCGCGGGTGTTAGCAAAATATCGCATGTGCCTTTGGACGAATGTGGTGCGTGGGATCACCGCATAACGTACATCTCTATCTGCAAGAATTTCGGCTGTCTGCCTCTGGGGTGTATTGTTGGTGCTCACTCTCCACTTGACAACTTTCGTTCCACATCTCCACCTCAATCATTAAAAAAAAATCGGGGATAGCGACGGTTTTCCACCCAAATAAAGCCGAAATTAAGAACCGGATAACTGAATACTTTGTCCGCAATGCGCCCAGTATCCCATCAACCTCCATCAACCCCCGCATATCAAAATTTTCAGACCGCAAATTGTAAAGCTACTGTTATTAACAGCTTACTTCATTTCTTGTGGTGGCAGGTGGTGGCGGCTGAATCTTCAGTTCGAAAGTTTGCCGATGTCAGCAGCGTCGATATCACGTCAGTGCACCTAAACACAATGTACACATATTCTACTGAATATCTCCAGATAGTTGCTGATCGAGAAGAATCTGCGAAAACAAACGGGCGTCAGGATTCCACGGCCCATGGGCAGCAGATGGCCGAGTATTTCGGACTGATACTGCTCTATTCTAACAACTCCGTACTATAGGTTGAGAGAAAATGATGCGCCGGAGTGTTTGACGGTGACACAGTTCTGGCTGGAGTAATTCATGTCACGAGAGAACATATTCGGCTGTGTGAGCAGGCTGGTTTCCCATGGGCCCCAAACTTGCCGTGATATTACGTCTTGACACCACCGTGACGTTTTTTCGTCGACCGTCTGGCAAGTTCTAGTCCACAACCCAATGGATTGAGATATTGCATGTTACATTCCCATCATGGTTTGCCTACACATTGACCAAGAATACGGTACATCAGTAGAGGGGCGAGTTCTGATTATGCTATGATGTCGTAATGATGATATTATGATGCTGTTATGATGCTTTGCTGATGATATTTTGATGATGTTATGATGACGCTATGATGATGCTACGACCATATTATGATGGTGTATTGTGTAGTCTATATATGACGATATAGTTTTGATTATTCTACGATGGTGCTGTGGTATTTTTTTTAAGATGTTATGATCATGATATCATGATGGTGTTATGATGGTGTCATAGTGATGTTATCATACGCCGATAATTTTACTGCGGGGCTCTTGAAGTTTTCACCCTATCATCACTACCACGACCAACTCGGTACGTCACGGGCGGAAAATACTCCAAGCGGTTGCTCTGTCTGGCGCAGCGTAGACTGCTATACCATTGTGGATAGATATCGCCATTTTAAAGCGTCAAAACGTAAGACCGCGAGGAAGAGAGGGGTTACTCTTACGAGTGACCGCAAAAGAAGCCCCGAAACAGGACCCCCCATTACCGTAGGGGATGACCTCTATCCTTTGTTTTTAGTGTGAAACAAGCAAACCAATGAGCTTATCGCTTTTGTCCCACCGTTCACAGATTATAGTATGTGTATGCCTGCTTGTGAAACGTCCCAGGCAGGATAGCTGATTCTATACCTCTTTAGTAGCACGAGATATTTGCAAGCAGGAGGGTTGAGTGGCCATCCTTGGGCCTTGCTCGTGGTTTTGAGAAAGGTACAGACTTCCAGTGAAACCCGGACCATTGAATTGAATATTACATTTTTATTCAAAGTATCACGTGTGCAGTATACACTGTCAAATATATAGCAGGGAAACGTTGGGTACGATATCGAGGGGAGTACACATACCCGACGCTCAGGAGACCTGTAAGCTAGGTACGAGCCTTGACACCTCCCCTAGGTGCTGGGTACGTTTTAGAAGGAACAACATGTGCCTTACCTATGCGAGATTATGCAAAATGTAAGGTATGCCGCCCATACTACCTGCCATTGGTATACCCGTCGACGAGATACACGGGTTTAGAAACGACGGCATGGGCACGACCGCAATAGCTTACCTAACGTTCATTGTACAAGTTAGATATCGACCCCGATACCGTACATAGGCATTGGACACACGTTAGGTTCAGAACTCGATACCGTACTCATGTTTTGGGCGTGATGGGCACGTCGCCGATCCACTCAGCCGGGAATAGGTAAACTCATCGATAAACTAACCAGGTAGACTATAGGTACGAACACCTAGTCGATATATTTTGCTGATGATGTTTACTTCGTACGAGGTATTTGCGACGTCATCCGTGGAAACGAGAATAACTGAAATAATGAAAACGTAAACTTGGCATGCACGCGGCCACTCTGCCATCCACCCAGGACACCCTCCATGTGTGCACCCAGGACACCCTCTATGTGTGACACACACCAAGAAACACCTTATATTTGTGACACACACCCAGGACACCTGCCGCCAGAGACACACATCCGGGACACCTGTCACCCAGACGTGGTCAGCCCAGTGTGTAGATTTACGGCGTGGGCAATACGCGAAACCACTGGGGAGACCGCGTGGTTCAAGGTTTGCCTACCACGCCGGAGACAGCGCACCGAATAGTCCTGAGTCAGTTCTCACACCAGGGGTGATCGAGGTCGCGCAGAACAAGCCAGAGGACGTGATCATTCCCAAGTTTGTTAATAGGATCAACGGGGACATGCAGGACGTGTACGATGCTTCGGCGGATACCGCATAATCCGTGCGCGACTTTGTCGCGGTGAAGAGCGTTATCGACGAGAACGGCATCCTTGGCCGTGTTTCATGAACACTGGCAGTGTAGGTTATTACATCGTTCCTGGCCTAGGGGTACACATACTGTTAGTGTTGTGAGTGCTGTAAGTGCTGGAAGTGTTGTGAGTGTGGTAGGCTGCCAACCAGCCTAAGAAATACCGGCATGTCGTTTCGTCAAAAGTAAAACAACCGCGTATATTTGTTGTACGCCCCAGATCTAACATGCTGGCAGCGTCTGCCGTCAGGACCAGTCGTAGATTGCTGCTGGCAGTAGATTGGTACTGCGCCAGTACGTATTGTCCTAGTGTCCAGCCACGTCAATTGGAAGTTCTTGGAATGCGTACGTAACCCGATGATTACTCTGGAAAAAGTACCGTACCCGCACTAAGATCCGGATCTCGATATCTCACGTAAATAACCTCGACACTTTACCTTAACACAGGTACGATTGATACGCCGATGCAATAGTTACGCGGGTATAGGTTTACCCGTTGACGCCATACCCGTGTTCATGCACGAGCGTGGGGACGACCTCATTGCCTTCCCCAATTTTAAGGTACGTTAACTACCCACTCGTTAACGTTACTATAGCGTTAGGCACGTTAGATGCGGACCTCGATACCTTGCCCAACATGTCGGTAATATGGGAAGGTCGATTCATGAATCAACCGGGTATAGAGTATGCCCGTTCACGAAGTCCCCGGGTCTAGGTACGACTCCGCGGACGTCTTCAACACATTACCTCAGTTATATAGGTACTTAGTTACGAATCTCGAATCTGTTGTCTATATGGTCTATTTCCCCCCCCCCCCCCCCCCCCCCCCCTCCCCGCTCCCCACCGCCAACTCTTTGTTTTTCTCATCGCGGTAGCAATTTGTGCATTTTTTCCCAAAGAAAAGGATTGTTTTTGTTACCTTAGGTTACGTGGAAAAAACGATAAACGTGTATCCATGTTATAAGGCTTAGTTTGGGTAAGCTATTGGATAAACTTGTGCGAGTGGTCAAACGGACTAATACCCCACTAGTACATGAACAAATGGCGTCGTCGACAGACCACGGTTTTTTTGCGTCGTGAGTTGAAATCCCACATCCACCCGTAATAAACTTTTTCGGACTTTCCCCATGATGTCGAACTTGAAAAACACTCTCCCTGGTATACCCAGGACATGAACCCGCTTGGATATTGACAGGTCCGCCCGTGTATCCGGCCGACCTGCTATCCCGCCGTTTCAGGGGGGAAAAGTGTTATAAGGCTTAGTTTGGGTAAGCTATTGGTTAACCTTTGCACGTGGTCAAACGGACTAATACCCCACTGGTACCTTAACAAATGGCGTCGCCGACAGACCATGGATTGTTTTGGTCGGGGGTTCAACTCCCACATCCACCAATGTAAACTTTTTTAGACTTTCTCCATGTCGAACTTGAAAAGTTCTCTCCGCGGTATACCCAGGAAATGAAACGGCTTGGATGTATTGAGAGGTCCGCCGGTATATGTCCGGCCGACCTGGTATCCCGCCGTTTCAGGGGGGGAGATTGTTATAAGGCTTAGTTTGGGTAAGCTATTGGTTAACCTTGTGCAAGTGGTCAAACGGGCTGATACCCCACTAATTCCTTAACATATAGTCTATATGATGCATTTCCTTCCACAGCAGCTGTCAGATTTTGTCTCCCTCAGAAACGGGTTTTACAGTTTCCGCGCACAGACTGACTAGCATCACCCTGCTGACCCTGGTAGCTACACTGTAGCTGCAAGGGGAGTCGCCGACATATATCATACTTAATGAGGACACACAACCCGTAATACGCGCGATCGGAGTATCATACCCAGCTTGCAAAGATGAGCTTCGACAAAATATTTGATCTCACAGCTAGAGTGATTTTTTTTTTCATCATGTATAGACTAGTCTAATTAAATATACTGGCTTGTACGTGAAACGCATTCGTATCATATGCGGCCGGCCATTTTGTTTCGGTAACGTACTAGACTACACAAGGTTGATTGTGTTGCCATTTTTTATGCCGAGATAAAAAACCACGAGTATACGAAAAAAGGGGCGGCTGGCGAGAACATTCGATCCAGCGCGTGACGAAAAAACAAAGCGGTTAACGTAGTTGGGGGCACGATTGGTTTCCCGCCGCCAATTCCGAGTTGTTGTGGTTGTTGTTGTTGTTGTTGTTGTTGTTGTTGTTGTTGTTGTTGTTGTTGTTGTTGTTGTTGTTGTTGTTGTTGTTGTTGTTGTTGTTGTTGTTTTCGTTGTTGTTTTTGTTGTTGTTGTTGTTGCTGTCGTTGTTGTTGTTGTTTTTGGTGTTGAAGTTGTTGTTGTTGTGCTTTTGTCAAACCCGCGGGTGCGACTCTAAGGGGGGGTAACGCTTACCTGGTGGTGAATAGCGTGCTGCCAGCAAACGTGTCCCAGGCGACAGCACGTTCCGCCGTTGACCGACGGCAAGATGTTTCTTATCATTTACTGGCTGAAAATTAATACTTCGAGTTATCTTTTAGTATGGTTCGGTCAGGCGTTTGCCCTTCTCTCGACGTCTCCTGACATCTTTGGCTGCCACTGTTGTTGCCGCTGCACAACCACGACTACACTGCCTGCCGGAAATCGCGTCAACAGCCTGTAACATACCGTGCCTCATTTTTTTACCCGTGCTACCGTCGTAGTCGCTCCATCTATACAGCAAAGGTTGAGTACATTTGCCAATTTTCCCGTCAGGGCATGCGACAACAGTTATTAAGAGTCTTATTTCTGTCCATTGGCTGGAATTCTTGCGTGAGGTATGATGTGGCTTACACTATCGCCACTACAAAAGATAGCCATGGTATAATTTTCCGTCATTGAACAGGACCCGACCCTCATTTTCGCAACCAAAAATATCTTCAGCCGACGATGCCATTTGTTAAGGAACTAGATAGAGGGGTATCAGTTCATTTGACCACTTGCAAAAAAAGGGTATCCGATAGCTTATCCCACTAATAATGCCTTAACAAATATCGCCGTCGACCCACCATGGGTTTGGGGTCGTGCGTTCGAGTCTCACCATCGACAGCATAATAAACTTTTTCAGACTTTCCCTATGCGAACTTGGAAAACGCTCTCCCCGGTATCCCCAGGAAATGGAACGGCCTGCATATTGACACGCCCGCTCGCATATCCGGCCGACGTGCTATGCCGCCGTTTCAGGAGGGAGAGCGTTTAATTACATAGTTTCGGTAAGTTATTGGTCAACCCATTGCAGATGTAATCAAATGGACTAATAGCCCTAGAATATAATACTTAATATTGTGATCGTGTACCGCACATATCGCGCTGTCGTACAGGTAGGAACAACACAATTTTATTAAATAATTGTTCCAGAAGATAGATGGGTATGGGCGGTTCTGGCTAGAGCGCCGGTGTTTCTGGCGGACGCATGCGGGCGTTATGCAGGGGAAAACGCTGGGTCAATAGTTTGAAGCACTTAGTGCTGTCTCCGACACAAACCAGAGGACGAGATACGAAGCACTGGAAAAACCAAACAGCACTGGAACGGCCGGTGGCCATGAAAAATGAAGTAAAATATTAATGACCATGCCGGGGGCGCCCGGTGACTGGGATGGCATACCCCACCGCCCAACAAGAAAAAATAGTTAACATTTTGTTCTGAGCAATGGCCGAAATCGGGTACACCCGATCGACCGATAGCTTTTATCGGGTACCCCTTGAACACACAGTCCCACAACGACTCAAGACGACATCTCATTGGTCTAAACCACATCGCATCCGAACGCAGGCGCATGTCCATCGGGTGCACCCGATTATGGCTGAACAAGTCCTCGAAATATACCCGACTCGCATACAAGGCACCCGATTATGGCCGGACTACTCGACCACCAGTCCACACGCACACATGCACGCGCAGCGAGCGCGAACTCGCGCCACGTCACGAGGCGGGACATTGTTTGTTCTTCCGTCTCGAGGCTCTTTTTCCAGAGCTCCTTTATGTGGACCATGAAGTCGCAGTTAGCACCCGTACACACAAGGCACAGAAGCGCATCTATGCAGACGGTTTAGACATAGATCACAGACTAGCTGGAGGCACGGACACGACACGAGAAGATCTAAGGATTCGGATGTTCGTTTCCAAATGGCACAGGGAGATGTCTTCGTGGCGTGGCGGGCCCGAGAAACGTATTGCCGCCACCTGTCACATCACACCCCGAGAAATGATTTGATCAAATAAATGATTCGAGTCAAATGATTTGAGTCAAATGATTTTCTAGGTCTCGCTAACAGGTGCCCTGCAAGGACGCCTTTTTCAGGAAAAGCTCTATGAGTCGTGATTTTACATCACTTACATGGAAATTAGTTTTGCAATGGCCAAAATCCAGCAGTCCCGTACACAGCAGTGCTTAATGTTATGTGTGGAGTCTCATGTACATTCGTGCACATGTTTCGTTGTGTTGCCAATTTTGTGTGGGCTCGGCTGTCGCTGGTGTTGGGAAGTGACAGGTGGCGGCAATACATTTCTCGGGCCCGCCGCGCCACGAATATATCTCCCTGTGATATTTGGAAACGAACATCTGAATCTCACTAGACCTTCTCGTGCCGTGTCCGTGCCAATGTAGTCTGTGATCTATGTCTAAACCGTCTGCATATGTGCGTTTCTGTGCCTTGTGTGAAGGGGTGCTAACTGCGACTTCATGGTCCACAAAAAGGAGCTCCGGAAATGGAGCTCCGAGACGAAAGAGCAAACAATGCCCCGCCTCGTGACTTGGCGCGAGTTCGCGCCCGCCGCGCGTGCGTGTGTGCGTGTGGGCTGGTGGTCGAGTAGTCCGGCCATAATCGGGTGGCTTGTATGCGAGTCGGGTACATGTCGAGGACTTGTTCAGCTATAATCGGGTGCATCCGATGGACATGCGCCTGCGTTCGGATGCGGTGTGGTTTTAACCAATGAGATGTCGTCCTGAGTCGTTGTGGAACTGGTACCCGATAACGGCTATCGGTCGATTGGGTGTGCCCGATTTCGGCCATTGCCCTTTATTTTTTTCGGGTGTGGTAATCGTTCCGAAGAGAAATACCCTCACATGAAGGCAAAGAACGTAACATTACATCTCACATGCCTCTTTTGTATGTAGCAGGTACCGCAACAATAACATATATTACAGCAAGGCTCCTAATGGTCACCGGCATTCGCCGGCGCCAATGCTTTTGGTGGGGCAGGGCAGCACTTCGACAAGTCAAGGTGTAAGTGTCCGATTTGACATTCATTGAACTTTGAAGAATAACCAAGACTTTAATACGAACATGATATTATGACAGTAATAATATGACGAAAGAAAAACGTCATATACAAGAAAGAAGGCAAGGATGAGCGAAACACACTGTTGTTGAATGCGTCGTCCAAAACGAGGTGGCGTATATCAAACAAAAAAAACGAAAATAGTAGTGAGAACCTGCTTCGCCTCTAGGGGAAACGAGAGGAGACTTGGCATCAGCGAAGAGACTGCACAGCTGTCCCGGTGGCAATGTAGGTGGGAAGTCGACAGGATGCCCAGTCGGTTTGCATCAAACGTCGACATTGGGGAATGTCAGCCGGCGAGGTTTTGGAAAAAGAGCTTTGTATTTACCTCAAGGTTGCCGCATTGATTGGTCTGCGTGGTCACGGGCGAGGAGGGAAATGAAGAAGAGGAGAGCGATCTCTCGGTGCGGTGGCGTAGTCTCAAAGATAGATGCGGGGGTGCCTTGCTCGTACGGGAGGTTGACGTAGCACTTTATCTCTGTTTTCACTCGGCAAGGCGGGATATGTGTATGTATCTACTGTCTTTGCTTCGCGGGTGCTATCACGTTGTCGAAATCGGACGCGTACCCTCAAAAAAATATATATCGGGAGTGCCTCTACCATGACGACTGCTGACAGTGCCGCGCGTACTTCCTACTTAGCGACGACCATATTATTCACTGGAAGTAGTAGTGGTATTTTTTCGTTTCGGACGATGCGCATAGCGAAAAAAGGTCGATGTTTACTATTTTCATTTCCGACTGAAAGTCCAACTTCGGAAAAAAAAACAGGAGCAGAACATCTAGTGTAGTCCAATTTTTCAGGATGTACTACTATACCACTGCCATAAAAAAGTAATCTGTCATTGTTTTTTGCCTAGATAGAGAGAAGAATGGATACATACAAAAGATAAAATGCCGGCAAAGGTTAGGGGTGCTCTGTGTGGTAGTCATAATTACCTTTGCAACATCTTGTTTTCTTCATCCCATCTATTATTCTCGAACCACTCTCGCGCTCCCTTCAAGTAGAAACTCAGATCCGGGGTCACATAGCGGGCCCTCCTCCGCCCTCCCCACTTCGGCACGTGCCTTCATTTTTATCGCGAGAAGAAACCAGTCGAATTGTACCTACCCACGCTGCTAGGCGCTCTCCGCATTTGATCCATATTTTATTTCTTGTTTTTGCATTTTTGCAAATGAAGTCAAACCTCTCTATGGTGGGAATCGAACTCAAGGACAAACGAACGTTAGTAGAGTATTCGAGGGTAAAACCACTAGACCCCCGGGGCGACCGGCTGATAAATGAAAAAAATAAACTGTTTTTTTGCATAGAGGTTACATTCCCCGATATTGTATGATATTACGATGGTTGACGCCGCGTTACCCAGAGAGGTGTTTCCTGTGCAGTGGCGTCAGTCAGCATTATTTGCTGGTGGACCCTGTCCTGTTACCACGGATTTGATTATGCGAGTGAGAACAAAAACAACAACAACAGCAAAACTGCTGTTGTTGAAGCTCGGAACTTGAAAACTTCGCACCAGGTACCGGGATATATCGTCTACTATTTTTACAGATCATTTCCTGCTGTATCACCGATCGGTCTTGCACACGACATCTTGTCAAGAAGATACTTGTCAGCAGTACTATAGAGTGCTGCTGTGTCATCCATTAGTACGCCACGCGTTGACCCGTTCTCGGAAAAAAAAACAGTCCAGGAATCCAAAATACTAAATTGTCCCCTCGATTCTCGGATGTGTTTCTTACTTCCCGTACGGAGTACGCGTTCCCGACCGGGTATAGGGAACGGACGAGGAAGGCGTTGGACAGCGTTCTTCGAACAAAGTGATTTGACCGAGCAATCGTACAGCATTGCCCACTGAGCTACTTTGTCACTCAGAAGCTCAGTGGGTAGTGCTACATGAATGTGTCAAAGGACCACTAAAATCGTTCATAATGTCGTCAGCGCGCACGCTTGGAAAAGACAAATATGATATAGATGAGAATCGAACTCACGACATATAGCACTAACCCACGTGACTCCGTAACTCAGTGGGTTATGCTAAAAACAAACCAAATTTGTTCTTGAGGTTGTAAATTAATTATCACAAACTTCGAAAGAGGGGGCTCCGGAGCTTTTCGCTCTCCACGTACTGCAGTTAGAAGTACTCAGGAGAACACTAACAGCCATCATAGCCAATCATAATGTCCACAGTGCGCGCTCTTGAATAACCAAACATGGTCTCGGTGACAATCGTACTCACGAAACATCCTTCGTTTGTTGCATAGCACTATACCCACTGATGAGCCGAAAGGCAACGACACATAGCAGCAGTGGTAGTAGCTACAATAGGGCAAGCGCTTCGAGGTGGCCTTGAAAAAGCGACGTCGGGATGAAATTTAGATTCCAAATTGGAAATTATGCCAATTTAGAAATTTAAATGCTGTCCCATGGTATTTTCGTTATATGCCAAGATCCAAGAATAGCTCGGGCGTATACCGCCCAACAAAATACAAAAAAACGTACTTCTCGCTTGTCTCGCTCAGCAAGATTATCTCATCAAAATACAATATATTTGCAACTTCTCCCATTGTCTCGCCCAATCTCCATCGGCGTTCACGTCGAGGTGCCCAACGGATAAGGAAGGGCTGGGGGAGTTGGAAACCGCCCCCCGAGACTTTTACGTTCTTCATTCGTTGAAGCCCTGCAGACGTCAAGCAAAACAAACGCTCGAGACTAGGTCACCGCAAAAATCAAAACGTAACAATGCCAACTAACTGCCGTTTGAAAATGATGCCAACTTTGTAAACTATCCAGTTGCTGCAGACGTGAAGATATAACCGAAATCTCCCGAATTCGTCCTCGACATGTGACACTTTTGCAGCTTCTTGCTTATCTTGCTCGGCGTCCGTCCGCGTTCACTTCGGTGTGCGGGGCGGATGCGGCAGGGCAAGGGGCGTTTGACCCGTCCCCCGAAGATGGCGCTCGAACAAAAGTATTTGACAGAGAATTCCAGTCCCGCGAATTGCATACTGAGGCCGACACGCAAAAAAACTCCTGACCCAATATCCGAAAAAAAGAATGATCGTATCTATGTTAAAATTGTTTTCAACAGTGGCGACACGATTGTGTACAAACAAGCGCAGGTAGCATACGCGTGCTGTTACTTACACCAGGCACCGTCCATGGGGTTAGTCTTGAGAGGTTGTCAATTGCTATAGAGGTAGTACCTGTTCTGAACAGCGGTACCGCAGGAAGAGGGTCCAACCACATGAATAATAGGTGCCTCGTCAAAACAGGGCAACCCAAGTTCTCCCAGCGGCAACGTCAACAAACACAACACAACGGCTCGCAGTGTTCGACTGCCGTAGCTGCGGGAGGCGTTACCCTGCTGCATCTGTAGTGCCAATATTCGCCTGAACGATAACCCATTGTGATGCATCTCGACCGCATAAAAGGCATTGCAAACCATATACTGTCCGGGGTGGTAACCTCCTAGTGGTGATACATGGTACACCACAGCAGGTACCACAGGTACGAGTTTGATACAGGATACTAGGTACCAGATGCCATATATGGTGCCAATGCCTTAGCCCACGGCCACACCAACACGTTGCCCGTGCGCCGCGGGATATACCCTGCCGCTCTCACGGCTCTTCCTGACGTCCAGTTCCACCTAGAAGCAAGCTTATAGCTACTTTTGGTGCCGTTTAAAATGGCTGATGTCGCCGTCACTTCACGCAGATGTTATGTCACATCTACGGTCAGTATTTAGCACTTTGTGGAAGGCTTTGAATTTAGACGGGTAGGGGGAGACGGCTGTCCACCGTCCCTGTGTGTTCGACATATATATGATTCAGTATCCGAGCGTTCAGTTTTATATTATTTAGTATGGCGTTTTGGGGAGGGGAGGGTGTCGCCTCCCCCTGTCGGGAGGCTTTAGGTTGAAACAATTGACGTGGGGTATCGGAAAAAAAAACTTCAACTATACATCAACAATGAGCAATACCTCTCGCTCTTCTCTCCTAGTGGTACAAAGTTGCGAGAGAAACAGAGAGATCGAGAGGGAAAGAGATAGGGAGGGGGGGGGAGAGGAAACGGAAGATAAACATTGGAAAGAGCAAAAGAAAGGGTATGGGTTACTCTCTGGGTGCTGCTTCTGCTGCTTCGTGTTGTCGTCCCCATCAACTCTAACAGCGGTACATGCATGACATCAACCGCTTTCAATGAGTCGCCGTTCAACCTCAAGGACGTTTAAAGATCTTCCTTGCTCAGTGAGGCTTTCTGACGGTGCTGGCGTGCCAGGCGTTTATCATACCAGACAATGAAGAAGAGTGATGTACATGAGCATGTCGACATTTGGTTGGGTGGGTCACTCACTGGCGTCCTGGTTCGTTCGAACCGGGCAAAAATCGCTTTGACGGTTGGATAATGTAGCGTACAGAGAAGTCTTATTACGTGTTCGCTCCAAGACGAACGTTTGCCAGTTATTGTGCCGGAAAGCTTTGTGGTGTAATGCGGTGTGTTTGGGGAATGTTTCTCGAACGTTTCACAACGTGTGCTGCAAATTGTAAATATTTCACCAGCGCGCCGAGCTTGAACTACAAATACTTTAGGTAGGAAGAAATGAAGGCGTACAACGTGTTCATCAAAGATTCACCTTGGAACTCTTTCATGACGGAAGTCGAAATAACGCCCGTTGTAAGTGCGCCTCCCGCAATGCTCTATCTTGCGCATCGCCACATGTGTTGCTGACCCTCCCGGAAAGCTCTATTTATCACGTCACGACATGCATTGCCGAATAAAATCCTTACCGCTGCATTTTTTCTCAAGCACAGTATTACCTCTTACACACAAGTTGTTTAGATCTACACTGTAGGAAGACAATAGAGCATGCCAATGAGACTGTAAGCTTTATTCGGCAACACCAGAATGACGCTACTTACGAAACCGTGGTGAACTCACCAGGTCTCGGCTTCGTGGAGGACTACTATGTCATAACAATTACGTCCGGCGTGATGTGGGCTGCTTACTGCTGCAGTAGGACGGGCAAGATGGAGTAGGGTACAAAAATAAAATCTCTTCTTTGAACGAGTATCAGGCAGTACCCCCCAAAACACAAAAGAGCTGCGCTCTTCTTCTACAGTACCAGTAGGAGAGAGTAACGTGCAATAGTAAGACCGGCTACTACTGGGTTCCTCGGAAAGGACTAGTACCGGACTGTAACATTGAGAATCACACACTTGTTTGCCGGTTTGTGCACGTGGACCGGTACGTGGGAACAATGCCGTCTACGTGCTGAGCAGGAAGACGCCCAAAGAGACGCCTAGAAAATAGACTTTCCTTTACCGCCGGCCGGCAAAGAAAATCACGGTGCGGGTTGAATAGAACCTGATTCTCCTCAGGAACCAGATACGCTGTTGTAACCAACCAAGAAACTAATCAAACAAGTAACAAACCAACACATATACTAGATATAAAGCCACTATACATATATATATACACGTCACTAGCAATAAAGGCAAGCCAATAAAAATGGAGATCGTGTCAGACGTGTACCGAGAACAAAAAAAGCACCGCACACACATAAAAATGGCGTCAAATAGAACATCGAGAAAAAAAGAAAAATAACCCCCCCAAAAAAAATTGTACTTGTACCTCGAATGCTTGTCATTGCTCTACCTGGTACACAATTGATACCTCGCTGAACGTGTGAGTCGAAGCGCATGGTAATGGCACTAGACCCTCGTTCGAAAGTGAGCCTCCCATACGATGCACAACCCTTTTTTATCGTACGGTAGTTCATATCCAAGAAATAGCGAAGCCCTAATCTAGATACATAATCCCGGTATCAAAATGGAATATACACTACTCGCCAGAAACGTCCACGCCTTAGAATACTCGTACGACAGTTTTCATTTGAATGTTTCTGTAAGAGGGCCTTCTTCCTGGCGTTGCGGGATGGGTGTCCCGTTTCTACCGGGGGAGAAGTCTGCTGTGTACACGTGAGGGGTCTGTTTGTACAACATTTACTGTACATGTAGTGCGCGTACCCTTACAGCCGAAACACGCCGATACACCTAGACGTTGAGACGTTTAACAGATGAACATTGTCTTTCCTCTACTTTCGGGTGCAACCACCTACACGAAATTCAGCCGGCATTAAAGTGTCGAAACTGCGTCGCGGATGAGACAGTAATAACAACACCGCTCCGCCCCAAAATACTCCAGGGAGGGGAAGTTTCAACAGTAGTTGTAGTACAGACGTAGAGTAGAATAAGAGTTCGAGCAGTGTGTTGTAGCCTGTTCGTAGGAATTTAAGACCCCTGTCTAAACTCCAGCTAGACACTCGAAGAAGAATAGGAGATGAGATGCGTGGAAATCAGTGCCCTCGTGCTATCAACAAACGTCACGCAAAGAAGACGATAGTGGTGTGCTTCCGAATTTGTGGTAGACATCCCACTAACCAACCAACCAACCAACCAACCAACCAACCAACCAACCAACCAAGCAACCAACCAACCAACCAACTAACCAACCAGCCAACCATCCAAACAACCAACCAACCAACCAACCAAATATCCAACCAGCCAACCATCCAACCAACCAACCAATCAACCAACCAACGAACAAACAAACCAGCCAACAAAGAAGCCAACCGTCCAGTCAACCACCCGATCCATCAACCCATCGTTCAAATAGGCTCCCATACCGGACACCCACCAACAGAACAAGGGCTAATGATACACAGTCTGGACCTTTCCAAGGAAAATAGGAAATGCGAGGTCCGACCTGCCGAAAAAATTCCAGAACACTCCATCTCTATACTACAGAATCCAGACGACGTCACTACCAATAATTCTGGAGTCGCCGACCTATATTCTCAATGGGGACACACAACTCGCAATACGCGCGATCGGAGTATCACACACAGCTTGCAGAGATGAATTTCGACCAAACGTTTTGTTCCTGAGTACATCAGGAGCTGCGGCCAGCTTTCTTCTACAATTCAAGCCAAAACGAGGTGAACTTTAGAATGGAAAGGCTTCTTGGGATGGTATAGTTAGAAAACATCAAAATTCCACCAGCCAGCGTAGACGTATACTCAAACAAACACTAACGGATATGGTCATGACCGATGGGCAAGACCCAGACGTGTTTATAAATGAAATATACTATAAACGGGATGAATTGGTGGACATGGGAGAAGTATTTAACGATGACAGCATATTGGACATAGTGCTGGAAGGACTCACGGATGAATACCTGCGAGTAAAATATAGCCTTGAAGCAGATGATGACTTCACACTCGACCGAGCTGTGATAAGAATGAGTAATATTTGCGCGAATAGAGCTACTCGAAACGGGCCTTTGCGCAAAGCGAAGGGGCGTGAATTTGCTATGGTAGTCACGTCAACACCGTCAGCAGTAGTGACCTGTTCTAACTGCAAAAAGCCAGGCCATCGGTATTGTAATTGCTTTAAACGCGAGGAAAAGATGTCGGGGAAGACACCTCCCCGGACACCTCGAAAGAGTTCGTGGTGTAGCCCTATTAATACCGATCGCCACGATAATAGCTACCGTCGGTCTCCAATGCGGGACGACATTACAACCCGTCGCCCTTGTCCTGGTCAACACAATGGCCCGCATAATAACAACCGCAGCGCTCACGCCAACACCGGCACAACTCCAACTTCAACAACGCAAATGGAAGTCTACGTGCCAGTGACACATGCTCCATCCACTACTGCGCCTGCGACTACAGCAGCTATTTCTACGTCCTTCGCGACTCCTCCCTGTCCATCCTCACCTCCAGTTGGTGAAGTTTTTTTTTTCATCGCCGCACCTCCGATCAACGCCCCTGCGCCGGCCATCGACTTCTCCATGACTGCGGACAGCAGAGCTTCTAGCCACTTCATCGACAATGAGCTTCTACCGGGCATTGAACATACAATGAACCACTACGTGCAGCTTGACCCTCCTGTAATAATCAACGTAGCGGGAAACCATCGCCTTTATGTCGTTGATCAAGGGGTTTTGTTCGTTCAAGTGCCGGATCACATAGGCTCCATGCACTCTGTATAGCTTCCTGTTACGGTCGTATCAGGGCTAGGCAGGCGCCTATTTTTGGGGGGGTCAGCTGCTGCGAGAGGGGTTACTATGATTATCGCCACGAAGTCGTATCTGGACATGGGCGCATTTGCTTTACCCCTACGCAGAGACAGCCATTGCTCTTCTCTACATCATCTCGACCTCACCACTGGTGCTACCAGCCGAACACCTGAGACAGCGTTTCCGACATTTTCTGGCAAAAACATTTAACCGGAAGCCGTTCTCGACCTTCATGCTTCGACGACTCCTCAAGCAACTTCCATGTTAAAACGGTTCCAGCTAATATCGGGCATAGGAGGTTGGGTCATCCCAATGGGCAGGTGATGGCCAAGGTGAAAAACATCCGAGCGTATGGGGTAAAATTTTCAGACACTTCATCGGCGTGTGATACGTCCTAGATAATTAGGAACACCCCAACAGAAACACTGTGAGACATCGCGGCCTAACCTTTCCAGCGAACGTATAAAACTGGTGCGTACGGACCTGATAGCATACGCATACATGACAAAGTATACCGACCATCACAGCAGGGGAAAAGCATCATCCTTCATCAAAGTGCCGCCTTTCGTTCTGCGAACAGCAGACTCGGCAATTCCTCAAGTAAGAGCGCGTCAGCTGGCCCTACAACGCGAAGAATCTCCATAACAGCAGTTCGATGCCGTTTCGCAGTACACCAGCAGGGCTCTCGGAATGGACAAAATAAACCGACCGGTATCTATTTCGGTACCAACACCTGCGTGCAACCTATGGCCTCACCCAAGCGGAAGAACGCAAACTTTCAGCGACCACTGCTCGAAGATCAACGACTTCAGCACGGAGAACTCCTTCTAAGCTCCAACACCTTGAAGTCACAACTACAGCTCCGGCTCGCATGGCCGCCCTTCATCATCGCGGCGACTGCCATGTAAACTATCTCCGGCAACCTCAATGATCGAAGAAAAAATCATTGCTTTATGTAGTTCCATACCGGATCGCGGCGTTTCATAAGTGGCAAAAAACTAAGCCTGTTTTTTATTGTGCCGTGTACGGTGTACGACCGGATTCTACCGTGTGCTCTCGGAGTTTCCAATCGCCGACAAACCGCGATGTACCGAGGACGGAGAAGCGCCTTACGCACAACCAAATAGGCCATGTGCCGACAATCGATTGGCCTGATATAATTCAGCTACAAGACTGCAATGGACCGGGGAAGAACAAGGCCGACGTACACATCGCATCACAACCTTTATCCCCCTCTTTGTCCAAGCTCTTCTTCAGCCTTCCTTTACCTTCTATACAAATGAGCTCCATCAACAGCTACCGGAACGGCACTCCCGTCAACAATCGGGGACAGGCGCTGGAAATGTGGGTACGATTGAAATTGATACTTGAGTCGAGAATGTTTTTTAGTGCAGCAGTTATTTGTCAACTATAAAGTGAGAACTGCTCGCCAGTTACGTGTTAGTAAAGGTGGAACTATGGGTCATATAAACTTAAGTCAACGATCGTACAGCAATAAGCTATGTCCTACCGAAAACGCGTACAAGTATATATTCCAGCATTATAGAGTAAAGGTTCACAAAGAATGTCTATCTTATGCCCTTTAGCGTGCGATTAGTATGAGACAGTTTATCGTTATATGCGTGGTTGACTTACAGCAGCGACCTTTGTTTGTTTGTTTGTTTTTTCTTTTTTGGGGATATAGCTCGTTGATGGACTATGACCACACCAACTATAGTCTAATACAGTACTATCAGTATTCGCGATTATATTTGTTTCTTTTTTTTCAAGTTCGGAAGTACGTAAGTACAAAAAACAAACAGCTGGATAGTGAAAAGGTTTTTATTGGTCGTGATGGGCACTTGTCCACAATTCTCTTTATTTGTCTAGTACTGTTTATTTTTTTGGTGCAATTCGAGAAGCGTGTTTAAAGCACAGTAAACGTATTCTTGCGTCAAATCGTCTAGGGAATTTACGGCTGGCAATTACACCAAGAGTAATTTCACACGTATCTTTCCTTGTAATTTTTTTTTTTGGTAAATGTGTGAATATTTCATATACATCCATAATGCCGCGGTTGATACACCGGACTGAATATGCGATCCATTTGTTTTTGATTCTTTAACGAATTAGTTTTCTAAGGTTTATGTAGCGATCTGACTTTGCATTATGGGGGCGTGTTGAGAGTATGAACCTTGGATTCAAATCTAAGTTATATGCGGAGTCTATTCGCTCGAATAAGATATGCAGTTGAATCTTACGTTGAATCTTACTTTGAATCTTCATTGGAACCTAGATGTAAACGTACATTTGAGTATGTTAAGCTTGTCCCGTTGTCCCGGTATTCTACAGGACTACGGGCTTTGTTCCGTGTTGATCAAGTGGTGATGCAACCCACCATGATCACTCTCCCTTTACCTCGTTCTTTCCCTTCTTTTTCTTCTTCTTCGTCTCTGTTTGGCCTCAATCGCCCTTTCCCAACTACCCCTATTATTTCTCATCACAAGTGATTTTAACAGACATTTTCGGTGCCACCTCTGCATCTCTTCGCATAGGAGACAGAGCCTCCACACAACCATTGTGTTCACACGCTATTGACATGATATATACATTTACTGTTGCCGAACTGTTAGGTATTGTGTGAAACGACGGTGTCGACGACCTTGATCGCTGGACGTTCTCCCCTGAGACTGACATTTTTGGCTGCCACATGTGTTTGTTGTCGCTGCACACGCGCGGCCGAATTGAAGAAAATTGCGTAATCAAACTACTGGAGCATGCAATATCACTTTACAATATCTATGTGTTTGTCGAGGTCTCTAAATGAAACGCCGTTTGGATAGTGCCGGTGGCCCGTTACAGTATGCGAGACGGATTAGCAATCTTTTATTTCTGGCCCAAGGCTGGAGTTCTTCTGTAGGGCACGGTGAGTCCTACTCTAATATCATCAGTGTAACATAAAACATAATGATGGAGCATTATTTCCATCTAGGACTCCAGCCTTTCATTTTTACACGACTAGTCCTGACGCTCTGTGACGTGCATAATATATTGCGCCTGTAAACTCGTGTAGCACAGGTGGGGTTAAGCAAATACAGTTGTAGTGTTGGAAGTAGTGCCGGCTTCCGCTATAGCAGGGCCGGTGTTCCGGCTGCCACACGCCAGTACTATGGCGAGAACCCGTCTGGTAAATTGGTTAACGTACGCAGTGCTGTCTCCCCGATCCAAGCTGGTTGGGTTTCTGTGAGAAAGACTGGAACGCGGAGTCCGCCCCCAAGAAAAAGGAAAAAAAGAAAAAAATATTTCTATAAATCGACAGTCAACAAACATCAATTGACATCTCGCTCCTCTCCCATACTGGCACAACGTTGCGGAACGTTGCCAGATAAATAGAGAGAGAAGGAAAATAAAAAGGAGGGTGGGGGAACGGGAGAGAGAGTTAGAGATTTGAGAAAAAGCATGAGAGAGAGCACGGGTATCTCTCTGGGTGCTGCTACTGCAGCTGCTTCTTGGTGTGCTGTCACCCCGTCAACTCTTAGAGCTTCTGCGCGTCGCGAAATTGAGTAAAATGCAGGACATCAACCGCTGTTGAAGTAGCACTGCCTTCGACCGCACGGCCACCTGCCGGTTTTATTTGCTCAGTGTAGCGTTTCTGACGCCATCTGGTAGCAGACGCTATCCATATCAGACATTACTAAGACGGGGAGAGATACGTGTTGACGACGGCATTGGGTTTGGTTGGTCACTCACTCGCTTCTTTGTGCTTTGTTCGGACCGGGCTTGAAAATATATTCCAAGCGAAAACGCAAATTGCCTGAAATTCGAAGCAAGTACGTTACATCGTATGATATACGCCAAGATGCACATATTCAAGCTGTTATGACGGCGTATGTGTACACGACGCAGGTTGAATAGCGGGGTGGAGTCGTTCTGCGGTAGTATCCCAGTAATTCCTTAACGAAGTTGCTGATTTTGACAGCTCTCGGTCATATCTATCGAAATTCGGTGCTCTTTGACACCCCAACGTCACCGTTCCATAGTTTTTGACAAAGGGGAAAATACACTTTTCTGTATTCTTATCATCTATCCTTGTGACTGGCAGCCATGAAACGTTCGTCAAAGATCATCAAAGATTTTGGAGGGGGGCTATTGTTGAATCTGTAGGCATTGTGGCATTTGCTCGGGGGGGCACCACCCACGTTCTTGCTTTTTCGGGACGGGTGTACATACGTCCAACGTTGACGGTTGAACAATATGTTATATATAGCAGAGTAAAATGAAGTCGTATGACATGCTCTCCCAAGATAAACTTTAGCCGGGCAAATATGGTAGAAAGTTTTGTGGTTTAAGGCTTTGTGACGATGTAGAAATACTTAGCAATCACGAGCATCAAAATGGCTGCCGCGAATACTATTGAGTATTACATCAGAGCGGAGGTTGAACTACGTAGGCAGAAATCAAGTTGTACACCGCCTTCAGCAAGAAAAACTTCGGAAAATATTTCACGATTGAGGTCCTGGAACTCTTTATTATCGTACTCAACATCGAATTGGGGAGCGGTACAAACTTTCACCGACACCGACGTTGGATAGTGCAGGACGGAGCGAGGATACACACCAACACGGAAGGTTGGGATGTAGTTGTGAGACATTGTACAAGGGAGGTATGAGCGGGATCCTGTACAGAAGCCCGTGCTGACACTCCGCCCAACAATATAGAAAACACTCAAACGTGTAGACTAAAGGTTGACCCCTAGACATAGATCCTCGTTTTTCGAGTCACAATAACGAAGGCAGAATGGTTTAAATTGGCACCTTGCTGAACGTTTAGCGTTTGGCCAAGCGGAGGACTTAGGGCGTGTATCAACAAAACGCTTAGCACAGCTCTTCACAATGTCTGTTTGGTGACGTGAACTTGGGTGCTATACGTAGAGGGTTCTTGTGAAGATGGTTCGTTTACAACCATCTTATCCACGATGTGACGTACATCAGCGAGCGAAGCGTTTTTCTACGCCCAGCGATGATACCCTCTGTACGCAGAGTGGACAGGGCAATTGGAACCATGCTTTCTTGATCATGACCTCAGTTCGGACGAAACCATATCAGGGGAAAGGAAAAAGGAAAAAAAAAGAAAACTAGGAACAATAAGGGATGGAGAGTGTGCGCGAATTATTAATAAATATATAAAACAGTGTTTAACCCACAGAATTATTGTACCTGGTATTGGGTTACGCCTCCTGGCAGTAACTACGACCCGTTCGGTATGTATGTATGGTCTACGTAAGATATTCCCTGGTACTATCGCCCTCTTGGGGATAGCCTACACAGCATGCAGAGCTGTTACTACATGGCCCTCCAAATGATGAAGAACACGTATAACCAGCGTTTCAACTTGTCCCACCTACCCTCTTACCCGTCCAGCATCCTACCACTCGAAGTATGTGTTAAAACACGACGTACAGCTACTCTATGATGACCTCCAACAATGTCAAAACGTTTTCGCAATGAAACACGGACAGGCTTCTTGCCCACCCCATCAGGTTGGAAACAATAAAATCCTTGTCATTCCCGTTTCCTCTTGGTCAAATTGCCGAAATCGAACAGATGCGTTGCTTTACAATTACCATTCACAAACCATGGAATCGACTATATCCCACAACGAGCAAACCATCGGGCAACGGCTCGACAGGATGCCATATTGACGGTCCAATGGCCACTAAAATCGATTTTATCACATATTATTCAATCCAACGAGTGACAAAACGCTTACACGCCACACCGAACGAGAGGTACTTACCAACCTCTACAAACCGTCAACAGTGCCGACCAACCAACCAATCCGCATAAAATAATTAGAGTTACTTTAAAAACAAATGTATAGACTATATCAGGTACACCACACTAGCAATGATATGAAAGCGATAAACACAGATGACATGAAAAAAATGTATACACCAACGCAACCAAGCAAAGCACATACACGTAACAAAATGACGCCAATGAGGACAGTCGCAGAAAATAAACAAGGAAGACCACAACAAAACATGTTATCATACGCCGAATGATAACTTGTACTCTACCTGGTACAAAGAAATTACCCTTCACAATGTATACCCTTGGTAAACGTGTGAGTCGTGGCGCATGCTATTGGGCACTTGACTCTTCATAAAGTGATCCTCCCATCCCATGCCCAGCCCTTTCTTTTGGAACTGGAGTTGCTCATACTCGCGGAACGTTCGAAGCCCTAAACCTCGTACGCTCACCACCAGCATTCAAGCATCAAAACGGAATGAATACTAATCGGCAGAAAATTGCGTATGCCGCCGAATACTGCAGGACCATTTCCACTATCCCGTTCATATAAGTGGGCTTTTTCCTGGTGGATGTCCAGTTCTACAGAAGAACGAGTCTTCTGTGTAGACGGAAGTTTTTTTTTGTATGTTACACGTTTTGTACATGTAGATCTGGTATCCTAACAGCGAAAATGGGTCGGTAGGCATAAACGTCGAAACTCTCAACAAGTACACATTTTTTCGTCTACATCTTTGGGTGCAACCACCTACACATAACAGAACCGACATCAACCTTTCACGAATTTGACAACAACACCAACACCGTTCCGCCCCCAAAGCAATCCCAGAAACATTGAAACAGTAGGAGTACACCAACACTACAGTAGTACAGACAGTATCTCGTAGTACAGGATTGGGGATTCGACACCTTTTTCCAACCCCCGGCCGAACTTGAAGACGAGAAGAAGGTGCGATGTGGGAAAACAAGTGCCCTCAAGCCATCAAAAAATGCCACGCAGCGATTACAGTAGGTGTCTGCTTCCAATTTTCATTTCAACATCCAACCGACCGACCAATCAACCAACCAACCAACCAACCAACCAATCAGTCAAACACTCGACCCAACAACCCATCGTTAAAACAGGCTACCGTATTTCGTAGGAAATCCCGAAACAGAACGAAGCCTCATGAAACACAGGCTGAACGTTTTCAGCAAGAATAGGAGATTCACAACGTCCGATCAACCGACACTGGTACATAACACTCCCTTTACATACTACAATGCCCATTCTGGGTCACGTTTCTAATGTTACATGTTTCGTATCTACTGTAGGAGAACCCGGATACGCATTCGGCAGTACGACCAAGCTTTTCCAGATCAGTCCCGCGGTGCATCCCCGAGTACTCTCAAATCAATCTGGTATATATAGCAGAGTATCCCAACCGCGAGTGAATTTAGAGGCAGGAGTTGTGCTTCAATATAGTGCCGGTTGAGTATGGTCGATTTTCCGCTATGGTGGCCATGAAATCGCTTCGCAAAGAAGGTTGGAAACCAGTGGAAGCAGTACGCCGAGTAGTGCCGGCTGCAGCCATAACGCCGGTATCGCCCCCCGGCACATACCGGCAATGCAGAGAAACCATGAGCGTACCCCAAAATACAATCATTTCAATGCAACTACTTCCAACTTTCCAATTCCAATTAGGATGTCCTGTGCTATTCTTATTTCCAAACCAACGGAGCGGGACGCGGTACGGGGTGCGAGCGCCAAGCCAAGCAAAACAAATGTACTCAATGCATGGAGTGCACTGCCGTTAAAGGTTAGGAGGTGGGAGAATACTCCGAGTCGGACTTGCTGTCGAAGCAAGCGCTGTTGACCACCTTGATCTTGATACCATCGAGGCCGGCATTGCCCGACATGAGGGTGTCCGTCGAGTCATCGAAGCGAGTCGTGGCTGAGTCCTCAAAGGTGTTGTCGATTAACTGGGTGATGTCAGAATCGGCAACCCTCATGCTCTCACCACCACCAGTGATAGTGTTTCCCGTGAAGGTGTTGTGTTGGGGTCGCGGGGAGCTGGTCGTCTCGGGCTCGTCGCTCCCATCGTAAAGGTATACGCTGTACCTGGAAGACAGCGGCACCGGGGGAAACGTTAATGGAAAGAGACAGAGAAACTACCGTCAAATGTCTGGGCTCAGCATCGAGCGGCGAAACATTCGCGATTACACAACTGTCAGCGAGTACGGCGAGCAAGCTCTATTCCGGTAAGTCACTGAAATCGAAATCGAGCAGAGAGATTCAGAACCGGTACATAAGTCACCACCACAAAATAATAGAGAGGATACAAACAAAGTATATATACGAAAACGCCATCCAGGTGGTCCTACGAACCGTATACCAGATTGCACCTACCATCGCTCACGCGCAAAGAGCATACACGTGAAGGTCCGTGCTCGGGCATGTCGACCAATGTCCCGCAAAATCACTGGCATCAAAAACAGAGGAAAATATATGCCAGCCTACCAGAAGCTATTTCGTCCACAGTTGAGCAGTGCAACAAGCACCTCTTTGTGGTTTAGGCAGAGCCCACCCGGGCGTAATTCCCGAATTTGTTGCGTTGAGCGTTTGGCAAAGCAACTATCGTTTCACCCCCCCCCGTACCGTCTCGTCGGTTTCCAACGAACGTTTGGCAAAGTAGCTAACCGAAACCGACGGGACGTTACGGGGGGGGGTGAAACGATATTTGCGCAGTTTCAATGCAATGAACGTCAACGCATTTTTCGCCGTGATCAAAAACAAATCATGGGGGGGGAAGGTATATTCTCACTTTTGACGGAAGCGTCGTCACTGCTGAGATGCAAGAAAATGTCGACCTTGTCGCCCCCGTACACTTCGTTGCCCTGAGCAGCCAAGAAGTAAAGGGGGGGGCGAAATACGAAATTTCCCAGATTCGATTTTCAAAAGACAGACATGCAAACATGACGAACAAACACACCCCGTAGGAAGTGCGATCGATGTTTTAACGCGCCTCTTGCACATAGTGGGTGGTCATGGCGACGACGGCGGGATACATCTTTCTTCAGCGCCGTTTTTAACGCACTCACCACTGACAACCCTTTTACGGAAAAATTTACTTGAAATTAATATAGGGAGCGAGTATGAGGCTCTAATATAGGGTCTAAGCCACTCGTTGGTCTGACTCAGTTCTTTACGGAAAAAAAACTAGTTCAGGCAATTTTTTCAAGCCAACGTTTTGTAACATTCCATTTTAGTGCGGGTTCATACCGCTAAAAGGCACGGAAGGCTAATACCGCAAAAAAACAGGGGGTCACTCGTTCCAGTGACCACAAGCCGCCGCAAGAAAAGCCCACCGATTGGTCAAACATCCCCCGCCGTAGCCTTGCTTGGTAGTTTTTCGACACCCATTTATACCGGCCTCGCAACACCGAGGTGTCTGTGAACATTTCTAGGAACGACTAGATGAGAAAAAAAAATATTGTTGAAACCCCAGCCCTCCCTGCCACGAAAGCACGAGGCTGTTACACGGTAGCCTCCAAAACAACGTAAGCGGGGTATGGATGGCGCACTGCCGTGTCCACGCCGCGTGTTTAAGGAAAGCCATGTAAAACGAAATCCGAGTATTACGCCGGACCGAGAAAAACATCAAACCGCGGTCGTAGGATTTTTGTACATGAGGTTATCGGGCCTCCCGGCGAGGGGACCCGAACAAACTTCCAGACCTAAGTGGCGACTGAAACCAAAACTTGAAACTCCAACCTGAAATCCGAAAAGTTAACTTTTAGCTTCGAATGCCGATTTACCCGTGTATATTTTTTTCCTTTCAGTAGCACCAATAAGATAACGCCTACGAGCGAGGACCCCCCATATATTTCTAACTCCTGTTCTATTCTACGTATATGTAAACACACTGCTGGAATCATCACACGTTAGATTGTGCAGCCAGGTTGGGCAAACCAAAAACTGCGCAGAGTGCAAAAACACAAAAACAACAACCTTGATGAAAGGTGGAACACTGGCAAAGATAACTGCGAACGAACCGTCAGGGCTACAGAAGGTGCACAGGTAGGTGTGATGCAAGCTGCTACTTTTGATAGCTTGCCTCCGTATGAGCCACGTACGTACCAACCCCGTGAGATTGTTTTAGGGAAATATCGTTGACCTTAGATAGCGATTATAGCATTGGCCACACACGAAGAAGCCCTGGCTGCTCGGCGAAGTCTGTGCAGGCTAACTTCAGCGTGAGATGGCGTTTGTCTCCTCATGTTAGCATTCATTGCAGCTTTCGTCCATTTGATCAAAGTTGACGGGGCGTCCCCAGCGCGGTTGATAAAACAAAATTCTTAAGGTTCGGATGAGCGACAAATGTTACGTACCTGGACGGAGATATGGTCGCAGCGCTTGGAGGCGATGATGTTGTGGTTCCCGTTGTTGTAGACCTCGTTGTCGAGGATGGTTACGTAGTCGATGTCGTCGTGGGGGTCGAAGCCGTAGCCTATGTTGTCGTGCACCTTGTTGTTCCTCCAGTCTCCCTGCTGGTGGCCGTACGAGTAGACTCCGAAATAGAGGTGGTGGATGTCGGAGTTGTAGATGTTGCCGAACACATCAACTTCATCGAACAAATCTGGATTGTTCTTATCATTCCAGTATCCTCGTACCTGGTTGGACGACGGTGTAGAAGATTTCGGAGGTTTCAACTTACGTTTTGTTCGCCGAGGGGAGTGGGGGATGGGAGGGAAGGTGGACTCCCAAATTTAAATATTGCTCGTGGCAACGCTGTTTGTTTGTGCGGCCAGGCGCACAACGCGATTGGTCGTCAAAAACACACGTTGGTGAGCCTTGCTGCGACGGTCACGATCGAGAGGACTCCAGGGTCTACTCATGATCAATGATGGCCGCTGTTGGTAAGGCCACTTTGATCTTGTCATCCTTAGAATGCTGGGACGGACCACGTTGGGTAATACCCACCAGAGGCAAATATTGCTTGTACCAAGCGCGAAGCGCTGTGAGGTGTTTAACGAGTGTCCCATAACGGGTGAGAGCTGCGACCTACGGCGAACCGATTGTCGGCATTGTCCACAATGCCCAGATCACTGCGGTCATCTATGCACTAACTCCAGACGGGATATGATGCCACCACAAACAAAACGCGCTTTCTTCCCTAAAAACAATAAACTGCACCTGACTTACAATTTTTTCCCATCCGACTACAAGGTGTGTGGCATGGACGTCAAAGCCCGTCAATATAATAGTCTCCGGAGAGTTCACGAACAACGAACAAAAAATGTTCAACTAACCCCGCCCCGATACCCGATGACGCACGGTACGTGAGAGGGGTGAACACGTTCGAGTTGTTATCCCCATCCATGTGGAAGATGAAAATGTTCACACTATACTGTACGAGATATAAATCAAACCCTGAAGTCGTTGGTGTAGGATTGAAACGATGTACGAGCACGGGTAGACAACTTTAGAAGGGTGTGCCACTAACTGTGACTTTTTCTTGGTGATCGCGAACGTATCGCGTCTCCAGCAAACGTTCTCTTGGGAATCAAGTCAGCGCACATAGGACGGAAGGCGTTCGGAAACAAAATATTAAATCAACCAGGCAACGAATGAGACGATAACTTTGGTTGCAATCACCCGCTCAACATCCACATTCTCCCTGGCATGGCTTCGATGCAGCTTCTGTTCTACCACGTGGAGGCCGAAAATCGAGCGAAGACAAGAAATGAAACCTTTGACGCATGACACATGAGTGGGAGCGTGGCAGTTCTAGTAATCGTTGGGGAGACAACAGGTACCACATATGAGGAACATATATTTACTTAAGGCAGGTTGGAGCATATGTGCGATATATCAGCTTCCAGGTTTTCACGGCACCCTCCCCCTTCCCATTTCCTTCCAAGACGGACCGAAGCTCTCGGAGTTGTAGTATCCGAGGTACGCTATTTCGCTGTCCTCGATGTCCAGCCTTGCCTCTCCCATGTCGTTATTAGCCCTGCCATCGCACGTTTTACTGGTGTCGGTGATAACCTCGGAGATGGCGCTGATGTACGACCGGCCACCAGAATCACTTGTCTGGTAGCTGGTAATAGAGATGTCCCACCCGAAACTTGATCGGGGTGAGGAGAGGAATGGGCGGAGGGAGGGGGGAGGATGTGGAGGGGACTTGTTTCAGTATTAGTTGTAGTCGTAGGACCACAGACCCTCTGGTATTGTGTACCATGCCGGAATGGGGAAGGATGGGATACGATTTTACAATTGATTGACCAAGCATCCGCTTCGAGACGGAAGATCCTTTATTTTCCAAATGGATAGGTGTGTAACCCTTGTGAAATTGCTGGATTTTCCCATGCGTTACGTGTGGTTTATGCGCTAGTTTAATGCACCAGCCACAGCCGTAACACCAACCTTGCCGAATTGTTGGTCTGTGAACGTCGCGAGTGGGGTTGGGGGGCGGTGTAGTGGTTGTGGCCACCCTCTGTCAGGTCACAGGCGTTCCCATCCCCTCCATATCGTGTCGAACGTCGTCGAGGTCTCGCCGAGCAGACAAACTTTGATCGAACGCGAACACCCGTGAGGTGTTCGTTCGAGTCGCGCGATGACTGAGCTTTCATACTACTGAGAACTGAATGAGAGGCGGCATTTCTGTGCCTCGTGCGTAATCTCTTGGACATGGACGTTTGCGTCAAACGAGTGGATCGAAAGTCTTGAAGAGGTTGAGGACTATAAGCCAATATCGGTGTATGTGATTCTAGTGTATCGTGTGTGATATACTGCTAAGGTGGTAAGGTGATGGGGCTCAAGTTGCTTGCACTTCGATTCAAGCTTGCGAGGGAAGAAGGGCTGGGGTCTTCTCGCGATTAAATGCTCAACGTAATGAGGAGGGGGTAGAAGAGCCTTGTTAGCGACCCCGGATCTGAGGTGCATCTGGCGAGGGGGAAGGAAAACTGTAAGGTGCCAATATAGTTACAGTAGAAGGGAAGAGGTAAAACATATAAATCGAAGTGGTAGAACCGTACTTCGCGAGAAACATTATTGAGAACCAAACATAATTGACGTGGTCGTCAAAATAGCAATGAGTAATGAGTGATGAGGCGAATATCAACCACCTACACCATACCCCCTTTGATCTATACACCGGGTTTGAGCCAATCGTACGAGTTTCTGTGAAAAAAACTGACAAAACAGACGACGAGGTAATTTCTTTGGCGCAGCGTAAATAATCAATCATTTGATTGCGGATTAATATCGCAAACTTAAACCCACACGTCTGCATAAGAATGCAAACAGCAGGGCAGTCACTCGCGGCAGTGATACCGAGTCAGGGCAACAAAGCGCGCAACAGTTGACGCCTCCCACCGTAGCTTTGGTTTTGATTGTGGCACATACTATTAGCATTAGTATGGACGAATGACATTGCTGCCGTAGGAAGCAATTGCGAAACGAGATGTTATTTTCACTATCGTTCGAGCACGATGTAGTGATAATGTAATGTACTGCGACGTATTATTCCAACCTCGCAACACGGGGTATGTACATGCCAGGCATTACAAGTAATAGTACACTATGCATGGCATATACAATGTATATATGTGCGCTGCCCGATTTAGGAACCCCACGGAACCAAGCAGTACATCCGCTCTTATCTCCACGCAGATAGTATCTTGCATCGATGTCATGTAGGGATTTAGTAGGACATAAGCGTCAAAAAGCGTGACAAGCCGATTTGAACACTTCACAGTCCGAGTCCCGATTTGGAGACAAAAAGCATGACAAGCCGATTTGAACACTTCACAGTCAGAGTCCCGATTTGGAGAAAATATATATATATATATATATATATATTGGAATTAATGCAGCAAGGCGATTTAAGGCTCTGGAGGGGTTCGGTCCGTTTTCCGTTACGCTGGACGCTCTCGAACCGGGTGCCCCACTGTGAGATAGTAGTGCAGTATAGGGACTTCCCACCAAGGCGGTCTTGGTAAGGCGTTATACCCCATATAAGGCGGTGAAAATCGTTTGGCGCCAATGAGGGAATCGAACGCATGACCAGGAATGAATATGACGGCTTGCCCCTATAAGGCGGTCGTAACGACCTGGTAAACCACCACGGGTTTACAGGAGGACTGCTACTCACTGCAATGTAGGAACGTTTACCTTGGTGCTGACGAAGTCCAGGCTTCCGCCGTGAGCACGCACGTTGATGTACTTGTCGCTCGTGCTCTTTAGGCGCAGCTCGTTGACGTCGCCGCCAGCCGACGTACCGTACACCTGCAGGCATTGTGAGGATCCCCATTGTTGTAAACGGGAGGCGGCAAAGATCAGCAGGCAGGGAGCGGGTAAGGTTTGACCGGGCGGGCAATTTGGTTGTGTCAATCTCACTTACGGCCGAAAAAATTATAATTGATATAGTCTAGACTATGTTGTATACAAATAACTTGATACAACCCTAATACATAACCCTAAGTACTACCATAGACTATACATAACCGATTACCTGTAGAACACATGCTGCGTACGAATAACTGCATAAAACAGAACAAGTCGGGTACCAATTGGCTGGTAATATAGACTATACTGGTACTAGGATGTAAGACTCCACTACTACTATAGCGGACAGCAGAAGACTACGCATTTATTTAGAGGTTTGTTTATGCGTATCATTCATTATAGCTATTATTTCCTTTTCTACAATACAACAAAACATATATCGTGATCTTGAGGGAAAAAGGGGGGGGGGGGGGGGGGGGGCGTGGTCCAGATATGTAGAGGAAACCGATAGAACAGAGGGGAAGGGCTTGGTAGCCTTGGCTGCGTGTCGCGTCTAATATGTAATTTCGCCGTGTATTCCGCGCTCACTACTACTACTTGTTGTACAGGAAAAACGTGTCAGGGTTTTACTCCAAACACATGATGTTAACCAGACGTATGCATGTTGTTGTTGTTTTCACATGAACTCGCATAATCAAGTCCGTGGTCACAGGACAGGCTCCAGTCACTCTGGAGCTGAGGAATACCCCAGGGAAAAACACACACAGCCCAAGATGGTACACGCATATATCACAGCTGACGCAATTCATGCCTCCACCAGAAACATATAATAAATAAAAGTGAAATCGGGAGTCATTCTACGATGTGCCAGGTCCAGGCCGGTGCATACGTCTCACTACTCACGCCTGGAGAAACCAAGTATTCCGATTGCCACCCAAGGAAGACTACCACGTAAATATTACACGTAGTATCTATCACTACGCATACGCACGACAGGCAAAAGTCAATTGGAAAAAAAGAAACAAAGAAATGAAAAGACGATAAAGGAAAGGAAAGAAAACAGAAGAAAAAACGAAACAAGGCGAAAAAGGCAAGCAAAGAGAAGAAAAAGACAAGAAAAGCAAGAAAAGACAAGACAGGAAAGCAAGGAAAGAAGAAGAGAAAAAAAGAAAAAAGAAATAGAAAAAGAAAAGAAAGAAAAATGTCATACTAGCAGACCCTAGGAACTGGCTAAGGATGGCATCATGTATTCATACGTGTAAATAAATAAAGCGTCTGCAGCAGATCAACACACTGGCTAAAAAAGTTACTTAATAAAGGTTAAGCCTGAACAGCAGCGTTGTCTCCAAAGTTGAAAACCACCATATTCTTGTTGAGGATGAATAGTTGTCCGTAGCTTCCCTGCAGCATTTTCAGGCAGTTCGTTTTTACGACTTCCCCATCTTGGCGGCAGGTCGTGGCATTCTCTTATTGCCTACAAGGCCAGTGCCGAGAGTGCCTGGTGATAAACGTCGTGATCTAAGGGAGGTGTATACCCTATCAATAGTCCGACAAGCTTAGCCAACATTAGACCAATTATAAACCTCCAAGGCCTTAAAAAGTCCCTATTATTGTTTCTTTATGTCTCCTGTACAAAGCCACAAACCGCAGCAAAATCGCATGCGCATGCCGAAAAAAAACGATCGTCACCGCCGCCACCGGCACCTGCACTCGTGTGTGGTATTATTGCGCGTCAGCATGTATTGTGTGTAAATTATTACAAAATCGCAGGTTATCATGATCACAAGTAAAGTATGCGATACACAAAACGAAACATGCCATCTCTCTGATTTTTACATAACTCAAACCAGGTATGCGACAATACATACCTGGTACAATATTTCTCAAGAATATGAGTATAGACCATGTACTTATATACAACAACAGCACATTCATGCGCATTTTTCCCTCCAGGAGCGTTGGCTGAAGGGAGGAGATACTCAGAACAGTCCGGCCCTCATATTTCCGAGCGGGGTCGAAACAATATTTAGACTATACCAACGGGATGTTATGAATGATATCTTATGACATATTATGAGCAGCATATATATTGTTTTATGTGTTTTAGTATATATATGCGAAGTCACAGGTTTTCCCTTGGGGCAAATCAAGGCAAAACATTCTACATTAAAAGCAGTATAGACTCTACCAGAGTTTACAAACTTTTAGAGCTTGGGGAGGCGGAAACGAACGACGGAAAACCTTGACCTACAGTGTTGGCATATACGCTGAACAACATGCGATACCACAGGTATTCACAAGGAAAACACCGCATATGTTTCCAAGCAACATTTTTACACCGCACGCACTGACCTGCAGGGTTACACCGTCTTCAACGTACAGGCTCTCCGTCAACGGCCAGGTTCCAGTCTCGGTCTTGCTCACGTCGCCCGTATCGGACTCCACCGCGTATAGCTGAGCCTTGCCGCTTAGACCTTTCCAAACCTCTTCCAGTGTGAAACAGCCACCACCGGAACTGGACTCGAGGTAGAGGCGCTCTGATCCCGAAGAGTATCGCACGGAGACAGAAGTATCGCGTTGTTTGGCGAGGCAGTATCGGCGGCACCGGCGAACTCGCTGGCGAGAAGCAGACCCAGAGCCGCGACACGTTTGAGGGCTGATGTTTTCGTCGTCGTTACGCTGCTGGTGGTACCGCCTGCGACTGCCAACTTTATTGACGTAGCTTTACCTCTGTTTTTAGTATCTACGACAAAAGAAGAAGAGCAAAGAGAAGAAGCAGATGATTTGATCAACCTCACACGATGTAGGGTTGACCCACCTTTTCACGTTTGATGTGTTTTCACTAATTCTTCGTGAAGAGACCACTCGTGGTGGTGGTTGTTGTTTGTGTGATCTGGAGGGAGTAAAAAGCTAGGCGGTCGGAAGAGTGCTCCGAAGGGGGCGAGGGAGGGGGGAAGGGGAAGGGAGGGGGAGCCGGGAATTATTTCAGCGCCGGTGGGGACCTAAAACCTCAGCGTATGGTGGGTGGCTTAAAAAGGGGGATAGGAGATGCTGCGTCGTCGGCCTCTGTGGGATACTAAAGCGTGAACCAGAGCTCTCCATGCTCGCCAGGAAGGGTAGCAGTTTTGTGGTGAGCTCGGAGCATTCCGCGCCTCTCAGACGGGGGTGGGATATGGATGGTGACGAAGGTTGGGGTCTTGCTCCCCGATGTACGCCTCGATTAAGTTCCGCTGTTTGCCCCTATGTGATCTTGTTTGTGCTCACACGCTCTACTGAACAATTTTCGTGTCATATATATAAACGCAATTCCCTTTCTTTTTCTGGTGGAGCGACATTTTTCTTCACCCCACGCCGAAAGAATAAACGGGATGATAAGAATGTGCAATGGTCCACAATGCAAGCAATGCCCCATCCAGCCATGTTTTTATGCTATTATCAATAATAATAGCGAACTCTCTTATGTCTTTTTTCGAAGCTGGTCTCTGAAACGTCAGTTTCGGTAATTGCCGATGTCGGTATCATCGAGATCATGCCACTCCCCTTAAGCGGCATAGTTGGTATGACTCATCGCTCGCTTGTGGGGGTTGCAGTGTTCGGTCAAGTAAGTGTTTGTGACCGATTTGACCGATCTGACCTGCTAATTTCCCCAAGTGGAGACCTAGCGGTATGTGTGGGAATTACACGAGCCATATTCCTTTAAGACGACTACTGTAGTAGCACATACACACATATATATATATATATATCTTGGTCACAGCTCGCGGAAACGAATGTCTTTGAAGTCATGTTTCGGGTGTTGTACACATTGAGTTAATCATGTATGGAGTTATGAAACGTATGACTTAATGTGTGCTGCACCCCCGGCGTGAGATAATATAGGTTATATAGTTTCCGCTGACAGACTGACTAGCATCACCCTGTTGACCCTGATAGCAACAATATAGTGGCAAGGGGAGTCGCCGACCTATATCCCTAATGAGGACCACAACCCGCAATACGCGCGATCGGAGAATCACACACAGCTTGCAAAGATGAGTTTCGACAAAATGTTCGACCTCACGGCTGGAGTATATTTTCATTTTTAAACGTAATGCATACCCATACCACTACGTACCCTACTGCCCATACATAGTAAAATAAAAGTATCGGCCAGAAAACAATCGGCTGTCGGAATTTCAAGACCCATCGGCAGCAGATGGCCGAAGGATCCGGGCTAATATTCATGCGTGGTATCAGTAAATATAGCGTCGGAATATTCATGCGTGGTATCCCGTGGAACACGTTGAAATTATATAGTGCACCAAAGAGAAATAAATGTTTTGGCGGACGTATAATCGTGAGACCAGAAATTATGTTTCCGGCGAGTGAGCGGGGCGGGCCTGCCTATTGGTCGATACCTGCTTTTATATAACATTTCATCACCTCCGTGTGATGTTTGTCCTTCGACATTGTGACCATTTTTCAGTGGACAGACGCATTGATTCAGGTGTACCTTTTTGTACTCCCGTCAAGTTCTCCCTTCATTCAGTGTCTTTTGGTGTGCGAGCATTCAACTTCTTCTCACTTTATATCCCACGGTCCACATGATGATAAAATCAAACCCATGCCTATATGACGCCTACCAGGTATTTCAGCCAGTTGTACACCAGGTATATATGGACTATATATAAGCCGACCTATATCCTTGATGATGAGGACACACAACCCGTAATACGCGCGATCGGAGTATCACACACAGCTTGCAAAGATGAGATTCGACAAAATATTCGATCTCACAGCTGGAGTGTACTATAATTTTTTTAGGTATATATATTCTTATCATGAAGGATATTTCTTCCGTTCAGGGGATTTTGAGGCCATCCCAGGGCCTTACCCGTAGCTTGCAGTGCGAACTTCGAGTATAGATTACAAAATGAAATAATATAAAAATGGAAAAATACATTCCAGCTGTGAGATCGAAGATTTTCTCGAAACTCATCTTTGCAAGCTGTGTGTGATACTCCGATCGCGGGAATTAAGGGTTGTGTGTCCTCATTAAGCATATAGGTCTGCGACTCCCCTTACAACTACAGTAGTGTAGCTTGTACCATGGTCAACAGGGTGATGTTAGTCAGTCTGTGCGCGGAAACTGTAAAACCCGTTTCTGAGGGGGACAAAATCTGACTGCTGTGGAAGGAAATGCATCCGTTTATCAAGTGACTCCTGTAAGTCTGATAACCGGTGAGGGGAGGGCGGAGGTTTAAAGGACGTGGGGTGCTGGCTTTGATCAAAAGGGAGCGGGGTGGGGGGAGAGGGGGGCGGGAAGGGGAAGGGGGGTTTGCGGGAGGGGGGGGGGGACGGCCGGGGCAGCTCAATTTGTGTGTGGAAACTATAAATGCTTCAAAGGGATAAACCTGACTGTTTTGGGAAATGCACCAGGTTATCATGGGAGGCGGGGCGGGGCGGGTGGGGCAGCTCAATCTGTGCGTGGAAACCATACATTCTTTTAAGGGGATAAATGTGACGGTTTGAAAATAATGCACCAGGTTATCATGTATATCCTGTAAGTCGTACAACTAGTGAGTAGGGGACGAAGTGTTCGAGGGGCTGGGGGTGAGGTGGGGTGGGGGGGCGGGGGGGTAGGCGGTGGGGGGGGGTGGGGGGGGTGGAGGGCGGGGGGGGGGTAGAGGGGGGGAAGGAGGGGCTTTTAGTGGCATATATGTAGGGGTTTGCTATACGTATGGTGCTAGGTCTAGGCGATGGTGTGGGTGGTGGGGAAGGAGGGGGCGTTGGGGGCGCGGGGGGGGGGAGGGGGCGGCCGGGGGGGGACCAGGGGCATAGATGGTTTTAGAAAGATAATGAGGTGATATTCAGTCCTTGGAAGAAATTATTACTATGGCGGATTTCAATCTTAGGTGAGGCGTTTGAGCAAGGGAGAGCGGGGGGGGGGGGGGGGGGGGGGGGCGGAGGGAAAGGTTTTTGGAGAGGTTTAGGTCACATATAATATTCAAATACACTCCGGCTGTGCGATCAAAGATATGTAGGAGCTTGTTATACGCGTGGTGCTAGGTCTAGGCGATCGTGCGGGTGGTGGGAAAGGAGGGGGCGTTGAAGGGGGGGGGGGGGGGGGGATTGAAAAAAACGTCATGGATGGTTAGAGAGATAATGACGTGATGTCAGCTGCGTAGAGGTGTTTATTACTTTGGCCGTTTCCGATTGTAAGTGGGGCGTTTGAACAAACTGGGCAACGAAAAAAAAAAAAAAGGAAGGGTTTGGGGGGGAGAGATATCGGGGAAGGGGGTAGGAAATGGGTGGGGCGTTTGAACAAGAGGGATCGGGGGGGGGGGGGGGGGGGATTTTAATATGTGCGCGGAAACTATAAATCCTTAAAGGGCATGAATCTGATGGTTGTAGCAAGAAGGTATCCAAATGTATCATCTGCCTGGTAATGTTTACTATTCTAGAAGGTTTGATGTTAGATGCAATATGCAACCCAGTGTTTAGGTGTAGTAAACAACGTGTTAATCTTCATCACTTGTTTTGTACATGGATCGGAAGATAGAATATTTGTAATTACCATTATTTTCTGACGTCGCTAGTTATAAGAAAGAGATACGTATTGCCAAATACAACAGGCGAGGTCATGTGGTCATGCAATGTCACCGCCATTGAGCACGAGATGAAAAAAATGCGAATCGTCAGTGTTTTGATAGGAACGCTTGGTGTACACGCCCTCAATTACGTTTCCTCGTACTTCGCTTGGCATAGGTTGGGAGGCGACCATGCAGACAGTATGTACGAAATACCCTACGTTATGGGTCGGTGGTGTGGTTTACCGCAATTTTAACGTATCTGCCTGTGATTCCTTTTCAAACTACTATTGTCTCAAATGTGCGATTTCACGCCCATGATTTTTACCGTGCCGATGTGGGGCTCTGAGGTCGCCAATCCTACGACAGAGATACATCTTACGAATAATGCGGCGAGGTGGGCATGCGTTGTCACCACTATTGAACACGAGGGTGACTTCACTTCGTCAGGCATATTCTACTTTGCTTGGTAGAGGTTGTCTCACGTAGGCATGCGATGTCACCACTATTGCACGCGAGGGTGACATTACTTCCTTAGGCATATGCTACTGCGTTTCGTATGGTAGAGGTTGCCAGGCAATCATTTAAACGGATGGAGGCACGAAATACCCTGCGTAATAGGTTGGTCGTGTGGTTTACACAGTGTTAACATATCTGTCTGTGCTTCTTTCTCACATTAATATATAGAGTACAATTATACGTCCTGTTTTTTTTGTCGTCGAAGATGTTGTGGTCCCGTAGATGTTGCGTCCATGTATGGTGCTCTTGTTAGTGGTGCTCATGAAAACATGTTTTAACGTGTAGTAGATGATCGCTGAGTGGTGCTCCTTTCATTTTCATCAAGCCAGGTAGTATATGCCAACGCAACCGCTTGCTTGAAAACGACAAAGAAAATCCTCACACACCTGACACAGAGAAGACGCGGACCGAAGATTGTTCAGTATACCGACGGTAAGGAACGGGTTATCGTGCAGCGCACTTGATTTTCACTACCGCTCCTCACTCCACCTAAGACATTACGGGCATGGGTTGGACCCAGTCCGCTGATACCCAAAATCAATTGCAAAGGAGGTGATGTGGTGGGCGAATGCTATAATGATTTGCACTGCTGCGATTACCCCGTCTCTCGTTATGTTCCTGCGTTCTTGATAAACATTTCATTCGGCAACAAGCAGTTTTGACGCATTTTAGGTTTGTGTAAAGACAATATGTAGACTATGTGATGTTTCTGACTCGTAGGGGCCTCAATTTGGAACCCAGGGTATATCGTATGGGTTCCATCTTTTGACTGGGTTTCGAATGTAGACGTATATGGGGTTTTAGTGTTTCGTGTGTCCGCGTGGTTTTCGCTACATGTGTATGTTTTGGTTGATGTTCTAGACTTCGTTATCGTATTGTTTCAAAGTGGTGCTTTCCGCGTGGTTGTTGCTACACGTATGTGTTTTGGTTAATGTTCTAGAATACTTCGTTAGCGTATTGTTTCAAAGTGGTATTTCCGCGTGGTTGTTGCTGCACGTACATGTTTTGGTTGATGTTCTACACTACATATATTTCGTGTCCGCGTGGTTGTTGCTACACGTATACCTTTTGGTTGATGTTCTAGACTTCGTTATCGTTTTGCATCAGAGTGGTGTTTTCGAATACACATTATTTTGTGTCCTCATGGTTGTTTCTACGCGACGCGCGTGTGTGTTTCGGTTCACGTTCTGGACTTCGTTATAGTGTTGTTTCAGGGTGGTGTTTTCAAATACAGAATGGTTTACAGTGGTTGAGAGGGAGGGGGGGGGGGCTATTGTGTATACCTGCAAAACGTATTTATGTACGCGAGAAAACTGCTTCTGGGGGCTAATAACGAAGTTGCGCCGGACGTTTGGGAATTTCCACGTTTCCCCTCGCGGCTTTTGTCAAGTATGGTTAAATGCATATTTACCCTTGAAGATGAACATGCAGTAGCCAGCCTTGTCAACTATGGGCTGTAGCGGTACTTTTATACACTTATAATACCGTTGCTCTTCATAGTTTGACATTGTGTGAATTCATTTTTTTGCTACACGGTGTGGGTTAAATCCAAATACAGAGTGAGGCTAGGGTTCAAGAAGGGGGGGGGGTTAAAGAAAGCGTTTGTATATATAGGTAGCCTGCTTATTTAGTACATTGATGCGGACAAAGTCGTAGGTGTTTCATCACTGTGATCGCTGGATTATTATGACACGTTTACGGGAAGAGTATACTACCAAAATCGGCAAGGGCATGTTTTAGATAAGGTACGTACGTAGCTATGCCCGGGTAAAATACCCGGGAATATACAAGTAGCGGACGCTTATAAACGTGTGGTGTGGGCCTTGTTACCTTTCCAAAACGTTATGTACGTTAGATGCGGACCACAATGCCGTGCCCAAGTTTTACAACCGTTACGCACTCGGCTGAACTACTTACCTGGGTATGGGTATTCCAATGGACCAAAGACCCAGGTTTAGGTGCAAGCCTGGGGACGAACAAATAACCTGCTTCAATTTTCTAGGAGTGTCACCAGGTACGTTAGGTGTACGGATCCCGACACGTTACATTGGTGTTGGGTTCGTTAGGTACGAACCTCGATGCAGTACTTATGTTTTGGGTACGGTCGGTATGTCATCCCAATGGCTCCCCGGGTATAGGTGCACCCGTCGAAAACGTACCTGAATACAGGTACGACCGTGTGGACGACGTCAGTTTCTTACCTGAGGTGTAGGTACATTAGGAACTCCTATATCCCGACACGGTACCTAAGCGTTAGGTACGCGTTAGGTACAGACTCCGATACCCCACTTAAGGCCCAGGTTCTGAAAGTACGACTTCAAAACAATTTCCCTGATAAATACCATATGGATGCTCGGGATCACTCGCGCGAGTGATCCACCAACCTGTTCCTTGGGGGTGTTGAGCGCTTTGCTGTTTATTGTTTAGCTATTTCGACGAGAATTTACAATGGAACGGCAATCTACGCTGTGCTCAACAACTCGACCAAATTGGTTGTCCGTGAGCTATAATAGACTCATTCGCCCAAGTATGCTAGTTCAAACCCGTTAGAAAACAAACGGGGGTATGACACCACAATATCGTAGCGTTGGTCGTGTACTACATAACATACACTTGGAATTTTGTGCAATAGCATCATAGGCTCTCCTAAAGCTTAAGTCAAGCACAATACATTACTTCGGGAGTCAAGATAGGTAACGTTCGGTGAAAAAAACGTGCACAAAATGGTCCCGACGTTAACGCCCGGAGTGTCAATGTATAATGATCTACAACTCCCTTGTAGGTGGTGGCACACGGCATTTGTTTCCCACAGCATTGGACAAACACACACCAATAACAGAAAAGCGTGGGTGCACATGAATTTCCCACCCATCCATCCATTCATCCAGTATCTTTCTTCCGCCCACCTTGACCTGCGAGAGAGCGGCAGAGGCTTGAAGACAACCGACCTGTCGTGGCGCATACTGCTATTCGGATACAAAATAGGAAGAACCACAGGAACAATGGCGAGAAATCCATGCGGTTTGGCCTCGACGCACGTAAACCCTGAACATCACAATTTCCATTTGTTGTGGATGAAGTAAGTGCTTCCTGGCCCATTTCTTCCAGTTCGTGCTTCCGCCTGGCAGGTAGATATTGTACATAGGAGTTTTGTGTTGACCGTAAGCTAATCCTATAACTCTTCTGTCAGATAATATCAAGGTGTACCAAACTAAACGTAGAGCCATTGTTCACTGTATCATAAGTCTTTCAGAAAACTAAACGTTAGAGTATGCTATGAAGGAGTGTCACCGTCCGTGTTGAAGAATTTACTCTTTTCTATTTTGTTCAAAACAAACAGGGCAGACAGGCCGCACGCTCTAGTTGTTCTTTTTTTTTCTTCTCCGGATTTATTTTTCCCTTGCAAACAGAAAATACTTTCATGTCAACATACGTTACGTAGTATGTATATATATATTTTTTTATATTAGCACGGACCCTGGGTGTACAGTGGCAATGTCGCTGGGTTAAAAGAGCGGATTAATATGAAGACAACATACATTGACTCGTGCGAGCCACACATATGCATTATACATGTGTCGCCAAATCTTGAAAAATGAAACTTCTCGAATTTGTTGAAGTTTCCAGAGTTGATGCTTTAATAAAACGAAGAACACTATTGAGTATAGAAAATTGGCGACTGACGCAAACTATGTACTAAGTGACTAAAAACCGAAATATGATTTGCGCGGTTAGAACTTCAGTTCATATATGTTTCCCCACAACAAATTCCAAGGCAATTATTTGGTGTATCACGTAGGTGCAACTGTGTTACGAGCAGAAACATTAGGTAAGTTGCAGACGTGCTGCCAGCAACAATGCCAGGAGACGGGATTTTCGCGCCCTCATCCGTGGGGTTCCAATACGTTACAATGAGGTGGGCCAAGCTACTAGGTTTTGTGTGGAACGATCGGTTTGACACTTTTGATCGCTGACCGTTTTCCCTTGACCGACCGTTCATTGATATCATTGGCTGCCACTGTCGTTGCCGCTGCACAAGCACCACTACAGTGTTTGCTGCAAATTATATCAACAACCCGAAACATATCATGTACCTTTTGAACATCCATGCTACGACTGTCGTGGTTCCTCGCTCAATGTTTCTCTGGTTGCATAGTGCCGGTTTTCCGTGTCATTGTATGCGTCACCAATGTTGGATATCATATTTCTGGGCAGAGGCTGGAATATTTGTGTAAACAGGGTGTGCCCTACACTATCGTCAGTACCAAAAAAAACATGGTATCAGTTCCGTCAAGGACTCAAGCCGTATTTTCATCACGGCCAAACGGTTAAGCCCTTTAGCGTCCTTTGCGGCGGGGCCACGTGCGAAACGGGGCTGAGACGGTGAGTGCTCGGCGGGGCCTTGCACGACTCGAGGCTGGGGGGATAGGTTCACGGCAGTTCCGCGCGCGAAACTAGCAGTGCCGCTTGAGTGCGCGGTCGGGCTACGCACGATCCGAGGACGGCGTTGTGAGTGCGCGGCAGCGCCGCGCACACATTTGGACCGTGGGGGTGAGTGGGCAGTGTGGCCGCGAACGAAACGAGGCCGGGGGGGGTGAGTGCGCGGTGTGGCCACGCACGACTCGAGGATGGAGGGGTGAATGCGCGGCTGGGCCGCGCAAACCTCGAGGCCGCAGGGGTGCGTGCGCCGGGGGGAAACTCACAAAACGATGCTGAGGGGGTTAGTGCGCGGTGGCGCCACGCACGAAGCGAGGCCGGGGGGGACGAGTGCGCAGCACGTTTGCGGTCGAAAGGAGGCTTGGGGGGGGGTGAGCGAAACGACGAGGAGCAAGTGCGTTGCGGCGCCGCGCTCAAGTTTGGTGGTACGGCGCACGACGAGACCGTGGGCGGATCGGGCGGAAAAAGTCAATGGCGGGGCCTCCTTCATCGCGGACGAGAAATACGCGGCGGGACCGTGTACAACACGGCGGGCGCAAATGCGCGGCTGGGCCGCACATATTGAGGGAAGGAGTGGAGGGACAGCCGTGCACGGCATCCAGGAGATAAGTGCGTGGCGGCACAGATGGAGGCGAGCGAACCACGGTGGGGCTGCGCACGGAACTAAGCGCAGGGATCGCGGGGGCAAATGTGCGGTAGGACCGCGCACAAAATAACGGGGGCGAGGTACAAAGTCCGGCAGAACGAGAGAGGCAAGCCTCACGTGGCCGCGCATGGAAAAGGTGGAGAACTGGGAGATGGGAGGAAGGCACGGGTAGGGAGGGCATCCCAGGGAGGGTGAGGGCGCGGAAACTGGGACGCACATGGAATGGCGGGATCACGGGCGCGGAGGAAACGGGGTGGGCGGCGCGCAGCCTTCCCGCGAATGAAAAGAGACGGGGATGACGTAATTAGGCCAGGCACAGAACGAGGATGAAAGGGCGCGGCGGGGCCGAGCACAAAACAGGCGGGCTGTGCGCTGTGGGAGACGGACGTGAAACAGCGGGGAAAGGGCACCGCGGGGCCACGTACAGAACAGAGGGGGGGAGCGCGACGAGGACCGTACACGAAAAACCTGGGTAAAAGACGCGGCAAGGCCCGGCACGCACAGGGGAGGACAAGCGGGGTTGGAAGGGCACGAGGAACATGCATCACCGGAAGCGGGCGACGTTGATTTGAAAAGACAGCGGGCGATGTTGAAGAGAGGAATCAGCTGTTACCCGTGCGGACGTACGCGCCCAGCTGGAGCGCACACGGTATGAAGGGGCAGGGGGGAGTTCGGCGGTATCTGAAGCCGAGAGAAATGCATCCCAATGGGCAAGATGAAGCGGGAGTGGAGGGCGAGTGAATGAAGGAATGGGCCAAAGGCGCAAGCTAGAAGGGTGCAGGGGCTGACGAAGGAATTTAATGGATACGCTGGGTGGTGAAGACGGGCTCAAAGGAGGGTCTGTCGGTGAGAGAGATGCTGGCGGCGCTGTTTCACGTTCCTAAAGGGACTCACAAGCGGATCAGGTTTCGGAATCTTCGTTTGAGGCCGTGGTGGAGGTTTGTCCGTAAACGGCGGTGTACTGAACACATGCATTGCGTAGTACCAAAGAGATGGACGGGGACATTAACCGGTTGCCCACCAATTCTAGAGCTGATGGGGGTGGTGGCAATATTATAGGCGATTCATATATTTCTGCGGGGGGGGGGGGAAGTGGCACGCCCAAGAGGCGGAGTGGAAGGAATGGAATGGGGACGTGGGTTAGGCAGGTCGCTACGCCGGCGAACGAATTGGGATGTCCACAACAAGGGCTTACGCGCAAGGTCGAACGATGTGGGGGAGAGGCAGGGTTACGCGAGTCAAGGAAGTTTGGCTGGGGGGGGGGCAGGATGAATGAGAGGGATCAGGTACATGAACGGCAGAAGTTAAGGACTGCTGCGAGGTTGAGAGGCAGACCCGGGCAGGCCTGCGGTCTTAGCGTGAAGGGGGATAACGTTGGACAGTTTCCACGAGCAGCAGGAGGCGCTCACATTGATGCTGCAGCAGGTTTAGATCATGGCGGGACGGGAAGGGAAGAGGCGCGGGGAAGCGAGGAACCAGACACAGGGAGGAGACCGTTCACGTGGGGATGATGGGGGTGAGAGAGGAGAGTGCCTTATGGAACGCGTGCTACGATAGAGATGCACCACCGATTTTCTAATACTACTCTTCAATCTGGGAGCTTATGATTTCTCCCAAAACCTGATTTGGAGAAAAAAAAAAACTGCTACCGGAAAAAAAATCCAGTGGGGTATGTACCCCATGAGAACTATGAAAAAAGGAAATGGTCTATTTCCGACGATGTTGGGTTGAGGGGCCTAGTCATGCGGAAAAAACCTAAGACGAAACGTGCTACCTCTAAGTATCGTAGCAAGCGTCGTGGGCGAAGGGTGTTTGGGCAGGAGGGTGGTAGGGTGGAGTGGCCTGACTTTGCCATACATGCTGTGGCTGAGAGAATCGGGAACTGTTGGTCTGGGAAGGAGGAAGGGTGCACCAAGGTTACGGCGTCCAGAAAGGGGCGGGTATTAGGGCGAGTAGCTGGCCGGGGGGGTCGGAGACCGGGGGGGGAGACAGTGTGTGACTGTTTTACGAGCTGTGGTATCGGGTTGGTTGCAGAATGTGCTGCCAGCAACAATGCCAGGAGAGGGCATTTTCGCGCCTTCATCCGTGGCATTTTTTCCAATATGTTTCATTGACTTGGGCCAAACTACGAGGTTTCGTGTGGAACGATCCCCTTAGCACGCTTCATCGCTGAACGGTTTCCCTTGACACGCAGTATCCTGAACGCGGTTGGCTGCCACTGTCGTTGCCGCTGCAGAAGTACCACTATATAGTGCTTGCTGGAAATGATATCAACAACCCGAAACACATTGTGTCTCCTTCTTACATCTGCTTCGAAGTGTGCTACTCCTGTCGTGATCCCTTTCCTCCATGCTTTGTTCTTTGTGTAGAGCCGTTTTCCCGTCTCATTGCATGCGTCAACAATGTTGATCATCCTATTTCGGAGCAGAGGGTGGAATGTGTTTGGAAAGAAGGGTGAGTTCTACCTTATCGCCAGTACCGAAAGAGTCATGGCAAGAGTTTCGCCAAGGACTCGAGCCTCATGATCTTCACGGCTAAATTGTTGATCGCTGTGCCGTACTGCATAATATAGCGCGCCTATGAAATCGTGGGGTACAGGTCGAAACGAACAATGTTAGTTGGAGTAAATGAAGTACGGCTGGTTTCCGCTACAGCGGCAATGTTTCCGGCTAACACACATCGGCGGTACAGAAACCACCCGTGCGGTAAATCTATTAACGTTCGAAGTGCCGTCTTCCCGATTCAGACTTGTTCGTTGAGGACCACGTGGTACGAAGAGTTCGCCCACAAGAAAAATACAATATCATAAACATGACCGGTACTTCACCCATCAACACCAATTGACCTCTCCGTCTTCTCTGCTACTCGTACGACGTTGCGAGAGAAATCGAGAGAGAAAAATCGAGACAATAATGGAGCGGGGGAGAGAGGGAAAGTTACAGATTGAAGAAACAACAAGAGAGAGGGTGCGGGTAACTTCATGGGTGCTGCCGCGCCTCATTCATGTTGTTGTCGCCGTCAACTCGTTCAGCTTCTGAGCGTCGCAAAAATGAGGTACATACAGGACACCCGCGCGCTCGTGAAGTGTCACCCTCCAGCGGGAAGGCTACGATTCCATCTTCCTTGCTCAGATGGGGACTCTGACGCCGCCGGCGTAGCAGGCATTGCAATAAAAGGCAGTGAGGCGGCGTGAGGTACGTGTGTTCATGATGGCATTTGATTACGTAGGTCACTTACTGTCCTTTGTTTCTTTCGGGACCGACCGTACAAACCTACTGCAGAAATTCGAAAGTTGAGGCAAGCATACTAACATCGTACATCAGGTTGCATGTATATGAGCTGTCATGACCGCGTATGTATAAACGACAGTCGGCTTGCACGGTGGGGTTACGTATGTGCATGGTGACATTAGGTTGGGGGCATCACCCACGTTCTGGCCTTTTCGGAACAGGAGTACATGTATGTGTCCATCTTTGACGGTTGAATAATGTAGCGTGAAATGAAGTTGTACCGACCTTCTCTCCAAGATGAATATTTGCCAGCTATTATGCCGGAAACCTTTGTGCTGTAACGCTGTGTGTTTCATGATTTTTTCACAATCACGTGACTCAAAATGGGTGCCGCATTCTGTAAAACTTCCATCGACGCCAACAATGAACTGCGTGGGAAGAAATAAGGTGTAAAACTTCCATCGACGCCAACAATGAACTGCGTAGGAAGAAATAAGGTGGTAGGCCGTGTTCGCCAAGAAGAGTATTATTGGAACTCTTTCACGACGGAAAGGTTTGTAAAACAATTGAGGTCCGGAAACATGTTACAATCTTACTCAACAGTTCAAATTGGAGAGCAGCTCGAACTCCCACCACCACCGACGAACTGTGTAAGACCGTGCGCGGACATACAGCATCAATACAGGTTGAGTGGGAGGAGGTTGTGGAACGTTGTGCATGGGTGGTATTCGGGTAACTGTACTGTAACTCTTCCTACAGCTACTTCACCAACACCAGTACAGGCAACAATATATCTAGACATCGTGCTTCGTTTCGAGAAACATAAAGACGAGTAAAACAATGTAGTACTGGAACCTCAATGATGTTAGTCGTTTGGTCAAGTGGAGGTGCTTGGGCGTGAGCGAAACAAGCATAATGTAGCTCTTTAAATACCTGTGAGGTGGGGTATGCTGGGTAAATGACTGTGAGGTGAGGTGGGCTGGGGTGGTGTGGGTAGAGGACTCTTCTTGAGATATTGCGTTTACAGCCATCTATTTTTGTCAAAATAGCACGTTAGAACCATCTCATTGGCGATGTGCCATAGGTCAGTGCGTGGAGCGAGGTGCTTTGTCTAGCCCGCGATACGTATAGTAGGCATGGGAATGGGAAGCCTGCAATCACAACCCCGCCCTGGTTTACCAGATTACATATCAGTGGAATGGAAAACAGAACGGTTGTTAGACAAAAAGGAAAAGGGGCAGGGCGGAGATTAGATCAAATGCCCGCGTGATAAAAGCCTGAGTAGCAGATTTACACTGCAGTGGTGTCCCGTTGTGTTCCCCTTTCTTGCAAGAACTGTGACACTTCGTTTTAGTCTATACAGTATATATTCGTGATACTAAAGGCCCTTGAGGGGTAGCCAACTCAACAAACAGCGTTCTTACTACAACGCTTGACAGCATAAAACGAACAACACGCTCCTCTCGTGTCTTTCGACTTGTCCGGCCAGTCCTCCTTGCCCAGCCCATTATCAACCAAACAGTGTGTTAGGACACGCAATATAGCTACTTCATGATCACCCTTAAACCAGTTACAATGTTACCCCAACGAGAACACGGATAGGCTCCATGCCTACCATCGGGGTTTCAACAAAACCGTCTTGTTGATTTCGTTCCGTCCTGGTCAACTTCCAGAAATCGAACCCATGCGTGGTTTTACCGGTGACAATCCACTCACATCCAGCAACAATCGAATCGACTCTATCCAACAAAGAACAATCCACCGGCCACCGGATGGATACGGACAAAGATTAACTGTCCACCTGCCATCAAAAACGATTTGATTACAGATTCAACCCAACGAGCGACACATCGATTACACACGCCGGGAGGCCTGACTTTCCTTACCTCTTCAGTTTGAAGTATACAGCTTACATTGCCGACAAAGCAACGAACCCACATGCTAGACACAGAGACACCTTCAAATCAAAAATGCACCCCGAGCAATATTTGTAAACCAGTACACGAAGATGGCATGACAAAAGTATACACTAACACAAAACGATAGCCCAACACACAACAACATGGCGCCAGTATTGAAAACATCCAGCGAAAACAAAAACGAAAGACCAATCTTCGGGAATAAAAGCTACTTCGAATGTTAATTTATGCTCTAGCCGGTAGACAATTCATACCCTACGCAATCTATACTCTCGGTAAACGTGTGAGTCGTAGCGTGTGCTATTGGCACTTGGCGCGCTTTCTAACTGGGACTACTATCCCATGCTCAACACTTTTTTTCCAACAGTAGGTGTTCATACTCGCACAACTTTCAAGGCCCTTGGTATCGTACGCTTACCCTCGTTCCAGCATCGAAACGCAATTAACACTAATCGGCCTAAATTTCCGTAGACTATGCAGTAGAATACTCGTACGACAATTACCGTCGTCCTGTTTCAACAAGAGGGTCCTTTTCCGGTGCTGCTGGACGGGTGTCCCGTCCCTAGATATAGGAGGAAGAGTCTCCTGCTACACGGAAGGGGTGTGTTTGTACAACATATTGTACATGTAGTTCGCGTATCCTTATGACGAAAACCCGTCGGTACAGCTAGACAATGAAACGTTTGAAAAGTTACACATGGTCGATAATTTTTGGGTGCGACCATCAACAACGTTACACATGACCGGCATCAAAATGCCACACCGCGCAGACGGCGTGACAACTACAACAACGACACCGTCCACCCTAAAACATACCCCAGAGGAAGTTACACCAGAAGTAGTACACAAATACGACGTTAGTACAGCAGCATCTAGTGGTATACGAGTGGGAGTTTTACACCCTTGACTAACCTCCGGCCCGATACATACATGAAGGAAAAATGATGCGATGCGTGAAAATCAGTGCCCTCGTGCTATCAACAAACGCTACGCAGCGAACACGATGGGAGTGTGCTTCGGAATTTGGGGTATATATCAACCAATCAACCAAATATCAACCACTCGACCGACAAACCATGAAACCACAAGGCTACCGTACACAGGATACAAACCATGAGAACAAAACCAAACTAAACACATGCTGGACCTAAATTACAGAGAGGCGAACAATTCGAGGTCTTTTCTACCGCAATAAATGCCTGATCGCTCTCCTCTTCCGCATTGCATAATCCAGTTTGGGTCGCTATTCCAACGGCACGTTTTGGGAGTATCTGGGAGTACCGTGATACGCATCCCCGACTATGACCAAATGGTCCTGGTTCAATCCCTCGGTACATACCTGAGTGTTACCACATCAATCGGGTATATACCTATATACCAGAGTACCCAACTGAGAGTGTACCTATGCAAGAGTGGTGCGTCGATAGCGCCGGTTTGTGAGTGGTGCATTTTTCTCGATAAGGTGACTGTGGATCAGCTTGGGGCACAGACGGGAAAATATGATCGTGACCCTACGCGGAGTATTGCTGGCTTGCCATTTATCACCGGTACTTCCGACTAGAGCACGGCACATACGGCACTACAGCAGGACCATTACCGTACTCCAAAGAGACAAACCTTTGCAACTATTTACGCCCATAGCTTCAATTGGCGAGCGGTCTGATTTCTGCTTGCCAAACCAGAGGAGCCGGGCACGGTGCGGGCGACGAGCGGAGCACCCAGGCAATACATACTAACTCAATGCATGGAGTGCATTGGTGGTGATGGCCATGAACCGTTAGCAAGTGGGCGTATACTCCGAGTCGGACTTGCCGTCGAAGCAAGCGCTGTTGACCACCCTGATCTTGATACCATCGAGGCCGGTATTGCCTGACATCAAGGTGTCCGTCGAGCCATCGAACCGAGTCGTGGCCGCGTCCTCAAAGGTGTTGTCGATGAACCGGGTGCCGTCGGAATCGGCAACCCTCATGCTCTCACCACCTCCGGTGATAGTATTTCCCGTGAAGGAGTTGTATTGTGGTCGCGGTGAGCTGGTCGTCTCGGGCTCATCGTTCCCATCGTAGAGGTAAACGCTGTACCTGCAAGACGGTGGCACAGGCAAAAGGAAAACTAAGTTAAAAAGAACAGAGAACCTCTACGGGTGAATATCTGCCCTTGGCAACGTGCGGCGAGCTGTTCGCAAGTACACAACGGTCCGCGAGTACGGCGGACTAGCTCTGTACCAGAAACCCATATTAATCGAGATCAAACAGCGACATATACATCAGGTACACAACCACCAGCGGATAGAGTAAAAAACACTACGTACCAGCAAACGTCAGCCATCGAGATGGTATTGCCAACCTTTCATCAGCACATAACTACCATTACCTACCCGCGAAGAGCCCACTCATTGAAACCCTTCCTCGCACCTATCGAACAATATATCTAAAGCTTTTTGGAACCTATTCAAAAAGGCTACAGCTTGCCCGCTAAAACCTGCTGTTGCATCGTCAGATGAACGGTTCAGTACATAATCCGTGCTGTTCAGGCAGAGCCCATCTACGTGGCAATACGCAATGCTCTTGCGTCAAGCGTCTGGCTTAGCAAGGGCCGAAAAGGGCGTCAATGTTGTTCGCCCCCCCCCCCCCCCCGCGTCGGGCTTCGGTTCGCGGGTGATGGCACAAATAAGACGCCCCACCCCAAGAAAAGCAACAACGGTTGAGGCGAAAACGGGGTGTGGGGCTACGAAAAAAAAAGTGGTTCTCGTGGGGAATTCACGCGAAGAGTTACTCGTAGCTGTCCTCCTTTTTGTGTGCAGTACTAGTGGAACGCAGATAAGGAAGCCTATCTATCAACATTCCGACTATCTTTCGGCTAGCCGGCGAGGATCTGCATTTATTCTCAGCTCTAGAAGAGGTATATATTAGCTCCTCGATCAAATCTTAGTCGAAAACAAGATCTTGGCGTTATAGCGTTCTTTCCCCTACCGAGGAAAAACGGAAACTCACCGGGAAGAGCCGCTGATTTCGTTTTTGGAGAAAACGTTGTCTGCGGACGCCACGGACAGCCTGATGCCGTACTTGTTGTCTTGGAAGGTGTTGCCGGACACGTCGGCGTCGAAAGATTCCAGCAGCGCAAGGCCAGCGTCTGCATTGTCGTGGACGTCGTTATCTTTATCGCCAGAAGGGGGGAAACAACAATGAACGACTCAAATTAGGTAAAGCATTTAAGGTGGTGATGAATAGCTTGTGACAGCGATTAACTCGTATTGTTCAGACAAGAAAAACCGTAAACGGCATAAATCCATGATTGCTTGCAGAAACGTGCAGTGCTCGACTTGGTATGCCCCACTCTTCCACCAAATCGATTAATCACACACGACCGCAATAACAACTCAATCTCGACAACGAGACTGTTACATGCCGGCTACATACGAATGCAGCAATACATTGGGTCTGCGGTCAATATAGGGAACATGAGGTTATAGGGGAACGGGGGGGGGGGGGGGGGGGAGGTCGTGACGCGAGGCAGGCTGCAACGTTGCAGTGGCAAACCAAAGGCCCAACATTCTGGCATGTCTGACCAACCCAAAGACAATTTCATGCGTGCTCAGAACCTTATTTTGCCTACTTTTCCCATGTGATCAACGATAGATGGAAACCAACGGGGGTTATCTCACCTTTGACGGAAGCATCGTCGCTGCTGAGGTGCAAGAAAATGCCGACCTTGTCGCCCCCGTACACCTCGTTACCCTGTGCTCCAAGCAAAAAACGGTGAGACATCGGAAAACTCACATTCAGATTTCAAAACGGGCACATACATACATGAGGGACCCCCCCCTCCCCCCCCGCCGGTAGCATATCCGATCAACGTATAACGCGCAGCTTTCTTGCATATCATCGGCAACCAAGGGTAAGACAGGGGGGATGTTATACACATCGTCTTTGTTCTACTCGCGCGTGTGACTCGCAGTACCTCACAAACTAAAAAAACACTTGAGGTGATTATTTTTGACTCAGCGCAACCTACCACCCAACAACAAACAACAACCATCCCACTGCGGGTTCATGTCAAGCGGTGGCACCGCGGAAGATTAACACGGCAAACTATCAGTGGGGTCATTCGCGCGAGTGACCCGAAGCCTCAGGAATGAAAGCCCCAAGATTGTCTCCCTGCCGCAGCCTCGCTTGGTCGAGATTTCGACAACTGTTTCTACCACCTCAACAATGACGTCTCCGTAAATATTATTCAAACAACAAATGCAGGTAAAACTCGGGGGTGTCCGGTTGGAGCCCCTCCCATTCCTACCAAGGAAGCTCGAGGCTATTACAATAGGCTTAGAAACAAAGCAGGTGAGGTTAAGCTTACCAAGTACGCACTGTCATATCAACGGAGTCCATACTGGTGGGAACGCCGAACAAAACTGTGCATGGGGCATTATGTCACAACGAGAAAAATGTTGAAACCACGGTCAGAGTTTCAAGGTACATAAGTTTCTTGCATGCATCTTGAGGCGAAGGCATCCACACAACCTGTCAAACCAAACTGGTAGCTGGAACTGCAAGTCCAAGTCCTCCCGCAGTGTAAGGTTCAGCTTCGAATGCTTCTGAACCACCAGCAACTCCACAATCATAACCACGCGAACGCCTACGGTGGTAAGCAAGCCCAAGTTCTGAACCCATTTACTACTATATAAAACAGACCACTTCGATACTCATCGCACTCTAGATCCGGGAGCCATTAAGAGTTCGGGGGTTTAAACAATGTTCAACAGAAACAAAACAAATTACACGAAGATACCGAAAGGTGAAAGACAGGGAACACATAACTGGGGCCGAAGGGTCAGCCCTACCGAAGGCCCAAGGTGTGATACAACTTGCTATTAATAGCTTGCACTCGTTTGGGTCACGTGCGAATAATCATGTAGGAACGTTGTTTGAAAAAACTATCGTCGACACTACACGGCGAGTGAAACATCGACCACACACGAACAAGCCCGGGTTGTCGCGGGAGCTTGCGCAGACTAACATCAACGTGAGATGTCCCTTATCGTCGCTGATTTGAAGTGGGGTCATTGTTGTTACATGTTCCTACACGGGGCGGTTCCAACGGGGTTGCTGGCACGTAACACGCGACATTCGGATTTGCCAGAAAGATGACCAACCTGGATGGAGATATGATCGCAGCGCTTGGAGGCGATGATGTTGTGGTTCCCGTTGTTGTAGACCTCGTTGTCGTGGATGGTCAAGTAATCGCTGTCGTCGTGGGGGTCGAAGCCGTAGCCGATGTTGTCGTGCACCTTATTGTTTCTCCAGTCTCCCTGCTGGTGGCCGTATGAGTAGACTCCGAAGTAGAGGTGGTGGATGTTAGAATTGTAGATGTTGCCGAACACACCAATTTTGTCGAACAACTCGGGGTTGCTTTTATCCTTGCAGTATCCTCGTACCTGGCCCGACGATGGGTGAGGGGTTTCGGGAGTTTGGACGCCGCCACGTTTGCCAAGGGGGGTCGATCGCGGCATAGTATCTAAGTCGGGGAGGCGTGCGGCTGAAGGTAGTTTGTTCTCTTGATGGTGTCTAACTCATAACGTCTCCGATATTTGTTTTCAGGGATCACGAAAGCCCACAGAGGGCATCATTTTTCCCGAAACGAGGCAATAGGCCAACAAACGAGCAGACCAATGAGATGCCCATTTTTGGTTTCTGTCGTGTTTTCAACGCTCGCTTCCTCTCCGACATGGCTGCCTTGTTGCATCTACCCCACCGCGTGGGGGCAGCAATTGGGGGCAAACCAAGATAGAAGTGTGGCAGTTCTACCCATCATTTGGAGGACAATAAACACAGATGAAGCACATTTCTAACTGTGCAGGTGGGAGAAAATATGGCTGAGCACAGCCATAACATATGATGGCGGGCGGTTCGGATGCTTCTTAATGGTCGAGAATTCGCGTCGTTTCCGGAAAGAACTTTCTGGGATAATTAATGCGCGCGAGGGACTTCATGCGTTCGGAAACAAGCAACGAACCAGCGAGACGATAGTTCTGGTGGCGTTCACGCCTTGAATATACATTCCACGTGGTGCAGTTTTGTCCCTGGGTTTGCTCCCGATCCTGTGCTCCTGTTCCCGGTACTGCTGCCACCGCTACCATTGCTGTTTTTGGAGCCATCCCACGGTAGGGGTGAGGCAAATTCTAACTTTTTATTCAGCTCCTACATGAGGAGCTCTATAGGTCACCCGAATAATGACTTCGAAGGCATTCGTTCGCTCAACCCGATCAACCTTATATGCGCTAGTCCCAAACTATTATTTCTCGCGAACATACTTAACTCATCGTTGGTTCCTCGATTGAGGAGCTCAATCGGACAGAGGGTATACCGTTTTTTTATGCCGAAAAAATCACTCCCTGCCGTGAGGTGACTTTTCTGTTACTCCTAGCCATTGCGTTTGCTAGACATCGCAGTTGTTGCAGCTGATGATGCAACTACCCATACCTGCGATAGCTGTTTGCTACTGCTAGTCGTCCCATATATCGTTAACCCCTGATTCTAGCAACAATACAGCAAAAGTAAGTTGACATTGTTTCGCTATATGCGTCAGCTTCCTAGTCCTTGCAAGCACCCATCACCCCTCCTTTCACCTTCCACGACAGGCCGTAGCTCTCGGAGTTGTAGTATCCGAGGTAAGCTATTTCGCTGTCCTCGATGTCCAACCTCGCCTCTCCCATGTCGTTCTTGGCTCTGCCATCGCACGTTTCACTGGTGTCGGTGATAACCTCTGAGATGGCGCTGATGTACGACCGACCACCAGAATCACTTGTTTGATAGCTGTTAGTAGAGGTGTCCCATCCGAACACCTAGGGGAGGCCGGGACGGGGGCGACGTAGGGAATTTCAGGTATAGCCGCAGTGTGTCGGTGGTAGGATCATGGACCCTGGTATTCTGTACCATGCCGGGAAGCAGGGGGGGGGGCTCATTCGTCTCTCGCTTGATATATTTGGACATTGACCACGTATTTTTGGTCAGATACGGAACACCGTTGTATCTGGAGTTGATATGCATTATACCGTTAAACGTCTAATAGGCTTTTTCCATACGGTACGTGGGATAATGCATCAACCGCAGTCGAAAGACAAACAACAGCGACTTATTGCTTTGATAATGTTAGGGGTTGAGTGGGGGAGCGGTAAAAGTATTGTAGCTATAATAATAGTAGGACAGACCACAAGACCTCGCCTCCATTCTATGGCGTGTCCGAGCTCGATAGAGTTTCAACGACCAGGCATGCATTTCTCTAATACAGCGCGAAACTCTGTGAGGTGTTCGTCCGAGATGGCTGAAGACTGAGATCCTTGCATCCTACAGCGAGAACCGATTGTGACGTGACATGTGAGTGCCTTGCGCATAGTCACTTATACGTGGATCCCGGCGTCAAAACGACTCGGTGAAAGGGTTGGTAGGGGGTGAGGACAAAAAGCAAACACCAAAACCGGTGCATGCGTTTCTAACGAGTTGTGTGTGATGTAATATATATGGGGACAGCACTTTAATCAAACGAGCGGTTCTCGCACTCCCATTAGGAGTAGACGGGGGAAGAACGGCTGCAAAGGTCTTCTCTGGATAAAGTAACGTAATGGGGAGGGGAAACAAGAGCATGGTTAGTGACCTCGTGTCCGAGGTACACCTGGGGATTAAGAAGGTGAAACAATACTTACTTGCGAACATAGTTGAAGGGATGAGGGAAAAATGTACAAAAAAAGGTGGTAGTATCATGCTTCGCGAGTAGAGTTTAACATCCAAACGGGGTTGGTGTGGCCGTCAAAAAAACTATGAGTAACGAGTGCTGAGGCGAACCCCAACCAGTTACCCCGTACCCCCCTATTTTCATATCGGGTTTGAGCCGATCCTACGAGTGACTCAGTACTCACCGACAGACACTCTACCTAGGCGATTTGCTTGGCGCCGCGTAGCTAACCATTCTATTGCGGGTTCAAGTCGGGATATTACAATCACACGGCTGCCTAAAAATGCAAGCAACAGGGGGGTCACTCGCGCCAGTGACACCGAGCCCCTCCAACAAAGCCCGCAACAGTCACGTCCCCGGCCTTAGCTTTAGCTTTGATTGTCGCACATAAACACTGTACTAATAATTTTTTGGACGAATGCATTGCTGCCGTAGTACTAGTAGGAAGAAATCGCGAAACAAAATATAATATATATGCACTATTGTATGAGTACAATCTGGTGATGATGTGATGTTATGTGCGAAGTATTCGTATTATTTGGTGCATATACATCTGGAACTAAGCCTTATACAATAGTCTATTACTCTAACCGCGCAAAATAGGGTAACCACGTAGTGTGTGCATGCCACGTATCACATGTATTAGTGCCATATGCAGCCAGTCGCTTCGGTGGTCTGGTGTTTACCCTCGTGTACCCTTATAAGCTTTGGTCCTTGAGTTCGATTCCCACTGTGGTAGTAATTTGAACGTATTAAAAAAATATATTTACTACATAAATCGCAATATACTCGAGCTGTGAGATCGACGATTTTGTCGAAACTCATCTTCGCAAGCTGTGTATGATACTCCTATCGATTGTATGCAAAGAATCAGCTGTGGACGTCGCCAAGCAGCGCACAAGTAGGCGCAATTCGATGCGAGTCGACGAAAGAAGATAATAATGCCGAATTATTTTCGCGATAAAAAATGAATGCACGTAACGAGGTGGGAAGGGGGGAGAAGAGCCCGCGATGTGACCGCGGGTCTGAGTTACTACTGGGAGAAACCGAGATAGCAGTGCGAGGATATCTAATGGGATGGAAACAAACTACAATGCATGGCATAAAAAATGTTTAGAATGGTGCTGCCCGACTGAAGAGCCCCACGGAACAGACCAGTACCTCCCCTCGAATCCTCTTGCCGCTCGAGTATCTTCACGTTTCGATGTCGTACAAGTATGTAAGGCTTTCGAACCACATAGATAGGCGCCAAAAGGGGTTACAAGCGGATTTTAACGCTTCACAACTGGAAACCCATCTTCGGAAAAATATCACTTAGTTTTTGTATACAAACGGGGTACACGGCTTTAGATAGGTTGTTTATCTTGGGTTCGGCTCTTATCAAGCGTGTACCACTGTTGTACAGTAATGGTCTTCCAACACCAAGGTGGTTTTGGCAAGGCGGTGTCCCCGGTACAAGGCGGTCAAAATCGGTTGGCGCCAATCAATGAGGAATTGATCACGCCCCCACCATGGATTGAAAACATCGGGCTGCCCCCAATAAGGAGATCGTATTGAATATAGACAGTTAAATGGACACACGACACGTGTTCGTATGAAAATACGTGGAAGTGCGGTGAGCTAAAGCTAATAATACTTTCCCCCATCGGCCAAAAAATAAAAAAACACACACTCATATTGCTGTGGCGCACCACCACCTTACCGGGGGACTGGTACTACGTAGCCATCTACATTCAGCAGTAGGACTAGATTTACCTTGGTGCTGACGAAGTCCAGGCTTCCGCCGTGAGCGCGCACGTTGATGTACTTGTCGCTCGTGCTCTTCAGGCGCAGCTCGTTGGCGTCTCCGCCGGCCGACTTACCGTACACCTGCAACAATTGTGAGCATCGCCATCGCCAGTTGGAAGCGGCAAGGATGGACAGGCAGTGGGCCGGCCAAGTAAGTGTGGGTCGGGGGTGAAATTTGGTTTTATCGCACAGACTTTGCGGCCGAAAAAATGAAACAAACGAAAACAACAAAACACATAACTGGTGCAGGTAGGTGTGACATATAATAATATAGGTAATAATCTATTTACATGGCGAATAAAATGGTACATGGTATACCGTGTGGCGCGCGAAGTGCGTAAAATAGAAAATACCATATGTGATAGGGTCTACTAATGTTAGTGCGCAGCAGCAGCAAAGTCGGCAATCAACCGGTTGTTTATACGCATTAATTCGTGATAGCTCTTTCGGTTTTCTACAACATGTCATGCTGTCATGATTTGGATGAACGGGGGGGGGGGTCCCGGTGCAGATGTGAAGAGGTGCACCGACTGAACAGGAGGGAAGGTCGCGATTGCCCTGGCCGGGTATCGAGTTTATATTGTACATTTGTCCTATCGCCTGCGCGTGCTGCGTTTCTTTTTGCGTCAGCGTGACAATAAGCGTAAGACATATTTACAGACTATACATATAGTAGTCTTTTTTTTTTTTTCCCAAAACCGTCAGATTTATCCCCTTGAAAGGATTTATAGCTTACACGCACAAATTGCCCGCCCGTCCGCCCCCCCCCCCCCCCCCACCCCCCCCCTCCAACCCCGCTCGCTTTTGATCAAAACCAGGCCCCTAAGTCCTTCAAAACTCCGCCCCCCCCCGCACCGGTTATTCGACTTACAGGATTCACTTGATAAAAGGATACATTTCCCTCCACAGCTGTCATATTTTGTCCCCCTCAGAAACGGGTTTTATAGTATCCGCGCACAGACTGACTAACATCATCACCCTGTTGACCCTGATAGCTACACTGTAGTTGCAAGGGGAGTCGCCGACCTATATCCTTAATGAGGACACACAACTCGTAATGCGCGCGATCGGAGTATGACACACAGCTTGCAAAGCTGAGTTTCGACGAAATCTTCGATCTCACAGCTGGAAGAGTGCATTTTCATTTTTTATAATATAGTCTATGTAAAATATTCGACCTCACAGTCACAGCTGGAGTGTATTTCAATTTTAATAATTACTCCGAAGTATATAAAATTGAAATACACTCCACCAGCCAGCTGTGAGATCGACGATTTATCGAAACTTATCTTTGCTAGCTGTTTGCATAGAATACATAAATGTGGCACGGCTTCACATGTGCACAACAAATACAAGTACCAGCAAGCACCTTCAAAATATTAGTACTGATTCGAATCGTCGAACCCACACCTGCGTCCTGAAAATTTCATGTTTATTAATTGTTGGAGTGACAGCATATCAATTTGGAACCGTGGGTTCGTGTCCAACAACACAGAATTCTTATTTTATTTTACAAGTACCAACAGCGCAGCTTGCAAAGATGAGTATTGACCTGAAATTGGTCGAACTCACGGCTGACGACGTCCTTGAAATACTATACGTTTTTTAAAATACCCATCTATCTACAGCAGTACCTTAAATTGCCTAGGAAATATGAGCTAAAGAGTTTACTCTGCACAGCAAGCGTTATCTCCTAGGCTCGAAAACAAAACGTTGTTGCAGAGGATACGAAAAGCTGTCCGTAGCAACAGGATCGTCGGACAGTTTGTTAACCACGTTCTTCCAATGGCACCAGGTCGTGCCATCCTCTTTTTGCAATCAAGACCGGCGCCGCCATTGCCTGGTGAGACGCAGTCGTCTAGACAACAAGCAGGATGCACTCTAGATCGCCAAGCTCCTAACACAGCATGAACCTCCAGTCAGTGCCGTGTAAGCCACTGTTCCCCCGTTCTTTCTTTATGCGGTACAAGGTCACGAACAGCAACCAAACCGTATACGCATGCCGAAAAAATAATCGTCACCGCCCCGACCGGCACCTGCACTCATACTACATGTATGTATGTGGCATCATCGTAGCGCGTTAACACATACATAGAGTATTACACTAGACTATATAAAATATCAATTATTATGGTATGCAACACTTCAGGAAACATACCACGCGTGTTTCAACAAACTTCAAACCAGGTAAGCGATAATAATCACAATGTACCTATACAAATTTGAATATATGTACTACTACTGCTGTTGCACTTCAAAGAATATACACTGAATGTACGTTTTACCCTCTATCTATGGTCCTCAATACAAATCGGCCCTGAAGGCTTCCATTTCCGAGCAGGCTCAATATTTTTTCCAGAGGGTTTATTATGAACGATGGTATGGTATGTATACACGAAGCATACATTACAAAAACAAAAAAAAACTCCAGCTGTGACATCGAAGATTTCGTCGATACTCATCTTTGCAAGCTGTGTGTGATACTGCTTTTTGTATTGCAGTATACGACTCAGATACAAGTTTTCTCATTTTTTGGGGGGTTTTTACGGGGGGAATATTCCACAGGAAAAGCAGTATATATAGCCTCTAGCAGAGTCTACGCAGCTTTGCCCCGTGCGGAGGGGCTGGGCGAGGGGGAAACAAACGAGGGGAAATAATTACCTAGTACAGCATATATATGCATATACCCAACAATGTACACTATAACGCAGATATACACAAGGAAAAGACCGCAGTGTTACCAAGCTTTTCTTTATCAACGGACGCACTGACCTGCAACGTTACACCATCTTCAACGTACAGGCTCTCCGTCAAGAGCCAGGTTCCGGTCGCAGTCTTGCTCACGTCGCCCGTGCTCGAGTCCACCGCGTACAGCGGAGCCTTGCCACGTAGACCTTCCCAAACCTCTTCTAGTGTGATGCAGCCACCACCGGAGCTGGACTCGAGGTAGAGGCGCTCCGATCCCGAAGAGTATCGCACCGAGACGGACTTGCTGAAGTCGCAGCTGGGCTTGGGTATGGCGTCGTTCGGTGAGGCAGTATCGGCGGCACTGGCGAGCTCAGTGGCGAGAAGCAGACCCAGAGTCGCCACACGTTTAAGGGTCATCGTTGCCGTCGTCGTCATGCTACTGGTGGTACCGCCTGCGACTGTTATCTATGTGGAAATAGCTTTGCCTCTTGTTCTAGTACCTGTGATACTTCTGCTGACTGCAGACGAAGGGTGAGGACAAGGAGAAGAAGGAGATGACTTGATGAACCTCGCACGGGTAAGTGCCGCCTCCCTTTTTTACGTTCGCTTTCTATTACCCTCCGCGAATTGGTCGCTTGAGGTGATGGTTGTTGCCGTTGCTGTTGTGGGCTGGGGAGAGTGAAAAGCTAGGCGATGGGGAGAGTGATCCGATAGGGGTGGGGGGGGGGTAGGGAGATATGCAAAACCTGGAACATTTTTGGCGCTGGTCGAAAGCCAAAACACAGATGCGTAGTGCGTGGGATTGAACTCATAATATGAGACGCGGCGTGGTTAGCTCTTGCAGGATACCCCGTGAGAGACCCAGAGCCCGCAACGCTCGTCCAAAATAATTCCATTAAAAAACTGTAGGTTAGTCAGCGTCGGGGTAAGCTCTGGTCAGGTCACATTCTACAGAAGCGTTTGGATGTGGATTGTGGGGAAGGCAGGGGTGCAAAAAATATGTGTAGTTATAGACGAGTTTCGGCTGTATGCCTTTGCGGTGTAATGTTGGTGCTCACTCCCTCCTTGTCAAGTTTCGTTCGACGTCTAGACTACATACATTACTTTTTTATATATTTTTCGGATTGAGCGACATTTTCTCCCCCCCTTTGAAGCCGAAAACTAGAACCGGATACTTTGCTGGTCGGTTCGTAATGCACGCCGTATTCCATCAATCCTCGTGTAGCAACAAAGTCGGGCAATATATGAGGAAATATTGCTAATAATGGATTAGTTTCGTTATTATTGAGGTCGAAGATGTCTATTCGAAACTTCAGATTTGGCACTAGCCGATGTCAGCAGCGTTGGTATCATGATAGTGACCTGAAAAAAAGTATAGAGTAGGCATGGAACATCCGCAGAAGGAATTCCAGAATAGCCAGAGAAAATGCATAAGATATCTGAAATTGGAGACCCATGGGCAGCGGATGGGCGAAGGATTCGGGCTAAATAGACCTAATTCTAACTTCTCTACCGCACGGTAGGTCGAGACAGCAATGGTGCGCCGGAGTGTTTGACGGCGGGATGTTTGGGCCGGGGTATAAAGTCATCAGAGGACAATATGTTTCATGGTGTGTATTCGGCCTGGCATCCTTAACGGCGCAATTTCGCTCAAAACAACGTTTCACAACCACCATGATGTTTGGTATTGGACATTTTGACATGTTTCTTTCTGCAACCACCTTGAATGATCTTTGACATATATTGATCCAATCGAGTTTTCCGTAGGCGAGATCTACTATTTTCAGTGTCCACAACACAACGTTTTCTAGGTTACTGTTCACCTTGCGATGGTGAACCACGATGCTCACATGTGACACCTACGTATGTATGGTAGCTACTTGTACCTGGAGCATACATATATTCACTCTCGGACCCAGGCTACGGTAGGGGGGTACCCTTTTAGGCCTTTTATTTCAGTGGCTAGGGGTCACTCGCGCGAGTAACCCCTTTGTTCCTATGCAATCTTACGTTTTCTTTATGCTTTACATTGACGAAATAAATCCGCAATGCAAAGGTGATCTAAGCTGCGGCAAACCAAGTTCCTAAACCATCTTCATCCGTAGGGTACAGAGCTACTCGTGCGAGTGGCTCAAACACACCAGTGAAAATGGGGGTACCCCCCCTACCGTAGCCTTGGTCCTCGCGGGAAGATTTTGCGGTCATCCCAGGACCTTACCCGTGACTTTCAGGCAGGTGTGATTTTCTGGTATAACATGGACTACCGAATTTGAATGTTGGCACTCTTATTCGAAGTGTCGCCGCCAGCTCTCGAGCCAGAGGTCACCACGGTTGCGCCGAGCAGGACAGCGGCTGTTATCACTCTCCCACGTTTGCGTTCACAGGATAACATGTGGTCACGCACATGACGGGTATGGCGTGTCGTCGGAGACTACTATAGTCTTTGGTGTTTTTGTCGTGCCGAAGCGCTCTGGTCGAGGAGGGGTTCGTGGCCCGCCGATCATGTACACTGTAGCAGTTTATGTTGTTCCATCGCTCCAGCCCTTGGAGTACGGGTTTGTTTTGTAGTAGGCTCACACACAGAAACGAAATATCAGCATTGGTTTCGTTAGAAGCAAAAATCGCTTTGCTGGCGTGCACGTCGTATCAAAGATACTCGCAGCGTCTGCTGGCAGGGCCAGTCGCAGATAGCTGCCGCCAATACAAAATGACCACAGCCAAAACATAGTGCCCCGATGCCGAGCCCCATCGACTTGACAATTAATTTGGAACGGGCACGTAACTGGGAGCTTTCCTGGGAACGTAGCATCCGTACACACACTCGTGGGTCCGCTTGGCAGGGCGGCAGGTGTTGTGCTTAGCGTAAGCCAGCCTTATTTGTTTATCCGAACGGGTCCAGATATATAATTGTTAATTTGTGTAGTTCCATATGTTTCACATTTTCATCCTATATCACGTAAACAAGTCCTTACAAAATTGTACTCATGAGTGCCACCGTCCGCGTTGATGTTGGCAGATAAAGCAATTTTGCTGTTTGATATATACGAAGGCTTTTATAGTTTCCGCGCACAGACTGACTAACATCACCCTGTTGACCCTGATAGCTACACTGTGGTTGTAAGGGGAGTCGCCGACCTATATCCTTGATGAGGACACACAACTCGTAGTACGCGCGATCGGAGTATCACACACACACAGCTTGCAAAGATGAGTTTCGACGAAACCTTCGATCTCACAGCCTGAAGAGTGTATTTTCATTTCTTATAATAATATACTGGTGCCAAAACCGTCAGATTTATCGCCTCGAAAGGATTTATAGCTTACATGCACAAATTGCCCCCCCCCCCCCCCCCCCCCCCGCCCCCCTCCAAACCCGCTCGCTTTTGATCAAAACCAGGCCCCCCTTTCCCTTCACAGCTGTCAGATTTTGTCCCCCTCAGAAACGGGTTTTATAGTTTCCGCGCACAGACTGCCTAACATCACCCTGTTGACCCTGATAGTTACACTGTAGTTGTAAGGGGAGTCGCCGACCTATATCCTTAATGAGGACATACAACAACTCGTAATGCGCGCGATCGGAGTATCACACACAGCTTGCAAAGATGAGTTTCGACGAAATCTTCGATCTCACAGCTTGAAGAGTGTATTTTCATTTCTTATAATATGCTGTCAGAAGGCAGACCCTTCGCTCAAAATTAGGAATCTGCTGACGTTAATATGAAATATATACATACATATATAGACTATGAATTTGGTGTTGGTAATCCGAAACATTATTATTTTTATTTTGCCCGCAAGAAACGATCGTCTCCTGCCACTAAAAGCTACCTGGTACCTCGTAACACAACCCGTAATAACCGCGATCGGAGTATCACAAACAGCTTGCGAAGATGAGTTTCGCCAAAATTTTGATCTCACAGCTGGAGTGTATTTATATTTTTTCTATGTATTTAAATATATTTCCCTGACTGGCGCGTGACGCGCACACCGTGTGATATATGCGGCTTTTTTTCGACAAAAACGTTCTTATATTCGGGTTTGATGTTCCCATAAATATTCTCAGAGAAAAACTAGTGTAAGAAAAGGTGGCGACTGGCGCAAACATTTGATCAAGGGCAACTACAAAAACGATTGCGCTTCACGCGGCTGGAACTGCAGTTGAGGTTTTCCCTCGATCGATCCCGAGTCAGATGATATTCTTCAAACACGTGGGCGCAAATACGACGAGCGATAACGATCGGCTGGTTGTAGAACGCGCTGCCAGCAAAGGTGCCGGCAGACAGCACATTCGCCCCTAGGCCGACGGCCAATTTTGTTGAATGCTTTGCCTTTACTGAAGCAAGGCCATACCTTTTTTAGTGTGGACGAATGGCTTTGATGTCGTCGATGGATGGGAGTTTTCCATCACTGACCGTATGCTGACATATTTGGATGTCACCACCACTCACTGCTACTGTTTCTACCTCTTGACACGCACGGCATTACTTCCCGAAAGTGACATCAACCAAGAGTACTGTATACGGTATTGCTTTCTCATTTTTTTTCTTTCCAGCTTCGGGACAAGCTGTGGTCACAGGTGTCGTCCCTTCTCCCCCCTGTTGTGGTTGCCCTTAATCCGTATATATAATAGGGAATATGGTTCAGCAATCCCATTACTCGTCGATTTATCATTTCGATTGTCGCTCACTCACACCCTCGCGCTTTCCGCTAGTCAGCTTGTGCACACGAAAAAGTCCCCACGAGTTTATGCGATTGTGCACTCTCGCGGGAAACCGAACTCACGAACCTGTCGGTTATGCGGCTCAACGATATACTGACACGCCATGACCGAGGCGACCGGCGTAATCGCTTATGAATATCCATGCTACATGCAGTTTTGGTCCCTCCCCCCGTGTGACACGGTTGAGTTATTATGCCGGTTGCCCGTTACAAAATGCGAACCATTTTTTTTTTTTTTCTTTCTAACAGAGGGTTGGATTCATATGCAGGGTAGGGTGTGTCCCACACTCTCTTTAGTACAAAAAAGCCCATGTTCTAATTTCCGACAAAACTTCGACCCCCGTCATGTATTAGCTAAAAACTGTAAGGGACTGTCGCACCTCGTGTATGTATCGCGCGTAAACGTTTTACGTAACTAACCGTGTGGTACAACAGGTGTTGTGGTTAAGCAATGATATGGGGTGCAGTATGCGGAGTAGTGCCGGTTGCCGCTGAATTGCCGGTGTTTTCGGCTGACACATACGAACGCACTATATGAGCGCATCCCGTTCTATAGAGTATAGAACGTGCGCAGTGCTGTCTCTGATACGAACTAGTTGGTTGTTGAGAGGGTCGTACAAAGAGGGTTCGAAAAAAAATGAAGAAAGGAAAGAAACGACAAAATAAAAAACGGTCCGCCTCTTGCGCCTCTGTCGTACTGGTACAACGTTACGGGAGGAACATAAAAAGACGTGCGAGATGGAGAGAGAGGGAAAGAGAGACAACATTCTAGAGATATAGGGAGAGCAAAAGAGGGGCCACGAGTAACTCTCTGCGACCTGCGGCTGCTTCTTCGTGTTGATGTCACCGTCCACTCATTGGATTTTCTGAGTCGCAAAATTGAGCTAAATGCAGAGCGTCCGTCGCTCTTTAAGCTGAACCTTTGGACCGCAAGGCCGCTTTCCGTTTATTGTTGTTCAGTACCGCATTTCTGATACCTTAGGCGTGGCAGACGTTAACTATCAAAGGCGTTGAAGCTGAACACGGGACGTATGCATGATGGCATTCGGTTACGTGGATCACTCACTCACTTACATGTTATCTTGGACGGGGCTTCAAAAGGTTATGAATTTGAACCTAAGGAGTGATTCTTTAGATCAAGAAGAAAGAGCGTTGACATCCAACATGAGGTTGCGCGCGTCCTACCTGTAATGACAGTGGATGCAAACACGACAGAAATTTCATTGCGGGGTGAGGTATGGGCATGTTGACAGTGAAGCCGGGTGCAACACCCACGTCCTTGCTTGTCCGGACCAAGTTTGGCTGGAAGGGCGGGGTATATGAGAGGGATCAGGGGTACGAACGGACGGAGGTAAGGACCGCTGCAAGGTTGAGAGGCAGACCCGGGCAGGCATGTTGTTTTGGTGTGAAGGGAGATATCGGTGAACAGTTTCCACGAGCAGCAGGTGGCGCTATCATTGCTGCTGCAGCGACTGAAGATCATGGCGGCACGGAAAGGGAGGGGCGCGTGGAAGCGAATCACCAGACACAGGGAGGAGACCGTTTACGTGTAGATGATGGGGGTAAGAGAAGTGAGTGCTATAAGGGACGTGTGCTACGATAGAGGTGCACCACCGATTTTATAATTCTACTCCTCAATTTGGCAGCTGAAGACCTCTCCCAAAAAATGATCCAGAGGAAAACAAACTGCTACCAAGAAAAATCAAATGTCTATTTTCCGACGATGCTGGGTTGAGGAGCCCCGTCATTTGGAAACAATCTATACAGAAATCTGCTACCTCTAGATATCGTAGCAAGCGTCGTGGGCGAAGGGTGGCGTGGAGTGGCCTGACATTGCCATACATGCTGTGGATGCGAGAATCGGGAACTGTTGGTCTGAGAAGGCGGTAGGGTGCCCTAAGGTTACGGCGTCAAGAAAGAGGGGGGGGTTAAGGGGAGCAGCTGGCCGGGGGGGGAGGAGGTGGGGGCGGGGGCAGTGGTATCCCACTCCAATGGAAGACCAAGGGAGGCCAAAGCTAACCGAACAGGGGCGGCAATGGTGAGGACAAGAAGGGCTTGGGGGGCGGGGGCGGGGAAGGAACGGTGGATGAAGTTGTTAGAGTACCACAGAAACAATATCTAGCGGCGGCGGGGAATTCGCAACGAATTTCTTGCGGTAGTGACCGTTAGGGGAGTGTTGAGGGAGTGAACAAGAGCGCAGGTAACATGCTGCCTATTGAAGGGGCTGAACCAGATGAGGGGGGGAATGGAGATCGCAGAGGAATGGCTACAAAGACAGAGCTGGTTATTCTACTCTCTCGAAGGTTATGGGAAGAGCAAGAGGAGTAGCGATAAATGAAGGCCCAACGTGGTGGTCCAGAGAGGGGAAATATGGGCGAGCGGGGGGCTTAAAAGATACGAGCGGTCCACGATTGGAGGATATGCTGTGGGTTGTTAGAGGTTTGGTGGGTGGAACAGGGTAGCCGAATAGGCAGCCAAGGTAGCGGAAGGGGTGGTGCATGTTATCTGTCAGAGTGGCGGGAAGGTTAGCCGCGAACAGAGCCGGAGAGGAGATTTTAGCTGTTCAGGTTGCCTGTCAGAGTATAGGGCGGGTCCGTCGCGTACAACAGTTGGATTAGGAGACAGCTGTAGTGAGGCGGGGGGGAATAAACGATGGTGACCGTCCCAGTCTACTCACCTCCCTCGTGGAAGGGAACCCCGCGGACTACTAATAAGACGCATTTTTTGTTTGAAGAGTAGACCAAAATACCATTGGAGAGTGTTACTGTCTTTCGTCTTGCAAAAAAGGAATAGCTTACCCTATTCTATTGTTCCCAATAATCAGGGTAGACACACCGCACCCTTGTCGTTCGTTTTGTTTCTGCTCCGTGGTTTATTTTTTTTTTGCAGCCAAGGATGATTTTTATGTCAATATACGTTAGGTGGTATGTATACATATTTTACTCTAAATCAGCACGGACCCTGGGTGTACAGTGATGATGTCGTCACGTGGAAAGAGCGGATTCGTAGAAACACAACACACTGACTCGTACGTGCCACACATACGCATGATACATGTGTGGCCACCTCTTCAAAACTGAAATTTCTTATTTTCGTTGAAGTTCCCTTTGAAATAAATTGATTTTTAGGAAAAAAATAGCACTAGCGAGTATACAAAACTTAGCGGCTGGCGCAAGCTATGGATTAAGTGTGGCGAACAAACGAAAGATGTTTACTGCGGTTAGAACTGCCGTTCATTTAAATGTTCGTCGACAAATTTCAAGGCCATTCGTTTTTTTTCTGTGGGTGCAACTGTGTTACGAGCGGTTGTATCGGGTTGGTTGCAGAACGTGCTGCCAGCAAAATTGGCAGGAGACGGCATGTTTGCGCCTTGATCCGTGGTATACGTTCCAATATGTTACATTGACTTGGGTCAAAATAAGAGGTTTAGAGTGGAACGATCGGTTTGACACGCTTGAGCGCTGGACGTTTTCCCTTGACGGACCGTCTCCTGAACGTCGTTGGCTGCCACTGTCGTCGCCGCTGCACAAGTAACACTATTTTAGTGCCTGCTGGAAATGATAGCAACAACCCGAAACATATCATGTCTCCTTCCAAAATCAACAATACTACTGTCGTGGTCCCTTTTCTATACACTTTGCTATTTGTGTGGTAGTGCCGTTTTGCCGTCTAATTGTATGCGTCACTGAACATCATAATCCTGACTGGAACAGTTATGGAAAGCATTGTGAGTTCTACCTTATAGCCAGCACCGAAAGAGCCATGGTAATATTTCCGCCAAGGACTCGAGCCTCATTATCTTCACGGCTAAATTGTTGAGCGCTATGCCGTACTGCAAAGTATAGCGCGCCTATGAAATCGTGGAGTACAGGGCGAAACTAACAGTAATAGTTGGAGTAATTGAAGTACGGCTGGTTTCCGCTACAGCGGCGATGTTTCCGGTTAACACACACCGGCGGTACAGAGAGAACCGGTGCGATAAATCTATTAACGTGCGAAGTGCTGTCTCCCCGATACAGACTTGTTGGTTGAGGACCACGCGGTACGAAGAGTTCGCCCACAAGAAAAAATAAAAAAAAATTAACATGACGGTGGTAAATCGACAATCAACAATTGACCTTTCCCTCCTCTCTGCTACTCGTACAACGTTGCGAGAGAAATAGAGAGAAGTAGTGGGATAGGAATGGAGCGGGAGAGAGAGGAAAATATACAGATTAAAAAATTAACAAGAGAGAGCACGGGCACCTCCCTGGGTGCTGCCGCAACTCCTCCATGCTGTTGTCGCCGTCAACTCGTTCAGCTTCGGAATGTCGCAAAATGGAGCTACATACAGGACACCCGCCGCTCGTGAAGTGTCACCCTCCAGCGGAAAGGTTACGATTCCATCTTGTTCAGGTGGGGACTCTGACGCCGCCGGCGTAGCAAGCATGCCCATTACAGGCAGTAAGGCGGGATAAGGTGCGTTTGTTCATGATGGCATTTGGTTAGGTATGACTTTCTTATCTTTCAGGACCGGTCGTACAAACCTAACGTAGGAATTCGAACGATGAAGCAAGCATGCTAATATCGTACATGATGTTGCATATACATGACCTGTCATGAGCGCGTATGTATCAACGACAGTGGGTTGCACGGTAAGGTGAGGTATGTGCATGGTGACATTAGGTTAGGGGCATCATCCACGTTCTTGCGTTTTCGGAACAGGTGTATATGTATGTGTCCAACTTTGACGGTTGAAGAATCTAGCGTGAAATGAAGCTGTACCGACGTGCTCTTCAAGATGGATATTTGCCAGCTATTATACCGGAAATCTTTGTGTTGTAACGCGGTGTTATTCGGGATTTTTTAACAATCACGTGAATCAAAGTTGGTGCTGCATTCCGTAAAACTTCCGTCGATGCCAAGGTTTAAGTGCGTAGGAAGAAATAAGGTGGTAGGGCTTGTTCACCAACATTAACGTTGGAAATCTTTCACGGCGGATTGGTTTGTAAAACGCTTGAGGTCCGGGAAATTTTTTCAATCTTACTCAACAACTCAAATTGGAAAGCAGCACGAACTTTCACCACCACCGACATTGAACTGTGTAAGACAGAGCGCGGACATACAGCATCAATACAGGTTGAGGGGGAGCAGGTGTGGAACGCTGTACATGGAGGGTATTTGGGCATCTGTACCCTAACGCTTCTTACAGTTACTTCACCAACACGAAACCAGCAAACAATACCTCGTACGCCTTGACCTCTAGACATCGTGCTGCATTTTGAGGGACACAAAGACTGGTAAAACGTTGTAGTGCTGGAACCTTAACGATAATAGGCGTTTGGACAAATGGAGGTGCTTGGGCGTGAGCGAAACAATCATCGTGTAGCTCTTCAAATGGCTGTGAGGTGGGGTGGGCTGAGGTGGTGTGGGTAGAGGGCCCTCCTTGAGATATTACGTTTACAACCATCAGGCATCATATTTCATCAACGATGCACGTTGGAACCATCTCATCGGCGATGTGCCATAGGTCAGTGCGCCGAGCGAGCTGCTTTGGCTAGCCGGTGATACGTACAGTGGGCACAGGAATGGGAACCCCGCAATTACAATCCGGACCAGATTTACTAGAAAACATGTCAGTAGAATGGAAAACAGAACGGTTGTGAGACAAAACGTAAAAGGGACAGGGCGGAGATTAGATCAAACGCCCGCGTGGTAAAAACCTGTACAGTAGATTTACACTGCTGTGGTGTTCTGTTGTCTTCCGCCTCCTGCCAGGAACTCTGACCCTTCGGAATAGTCTGCACAAGATGATTCCTGACACTATGGGCCCTTGCAGGGTAGCCAACTCAACACACAGCGTTCTTACTACAATACTTGACAGCAAAAAAGGAGCAACACGCTCCTCTCGTGTCTTTCAACTTGTCCGGCCAACCCTCCTCGCCCAGCCCATTATCAACCAAACAGTGTGTTAGGACACGCAATACAGCTACTTCATTATCACAGCTAAGCCAGTTTCAATGTTATCCCAATGAAAACCCGAATAGGCTTCTTGCCTACCATCGAGGCAGTCATCAAACCGCTTTGTCGATCCCGTTCCGTCCTGCTCAACTGGCAGAAATCGAACCCATGAGAGGTTTTACCGTTCGCAATCCACTCATCCAGCAACCACCAAATCGACTGTATCCAACAAAGAACAATCCACCGGCCAACGGATCGATATCAAGAACAACCGTTCACCTGCTATCAAAAGCCATTTGATTACAGTTTCAACTCAACGAGCAACACAACGCTTCATACCCCAGCAAGCCTGACTTTATTTGCCTCTATAGATCGAAGTATACCGCTCACATTGCCGACCAAGCAACCAACCCAAATGCTAATCATAGAGTCACTTTCAAATCAAATGTGCATCACGAGAAATATAGGAAAACCAATACAAGAAGATGGCATGACAAAAGTATACACCAACAAAAAACAGAGCTCAACACACAACATAATATCGCCGATGAAAATATCCAGCGGAAAAGAAAAAGACCGACCTTGAGAGAAAAATGGTATACCGAATGTTGTTTGGTGCTCTAGCCGGTACACAATTCATACCCTACACAATGTATAGCCTCGGTAAACCCGTGAGTCGTAGCGCGTGCTATTGGCACTTGACTCTCTTTGGGAATGAGCTTCCCATCCCATGCCCAAAATTTTTCTCTCCCATCCCATGCCCAACATTATTTTTTCAAACGGTAGGTGTTCATACTCGCAGATCTCCCAAGGCCCTTACGTTCGTTCGCTTACCATCATTCCAGCAACGAAACGCAATTTAAACTGCTCGGCAGAAATTTCCATGTGCAGTAAAATACCCGCACGACAATTACCGTCGCCCTGTTCCAGCAAGAGGACCCCTTCCTGGTGCTGCTGAGCGGGTGTCCCGTTTCTATAGGAGGAAGAGCCTCCTCCTACACGGAAAAGATGTGTTTGTACAACATACTGTACATGAAGTTCGCGTATCCGTACATCGAAAACCCGTCGGTAGAGCTAGACATTGAATCTTTGAAAAGTTTCACATGGTCGACAATTTTGGGTGCAACCATCACCGCAAGACACGGCCGGCATCAAATTGTCACACCGCGCCGCCGCTATGACAACAATAACAACAACAACGACACCGCCCCGCCTGAGAAATACCCAAGTGGAGGTTACACAAGTAGTAGCACACAAGTACTACATTAGTACAGCAGTATCTCGTGGTATCCGATTGGGAATCTTACACCTTTGACCAACCTCCGGCCGGACATGAAGAATAAAATATGTGATGCGTGAAAATCAGTCCCCTCGTGCTATCAACAAACGCCACGCAGGGAACACGATGGGAGTATGCTTCGGAATTTGGGGTGTATATCCAACTAATCAACCAAATATCCAACAGTGCATCCGATCAACCACTCGGCCGACTAACCAATAAACCAACAGGCTATAGTACAGGACACCCACCATGAGAACGAAACCAAACTAAACCCATATTGAACTTACAACAGAGAGAGGGACAGTTCGAGGTCTGATCGACCGCAGAAGAGTACAGAACTCGCTTTTTGAATCGCATAGTCCAGTTTAGGTCTTCATTCCAACGATACCTTCGGGGGTACCTATCTGGGAACACCGTGGCACGCATCCCCGACTATGATCAAATCGTCCTGATTCAATCCCTCCGAAAAAACACCGGAGCGTTACCAAATCAATCGAGTATATACCTATATCCCAGAGTACCCCAACCGATAGTGTACCTATGCAGAAGTGGTGCGTCGATAGTGCCGGTTTGTGAGTAGTGCATTTTTCTCGCTATGGTGACTGTGAATCCGCTTGACACATTCATTCATGAAAATACGGTCGTGGCAGTACGCGGAGTATTGCTGGCTTCAGCTATAGCACCGGTACTTCCGACTAGAGCATGGCACATACGGCACTACAGAAGGACCATCAACGTACCCCAAGGAGACAAACCTTTGCAAGTATATCTGTTCCTAACTTTAACTGGCGAGCGGTCTTATTTCTGCTTGCCAAACCAGGGGAGCCGGGCACGGTGCGGGCGACGAGCGGAGCACCCAGGCAAAACATTCTAATTCAATGCATGGAGTGCATTGGTGGTGGTGGCCATGAACCGTTAGCAGGTGGGCGTATACTCCGAGTCGGACTTGCCGTCGAAGCAAGCGCTGTTGACCACCCTGATCTTGATGCCATCAAGGCCGGTATTGCCTGACATCAAGGTGTCGGTCGAGCCATCAAAGCGAGTCGTGGCCGCGTCCTCAAAGGTGTTGTCGATGAACCGGGTGCCGTCGGAATCGGCAACCCTCATGCTCTCACTACCCCCGGTGATAGTGTTGCCCGTGAAGGTGTTGTATTGGGGTCGCGGAGAGCTGGTCGTCTCCGGTTCGTCGTTACCGTCGTAGAGGTACACGTTGTACCTGCAATACGGTAGCACCGGCAAAAGGAAAATAGGTAAAAAGAAACAGAGAACCTCTACCGGTAAATATCTGGCCTCGGCAACGAGCAGCGAGCTGTTCGTAAGTACACAACGGTCCGCGAGAATGGCGAACTAGCTCTGTACCGGAAAGCCATTTTAATCGAGATCCAACAACCACCTATACATCAGCTACACAACGACTAGCGCGTAGAGCAAAAACCACTCAGCACCAGCAACCGCCAGCCATCGAGATGGTATTGCCAACCTTACACCACAACGTAGCTACCGTTACCTACGGGCGAAGAGCACACTCATAAAATCTCTTCCTCGCGCATATCGAACGATTTACCTAAATGATATGTGAACCGATTCAAGAAAGCTACAGTTTGCTCGCCAAAACCTGCTATGGCGTTCTCAGCTGAGTGGGTCAGTACAAAACCCGTGTGGTTCAGGAAGAACCTATCTGAGTTGCAATCCGCAATGCTCTTGGACCACGCGTTTGTCTAAGCAAGGGCCGAAAAGGTCGTTAATATTGTACCCCCACCCCCACTCCCCCGACGGGCTTCGGTTGGCGGGTGGTGGCATGGAAAAGACGCCCTACCCCGGGAAAGGCAAGACCGGTTGCGGCGAAAATGGCGTATGTATGGAGCTTCAACAAAATGTGGCTCTCGTGTGGGAATTCCAGCAAAAGGTTATTCGTACCCGTCCTCCTTATTGTGTGCACCACTTGTAGAATGCAGAAAGGGAAGCCTGTCTATCAAAGAGAAGCCTATCTATCTTTATTCCGGCGATATTTCATCCAGCCGGCGCGAATCTGAGCATATTCTCAGCTCCAGAAGTGGTGTATATTAACTTCTCGATACACTCGAGATCGAAAACAAGATCTTGGCGTTATAACGGCATCTCCCCTACCGAGGAAAGTAATATAAACTCACCGAGAAGAGCCGCTTATTTCGTTTTTGGAGAAAACGTTGTCCGCGGACGCCACGGACAGCCTGATGCCGTACTTGTTGTCCTGGAAGGTGTTGCCGGACACGTCGGCGTCGAACGATTCCAGCAGCGCAAGCCCAGCGTCGGCATTGTCGTGGACGTCGTTGTCTATATCGCCAGAAAGGGAAAAAAAACATTGAACGACTCAAATTAGGTCAATCATTCATAGGGGTTATGAATATCTTGTGAGAGCAAAGTACTGGTCTTGTACAGCGAAGAAAAATCGTAAACGGTACAAATGCATGATTTCCTGCAGAAAAGTGTAGTGTTCAGCTAGATCGGTACCCCCCCTTCTTCCACCAACTCGATTAGGCACACCCCATCGCAATAACAACTCAACCTCAACAACGAAACTGACATGTGCCGGCTACCCACCAATGCAGCGATGTATTGGGTCTGCGGTCAACCGAGGAAACACGAGATAGAGGAACGGGGGGAAGGGAGGGGACAAAAAGGTCGTGACGCGAGACAGGCTGCACTGCTGCAGTGGGCAGCTAAATGCCTAACCCTCTAACATGTCTGACCAACCCAAGACCAAGCTCATGCGTGCTCAGAACCTTTGACTGCCTCGCGGGTAAAGTGGGTTTGCCGACCTGCACGTGCCGCCTCTTCCTCGAAGGTTGGTCGTCCTTGACTCATCGTTAACCTATCGTCCAACCGATGCATCGTTTATTACCTTTGCGAGGAAAACCGCGCTACGTCGGTTACTGCGTTTTTTGCTGTGTTTACAGAGGCCGCATCAACTTCATCTACCTTGAAGTCAATCCTACCACCCAGCGTCTCCATGTTTGTACGTCGTCAAAAAAAAAAATTTATGTGATCAACGAAGGATGTAAACCAATAGGGGTTGTCTCACCTTTGACGGAAGCGTCGTCGCTGCTGAGATGCAAGAAAATGCCGACCTTGTCGCCGCCGTACACCTCGTTACCCTGTGCTCCACGCAAAAAGGCGGAAAAAATCGAAAATATCACTTTCAGACTTCCAGAACAGGCACGAGCATAAATGAGAGAACCTCCCCTCCCGTAGCATGTCCGATCCACGTGTTACGTGCAGCTTTCATATCATCATCAACATAGTGTACAACGGCGGGGGGTTATACACATTGTCTTTGAGCTACTCGCGCGTGTGACTCAGTACCTCACGGACCAAAACACTTCAGGCGATTGGTTTTTACTCAGCGTAACCTACAATTCCACTGCGGGTTCATGTCAAACGGTGGCACCGCGGATAACTAACACGGCAAACGATCAGTGGGTTCATTCGCGCGAGTGACCCCAAGCCTCCGAAAGGAAAGGCCCAAGATTGTCCCCCTGCCGCAGCCTCGCTTGGTCAGGATACCACCTGAACAATGACGTTTCCGGTTTTTTTGTTGCAATATAAAATGCAGGTAGACGTCGGGGGTCTCTGGTTGAAGCCACACCCATCCCTGCCAAGGAAACTAAAAGCTATTACAGCAGCCTCACAAACAAAGCAGGTGGGGCAAAGCTTGATAAATACGTACTACCATGTCCACAGAGTCTATATTGGGGGGAACGGCGAACAAAAATGCGCATGAGGCATGATGTCACAGCGAAAAAAATGACGAAAACACGGTCAACGTTTCTAGGTGCAAAAGGTTCTTGCATCTAATCTTCCGGCGAAGGCATCCAGACAACCTTTGAAACCAGACTGGCAGCTGGAATTGCAAGTCCAAGTCCTCCCTCAGTGGAAATTTAGCTTCGATTGCGCCTGAACCAGCAAACCCAAAATCATCACCACGCAAACGCCTACGGTGGCAAGCAAGCCCAAATTCTGAATGAACCCATATACTAGAATATTAAACAGACCACTGCAATGCTCATCCCACTCTAGATCGTGGAGCTTCTATTGGGGCCCCAAACAATGTTCCACACAAATATAAACATTTAACGAAAACTACCGAAAGGTGAAAAACAGGGAACACATAACTGGGACCGAAGGGTCAGCCCTACAGAATGCCCAAGATGTGATACAACTTGCTATTAATAGCTTGCACTCGTTTCGGTCACGTACCAGTAATCCTGTAGCAACATTTTTTGAAGAAAATATCGTCCACGATACACGGCAAGTGAAATATCGACCACACACGAACAAGCCCGGGTTGTGGGGGGAGCTTGCGCAGACTAACATCAACGTGAGATGGCCCTTGTCGTCGCTGATTTAGAGTGGGCTCATCGTTGTTATATGTTCCTACACGGGGCGGTCCCAATGGGGTTGCTGGCACGTAACACACGAGTTTCGGATTTGCCAGAAAGATGACTAACCTGGATGGAGATATGATCGCAGCGCTTGGAGGCGATAATGTTGTGGTTCCCGTTGTTGTAGACCTCGTTGTCGTGAATGGTCAAGTAATCGCTGTCGTCGTGGGGGTCGAAGCCGTAGCCGATGTTGTCGTGCACCTTGTTGTTTCTCCAGTCTCCCTGCTGGTGGCCGTATGAGTAGACTCCGAAGTAGAGGTGGTGGATGTCAGAATTGTAGATGTTGCCGAATACACCAACTGTGTCGAACAACTCGGGGTTGCTTTTATCCTTGCAGTATCCTCGTACCTGGCCCGACGATAGATGAGGGGTTTCGGGGGTTTGGAGTCGCCACGTTTGCTAAGGGGGGTCGATCGCGGAATATTGTCTAAAGGGGGGAGGCGTGCCACTAAACGTGGCCCGTTCGTGATGGTTTCCAACTCATCACGTCTCCAATACATATCGTCAGGCATCACGAAAGCGCACAGAGGCCGTAATGGGTTTCGAAACGGGTTCATAAGCCAACGAACGAGCGGACCAGTGAGATGACTAATTTGGTTTCTATCACGCCTTCAACGCTCGCCTCCTCTTCGACATGGCTGCAATGCTGCTTTTACTCCTCCACGTGGCGGCAGCAATTCGGGGCAAACAAAACTAGAAGTGGGGTAGTCCTACCCATCCTTGGGAGGAAAACAAACACAGATGAAGCGTATATCAAAATTTGCAGGTGTGAAAAAATATGGCTGAGGGCAGCTATAACATAAGATGGCGGGCGGTTAAAACTCGGATGGTTCTTGATGGTCGAGAATTCGCGGCGTTTACGAAAAGAGTTTTATGGGGAGATTAATGCGTGTGAGGGACGTCATGCGTTTGTAAACAAGCAACGAACCAGCGAGGCGATAGCTCCGGTCGCATTCACGACTTGAGTATACGTGTCTCGGGGTGTGGTTTTGTCTGTGGTTTTGCTCCCGATCCTTTGCTGCTGATCCTGGTACTGCTACTACCACTACTATCGCTGTTTGGTAGCCATCGCACCGTAGGGACACAGAAAGTTCTATAAATTTTCTGATCTCCTTACATGAGCAGCTCCATAGGTCACCCGAAAAACGACTTCGAAGGCATTCGTTTCAACATCCTGAAAAACCTTCTGTGCGTTATTCCAAAAACAACTTTGCTCGATAAAATACTTGACTTATCGTTAGTTCCTCACTTGAGGAGCTCAATCGAACAGAACGTGTACATTTTGTTAGCGCGAAAAAAAAAAAATCCCTACTACTGTGAGATGCCTCTTGTTTTACTTCTATTTATTGCTTTTTCTTGACGTACATCGCTGCTGTTGTAGCTGCTGGTGCAACTACCCAACACTTCGATAGCTGTTAACTACTGCTTGTCGTTCCATATATTTTGAACCGCTGATTTCAGCAACACTAAAGCCTCCACTGACATTGTTTCGCAATATTTTTCAGCTTCCTAGTCCTTACAAGCACCCATCACCCCTCCTCTCACCTTCCACGACAGGCCGTAGCTCTCGGAGTTGTAGTATCCGAGGTACGCTATTTCGCTGTCCTCGATGTCCAACCTCGCCTCCCCCATGTCGTTCTTGGCCCTGCCATCGCACGTTTCACTGGTGTCGGTGATGACCTCCGAGATGGCGCTGATGTACGACCGACCACCAGAATCACTTGTTTGATAGCTGTTAGTAGAGGTGTCCCACCCGAACACCTGTGGGAGGCCGGAACGGGGGGGGGGGGGTTCAGAGATAGCCGTAGTGGTAGGTTCATGGGCCCTGGTATTCTGTACCATGCGGGGAAGGGGGGGGACTCATTCGTTGCTTTCTGGATATATTTGACCATTGACCGCGTATTCGTTTATATGCGGAACATCGTTATATCATCTCCGATAGATAATATGCATGTAACCGTTGGACGGGTACTATGCTCTTTCCGTACGGTACGACGTGCGAAAATGAGTTAATCTCAGTAGTGGGACAAAAAATACCGACTTGCTGCTTTGATAGTGTAGCCGGTTGAGTGGGGGGGGCGGTGAATTTATTGTACGACATAAATGGACAGACGATAGGACCTCGCATCCACTCCGTGTCGTGTCAGAGCTCCATGGAGTTTCAACGACCAGGCAGGTATTGCGTTAATATAGCACGAAACTCCGTGAGTTGTTCGTTCGAGATGGCCGAGAACTGAGCTTCTTGCATCCTACTTCGAGATCCGGTTGTGGAGCGACATGTCGGTGCCTTGCGCAGAATCTCTAGCATATGGACCCCGACGTCGAACGACTGGGTGAAAAGGGTCGGTAGGCAGTGAGGACGAGAAGCAAACAATAAAACCGGTGTATGCGCTTCTATCGAGTTGTGTGTGATGCAATGATTAGGGGACAGGGCTTTAATGCCACCAGCGGATCTCGCACTCCCATTACAGTGGACAAGGGAAGAAGAGCTGATGAGGTCTTCTCTGAACAAAGTGTGCCATGTAGTGGCGAGGAGGAACAAGAGTATGGATAGTGACCCCGTGTCCGAGGTACATCTGGGGATTGAGAAGAAGGAAAAATATTATGTGCGAATATAGTTGAAGGGATGAGGGAAAAAGTACAAAAAAAAGTGGTAGCATCATACTTCGCGAGGGGAGTTTATTAATAACATCCGAACGGGGTTGGTGTGGCCGTCAAAAGAACAATGAGTAACGAGTGCTGAGGCGATCCCCAACCAGTTACCCCGTACCCTCCATTTTTCGTATCGGGCTTAAGCCAATCCTACGAGTGACTCGGTACTCACTGACAAACATTCTATCTAGGCGATTAGCTTGGCGCCGCGTAGCCAACCATTATATTGCGGATTTATATCGGGAAATTACAACCACACGGCTGCCTAAAAATGCAAGCAACAGGGGGGTCAGTCGCGCCAGTGACACCGAGCCCCTCAACCAAGCCCGCAACAGTCACCCCCCCCACCGTAGCCTTGGTTTTGATTGTGGCATCATATAATACTACTAATAGTATGGACGAATGGCTTTGCTGCCGTAGGAAATAGTCCCGAAACAAAATAAAATATGCACTTTTGTATGAATGCTATGTGGTGATGACGTGATTTTTTATGCGAAGTATACGTATCATTTTGTGATGCATATTGATCTGGAACGAACATGTTTTATGCCAACCGCGCAACATAGAGTAACCACGAAGTAGGCACATGCCATGTATCTCATGAAATAGTGCCCAGTGCAGCCGGCCGCCTCGGTGGTCTAGGGGTTACCCTTGAGTACTACAGGCTTTGGTCCTTGAGTTCGATTTTCACTGTAGTGATATTTTGAACGTATTTGAAAATAAACATATATTATTCCTTGAATCAAAATACCTTCCAGCAGTGAGATCGAAGATTTTGTCGAAAATCATCTTTGCAAGCTGTGTGTGATACTCCGATCGCGCGTAAATAAAGGATCGGCTGTTCACGTCGCTAAGAAGCGCGAGTAGGGGCAATTCGACGCGAGTCGACGAGGAAAAAAATGCGGAACTAGTATCGCGATAACAAATGAAGGCACGTAACGTAGTGGGGAGGGGGGAGAAGCGCTCGCCATGTGACTCCGGGTCTTAGGTACTACTAGGGGAAATCGCGAGAGCAGTGCGAGGATAGTTAACGGGATGGAAAAAAAGTATAATGCATGGCGTAGACAATGTTTACAATAGTGCTGCCCGAGTTAATAGCCCCACGGAACAGACCAATACCTCCGCCCGTATCATCTTGCCGCTCGTGTATCTTTACATTTCGATGTCATGTAAGTATGTAAGGCTTTCGAACCACATAGGCGCAAAGAAAAAAAATAAATGCGTTACAAGACGATTTTAACGACTCACAACTGCAAACCCATCTTTGGGAAAATATCACTCATTGTTTGTATACAAACGGGGTACAGGGCTTTAGATAGGTTAATTATCTTGAGTTCGGCTCTCATCAAGCGTGTACCACTGTTGTACAGTACGGGTCCTTCAACAAGGTGGTCTTGGCAAGGCGGTGTTCCCGGTACAAGGCGGTCAAAATCGGTTGGCGCCAGTGAGGAGTTGATCACGCCCCCAACGTGGAATGGAAGGAACCGGCTGCCCCCAATAACACGGTCGTGTTGAACACTAAGAGTATATTAGGCACACAACCAATATGCGTATAAAAATACGCGGAAGTGCGGTGAGCTAAAGCTGGTAATATTTTCCCCTCTCCGCCGGAAAATAAAAAAAAAACACGCACACTCATATTGCTGTAGCACACCACCGCCTTACCAGCGGACTGGTACTAAGTAGCCCTCTACATTCAGCAGCAGGACTAGATTTACCTTGGTGCTGACGAAGTCCAGGCTTCCGCCGTGAGCGCGCACGTTGATGTACTTGTCGCTCGTGCTCTTCAGGCGCAGCTCGTTGGCGTCTCCGCCGGCCGACTTACCGTACACCTGCAACAATTGTGAGCATCGCCATCCCCAATTGGAAGCGGCAAGGATGGACAGGCAGTGGGCCGGCCAAGTAAGTGTGGGTCGGGGGTGAAATTTGATTTATCGCACGGACTTTGCGGCCGAAAAAACTAAAATAAAATAAACGCATGCCTGGTGCAGGTATGACATTAAGTCTAATATACGTATATTCATAATAGTCTTTAGTCTATAGTCTATATATAGATATAATAAAATAGCACTTGTAAAACGTTTAGTAGTAGTGCGCGTGGTGCGTAAAATAGAAAATACCAAGCCCCAGGTTTGATAGCATCTACTATAATCGCGCAGCAGCAAAGTCCGCAACCATCCGGTTGTTTGTATGCAATTTGCCGTGAAAGCTCTTTCGGTTTACTACAACATGTCATGCTGTCATGATCTCGAGGAAGAAGGGGGGGGGGGTTCCCGGTGCAGATATTAAGGGGTTCACCGACTGAACAGGAGGGGAGGTCGCGATTGCCCTGGCCGGGTATCGAGTTTATATTGTATATTTCGCATGTCATCTGCGCGTGCCACGTTTCCTTTTTTTGCGTCAGGGTTACAGTAAACGTATGATATATACGCGTTATCTATTATTATTAGGTGCAGAAACACAATATTATTGCGCAGGATATATATGAAAAGTTGTCCGTAGCAACAGGATTGTCGGACAGTGGGTGAACCACGTCCTTTCCATGGCACCAGGTCGTGCCATCCACTTTTGCGAACAACACCATGCCTGGTGAGACGCAGTCGTCTAGCCAACAAACTGCATGTTCACGAGATCGCCAAGCTCCCGATACAGCATGAACTTCCAGTGCCGTAAAACCCACTGCTCCCCTGTTCTTTCTTTTTCAGGTACAAGGTCACGAACAACAACCAACTCGTATTCGCATATTGAAAAAATAATCGTCACCGCCTCCACCAGTAGCTACACTTATGCTGCCTGTGGCATCATAGCGCGTCAACGTATACAGTGGTATTACACTATGTATATAATATGTATATATAGGGCATGCAATACTCCAGGATACATACCACGCGTGTTGTACAAAATTCAAATCAGGTGAGCGATAATACACACAATTACTCTCAGAATTCGACGTATGTACTATTACTACTGCTGTTGTTGCACTTCGAAGAATATAGTACGTTTTCCCCTTAAATTAGGGGCCTCGGCTGGGCGGAAATACTCAATACAAAGCGGCCATTCCATTTTTTTCCGAGCAGGGTCATAATCTTTTTAGAGAGTTTATTATAAACGATGGTATGGTATGTAGACCATACACGCAGCTTATTATATGAAAAAAAAACACTCCAGCTGTGACATCGAAGATTTTGTCGAAACTCTTCTTTGCAAGCTGTGTGTGTGATACTGCCTTATGTGTTAAGAGTGAACGACTCAGATACAAGTTTTCCCATTGTGGGGTATTTACAGGGGGAAATATCCCACACCAAAAGCAGTAAATGCTCTAGCAGAGTCTACGTGGCTTTGCCCCGTGCGGAGGGGGCTGGGCGGGGGGGAAACAAACGAGAGAAAGTAATTACTTGGTGCAAAATAGTACAGCATATAAATATGTAGTCTATGCATATACCCAACAATATACTTTATCCCAGATATACACAAGGAAAACACCGCGGTGTTACCAGTTAATATTTTTTTTTGACGCACTGACCTGCAACGTTACACCATCTTCAACGTACAGGCTCTCTGTCAGCAGCCAGGTTCCAGTCGCGGTCTTGCTCACGTCGCCCGTGCTCGAGTCCACCGCGTACAGCGGAGCCTTGCCACGCAGACCTTCCCAGACCTCTTCCAGTGTGATGCAACCACCACCGGAGCTGGACTCGAGGTAGAGGCGCTCCGATCCCGAAGAGTATCGCACCGAGACGGACTTGCTGGAGTCGCAGCTGGGCTTGGGTATGGCGTCGTTCGGCGAGGCAGTATCGGCGGCACTGGCGAGCTCGCTGGCGAGAAGCAGACCCAGAATCGCGACACGTTTAAGGATCATTGTTGCCGTCGTCGTCACGTTACTGGTGGTACCGCCTGCGACTGTTAACTATGCGGAAATAGGTTTGTCCGTTTTTCTAGCACCTGTGATACTTCTGCCGACTGCAGACGAAGGGTGAAGACAAGGAGCAGAAGGAGATGACTTGATGAACCTCGCACGGGTAAGTGCCGCCTCTCTTTTTTACGTTTGGTTTCTCTTACTCTCCGCCAATGGGTCACTCGTGGTGATGGTTGTTGCCGTTGCCGTTGTGGGCTGGGGAGAGTGAAAAGCTAGGCGATGGGGAGAGTGATCCGATAGGGGGGGGGGTTGGGAGATATGTAAAGCCCGAAACAATTTTGGCGCTGGTCGGAAGCCAAACCACAGGTGCGTGGTGCGTGAGATTGAACTCAGGATATGAGACGCGGAGTGAGTGGTTAGCCCTTGCAGGATACCCCGTGAGAGACCCAGAGCCCGCAAAGTCCGTCCGAAAAAATTCCATTTAAAAACTGTAGGTGAGCAGCGTTGTGGTAAGCTCGAGGCAGAGGTCACGTTTCACAGAAGGGTTGGATGTGGATTGAAGCGAAGGCAGGGGTCGTTATATCGCCGCAAAAAAATCGTGCAATAATATACGAGTTTCGGCTGCCTGCCTCTGGGGTGTATTGTTGGTGCTCACTCCCTGCTTGACAACTTTCGTTCGACCTCTACATACATTATTTTATTTTTATATTATTTCTGATGGAGCGACATTATCTCCACCCCAAGACGAAAGCAAAAACCGGATAATTTGTTGGTGGATTCGCAATGCACGCCGTATCCCATGAATCCTCGTATAGAAACAAATTCCGGCAATATCTTTGGGGATATTGCTAATATTAACGTAGTTTCGTTGTTGTTGAGGTCGAAATGGCATTTTGAAGATTCAGAATTTGCGATAGCCAATGTCAGCAGCGTCGGTCTAATGATAGTGCACGAGAACGAAGTATAGAGTAGAGCCATTGAACATCCGCAGAAGGTACTCTAGAATAGCCGGAGGAAAATATATAGGATGTCCGAAATTCATGACGCATGGGCAGCGGATGGGCGAAGGATTCGGGCTAAAAAGGCAAATTTCCTATACTCTACCGTACGGTAGGTCGAGACAGCAATGGTGCCCCGGATTGTTTAACGGCGGGATGTTTGGGCCGGGGTAAAGTCATGAGAGGAAAAAAAAGTTCTGATGTGTGGGCGGCCTGTCATCCTTAACGGCGCAAGCGTGCTCGAGACAACGTTTTAAAACCACAATGAAGTTTGGAATTGGACAGTTTGACACGTTTCTTTCTGCAACCACCTTGAATGATTTTTGACATGATATATATGTTGTTCCAATCGAGGTTTCCGAAGTCGAGATCTACGTTCTCCAGTGTAACTTTTTCTAGGTTACTGTTCACCTTGCGATGATGAACCACGATGCCCACATGTGACACCTACGTATGGTAGCTGCTTGTACCGGGAACGTACAGATATTTACACTCGCGGGAAGATTTCGCCATCCGAGGACCTTACCCGTGACTTCCAGGCAGGTACGATTTTCTGGTATAACATGGCCTACCGAATGTAAATGTTGGCATATTTATTCGAAGTGTCGCCGCCAGCTCTCAAGGCACAGGTGACCACGGTTGCGCCGAGCAGTACAGCGACTGTGCCTTCTCTCCCATTTTTTTTTTTCAGGATAAACATGTAGACACGCACAGTGACGGTTACGGCGTGGCGTCGGAGACTACTAAAAAAGCCCTTCGTGACTTCGTCTTGCCGAAGCGCTCTGGTCGAGAAGTGGTTCGTGGCCCGCCGATCATGTACACTGTGGCAGTTTATGTTGCTCCATCGCTCCAGCCCTTGGAGTACGGGTTCGTTTTGTTGTAGGCTTACACCCAGGAAACGAACTATCAGCATTGATTTTGCTGGTGGGAAAAATAGTTTTCCTGGCGTGTACGTCATATCAACGATACTCGCAGCATCTGCTGGCAGGACCAGTCGCAGATAGCTGCCGCCAGTATAAAAAATCACAGCCAGAACATTGCGCCCCAATGCCTAGCTCGATCTACTTGGCAAATTTAGAACTGGAACATATCCCGTACACGCACTCGCGGGTCCGCTTGGCAGGTCGGCAGGTGTGAACCGGCCCTAGTTGTTTATGCGAACAAATCCTAATATTATATAATTGTTAACTAACTTGTACACAATCCGTAATAATACGCGCGATCGGAGTATCACACAGCTTGCAAATATGAGTTTCGACAAAATATTTGATCTCACAGCTACACATGTGTATTTTAATTTTTATAATACGTACCTGGTAATTGTAAACTTGTGTAGTAGTGCCATATGCTTCACATTTTCATTATATATCACGAAAACAAGTCGTTACAAAATCGTACTATACTTATGAGTGCCATCGTCCGCGTTGACAGATGAAACAGTTTCGCTGTTTGGTATATTTTCGCGAAAATATTGTCAGGCAGACCCTGCGCTCAAAATGAATAATGTATTGACGATATTCTAAAATATATACACATATATATTCCGATTTGTTGCTGCTATTCCAAAAAAAAATGCTATTTTCATTTTGCTCGCAAAAAAATATCGCCTCCTGCCACTTAAAGCTACCTCGTATATACACAAAACCCGTAATACGCGCGATCGGAGTATCACACAGAGCTTGCAAAGATGGGTTTCGACAAAAAATCTTCGATCTCACAGCTGGAGTGTACATTTATTTCTATAACATACTTATATATTGCCCTGACTGGCGCGTTACGCGCACAATGTATTAAACATGCGGCTTTTTTTTCGACAAAAACATTCTCCAATCGGGGTTTGATGTTCCAATTTTTGTTGTCAGAGAAAAACTAGTATAAGAAAAGGTGGCGGCTGGCGCAAGAAACATTCGATCCAGCGGGACTAAAAAGACGATTGTGACTCACGCGGTTGGAACTGCTGTTGGTTTTCCCTCGATCAATTTGGAGTGAAATCATTTTTTTTTTTACACGTTAGAAACAACGAGGGGCATCTCTCGGTTGGTTGTAGAACTCGCTGCCAGCAAAGATGCCAGCAGACGGCACACTCGACCTTAGGCCGACATCCATCTTGTTGAATGCTTTACCTTGATTGACGCAAGGCCATACTTTTTAAGTGTGGACGGATGAATTTGACATCGTTGATGGATGGAAGTATTCGCTTCACTGACCGTATCCTGACGTATTTGGATGTCACCACCACTCATTGCTACTGTGGTTCTACCTCTTGACGCACACACGGCATTACATCCCGCGGGTGACATCAGCCAAACCGTACGATACGGTATTATTATTCTTATTTTTTTTCTTTCCAGCTTGTGGACACAAGCTGTGGCCACAAGCTGTGGCCACAGGTCTCGTCCCTTCTTCCCCCTGATGGGGTTGCCTTTTAAATTGTATCGGGCATATGGTTCAGCAATCAATCCCATTACTCGTCGATTTATCATTTCGATTGTTGCTAACTCACACCCTCGCGTTTTCCGCCAAAGTCAGTTTGTGCACACGAAAAAGTCCCCACGAATCTATGCGATTAGGCACTCTCGGGGGAACTCGAACTCACGAACCTGTCGGATACGCGGCTCGAGGACAAACTGATACGCCGTGACCGGGGCGACCGGCGGAACCTCTCATGAATATACTGATACGCCATGATGACCGGTGCGACCGGCGTAGTCTCCCGAGAATATCCATGTTACATGCAGTTTTGGTCCCTTCCCCCGTGTGACGCGGTTGAGTTACTATGCCGGTTGCCCGTTCCAACATGGGAACCAATTAAAAATCCATCATTTCTGGACAGATGTTTAGATTCATTTGCCCCACCCTCTATACAAAAAAAGCCATGTTCTAATTTCCGACAAAAAGTCGACCCTCGCCGTGTATTAACCGCCAAAATCTATAGCACTGTCGCGCCCCGAGTTATGCGGAGTAGTGCCGGTATTCGATGAAGTGCCGGAGGTTTCGGCTGACACAAACCAACGCGCCATAAGTGCATCCCGTACTATAGAGTATAGAACGTGCACAGTGCTGTCTCTGATACGAACGTTTTGGTTGCTGAGGAGGTGGTACGAAGAGGGTTCGTAAAAACAGAAGAAAAAGATGAAAAAGAAGACTAACTAAAAAACGGTCCGCCGATTGCTCCTCTCTCGTACTGGTACAACGTTACTATTGAAACATAGAAAGACGGGCGAGGTAGAGGGAAAGGCGAGGAGAGGGAGCAATATAGATAGAGAGAAAGCAAGAGAGGGGCCACGAGTATCCCTCTGCGAGCTGCGGCTGCTTCTTCGTGTTGATTTCACCGTCCACTCATTGGTTTTCCTGCGGGGCGCCGCAATATGGAACTAAATGCAGGGCGCCCATTGCTCGTCAAGCTGTACCCTTCGACCGCAAGGCCATTTTCTGTTTTTTCTTGTTCAGTTACGCATTTGTGATACGCTAGGCGTGGCAGACGTTAATATCAAAGGCGTTGAGGCTGAATATGGTACGTGCGCATGATGGCATTTGGATGCGCGGACAACTCACTTACTTCCATATAATCTTGGACGGGGCTTTAACAAGTTACGAACGTGAACCTAAAGAGAGATTTTTGAAATAAGAATCAAGCGCGTTGACATCCTACGCGAGGTTGCGCGCGTCCTAACTGAAATGACAGCGGATGCAAACACGACAGAAGTTCCATTGTGAGGTGAGGTATGGATGGGCATGTCAACAGTGAGGCTGGGTGCATCACCCACGTCCTTGCTTGTGCGGTCCACGTTTAGCTGGGAAGGCAGGGTATATGAGAGGGATCAGGTGTATGAACGGACGGAGTTAAGGACTGCTGCAAGGTTGAGAGGCAGACCCGGGCGGGCATGTGGTCTTGGCGTGAAGGGAGATATCGGTGAACAGTTTTCACGAGCAGCAGGAGCCGCTATCATTGCTGCTGCAGCGGCTGAAGATCATGGCGGCACGGAAAGGAAAGGGGCGCGTGGAAGCGAGGAACCTGCCACAGGGAGGAGACCGTTTACGTGTAGATGATGGGGGTGAGAGAGGAGAGTGCTTTAAGGGACGCGTGCTACGATAGAGGTGCACTATCGTTTTTCTAATACCCCTCCTCAACTTGGGAGCTTAAGGCCTCTCCCAAATCCTGATTCGGAGAGGAATATACAGCTACCGGATTAAAAATCCCATCATGTATGTACCCAATGAGAACCATGAAGAAAACAAGATGGCCTATTTCCGACGATGCTGGGTTGAGGAGCCTCGTCATTCTTAAACAGTCTAAGACGAAAAGTGCTACCTCTAGGGTATCGTAGAAAGCGTCGTGGGCGAAGACTGGCGTGGAGTGGCCTGACTTTGCCATACACGCTGTGGCTGAGACAATCGGTAGTGTTGGCCTGGGAAGGCGGAAAGGTGCACCAAGGTTACGGCGTCAAGGTGTTAAAGCGACCAGTTTGGGGTGGGGGGGGGGGTGGGGGGAGGTGGGGGGGGAGACAGTTGTATCCCGTTCCAATGGAAGAGTACGGGAGGATAAAGCGAACCGGACACGGGCGGTTATGGTGAGGACAAGAAGGGCTTGGTCGGCGTGGGCGGGGAGGTAACGGTGGATGAAGTTGCTAGAGTACTACCGAGAAAACATCTGGCGGCGGCGAGGAGTTCGCAACGGATGTCCTGCGGTAGTGGCCGTTAAGAGGGTGTTGAGAGTGCGAGCAAGAGCGCAGGTGACTTACTGCCTACTGAAGGGGTTGAAGCAGATGAGGGGGGGAGTGGAGATCGCAGAGAAATGGGAACAAAGACGGAGCTGGTTCTTCTACTCTCTCGAAAGTTATGAGAAGAGCAAGAGAAGTGGCGAAAAATGAAGTCCCAACATGGTGGTCCAGAAATGGGAATAATGGGTGAGCGGGGGGCTTGAAAAATACGAGCGGTGCACGTTTTGGAGGATATACTGTGGGTTGTCAGAGGTTTGGTGGGTAAAACAGTGTAGCCGATAGGCAGTTAAGGTAGCGGAAGTGGTGGGGCATGTTTTCTGCCAGAGTGGCGGGAAGATGAGCCGCGAACGGAGCTGGGGATGAGATTTTAGATGTTGAGATTGCCTGTCAGAGTGGAGGGCGGGTCAGTCGCGTACAACAGTTGGATTAGGACAAGAGGCAGGTGGGGGGGGGGGAATGAACGATGATAACCGTCTCAGATCTACTCGCCTCCCTCGTGGAAGGGAACCCCATCGACTACTAATAAGACGAATTTGTCGTGTGAAGAGTAGACCTATATACTATTGGAGAGTGTTACCGTCTCCATCTTGCGATGAAGGAAACGTTTACCCTACTCTATTTTGCACAATAAGCAGGGCAGACAGACCGCACCCTTGTCGTTCGTTTTGTTTCCGCTCCGTGTTATATTTTTTTTGTTGCAAACAAAGATGATTTTCATGTTAATATACGTTACGTGGTATGTATACACATTTCACTCTAAATCAGCACCGACCCTCGGTGTTCAGTGATGATGTGTCGCTGGGTGGAATGAAAATATTCGTAGGAAAACAACACGCACTGACTCGTACGTGCCACACTTATGTATGATACATGTGTGGCTATCTCTTTAAAACTGAAACTTCTCAGAGATCTTGAAGTTTCCATAGACTATGTATATTGTTTTTTTGAAAAAAAAGAAAGCTAGTGAGTATACAAAAATTACCGGATGGCGCAAACCATGGATTAAGCGTGGCGAAAAAAGGAAAGATGCTTATTGCGGTTAGAACTTCAATTTATTGAATTTTTTCGTCGATAAATTACAACATCATTCCGTGTTTTACACTGCGGGTGCAACTGTGATACGAGCGGTAGAATCTGGTTAGTTGCAGAACGTGCTGCCAGCAAAATTGACAGACGACGGCATTTTCACGCCTTAATCCGTGACATACTTTCCAATATGTTACATTGACTTGGGCCAAACTTCGAGGTTTTGTGTGGAACGATCGGTTTGACACGCTTGATCGCTGGACCGTTTCCGTTGACGGACCGTCTCCTGAACGTCGTTGGCTGCCACTGTCGTCGCCGCTGCACAAGTAACACTATAGTGCCTGCTGGAAATTATATCAACAACCCGAAAAATATCATGTCTCTTTCTAACATACATGATACTACTGTCGTGGTCCCTTTCCTCTATGCTTTGCTGCTTGTGTAGTGCCGTTTTCCCGTGTCATTTTATGCGCCACCAACATTGAACATCATATTTCCGAGCAGAGGCTGGAATGTTTGTGTAAAGCAGGGTAAGTCCTATCCTATCGCCAATTCCAACCGAGTCGTGGTATTATATCCGTCAAGGACTCGAGCGTCATTTTCTTCACGGCAACATTGTTTAGCGCTGTGCCGTACTCCATAATATATCGCGCCTATGGAATCGTGAAGTTCAGGGCGAAACTAGCAATAATAGTTGCAGTGAGAGAAGTACGGCTGGTTTTCGCTGCAGCAGTGGCGATGTTTTCGGCTGACACACAACGGCGGTACAGAGAGAACCCGTGAGGTACTCAATTAAATTGCGAAGTGCTGTCTCCCCGATACAAACTTGTTGATTGAGGACAACGTGGTACGAAGAGTCCGCCCAAAATATATAAAATACACTCCAGATGTGATATCGAATATTTTGTTGAAACTCAACATTGCAATCTGTGTGTGATACTCCGATCGCGCGTATTACGGGTTGTGTGGGTCCACTCATTAAGGATATAGGTCGGCGACTCCCCTTGCAACTACAGTGTAGCTATCAGGGTCAACAGGGTGATGTTTGGCAGCCTGTGCGCAGAAACTATAAAACCCGTTTCTGAGGGGGACAACATCTGACAGCTGTGGAAAGAAATGCGTTAGTTTATCAAGTGAATCCTGTAAGTCGAGTAACCGGTGAGGGGAGGGCGGAATTTTTAAAGACGTGGGGGCCTGATTTTGATCAAAAGGGGGGGCGGGAGGGGGGGAGGGCGGGAGGGACAGGTGGGGGAACTTAAATTGTACGTGGAAACTATAAATATTTCTTGTGGGGGAGGGGCGGGAGAATGTGGGGGAGGTGGGGGTGGGGGGGAGGTTTTAGGTTGCATATATGTAAGGGTTTGCTATACGCGTGGTGCTAGGTCTAGGCGATGGTGCGGGTGGTGGGGAAGGAGGGGGCGTTGGAGGCGGAGGGGATGGGTGGAAAATGTATATATATATATGCTGTATATGCTAAACATGACCGTGAATCAGCATTCAACACCAATTGACCCCTGCTACTCGTACGACGTTGCGAGAGAAATAGAGAGAGAAACGTGACGAGACAGGAATGGAGCGGCGGAGAGAGGGATCTTAACGATCACAACCTATTGAACTTTAAGTGGCATGTGGCGTGTATCAGCTCTTAGCTGGTGTAGGCTCGAGGCTCGCTTTCGGATGACCCGATAAAGACACAGCCTATATTTATGATTTGAGGCAAACGAAGGCCACGGTTAGGTGAGCCTGTAAGAGCAGAGAAGAGCTCCAGCAGAGAAGATGTTGTTTGGCAACCTCAGTCCGATATGTTGATTGATGACTATTTTGTTCATCAGATGAGAGCTGATGGTGAGCAAAAAGGAGTGAGCACATGTGGGCGATGCACCTGTGCGTCGCTCGTAGCTCAAAGACAAGGACCCTCAAAATCAGCTGCACACAAGAAGAAAAGACTCTTAAAACGGACCCTCGAACAGCGGCTCTAACCCATATTATTCCAGGGTACGACGTTTGTAGTGGTCTAAACAGTGAATGTGTTCATCATCCTGCAACAATCATAGGAGTGAACAGCCTACCAGTGTTCCTGACGACCTCAAACCAGGAACAAAGGGGCACTGCCAGCGATTTACAGCTTGATAAAGACCACTTATTCCAGAGAGACATCACCTCTCGTGTATCTTAGTCTTTCGTTTGCACTTGTCCAGGTAGCGGGTTTTCCGGCCGTATATCCTGAAGTACCGGAGATGGCTTAGTTGAATTTAAGATTCAACTGTCCAGTCGATATTACCTATTCGATTTGTACACTTACTTTGTACCAACTACGATATTTCGCAACCTCCAAACCGTGCACAACACCGGTCGTTGTCTATGCCCGCCCTGTACAAAGAGAATATTGGACACTAGTCTATACGTACAGCTTTGGTAAAGAGATTACGTATTTCACACTTCCAATGGCTTCATCTTGATGGTGTAGACGTTGTCGGTGTAGATGTTGTTGGTGTAGACGCCGTTGGTGTGCTTGGGCCGTTGTCTGTCTCTTGGACTTTCAGAGGCTTCACTTTATGTCGAAGGTGGAGAGGTAAGTAGATTTATTTATCTCAGAAGTTATTGCCGTACTCGGTTCCTCCTCGACTGTTAATTATGCATCAAGTCTCCGCGTCTTGGCCTCGATGTTTATGGGTTCGTCGTTCAGGATGGAGAGGAAGTATATGGTTGGCTTGCGGGTCTACAAGAATGCCGGAGATGTCGCCAATGGCTCTTGCTTGTCCTGTGTTGATTCTGCATATCCTGTCTTGGGGTTTGCCCGTGGCTGTCCTTTTGCTGTTATGAGGATGTGAACCTCCTCTTGACGGTCTTTTTTCGTTGTTGAGCTTGGCTCCAAGGCCTGGCGTAAACATAGCTGGTGTGATCCCGGGTGTAGCGGACATTGTCGACCGGTCGACCCTTGGATCAGCTGATGGTCCGGTAGTCCCATAAGGCGATGATCCAGCGACTCCAATGGTCCCAAGTGATGATGCTTTGGAGATCCCGGCTTCGGTAATTCCGGTTCCAGTGATTCCAGGCGATGCTGATCCGTGAAGTGGATGGCATCTTAGTATGTCGTTGGGGATTTTAATCACCCGGTTTTCCTCCTCCGGGATCCGAAACGGGTCTCTCTCGGTGCAGGTGAAGTTTACACACGTGGTCGGTGGGGTTGTCCCCGATGCTCCTGTTGCGTGCGTGTTGTCGAAGGTATCCTCGACGCTTGGATTGGGTCTTGTACTGGCGGTCTCATGATGCGGTACATCCGGTGCGGCCTCAGTTGTAGTAGAATGTGCGTCCCCGGGCGTAATGACAGATGTAATTCCTGTCAAGGACACTGCAACTTCTTGCGGTAGTGCTCCAGCCCTTGATGACGATTCTCCAACCTCTGGTGATAATGACGCTTCGGCTGTCGTCGATAACTTTTCTTTTTTCAGAGGGTTGTTGTCGTAGTAGGGTAGCATGACCTGGACTAGCGCACACAAGCGCTCCGTCTAAGTGACAATGGCTTTTTCGGGCTTGTCCGGGATTTGCGCATGTTGGCGCTCAGTCTCCGTGACTGTAGCCTCCTCAGGCGTGTTGGTTCCGCGTGTTGGTGTGCACTCCTTTTGGGTCGCATGATTCCGTCGATATCGCGCGGACACCTTCTTCAGTTGGGGCGTTACAGTCGTGGTGTGCTCCATGGCTATGCTGGAGTTCGTGCAGAATTCTTGGATCTCTTTGAAAGTGCAAACGCTTCGATTGGCGTCGTTGCTTTCCTGTGCTGCAGGAACTACAGCAGGCGTTGATGACGTTTCATCCGTGTCGCCCCGGGTGCGAAGAAATACGTCGTAAGAGCGTATGCCCTTATCCTCTGGGTGTTGAGCGAGCGGAAGCAAAGTGCTGCTGTCGAACTGCAATTGGGGGTTTCCAGTCTCCAGGATAGTGCTTACCCCTGATTGCATTGCTTTGATGAAGGAGAAGACGTTTCGTCCAAGTCCAGGTACAAACATGGCCGAGATGCGACCCGGAACACGCTTGCCAGCCTGGTCGATGATGTATCCCCAGATGGTACCTGTTGCTGTTGCGAATACCTTCTTCCCGTTGGTCATGATGGTCTTCGGATCCCTTAGCTTCTTGTAATCCCTCATGCTATTCTGCAGTCTTGGAATCAGCTCCTCGTCTATCAGGGGGTCCGACGCGCCGCTGTCCACAAGCATCGTGAACTTGTCGCTGTTATTGGGTTGAAAACCCCTGGGGTGAAAACCCCTGTTGCCGCTACCAGCTAGCAGCCCTGTAGACGCAAATCCTTCTTCGAAACCATCGTCGAAGTTGAAGGACGGCTTTTCGTCGCCGTTGGGGCGTATGCTCGCGCCTTGTACAGCAGAGGCAGTGTGATCACGTCTACTCTACGGTGGGCGTGGCGCTCCTTGCTTGTAGCATTCCGTGTCGTTATGCGAGGCATTTTTGTGTGCAGAACACCACTTGTGCTCAGCTCCAATGTTGGATGCTACCTTCCGGTTTGAATATTCCTTGTTCTTCTGCTTGTTGTGGGCGCCAGTAGACCTGCTGCCGTTGTCGTCCTTCCTTTTCCAGCAGTTGCGGGCGTAGTGCCCTTGCTTTCGGCAATGACTGCAAATCGATGCCGCAGTCATGGCTACGCCACAGCCAGCGATCCTGCTGTCGCTGTTGCGCGAAAGATCATCCAAGTAAAGATGGCACATCGTGCTTTGTATCTGATCGATGTCGAAAGTCGGGTCTCGATATCTTGATGTCCTTGTATCCGGCCGTGAATCCTTGTCCACAGATGTCCTTGAATCTGCGGTCGGAAATCATCTCGCCCATCTTCTCGAGCTCAGAGCGCGCGAGCGCCTTTTCCATAAAGTAGGAGTTCGGATCTTCTCCTTGCTCCTTGTTGGTGTTGACGAGCTTGTCCATTTTCGCTCGGATCACTTCGTCAGTGACCTTGTTGTACTTCAAGACAAGCTCTTGTAGGGCCTTTTGTCCGTCACCGGTCGTCCCAGTCTCCTCCTCGTGCTTGACTACAGATAGAGAAGCTGGTTTCTCCGACAATAGAAAAAGTATGGCGTACAGATTTTGATTTGCCCTTTTGTTAGCTGCGTTGTTTTGTGTGAGTGCTGGCGTAGATCCCGTACCGGCCGTCGCTTCGGTCGGTCGAGGATGCCCTTTGATGAGGTTGGCGATATCGCGTCTGGATACTTCAATTATAACCGCCAATCGTTTATACCAATCTCGAAAATTAGCTGTTCTGGGCCTATCGAACGTACTTAGTCCTTCAATGACGTTGGCGAATGAAGTGTTGCTGCTGTTGGATTGCCCCATAGTAATGATGAGTAGGTGCCAGAGAGCAGTTCACTCGGATGTCTCGTATGATATCAGTACTTGTACAGCAGTGTTTTAGTACCAAGTGTCCCGCCGCACGTATAATATGAGGTGCTGTATTGAACAGCCGTTTCGAGTGCAGTATTTGTGCTTTTTTAGAAATCGAAGGCGTTATGAAGATTTAAAAAAAAACAATCGGAATTCCAAAAATGCAGCAGTACGAGTACGTGAAGCTGCTGGTTGCTGGCTTGCATTACAAGTAGTCGCCTTGATGATAACAGTCTCCGTTAACAGACAGCTACTCTACTGCCGGGAGTGCTCTTGATAAAGCTTGTCGCTTGCAGTGCGGCGAGTCCTTACTGAGAAGTCACGCCTTTGGCCTGCACTCTCAACCAGGTGCGTTGGGCAGCTTTGGCCGGTCCGTCACGATGATCACATGTGAAGCCTATGGCCCGCACTCAACGAGAGGTGCGTTGGGCTCGAACTTTTGTCGGTCTATCACGATGATCACACGTGAAGTCCTTGAAATAGAGATCAGAGCTCTATAAACAGACAGTAGCTTGTACCGTCGAGAGTTGCCTCTGTACCGCTGTTGCTCAGAACGGCCCGCTTATTTGGAGTTAAGGCAACGTTCAGCAGTTATTTACTCGAGTATATCGAGGATTTGTTTTGGCGTCCTTGACGATGCAAAGAGGGGTCCCGTGCGCGTGGATGGGTGATTTGGTACAACCTGTGATGCGTTCTGTACATCTGGGTACCTCAATCACAGCTCTGGCTTCAATTGCCCTGATTTAGTGCGTAGGGTCCTCTAGATATGCTCACTCACTCACCGCGCGTTTCCGAAAAGGTACTCGTAGTCCTCCGTCAGATGTTTTTCGTCGTAATCGTGTAGAGATGTAGAAGCTCCCGTAAGCAACAGTAGATTTCTTGAGCAGCCGTCCTCAGTGATGATGATCGTGAATCCGTGCTGTCGCTCTCCTCGTATACGCGTGCGAGGCTCATAACCTCTAAAAAATCATATCCCGATGAACTTTAAGTGGCATGTGGCGTGTATCATCTCTTAGCTGGTGTACGCTCGTAGGCTCGCTTTAGGATGACGCGATGAAAACACAGCTTAGATTGAGGCAAACGAAGGACACATTTAGGTGCGCCTATAAGAGCAGAGAGCTCCAGCTGAGAAGATGTTGTTGGGCGACCCCAGGCCGATATGTTGATTGATGATAAATTTGCTCAGCAAATGAGAGCTGATGGTAAGCAAAAGGGAGTGAGCACATGTGGGCAATGCACCTGTGCGTCGCTCGTACCTCAAAGTCAAGGACCCTCAAAATCCGTTGCAAACAAAAAGAAAAGACCCTTAAAACGGACCCTCGAACAACGGTACCAAGCCATATAATTCCAAGGTACGAATAACAGACAAAAAACAAGCCATGACCCCAGCAAGCAAAAGACCCCAATACGAGATCCTACAACCTTGTCGTTTAACAACTCGTATCTCAGGGTATGTGATCATATGACCCTACGTAGCCTATTTTCTTACTTCAGCAACAACTCGTATCTCAAATATCTTGCTACCGGTTTCAAGAGGGATACTGAAGACTGTCCCTCTCAGCATGTACCAGTGCGTACTACATGTACCAGGTATCTGGATATTATTAGCCTGTAGACTGCTGTGTATCGTGTATCTAATATATTGCTGCTGAGACTTGTGCTTGCTACGTACTGTATCCATAAACGACAACTACCAGACTGAAAACTGTCTGTTGTACTAGCAACGTGCAACGTATACCAGATGACTTTCAGTGTTACCAAATAACGACATGATGGTTACTGACGAGTATCATCTCTGACAAGGGAGAGATACATATTGAAATAACAAGAGAGAGGGTGCGGGTATCTCCCTTGGTGCTGCCGCGGCTCCTTCATGTTGTTGTCGCCGTCAACTCGTTCAGCTTCTAAACGTCGCAAAATGGAGCTACACACAAGATGCCCGCCGCTCGCGAAGTGTCACCCGCCAACCGGAAGGTTAATATTCCATCTTCCTTGCTCAGATGGGGACTCTGACGCCGCCGGCGTAGCAGGCATTGCCATGACAGGCATTGAGGCGGACTGAGGTACTTGTGTTTCTGATGGCATTTTTGTAGGTAGGTCACTCGCTGACTTTCTTTTCTTTCTGGACCAGCCGTACAAGCCTAATGTAGGAATTCGAAAGATGAAGCAAGAAAACTAACATCGTACATGGGGATGCATATATACGAGCTGACATGAACGCGTATGTATTAGCGACAGATGGCTTGCACGGTGGGGTGACGTTTGTGCATGGTAACATATATATATTGGGGCATCACCCACGTTCTTGCCTTTTCGGAATAGGAGTACATGTATGTGTCCAGCTTTGACGGTTGAATAATGTAGCGTGAAATGAAGTTGTGCCGACGTGCTCTCCAAGATGAATGCTTGTCAGCTATTATGCCGGGAACCTTTGTGTTGTAACGCGGTGTGGTTTGGGATTTTTTCACAATCACGTGAATTACAATAGGTGCTGCATTCTGTTAAACGTCTATCGATGCCAAGGTTGAACTGTGTAGCAAGATATATGTTGGCAGGGCGTTTTCACCAATATTAACTTTGGAAATCTTTCACGACGGAAAGGTTTGCAAAAACCCTTGAGATCCGGCAACATTTTACAATCGTACTCAACAATTCGAATTGGAGAGCAGGACGAACCTCCACCACCACCGACATTGAACTGCGCAAGACGGAGCGCGGACATACATCAATACAGGAAGGGTGCGGGGAGGTTGTGGAACGTTGTGCATGGGGGGTATTTGGGCATCCGTACTGTAACGCTTACTCTAATGACTTCACCAACACGAGTACAGCAAACAATATCTCGTAAGCCTTGACCTCTAGACATCGTGCTGCATTATGCGGGAAACAACGACTGTTGAAACGTTGTAGTGTTCGAACCTCACTGATGTTAGGCGTTTGGCCATGTGGAGGCGCTAAGCCGTTTGCGAAACAATCATCATGTAGTCCATTAAATGGCTGTGAAGTAGGGTGGGCTGGGGTGGTGTTTGCAGAGGGCTCTTCTTGAGATATTACGTTTATAACTATGATATTTCGTCAAAATAGCAAGTTAAAACCATCTCATCGGCGATGTGCCATCGGTCAGTGCGTGGAGCGCGGTGCTTTGCATCGCCCGCGATACGTACAGTTGGCATAGGAGTGAGAACCGTGCAAACACAATCCAGATCTGATTTACCTGAAAACATACCAGCGGAATGGAAAACAGAGCGGTTGTTAGACAAAAGAAAAGTGACAGGGCCGGGATTAGATCAAACGCCCGCGTGATAAAAACCAGAGAAGTAGAGTTTACACTGCAGTGGTGTTCTGTTGTATTCTGCCTCCTTGCAGGAACTCTAACCCTTTGTTAAAGTCCACACACAAGAATATTCCTGAAAATATAGGCGCTTGTAGGGTAGCCAACTCAACACACCGCGCTCGTACTACAACACGTGACAGAAAATAGCGAACAACACGCTCATCTCGTGTCTTTCAACGTGTCCGGCCACCCTTCCTCGCCCAGCCCCTTATTAACCAAACAGTGTATTAGGATACGCCATACAGCTCCTTCATGATCACCGCTAAACCAGTCACAATATTATCCCAACAGAAACACGAACACGAATAAGCTACTTGCCTACCAACAAGGCAGTCATAAAACCGCGTTGTTGATCCCGTTCCGTCGTGCTCAACTACCAGAAATCGAACCCATGCGTTGTTTTACCGTTGGCAATCCACTCATCCAGCAACCACCGAATCGACTCTATCCAACAAGGAACAATCCACCGGCCAACGGATCGATACGATCCAAGATTAACCGTCCACCTTACATCAAAAACGATTTGATGACAGCTTCAACTCAACGAGCGACACAACGCTTACACACCCCAGCAAACCTGACTTTACTTACCTCTATAGTTCGAAGTATAGACTACAGCTCACATCTCCGACCAAGCAACCAACCCACACGCTAAACATAGAGACACTTTCAAACCTAACATGCACCACAAGCAATATAAGCAAACCAATTCAAAACGATGACATGACAGAAGTATACACCAACACAAAACAGAGCCCAACGCACAACAAAATATCGCCGATCAGAGTATCCAGCGAAAACAAAAAACAAAAACAACCTTTGGAAAAAAAGGTACACCGAATGTTAATTTGTGCTCTAGCCGGTACACAATTCATACCCTACACAATGTATGCCCTCGGTAAACGCGTGAGTCGTGGCGCGTGCTATTGGCACCTGACGCTCTTTCGAATTGTGCCTCCCATCCCATGCCCAACATTTTTTTTTCAAACAGTAGGTGTTCATACTCGCTGAGAGCTCTAAAGTCCCTTAAGGTCGTACGCTTACCACCATTCTAGCATCGAAACGCGATCAACACCACTAATCGACAGAAATTCCATATGCAGTAGAATACTCGCGCGACACTTACCGTTGTTCTGTTCCAGTAGGAGGACCCTTTTATGGTGCTGCTGGACGGGTGTCTCGTCTTTAAATAAAGGAGGAAGAGTCTCCTACACCATGGACAGCGTGTGTTTGTACAGCATACTGTACATGAAGCTCGCGTATCCTTACATCGAAAACCCTTTGGTACAGATAGACGTTGAAACCTTAAAACGTTTCACATGGTCGACAATTTTGGGTGCAACTACCAACACAAGACACGGGCAGCATCAAACTGTCACACCGCGCCGCCGCTATGACAACAACAACAACATCGACACCGTCCTGCCTGAAAAATGCCCAAGTGGAAGTTACACCAGTAGTAGTACACAAATAATACATTAGTACAGCAGTATCTAGTGTTATCCGATTGGGAGTTTTACACCTGTGACCAACCTCCGGCCAGACATGAAAAAAATTATGTCATGCGTGAAAATCGGTCCCCTTGCGCTATCAACAAACGCCACGCAGCGAACACGATGGGAATATGCTTCGGAATTTGGGGTGTATATCCAACCAATCAACCAAAAATATCCGACCATCAATCCGATCAACCACTCGACCGACTAACCAATAAACCAACACGATACCGTACAGGACACCCACCATGAGGACGAAACCCAACGAAAAACACGCTGAACATATATCAGAGAGAGGCACAGTTCGAGGTCTAATCGACCGCAAAAAAGCACTGATCGCTCCATTTCCGGATTGAATAATCCAGTTTGGGTCGCTATTCCAACGATACTTTTAGGGGCTACCTATCTAGGAATACCGTGATACGCATCCACGACTATGATCAAATGGTCCTGGTTCAATCCCTCGGAAAAAACCTGAGTGTTGCCAAATCAATCAGGTATATACCTATATACCAGAGTACCCCAACCGATAGTGTATCAATACAGATGTGGTGCGTCAATATTGATGGACCCTTTTTCTCACTATAGTGACTGTGGATCCGCTTGGCACATTCAAAAAAATATGGCCGTGGCACTACGCGGAGTATTGCTGGCTTCCGCAATAGTACCGGTGTTATTTCTAACTAGAGCATGGTTCGTACGGCACTATAGCAGGACCATTAACGTACCCCAAAGAGAAAAACCTTTGCAAATATTTATCATCCAAACTTGAAGTATTGAACGGTCTGATTTATGTTTGGCAAACCAGAGGAGCCGGGCACGGTACGGGCGACGAGCGGAGAACCCAAGCAAAACATACTAATTCAATGCATGGAGTGCACTGATGGTGGTTGCCATGAACCGTCAGCAGGTGGGCGTATACTCCGAGTCGGACTTGCCGTCGAAACAAGCGCTGTTGACCACCTTGATCTTGATGCCATCGAGGCCGATATTGCCCGACATTAAGGTGTCCGTCGATCCATCAAAGCGAGTCGTGGCTGCGTCCTCAAAGGTGTTGTCGATGAACTGGGTGCCGTCGGAATCGGCAACCCTCATGCTTTCACTACCCCCGCTGATAGTGTTGCCCGTGAAGGTGTTGTACTGGGGACGCGGAGAGCTGGTCGTCTCGGGGTCGTCGTTCCCGTCGTAGAGGTACACGTTGTACCTGCAAGAAGGTGGCACCGGCAAAATAAAAATATGTAAAAATAAAACGGAGAACTTCTACCGTTAAATGTCTGGCCTCGGCAACGAGCAGCGAGCGGTTCGCAAGTACACAACGGTCCGCGAGTACGGCGAAATAGCTCTGTACCGGAAAGCCATTTAAATTGAGATCTATCAGCGACCTATACATCAGCCACACAACCAACAGCGCGTAGAGCAAAAAACACTACGTACCAGCAAACGTCAGGCATCGAGATGGTCTTGCCGACCTTACACCAGAATGAAACTACTATTACCTAGGCGCGAAGAGCGCACTCATGAAAACCTCTCTTCGCGCGTATCGAACAATATACCTGAGAATTATTGGAACCGATTAACGAATGCTTCAGTTTGCCCGCCAAAACCTGCTATGGCGTCCTCAGCTGAGCGGTTCAGCGCAAAACCCGTGTGGTTCAGGCAGAACCCATCAGTTCCAATCCGCAATGCTCTTGGACCAAGCGTGTGGCTACGCAAGGGCTGAAAAGGGCGCTAATATCGTACGCCCCCCCCCCTCCCCCCCCCTCGACGGGTTTCGCTTGACGGGTGGTGGCAAAAATAAGACGCCCCACCCCGGGAAAAGCAATAAAGGTTTGCGGCGAAAACGGCGTGCGGGCTACAAACAAACGTGGCTCTCATTGCAAGTTCCCGCCAAGAGTTACTCGTATCTGTCTTTTTCATTGTGTGCACTAGGTACTAGTGGAATGCAGAGAAGAAAGCCTATCTACCGGTATTCCGGCGATTGTTCGGCCAGCCGGCGCGGATCTGCGTACATTCTCAGCTCCAGAAGTGGTGTATATTAGCTCCTCGATAAACTCGAAACCGAAAACAAGATCTTCTGTTACAACGTTATTGGAAAAACAGAAACTCACCGGGAAGAGCCGCTTATTTCGTTTTTGGAGAAAACGTTGTCCGCGGACGCCACGGACAGCCTGATGCCGTACTTGTTGTCCTGGAAGGTGTTGCCGGACACGTCGGCGTCGAACGATTCCAGCAGCGCAAGCCCAGCGTCGGCATTGTCGTGGACGTCGTTGTCTATATCGCCAGAAGGGAGAAGAAAACATTGAACGACTCAAATTTTGTCAATCATTCAAGAACATGATGAATATCTTGTGAGAGCGAAGCACTCGTTTTGTACAGAGAAGAAAAATCGTAAACGGTAAAAATGCATGATCAATCGGCAAAGTGGAATGTTCAGTTAAGTCGGTACCCCCCCCTCTTCCACCAACTCGATTAAGCAAACCTCATCGCAATAACAACTTAACCTCAACAACGAAACTGATATGTGCCGGCTCCCCACCAATGCAGCGATGTATTGGGTCTGCGGTCAACAGAGGAAACACGAGATAGAGGAATGGGGGGGGGGCACAAAAAGGTTGTGACGCGAGACATGGTGCAATGCTGCAGCGGCAAGCCAAATGCCCAACCTTCTGACATGTCTGACCAACCCAAGACCAATATCATGCGTGCTCAGAACCTTGAACTGCCTCGTGGTTAAAGTGGGTTTGACGACCTACACGTTCCGCCTCTTCCTCGAAGGTTGGTCGTCCTTGCCTCATCGTTAACCTATCCTACAACCGATTCATCGTTCATTACCCTTGCGAGGCAAACCGCGTTACGTCGGTTACTGCGTTTTTTGCTGTGTTTACAGAAGCCGCATCAACTTCATCTACCTCGAATTCAAGCCTAACACCCAGCGTCTCCATTTTTGTACGTCGTCGAATTATTTTCCTTATGTGATCAACGAAGGATGGAAACCAAAGGTGGTTGTCTCACCTTTGACGGAAGCGTCGTCGCTGCTGAGGTGCAAGAAAATGCCAACCTTGTCGCCGCCGTACACCTCGTTACCCTGTGCTCCACGCAAAAAGGCGGAAGACATCGGTAAAATCAATTTCAGACTTTTACAACAGGCACAAGCATAAATGAGGGAAACCCACCTCCCGTAGCATGTCCGATCAACGTGTCACGTGCAGCTTGCAAATCATCGGCGACGAAGGGTACGACGGCGAGGGGTTATACACATCATCTTTGAGCTACTCGCGCGTGTGACTCGCAGTATCTCATGGACTAACTAAAACACTTCAGGCAATTGCTGTTTACTCAGCGTAACCTACTATTCCACTGCGGGTTCATGTCAAACGGTGGCACCGCGGAACATTAACGCAGCAAATGATCAGTGGGGTCATTCGCGCGAGTGACCCCAAGCCTCCGAACGGAAAGCCTCAAGAGTGTCCCCCTGCCGAAGCTTGGCTTGGTCGGGATTTTGACAAAGGTTACTACCAGATACCACCTCAACAATGACGTTTCCGGATTGTATTATTGCAATATCAAAAGCAGGTAGAAGTCGGGGGTCTCCGGTTGAAGCCCCACCCATCACTGCCGAGGAAGCTCAAGGCTATTACAGCAGGCTCACAAACAAAGCAGGTAGGGCAAAGCTTGCTAAATGCGTACTACCAAGTCCACGGAGTCTATATTGGGGGGAACGGCGAACAAAAATGGGCATGATGCATGATGTCATAACAAGAAGAATTACTAAAACACGGTCAACGTTTCCAGGCACAAAAGGTTCTCGCATCTGCCGGCGTTGGCATCGAGACAACCTTTCAAACCAAAATGGCAACTGGAATTGCAAGTCCAAGTCCTTACTCTTTGGTTGAAATTTTATCTTCGAATGCTTCTGAACCACCAACAATACCAAAAGCATCACCACGCAAACGCCTACTGTCGCAAGCAGGCGCAACTTATGAACCCATTTACTACTATAGAATACAGACCACTGCGATAATCATTCCACTGTAGATCGTGGAGCTATTAACGGTTTGGGCCCAAACAATGTTCAAGACGAATGAAACAAATTACACGAAAATACCGAAGGTGAAAAACAGGGAACACATAACTGGGACCGAAGGGGCAGCCCTAAAGATTGCCCAAGATGTGATACAACTTGTTATTAATAGCTTGCCCTTGTTTGGGTCACGTACCAATAATCGTGTAGGAGTTTTTGTTTAATTAACTATCGTCGAACTTACACGGCGAGTGAAACATAGACCACACACGAACAAGCCCGGGTTGTGGGGGGAGCTTCCGCAGACTAACATCGACGTGAGGTGGCCTTTATCGTCGCTGATTTAGATTGGGCTCATCGTTGTTACATGGTTCTACACGGGGCGGTCCCAACGGGATTGCTAGTACGTAACACGCGACTTTCGGATTTGCCAGAATGATGACCAACCTGGATGGAGATATGATCGCAGCGCTTGGAGGCGATGATGTTGTGGTTCCCGTTGTTGTAGACCTCGTTGTCGTGGATGGTCAAGTAATCGCTGTCGTCGTGGGGGTCGAAGCCGTAGCCGATGTTGTCGTGCACCTTGTTGTTCCTCCAGTCTCCCTGTTGGTGCCCGTACGAGTAGACTCCGAAGTAGAGGTGGTGGATGTCAGAATTGTAGATGTTACCGAACACACCAATGGTGTCGAACAACTCGGGGTTGCTTTTATCCTTGCAGTATCCTCGTACCTGGCCCGACGATAAGTGGGGGGTTTCGGGGGTTTGGAGTCGCCACGTTTGCTAAGGGGGGTCGATCGCGGCATATTATCTAAAGGGGGGAGGCGTGCCGCTGAACGTGGCCCGTTCGTGATGGTTTCCAACTCATCACGTCTCCAATATATGTTTTCAGGGATCACGAAAGCCCACAGAGGACGTAATGGGTTTCGAAACAAGGTAATATGCCAACGAACGAGCGGACCAGTGAGATGACCACTTTGGTTTTTAACACGCCTTCAACGCTCGCCTCCTCTCCGACATGGCTGCAATGCTTCTTCTACTCCTCCACGTGGGGGCAGCAATTCGGGGCAAACGAAATTCAAGTGCAGTAGTCCTACTCATCCTTGGTGGGACAACAAACACAGGTGAAGCACGTGTCATAGTTTGTAGTCGGGAGAAAGTATGGCTGAGCACATCCATAACACAAGATGGCGGGCGGTTCAAACTCGGATTGTTCTTGATGGTCCAAAATTCGCGGCGTGTCCGAAACGTTGTGGTTTCTGGGATGATATTCGCGTGTGAGAAACGTCATGCATTCAGGAACATGCAACGAACGAGCGAGACGATAGCTGTGGTCGCATTCCCGCGTTGAATATGCATTTCTCGTGGTGTGGGTCTGTCAGTATTTTGCTTGACATCGCTGCTGGTGTAGCTGCTGGTGTAACTACCCAAGCCTGCGATAGCTGTTTGCTACAGCTAGCCGTTCCATGTAATGTTAACCGCTGATTCTAGAAACATTAAAGCCTCTATTGACATAGTTTCACATTATTTTTCAGCTTCCTAGTCCTTACAAGCACCCATCACTCCTCCTCTCACCTTCCACGACAGGCCGTAGCTCTCGGAGTTGTAGTATCCCAGGTACGCTATTTCGCTGTCCTCGATGTCCAACCTCGCCTCCCCCATGTCGTTCTTGGCCCTGCCATCGCACGTTTCACTGGTGTCGGTGATGACCTCCGAGATGGCGCTGATGTAAGACCGACCATTAGAATCACTTGTTCGATAGCTGTTAGTAGAGGTGTCCCATCCGAACACCTGTGGGAGGCCGGGAAGGGGGGGGAGGGGGGGGTTCAGGGATAGCCGTAGTGGTAGGTTCATGGGCCCTGGTATACTGTACCATGCCGGGAAGCGGGGGAGACTCATTCGTTGCTTGCTTGATATATTTGACCATTGACCATGTCTTTGTTTAGATACGGAACATCGTTGTATCTCCGAATGGATATGCATGTAACCGTTAGACGTCTAGACGTCTACTAGGCTCTTTCCATACGTGACGTGGGATAATGCACAAATCGCGGTAGTGAGACAAACGATACCGACTTGATGCTTTGATAATGTTAGAGGTTGAGTGGGGGGGCCGTGAAATTTTGTAGCCATAATAAGACAGACGATAGGACCTCGCATCCACTTCGTGTCGTGTCCGAGCTCCATAGGGTTTCAACGACCAGGCAGGCATTGCATTAATATAGCGCGAAACTCCGTGAGTTGGTCGTTCAAGATGCCCGTAGACTGAGCTTCTTGCATCCTACTGCGTGAACCGATTGTGAAGCGACATGTCGGTGCCTTTCGCATAGTCTCTAGCATATGGATCCCGATGTCGAACGACTGGGTGAAAAGGGTTGGTAGGCAGTGAGAACAACGAATGAATGGTGGTGGCAGGGAGTGGTATAAAACCAGTATAAAAGGACAACGACGACTTTCGTCGTTAATATTGCTGACAAGCCCATCTGATCACAGCACCACGAAACGCAGAAGAACACGGAACACAAACAGACGTCGTGTAGAAGCAACGAAAAGCAGAACCTAATTACAACGACCTCAACGCAACACAGCAGTATAGCACAGCAGTATAGGCACATTATGTAAGATATACCATCATCTACGACCACATACTTTTCTTCTGTCTGTAGCTCTGTAGCCGGATGGTATATATGATGCCATATTGTTGTTGTTTGCGTGCGAGGGTGTAGTTCGTCACGCCGTTTGATTTGAATCGCAGCCGTTTGAATTTTATGGTTTTGTAAGGACGAGGACGGTTTTTTGGGAAGGGATGTTTTTATCCGCAGCCCAGGGCACAACGAAGTGAAATGTTTGTGTGTTGTGTTGTTGTTTTCTTGTTGTCCCGCATCGTGATGTAGCAGGATCGAACAGCATAGGCGCAAACGTTCCAGCGCATGCACCACCAGCGCTGGGTTGGCAGGCCAGCCGAAGGGTGCTTGTATGCTACTACTAGCAGTGTAGAGTGTGTTGGTGTTCGTGTGTGTGTCCCAAAATGCACCCACGAGGTGGTTGTTTGCGTGCGAGGGTGTAGTTCGTCACGCTGTTTGATTTGAATCGCAGCCGTTTGAATTTTATGGTTTTGTAAGGACGAGGAGGGTTTTTTGGGAAGGGATGTTTTTGTCCGCAGCCCAGGGCACAACGAAGTGAAATGTTTGTGTGTTGTGTTTTTTTTTTTTTTGTTGTCCCGCATCGTGATGTAGCAGGATCGAACAGCAGAGGCGCAAACGTTCCAGCGCATGCACCACCAGCGCTGGGTTGGCAGGCCAGCCGAAGAGTGCTTGTATGCTACTACTAGCAGTGTAGAGTGTGTTGGTGTTCGTGTGTGTGTCCCAAAATGCACCACCAGCGCTGGGTTGGCAGGCCAGCCGAAGGGTGCTTGTATGCTACTACTAGCAGTGTAGAGTGTGTTGGTGTTCGTGTGTGTGTCCCAAAATGCACCACCAGCACTGGGTTGGCAGGGCAGCCGAACGGTGCTTGGATGCTAGTAGCAGTGGCGACGCGCCCCCCCCCGAACCCCCCCCCCCCGGCCCGACACAGTGTGCGTTGGAAGGACCCTCACCAGCAGCCGAAGGGTGCTTGAATGCTACTACTACTAGCAGTGTAGAGTGTGTTGGTGTTCGTGTGTGTGTCCCAAAATGCACCACCAGCACTGGGTTGGCAGGGCAGCCGAACGTTGCTTGGATGCTAGTAGCAGTGGCGACGCGCCCCCCCCCGAACCCCCCCCCCCGGGCCCGACACAGTGTGCGTTGAAAGGATCCTCACCAGCAGCCGAAGGGTGCTTGTATGCTACTACTAGCAGTGTAGAGTGTGTTGGTGTTCGTGTGTGTGTCCCAGAATGCACCACCAGCACTGGGTTGGCAGGGCAGGCGAACGGTGCTTGGATGCTAGTAGCAGTGTCGGGGGGGGGCGACGCGCCCCCCCCCGAACTCCCCCCCCCGGGCCCGACACAGTGTGCGTTGGAAGGACCCTCACCAGCGTGCGTTCGAAAAAGTACATGGAAAAACTATAGTATGTATTTTTAACAAGAATCAAACACCCGAATCGGTGCATGCGCTTTCGCAAAACTTGTGTGTGATGTAATGATAAGGATACAGGGCTTGAATACCACCAGCGGTTCTCGCACTCCCATTAGAGTAGGAAAGGGAAGAAGAGATGACAAGGTCTTCCCTGGATAAATAAAGTGTCCAACGTAATGTGGACGAGAAACAAGAGCATGGATAGTGACCCCGTATCCGAGGTACATCTGAGGATTGAGAAGGGAAAAAATTGCCTGCGAAGATAGTTGAAGGGATGAGGGAAAAAAAAAAAAAAGAAGTGGTGTAGCATTTTACTTCGTGGGTAGAGGTAAATATCCGAATGGGGCTGGTGTGGCCGTCAAAAAAACAATGACTAACGAGTGCTGAGGCGAACCCCAACCACTTACCCCGTACCCCCCTTTTTTCATATCGGGTTTAAGCTAATCCTACGAGTGACTCTGTACTCACTGACAAACACTCTATCTATGCGATTTTCTTGGCTCCGCGTAGCTTACCATTCTTTTGCGAATTCACATCGGGAGATTTAAACCACACGGCTGCCTAAAAATGCAAGCAACGGGAGGGTCACTTGCGGCAGTGACTCCGAGATAGTCCAACCAAGCCCGCAACATTCACGCCCCTCACCGTATCTTTGGATTTGATTGTGGCATTACACACTATTATTTATTGTACGGACGAATGGCATTGCTGCCGTAGCAAATGATAATCGCGAAACACTATATTATTTGCACTATCGTACGAGTACAACGTGGTGATGATGTGATGTTATGCGAACTATACGTACTACTTGGTACATATACATCTGGAACTATAACATGTATTACTCCAACAGCGTAACATAGGGTAACCACGTAGTGTATACATGCCACGTATCACATGTAATAGTGCCCAGTGCAGCCGGTCGCCCCAGTGGTCTAGTGGTTACCTTCGAGGACTACAGGCTTTAACTTTGGTCCTTGAGTTCGATTCCCACCGTAAGATTCCTACCGTAGTGATATTTTGAACGTATTTGAAACAAAACATATATTATTCTAAAAATGAAAATTTACTCCAGCTGTGACGTCGAAGGTTTTGTCGAAAATCATTATTGCAAGCTGTATGTGATACTCCGATCGCACATATAAAAAAGATCGGCTGTTGATGTCGCCAAGCCGCGCGCGTAGGTGCAATTCGACGCGAGTCGACCAGGGGAAAAAGTGCGGAACTAGCATCGCGATAACAAATGAAGGCACGTAACGTAGTGGGGAGGGGGGAGAAGCGCTCGGCATGTGACTCCGGGTCTGAGTTACTACTGGGGGAAAGCGCGAGAGCAGTGCGAGGATAGTAAACGGGATGGAAATAAAATATAATGCATGGCATACACAATGTTGACAATAGTGCCGCCCGACTTAATAGACCCACGGAACAGACCAGTACCTCCGCCCGTATCCTCTTGCCGCTCGTGTATCTTTACATTTCGATGTCATGTAAGTATGTAAGGCTTTCGAACCACATAGGCGCAAAGAAAATGCGTTACAAGACGATTTTAACGACTCACAACTGCAAACTCATCTTTGGGAAAAGATCACTCAGTGTCTGTATTCAAACGGGGTACACGGCTTTAGATAGGTTGCTTATCTTGAGTTCGGCTCTCATTAAAACGTGTACCACTGTTGTACAGTACGGGTCCTCCAACAAGGTGGTCTTGGCAAGGCGGTGTTGCCGGTACAAGGCAGTCAAAATCAGTTGGCGCCAGTGAGGAGTTGATAACGCCCCCACCGTGGATTGAAAGGAACCGGCTGCCCCCAATAACGCGGTCGTGTTGAATAGGAGAAGCAATTTCGACACACAACAAATAAATGTGGGTATTGTATGAAAATACGTGGAAGTGCTGTGAGCTAAAGCTGGTAATATTTTCCCCTATCCGCCGGAAAAAAAAAAAAAGCACACACTCATATTGCTGTGGCACACCACCACCTTACCGGGGGAGTGTTACTAAGTTGCACTCTACAGCAGCAGGACTGGGTTTACCTTGGTGCTGACGAAGTCGAGGCTTCCGCCATGAGCGCGCACGTTGATGTACTTGTCGCTCGTGCTCTCCAGGCGCAGCTCATTGGCGTCGCCGCCGGCCGACTGTCCGTACACCTGCACCCATCGTGAGCATCGCCATTGTCAATTGGAAGTGGCAAGGATCGACAGGCAGTGAGCCAGAAAGGGTGGGTCGGGGGTGACATTCGGTTTTCTCGATCTGCCTTTTTGCGGCCGAAAAATAAAGTAAACAAAAATAAATAAAAACGCATGCCTGGTGCTCGTATGACATATCACACACAGCTTGCAAAGATGAGTTTCGACGAAATCTTCGATCTCACAGCTGGAGTGTATTTTCATTTTTTATAATATAGTCTAATATTTTTTTTTTTAGTAATAGTCTTTAGTCTAGTCTATATATAGATAAAATATAATAATACTGGTAAAACGTGTGGTGCGCGTCGTTCGTGAATTAGAAAATACCAGGTCCCACGTCTGATAGCGTCTACTATAAACGCGCAGCAGCAGCAAAGTCCGCAACCAACCGGTTGTTTATATGCATTATGCCGAGACAGCTCTTTCGGTTTACTACAACATGTCATGCTGTCATGATCTTGAGGAACAAGGGGGAGGGGGTTCCCGGTGCAGATGTTAAGGGGTTCACCGACTGAACAGGAGGGAAGGTCGCGATTGCCCTGGCCGGGTATCGAGTTTATATTGGATATTTCGCATATCGTCTGCGCGTGCTACGTTTCTTTTATTGCGTCAGGGTCACACCAAACCTATGATATATTAGCGTCATCTACCAGCTTCAAAAACAAAATATTATTGCAGAGGATATGAATAGTTGTCCGTAGAAACAGGATCGTCGGACAGTTGGTGAACCACGTTCCACCCATGGCACAGGTCGTGCGATCCTTTCTTTGCAAACAAGACCGGCGCGGCCATTGCCTGGTGAGGCGCAGTCGTCTAGACAAAAAGCGGCATGTACTCTAGAACGCCAAGCTCCTAATGGAGCATGAACTTCCGGTCGGTGCCGTCAAACCCACTTCTCCCCTGTTCTTTCTTTATCCGGTACAAGGTCACAAACAACAATCAAATCGTATGCGCATGCCGAAAAAATAATCTTCACCGCCTCCACCGGCAACTGCACTCATACCGCATGTGGCATCATAGCGCGTCAACGTATACAGTATTACACTGCATATAAAATATTTTTTATGGCAAGCAATACTTCAGGAAACACACCACTCGTGTCGTACAAAATTCAAAACAGGTGAGCGATAATACACGCAGTAACTCTAAGAATTCGACGTTATGTACTACTACTACTACTGCTGTTGCACTTCGAAGAATATACGTAAAAATGTCCGTGTTCCCCTATAGGGGCCTCTCGGCTGGGCGGAAATACTCAATACAAAGCGGCCCTTCCATTTCCGAGCCGGGTCATAACCTTTTTTAGAGGGTTTATTATAAACGATGGTATGGTATGTATACAAGCAGCTTATTATATATAATATGAAAAAAAAAACACTTCAGCTGTGAGATCGAAGATGTTGTCGACACTCATACCAGGTACTTACTTGCAAGTTTTATGTATTAAAGTAAACGACTCAGATACAAGTTTTCCCATTGTGGGGTATTTACAGGGGGGAATATTCCACACCAAAAGCAGTAAACTATGCCCTAGCAGAGTCTACGCAGCTGCTGGGCGAGGGGGAAACAAGCGAGAGAAAATAATTACCTGGTGCAAAAGAGTACATACAGCATACGTATGCATATACCCAATAATAATGTACTATACCGCAGATATACACAAGGAAAACACCGCAGTGTCACCACGCTTTTTTTTTTTTAACGGACGCACTGACCTGCAGAGTTACACCATCTTCAACGTACAGGCTCTCCGTCAACAGCCAGGTTCCAGTCGCAGTCTTGCTCACGTCGCCCGTGCTCGAGTCCACCGCGTACAGCGGAGCCTTGCCACGTAGACCTTCCCAGACTTCTTCCAGTGTGATGCAGCCACCACCGGAGCTGGACTCGAGGTAGAGGCGCTCTGATCCCGAAGAGTATCGCACCGAGACGGACTTGCTAGAGTCGCAGCTGGGCTTGGGTATGGCGTCGTTCGGCGAGGCAGTATCAGCGGCGCTGGCGAGCTCGCTGGCGAGAAGCAGACCCAGAGTCGCGACACGTTTAAGGGTCATTGTTGCCGTCGTCGTCACGTTACTGGTGGTACCGTCTGCGACTGTTAACTATGCGGAAAAAGGTTTGTCCGTTTTTCAAGCACTTGGGATACTTCTGCTGGCTGCAGACGAAGGGTGAAGACAAGGAGAAGAAGGAGATGACGTGATGAACCTCGCACGGGTAAGTGCCGCCTCTCTTCTTTACGTTTGCTTTCTCCTACTTTCCGCGAATTGGTCGCTCGTGGTGATGGTTGATGCCGTTGCTGTTATGGTCTGGGGAGGGTGAAAAGCTAGGCGATGGGGTGAGTGATCCGATAGGGGCGAGCGGGGGGTAGGGAGATATGTAAAGCCCAAAACAATTTTGTCGCTGGTCGGAAGCCAAAACACAGGTGCGTGGTTCGTGGGATTGAGCACAGGATAGGAGACGCGGAGTGGTTAGCCCTTCCTTGCAGGATACCCCGTGAGAGACCCAGAGCCCGCAAAGCTCGTCCGAAAAAATTCCATTAAAAAACTGTAGGTGAGCGGCGTTGTGGTAAGCTTGAGGCAGGTCACGTTTTACAGAAGGATTTCGATGTGGATTGTAGCGAAGGCAGGGGTCGTTATCGCCGCGAAAAAATCGCCTAGTAGTAGACGAGTTTCGGCTGCCTGCCTCTGGGGTGTATTGTTGGTGCTTACTGCCTACTTGACAAAATTCGTACGACATCTACATACATTCCTGTATTTATATTTACCTATTTTATCGGATGGAGCGACATTTTCTCCACCCCAAGCCGAAAGGAAAAAACTGATAATTTGTTGGTTGGTTCGTAATTTAAGTCGTATTCCATCAATCCTCGTATAGCAAAAAAATCGGGGGGATATTGCTAATAATAGCGTAGTTTCGTTATTGAGGTCGAAGATGATTTTTTCGAAGCTTCAGATTTAGCACTACTAGCCGATGTCAGCACCGTCGGTATCATGATAGTGTACTAAAAAGAGGTATAGAGTAGCGCCATTGAACATCCGCAGAAGGTACCCAAGAATAGCCAGAGGAAAATACATAGGATATCAGAATTTCAAGACCCATGGGCAGCGGATGCGCGAAGGATTCGGGCTAAATAGGCTAATTTCCTATGCTCTACCGCACGGTAGGTCGAGACGGCAATGGTGCGCCGGAGTGTTTGACGGCGGGATGTTTGGGCCGGGGTAAAACGTCATCAGAGGACAACATTTTTTATGGTGTGTGTGCGGCCTGGCATCCTTAATGGCGCAATTTCGCTCAAAACAACGCTTTACAACCACCATGAAGTTTGGTATTGGACATTTTGACATGTTTCTTTCTGCAACCACCTTGAATGATCATTGACATATATTATACAAAATGAAAATACACTCCAGCTGTGGGATCGAAGATTTCGTCGAAACTCATCTTTGCAAGCTGTGTGTGATACTCAGATCGCGCGCATTACGAGTTGTGTGTCCTCATTAAGGATATAGGTCGGCGACTCCCCTTACAACTACAGTGTAGCTATCAGGGTCAACAGGATGATTTTAGTCAGTCTTGTAGCGGAAACTATAAAACCCGTTTCTGAGGGGGACAAAATCTGACAGCTGTAAAGGGAAATGTATCCTTTTATCAAGTGAATCTTGTATGTCGAATAACCGGTGAGGGGGGTGGGGCGGAGTTTTGAAGGACGTGGGGGCCTGGTTTTGATCAAAAGCGAGCGGGTTTGGAGGGGGGGGGGGGGGGGAGAGAGGGGACAATTTGTGCATGTAAGCTGTAAATCCTTTCGAGGGGATAAATCTGACGGTTTTGGCACCAGTATATTGTTGGGGGCGGGGGGGGGGGGGGTTGGGGGCGGGGGGGGGGGGGGGCGTGTGGGGCAGCTTAACATATGCCTGGAAACTATACATTATTTTGAGGGGATAAATGTGACGGTTTTGGAAATAATACATCAGTTTATCATGTATATCCTGGGGTAAGTCGTACAATCAGTGAGAATTATGAGGGTGGAGTGTTCGAGGGGGTGGGGTTGGGATGGGTTGGGGGGGAGGTGGGGGGTGTGGGGGTGGGGTGGGGGGTGGGGGGGGGGGGAGGAAGGGCTTTAGGTGAGGGGTTTGTTATACGTGTGGTGCTAGGTCTAGGCGATGGTGCGGGTGATGGGGAAGAAGGGGGCGTTCGAGGCGGAGGGGGGGGGGGGAGGGGCAGCGGCATGGATGGCTCTCGAAAGATAATGAGGTGATATCCTGTGCGTGGAGTGTTTATTAATGTGGCGGATTTCGATATTTGGTGGGGCGTTTGAGTAAGGGAGAGCAAGAGGGGGGGGGGGGGGGGGGAGGGGGGAGATTTTTTAGGAGGTTTAGGTCACAAATAATATTCAAATACACTGCGGCTGTGAGATCAAAGATATGTAGCAGCTTGTTATACGCGTGGTGCTAGGTCTAGGCGATCGTGCAGGTGGTCGGAAAAGAGGGGGCGTTGGAGGGGGGGGGGGGGGGGGGTTGGGGGGAAATAATTGAAAACTACGTCATGGATGGTCAGAAAGATAATGACGTGATATCAACTGCGTATACTCGTAGGTGTTTATTACTCAGGCCGATTTTGATTGTGAGTGGGGCGTTTGGACAAATTAGGCGGAAGGGGGGGGGAATCGGGGGACGGAGGGGCGGGGGGGGAGGGTTGGGTTTTTTTATGAACAAGAGGGGTCGGTGGAGGGCGAGGGGAGTGGGGGGGTAGGGGGGGGGCGGGACATTTCAATATGTGCGCGGAAACTATAAATCCTCAAAGGGTACAAACCTGACGACATATATATAGTTCCAATCGAGTTTTCCGTAGGCGAGATCTACTATTATTTTCAGTGTCCACAGCACAACTTTCTCTAGGTTACTGTTCACCTTGCGATGATGAACCACGAATCCCACATGTGACACCTACGTATGGTAGCTACTCGTACCGGAAACGTACAGATATTTACTCTCGCGGGAAGATTTCGCCATCCCAGGACCTTACCCGTGACTTTCAGGCAGGCACGATCTTCTGGTATAACATGGACTACCGAATGTGAATATTGGCATATTTATTCGAAGTGTCGCCGCCACCTCTCAAGCCACAGGTGACCACGGTTGCGCCGAGCAGGACAGCGGCTGTGATCACTCTCCCACGTTTGTGTTTACAGGATAAACATGCGGACACACACAGGACGGGTACGGCGTGTCGTCAGAGACTACTAAAGCTTTTGGAGACTTTGTCGTGCCGAAGGGCTCTGGTCGAGAAGGGTTTCGAGGCCCGCCGATCACGTACACTGTGGCAGTTTATGTTGCTCCATCGCTCCAGCCCTTGGAGAACGGGTTGGTTTTGTAGTAGGCTCACACAAAGAAAACGAAATATCAGGGCATGGTTTTGTCGGAAGGAAAACGTTGTTTTCCTGGCGTGTACGTCATATCAAAGATGCTCGCAGCGTCTGCGGGCAGGACCAGTCGCAAATAGCTGCCGCTAGTATAAATTATCACAGCCAGAACATTGCGCCCCAATGCCTAGCCCCATCGACTTGACAAATTTGAAACGGGCCCGTAACCGGTACACGCACTCGTGGGTCAGATTGGCAGGCCAGCAGGTAGGTGTTGTGTGGAGCGTAAGCGGGCCCTATTTGTTTTTCCGAACGGATCCTGGTATAATCGAAATCGGCTAGAGTAATAAACACTTCTAAGCAATTGATATCACGTCATTATCTTTCTAGATATCCATGACGTAGTTTTCCTTCATCCCCCTTCCCCCCCTCCAACGCCCCCTCCTTCCCCACACCCCGCACGATCGCCTAGACCAAGCACCGCGCGTATAGCAAGCCCATACATATGTGATTAATACGCGCGATCGGAGGATCACACACAATGTTGCGAACATCAGGGTCGACCAAATCCGCGATTTATATATTTATGTGACCTAAACCTCTTGAAAACCCTCTCCTTCCCCCCGCCCTCCCCCCGCCCTCCCCCCGCCTTTTTATTGTTATTTTTTCCCTCGCTTCCTCTTGCGTAAACGCCCCGCCTACTATCGAAATCCGCCAGAGTAATAAAACCTTTCACGCCCTGGATATCGCCTCGTTATCGTTTCAGAGCCGTCCATGCCGCTGCTACAATTCCCACCCACCCTCGCCCCCAACGCCCCCTCCTTCCCCACCACTCGTACCATCGTCTAGACCTAACACCACGCGTATTGCAAACCCCAACATCTATGCGACCCAAAGCCCTCCCCCCCCGCCCTCGGCCCCCCCCGCCACATCCCCCCCCCCCCTCTTCCATATTTTTTTTTTTTAGTTTCCACGCACCAATTGACCTGCTCCACCCCCCCCCCCCCCCCCCCCCCCCCCCTCCCCCCCTCCCGCCCCCCTTTTGATCAAAATCAGGCCCCCACGTCCTTAAAAACTCTGCCCTCCCCTCACCGGATATTGGACTTACAGGATTTCACTTGATAAACTGATGCATTTCCTTCCACAGCTGTCAGATTTTGTCCCCCTCAGAAACGGGTTTTATAGTTCCCGCGCAAAGACTGCCTAACATCACCATGTTGACCCTGATAGCTACACTGTAGTTGCAAGGGGAGTCGCCGACCTATATTCTTAATGAGGACACACAACCCGTAATACGCGCGATCGGAGTATCACACACAGCTCGCAAAGGATGAGTTTCGACGAAAAAATCTTCGATCTTACAGCTGGAGTGTATTATAAGTTTTATGATATATATAATTACAGACTGACTAAAATCATCCTGTTGACCCTGATGGCTACACTGTAGTTGTAAGGGGAGTCGCCGAACTATATCCTTAATGAGGACACACAACTCGTAATGCGCGCAATCGGAGTATCACACACAGCTTGCAAAGATGAGTTTCGACGAAATCTTCGATCTCACAGCTGGAGTGTATTTTCATTTTTTATAATATATAATTGTTGATCTGTGTAGTGCCAAATGTTGCATATTTTCGTTATTTCATATATATATACCACCTGCACGATCGCCTAGACCTAGCACCACGCGTATAACAAGCTGATACATATCTTTGATCTCACAGCCGAAGTGTATTTGAATATTATTTGTGACCTAAACCTCCTAAAAAATATACCCCCCCCCCCCCCCCCTCTTGCTCTCCCTTACTCAAACGCCCCACCAAATATCGAAATCCGCCACATTAATAAACACTTCACGCACAGGATATCACCTCATTATCTTTCGAGAGCCATCCATGCTGCAGTGTCCCCCCCCCCCCCCCCGCCTCGAACGCCCCTTTCTTCCCCATCACCCGCACCTTCGCCTAGACCTAGCGCCACACGTATAACAAACCCCTCACCTAAAGCCCTTCCCCCCCCCCCCCCCGCCCCCCGCCCCCGCCCCCACCCCCCCCAACCCATCCCAACCCCACCCCCTCGAACACTCCACCCTCTCTTTACTCACTGATTGTACAACTTACCCCAGATTTTTTTTTTTTTTTTTTTTCCTCCGGCGGATGGGGAAAAATAAAGCTTTAGCTCACCACACTTCCGCGTATTTTCATACGCGTCGTGTGTCGATTTAACTCAGTTGCTTTCGCAGCCCAACGCTAGCTGGCGCACCCTTCGAGCCCCAGAATATACACGATAAACTGATGTATTATTTCCAAAAAATGTCACATTTATCCCCTCGAAATAATGTATAGTTTCCAGGCACATATCGAGCTGCCCCCCCCCCCCCCCCCCCCCCGCGCCAAACCCCCCCCCCCCCCCCCCGCCCCCAATAATATACTGGCGCCAAAACCGTCAGATTTATCCCCTCGAAAGGATTTATAGCTTACATGCACAAATTGCCCCTTCCCCCCCCCCCCCCCCCCACCCCCCTCCAAACCCGCTCGCTTTTGATCAAAACCAGGCCCCCCCTTTGCCTTCACAGCTGTCAGATTTTGTCCCCCTCAAAAACGGGTTTTATAGTTCCCGCGCACAGACTGACTAAAATCATCCTGTTGACCCTGATAGCTACACTGTAGCTGTAAGGGGAGTCGCCGACCTATATCCTTAATGAGGACACACAACTCGTAATGCGCGCGATCGGAGTATCACACACAGCTTGCAAAGATGAGTTTCGACGAAATCTTCGATCTCACAGCTGGAGTGTATTTATATTTTTATAATATATTTTAAAAATTAAAATACACTCCAGCTGTGAGATCGAATATTTCGTCGAAACTCATCTTTGCAAGCTGTGTGTGATACTCAGATCGCGCGCATTACGAGTTGTGTGTCCTCATTAAGGATATAGGTCGGCGACTCCCCTTACAGCTACAGTGTAGCTATCAGGGTCAACAGGATGATTTTAGTCAGTCTGTGCGCGGAAACTATAAAACCCTTTTCTGAGGGGGACAAAATCTGACAGCTGTGAAGGGAAAGGGGGGGCCTGGTTGTGATCAAAAGCGAGCGGGTTTGGAGGGGGGCGGGGGGGGGGGGGGGGGGGGGGAGGGGCAATTTGTGCATGTAAGCTATAATTCCTTTCGAGGGGATAAATCTGACGGTTTTGGCACCAGTATATTATTGGGGGCGGGGGTGGGGGGGGGGGCAGCTTGATATGTGCCTGGAAACTATACATTTATTTCGAGGGGATAAATGTGACATTTTTGGAAATAATACATCAGTTTATCGTGTATATCCTGGGGTAAGTCGTACAATCAGTGAGTAAAGAGAGGGTGGAGTGTTCGAGGGGGTGGGGTTGGGATGGGTTGGGGGGGGAGGGTGGGGGGTGGGGGCGGGGGTGGGGGGTGGGGGAGAGGGGGGGGGGGGGGGGGAGGGCTTTAGGTGAGGGGTTTGTTATACGTGTGGTGCTAGGTCTAGGCGAAGGTGCGGGTGATGGGGAAGAAGGGGGCGTTCGAGGCGGGGGGGGGGGGGGGAACACAGTGGCATGGATGGCTCTCGAAAGATAATGAGGTGATATCCTGTGCGTGAAGTGTTTATTAATGTGGCGGATTTCGATATTTGGTGGGGCGTTTGAGTAAGGGAGAGCAAGAGGGGGGGGGGGGGGATGATTTTTTAGGAGGTTTAGGTCACAAATAATATTCAAATACACTTCGGCTGTGAGATCAAAGATATGTATCAGCTTGTCATACGCGTGGTGCTAGGTCTAGGCGATCGTGCAGGTGGTCGGGAAAGAGGGGGCGTTGGAGGGGGGGTTGGGGGGGGGGGGAACACAGCGGCATGGATGGCTCTCGAAAGATAATGAGGTGATATCCTGTGCGTGAAGTGTTTATTAATGTGGCGGATTTCGATATATATCACGAAATCGAGTCGTTACAAAATTGTACTTATTGTGAGTGCCACCGTCCGCGTTGACAGATAAAACAATTTCGCTGCTTGGCATATTTCGCAATAATATTGTCAAGCAGGCCCTTCGCTCAAAATGAGGAATTTGCTAACGTTATTCTAAAATATATACACATATATATTCCGACTTGTTGTTGCTGTTCCGAAACATTTTTTTTTTCATTTTGCTCACAAAAAAAAAGCGTTTCCTGCCATTTAAAGCTACCTCGTATATACACAAAGCCCGTAATACGCGCGATCGGAGTATCACGCAGAGCTTGCAAAGATGAGTTTCGAATAAATCTTCGATTTCACAGCTGGAGTGTACAATTATTTCTATAATATATATATACTTTGCCCTGACTGGCACGTTACGCGCGCGTTGTATGATACATGCGTTTTTTTTTTCGACAAAAACATTCTTCAATTAATACGGGTTTGATGTTCCCATTTTCATTCTCAGAAAAATACTAGTATAAGAAAAAGTGGCGGCTGGCGAAGAAAACATTCGATCCAGCGGGACTAAAAAGACGATTGTGACTCACGCGGTTAGAACTGCAGTTGGTTTTCCCTCGATCGATTTTGAGTGAAACGATTTTTTTCAAACACGTTGGAAACAACGAGGGGTAACGCTCGGTTGGTTGTAGAACTCAGTGCTTGCAAAGATGCCAGCAGACGGCACATTCGGCCCTAGGCCGACATCCATCTTGTTGAATGCTTTACCTTGACTGACGCAAGGTCATACTATTTTTAGTGTGGACGGATGAATTTGACATCGTTGATGGATGGAAGTTTTTGCTTCACTGACCGTATCCTGACGTATTTGGATGTCACCACCACTCATTGCTGCTGTGGTTCTACCTCTTGACACGCACGGCATTACTTCCCGCGGGTGACATCAGCCAAACCGTACGATACGGTTTTATTATCTTATTTTTTTCCTTTCCAGCTTCTGGACACAAGTTGTGGTCACAGGTGTCGTTCCTTCTCCCCTCTGTTGTGTTTGCCTTTAATTCGTATCGCGCATATGGTTCAGCAATCCCATTACTCGTCGATGTATCATTTCGATTGTTGCTAACCCACACCCTCGCGCTTTCCGCAAGTCAGTTTGTGCACACGAAAAAGTCCCCACGAATCTATGCGATTAGGCACTCTCGGGGGGACTCGAACTCACGAACCTTTCGGATACGCGGCTCGAGAATATACTGATACGCCATGACCGGGGCGACCGGCGTAGTCGCTCAAGAATATCCATGTTACATGCAGTTTTGGTCCCTCCCCCAGTATGCCGACGTTGAGTTATGCCGGTTGCCCGTTACAACATGCGAACCAATTGAAAATCTATAATTTCTGGACAGAGATTTTGATTCATATGCAGGGTAGGGTGTGCCCTACCCTTTCTTTAGTACAAAAGAAGCCATGTTCTAATATCCGACAAAAATTCAATCCTCGCCGTGTATTAATCTCTAAACTTTAAGGACTGTCGCGCCCAGTTTATGTATCGCGCGAAAAGGTCTTACGTAGCAGTGTGGTACAACATGTGTTGTGATTTAGCAATGATATGGGATGCAGTATGCGGTGTAGTGCCGGTTTTCGGCTGACATATATATATATATATATACCAACGAGCTACAGGAGCATCCCGGACTGTAGAGTATAGAACGTTCGCAGTGCTGTCTCTGAGACGAACTTGTTGATTGTGGAAGAGGTGGTACAAAGAGGGTTCGAAAAAACAAAAAAAAATATGAAAGAAACGACTAAATAAATATCGGTCCGCCTCTTGCTCCTCTCTCGTACTGGTGCAACGTTACGAGAGAAACGTAGCAAGACGGGCGAGGTAGAGGAGGAGGCGAGGAGAGGGAGCAATATAGACTATATATAGAGAGAGCAAGAGAGGGGCCACGGGCATCCATTTACGATCTGCGTCTGCTTCTTTGTGTTGATGTCACCGTCCAGTCATTGATTCTTCTGCGGAGCGTCACAAAATGGAGCTAAATGCAGGGCGTCCGTCGCTTTTCAGGCGGTACCCTTCGACAGCAAGGCCGCTTTCCGTTCTTCCTTGTTCAGTTACGCATTTGTGGTACGTCAGGCGTGGCAGACGTTCACTATCAGAGGCGTTCAGGCTGAATATGGTACGTGTGCATGATGGCCTCTGGTTGCGTGGATCACTCACTCACTTCCATGTTATCTTGGACGGGGCTTTCAAAAGTTATAAATTTGAACCTAAATAAAGATAGATTGATTAAATCAAAAAGCAACCGCGTTGACATTCTACATGACGTTGCCCGCGTCCTACCTATAATGACGGCGGATGCAAACACGACGGAAGCTTCATTGTGGGGTGATGTATGGGCATGTTGACAGTGAGGCCTGGTGCATCACCCACGTCCTTGCTTGTCCGGACCGAGTGCATATAGTTACGCGTAGATATTACTGGAATTGATATGTTTTTTTGGCGATTTCGAAGGGAGAGAAAGTACGCGAGATCTTATCCGAGCTGCCATGACTGCGTATGTCTGGGCCTTGACGCGGGGTAAGGTAGATGAGGGGATCATGGCACCGGTTCGAATACATTATTCACTCTCTGGATATTTTTCGTGCCATATTTACACAATTTTTTACACATTTATTTTTTTCTTGCCCATGCATGACGTTGTTATTCAAAAGAGCTGGCACAACTGCGTACGTAATTGAAAATCCGATATTAATAGGCCGTTGGGCTTTGAGACGTGAATAAGGTGCGTGACGGCATCAGGTTGGGTGCACCCCTCAAGTTCGTTTTTCCTTCGGACCTTGAAGGTAGCCAGCAAAGAATAATATTTCCATGCATGACGCTCGTTTGGCGACTACTGCGAAGCGAAAAATTACGGGTGTTGCTATCCGAGCCGTCATGATTGCGCATTTTGGTCTGGATGCGAGGTGATGTAAGCAACGGCATTGGGTTTGGCTTATGACATTCACCTTCACCTTTCTCTTGGATCTGGTCTGACCGAGGACCACCGTCGAATTCTCATGACGCGGAGTATATTTTTTTGGCGATATTGGCAATACAGGAAAATTTCTCGAGGGTGTATTATATGCATCAGGGGTATCAGGACTAGAGGCGACGAGAGCTTCGACGAAATTTTCAATTGCACGCAGTGTGGTTATCGCTGAGAGCCATACGTAACAACCACAGCGCACGATAGCACAAAAAAAATTATATAGTCTATGCTCCTCTGATTTTAGTGACGACACGTTGCCTTGATTGCTGCGCTTCCCGTGATCATCTATTATTTTCAGTTATCAGGTTGAGAGCGCACGTGAGGTCTTTATGTTGTATTTTGTACAGTCGTAGGCGCCCTAATAGCGAGAATCAGCATACCTCGTAGTTAGCACGGAGGCTGAAGCTCTCAACGCAATGAGAACCAAGCTACTATATTGGCAAATTGTACACAGGGCATCTAGCTTTGCACGCGACCTGGCTGGCTACCCCCTCCTTACGAAGGTCAAGTTCCTGTAGTAACGTGAGCAAACGAGCCCCCTTATCGTCCATAGGGCTCGTATACAAACCGATTTGTAAAGAGCGGACGTCCACTGTATCACGGGGGGAAACATGTCATGTGTAATAATAGAAACGTTGACGGCTCATGCAAGGAGCACCAACCACTGGCTGCACCACACGGCAACGAGTACATGACAGCCACTGTGTTGCACCGCCGTTTTTGGCGAAAACTACGTCGAATTTCTCTATGAACATAAGGGGAACACACTGGGATTAAGAAAACTTGGTTGGACTTTTCTGCACCAAAGACATGATAATCGTCATGTTTACCCCGTGACATAAGTCTAGGACACAACACGAATGCCAGAACACTCTTTATGATATAATATCGCAATTAGTGTTGGAATCACCCCGGCGAACAAAAGAACTTGGAACTATCTCGTACCTCTTAAAATACAATCTCCAGTCAACATTACACCGACAATACGTAGGATTTTCTTTCTGGTTGTAAAAAAAGTAAGATATGCTCCCAAAACAAATATTTTCTATATTTATTTAACGTTGAATTTCCCTACAGTTTATTACAACTCAAGTGGTCCCGCCTATTTGTATCTGCTGCTGTATTCCGGGCATAGGGCAGACCAGGCCGGTTGCTGAAGTAGCGTTCAAAACCCAGCATCATTTTATGTGACTGCGAAGGGGTTTGTGGGGGCGGAAGATCGAGGCGGCGGCGGCGGGGGGGGGGGGTGTAGCGGCGGAGAAAATTTCAAAAACAAATGGTACAGATCGTGATGACGGAGAAAAATAACTCTGACCGTGGTCGCCGCATAAGGTCGTTCGTTGCGCGGGTCACAATGGAGCATGTCTTGCTGCCCTTCGTAGCGAGCTGTAATCGTCGCCCGCGTCGATGTACGCCGGCGTTCCCGATGGCTGTGTGGGTTAACCTCGAAGGTAGGGCAAAGTTCCTTCATTAAGGTGGTCTGGGTAAAGCGGTATTATTCGTTAATACGGCGGTCAAAATCGCTTGGAACGACGGGGGAAATGCACTCAAAACCCGCAATGAATGGGACGGCTTCCCTTACAGAATCGATCGTGTCGCTCTGGCACACATGATGATTTTTTTCTGGGGTCGACCTACTGTATCAAATAATTCACTTTCGTTGGTTCCAGCCCCCGCCCGCGAACGCATGCTCTAGAAACCTCGGAGGGTATTTTTCGTTTGATAAAGGCGCGAGGAGAGCGTGTGATAGAACAATTCCAAGTCGATGGATTTTGGCGGGCGTGGCGAATGCTCGACCCTTTGCGCGGTATAAACAATGGAACGTGCGCTACTGGCAAGGGACAACACTACCTGTGACCGCGGCTTGTCCAGAAGGTCGGTGGTGGAAAACATGAGAATGAAATACAATACGTACATTAAGGTATGATCGGGGTATCACACACACTTGCAGAGATGAGTTTCAACGAAATCTTCGATCTCACGGCCTGACTGTATTTTCGCTCTTCTTACAATATATATGGTCCGTGCAAGGCAATTTGTCCATTCACCTCTTTAAGCATTATTTCGTTCGAAGACAAATATACATAACCTGAAACTACGGTTGCCGTGACCGCCGCGACGAGCTACGTCGCATATATATATATATATATACATCGAACACTTGTGCGCACACCGTTGGTCCGAAAAACGAGAACGTGGCAGCCTAATGCGACCATGAACGTACCTCACCCCGCCTTGAGCCCTGGGTTATGCATACGTACGCAGCAGTCACACCTCGGATATGTGCAACCTCCCGTATGACACTCGCGTATGATGTTGATATTTTCATTTCAATCAATTGGTCTTTGCGCCCGGTTCGAAGGAGTAAGGAAAAATGAGTGAGAGACCCAACGAACCAAATGTCATCATGCACACGTACCTCGCTCCACCTGGACGCCTGTAATATGGTGCGCGTGCTACGCCAGGGGCGTCAGAAATGCGTCACGGAGCACGGAAGGCGGCCTTGCGATCGGACGGTTGCGCTTCAAGAGGGTGGGATGACTGTTCGTAATTTGTTGTACCGGTACGAGAGATGAGCGAGGGTCTACATGTTTGCTTCCGACCTTGACAAATATGCAGCTGCGCTTTTAATAAATTTTCCGCTGGTCGGAGAACTGTTCGTACCCACGTGCACCTCATGCAACAATCTTGTATCGGAGACAGCAAAGCCCAGGTTCATTACCTTTTCCCCCCTATCGCGCCGGTATGTGTCAGCTGGAAACACTTTAGTTGCATGAAGCGGAAACCGGCACTACTCCGCATACCACAACCTGTACTAATTCTTATTACACCTGTATATGCCACCCCATCTCTTAAAGTCGTCTAACCGCGATATACGCAGTACGCGACAGGGCTCAAGAATATATAATTTAGTAAAATGAGACACGAGTTTTCGATGGAAGTTTTATCATGGCTGTTTCTGGATGAAAAGTCGTGTAGAACACCCCCCCTGCCATACATAGTAATTCCAGCCTCGTACAAGAAATATGAAATTCTTAATTGGTGTGGTTTACTGTAGCGGGTAACACGCACCACTCAACCGGCGCTTTATATAAAAAGAGGAACTACGAACCAGTAGCATGGATATTCAAAATTTAAAGGAGACAGTACACATGTTACAATTCGTTGGCATTATTTCCGGCAATCATTGCGGCCTCGCTTTTGTATAGAGGCAATAACAGTGGCAGCTAAATACGTCAGCAAGCGGTCAGTTGAGGGAAAACAAACGTCCGGTCGTTCGACAGTAGTACAGAATAATAGTAGTTTCAGTTAGTCAACGTAAATTGCAGGAAATATTTTGCCGGCGGATAAGGGGCAAAAGTGCCGTCGCCAGCCACACTGTTCCTGGCACCACGTTTTATAACCAACCGACCGTTACTCCACGGTAGAGCTGCACGCACGTGTTTGACAAATATAACGGGCTTAAAACACGTGGATTGTGAAAACCAATTAATTGCCATTTCACGACCACGTTAAGCGCTTTCGTTTTTCGTCGCAAGCTAGATCGAAAGTTCGATTCAGCGACCCCTTTTCCTTATACTATCTTGATAGTTTTTCTTGATATGAGAAATGCGAACGTCATCATACTTGAGACAGACATGAAAGATATCGAAAACAAAGGGCCGTGTTCATGATAATTATCCGCGTCACGTACAAGTCAGTATGTACGCGCATATTCCAGGTAGTTGAAAGTGGCCAATCAACTACCTGGTACTATGTTCTACGAGCAAAGGAAACATAATTCTTAGTGATGATGCGAAAAAAAAAAAAAATGATAAAACAAAGCTAGATATATCATAGCCAACAGATTCGAGATCCGTACATCTAACGTACCAATATCTAAGGTATTGTGTTGATGTCGTGCCCAAGGTCGTACCTAGAGACCCGGGCACTTCATCGACGGGTATACCCATGACCTGAACATTAAAGAATAGACGTACCAATCGTAGCTGTGTTAAGGTAGGGTATCGGGATCCGTACACATTAGGGTGGGGTCAACCCAGCAAGAGTACAGCGTGGGCAATGTGGACCGGTGGGGAAACAACGAGGGCCAAGGTTTACCTACCAACGAAGACAGCACACAAGATCGTCCTGAGCCCATTCTCGATCCAGAGGTGATCGAGCTCACGCCGGACCGGACAGCAGCGACGATCACTCGCAAGCTTGTATACAGCATAAACGGGGACATGAAAGACGTGTACGACGCGTCGGGCGATGGCACAAAAACCCGTGGATTACTTTGTCGTTCTGTAGCGTTATTGACGAGAGAGAGGGTAATAATGGGGCGTCGTTCATCTACACGGGCGATATAGGATACTCCATCGCTTCAGACCTTGTTGTACAGGGTGTTTTGTTTCGTACTGCCTAAGAAATACCTGCTTCGTGTTTCGTTGAAATAATTTTGACACGATTATTGGGTGTACGACGGATCAAACATCTTGACATCGTCTTCTATCTTGACCATACGTAGATAGCTTCTGTCCGTAGATTACCATCGCGAATGCACAGTGTTCTAGTGCCCAGCCCCATCAATTGGGCGATTTTGGAACGGGTACTAAACCCCCTGCTTATCCCAAAACGTACCGTATTGTTTGCGGGATTCGTGGCACGCATGGGGGAGGAGCGTCTGCCACGGAGGGTAATGTTTGGGGAGTTTGTTGGGGGTAAAGGCTACTCAGGGGGGCAAGAGAAAGACTGGATGGATCATCTGAAGGAGGATATGTCGGTTTTTTGAGTGAAATTCGAAGGATGGCGAAAGGCTGCTCAGAAGGCTGGCAGATGGTTTCGAAGAGTAGAGGAGGGAGCCGAGTTGTTCATGCGGAATTGGCATGAAACAGAGAGACGCAAAGCTGCAGAGCGACGCGCAAAGGCTGCGGCAGCGTCATCCACCGTTGGCATCTCTAAGCGGCCGGGGGGAGGGGGAAGGGGGGGGGGGCGGGGAGGGGACTGGGGGAAGGGGGGAGGGGGGGGGGGGGGAGGGGGGAGGGGGGGGAGGGGGGGGAGGGGGGAAAGGGAGGAAGGGGGGAGGGGCGGAAGGGGAAGAGTCATGCCCAAGAGACTGAAGTCTGGGTTTAGCCATCATCGTATTGAAAGTTGTGGGCTTTCTAATGGCCGTCACAAGATAGCATAAGACCGCCCTGACTTCTTCGCCATGTTGCGTTCTCTCCCAGGTGCCATTGATGATGGACGTGATACCCTCTGTTAGCCCAATGCCATCCTTAGCCAGTTCCTAAGGTCTGCTAGTATGACATTTTTCTTTCTTTTCTTTTTCTATTTCTTTTTCTTTTTTTCTCTTCTTCTTTCCTTGCTCTCCTGTCGTCTTTTCTTGCTTTTCTTGTCTTTTTCTTCTCTTTGATTGCCTTTTTCATCTTGTTTCGTTTTTTCTTCTCTTTTTTTTCCTTTCCTTTATCTTCTTTTCTTTTCTTTGTTTCTTTTTCTCCCATTGATTTATGCCTGTCGTGCGTATGCGTAGTGATAGATACTACGTGTAATATATACGTGGTAGTCTTACTTGGGTGGCAATCGGAATATTTGGTTTCCTCAGGCGTGAGTAGTGAGACGTATGCACCGGCCTGGACCTGGCACATCGTAGCCTGACTCCCGATTTCACTTTTATATGTTTCTGGTGGAGGCATGAATTGCGTCAGCTGTGATATATGCGTGTACCACCTTGGGTTGTGTGTGTTTCCCTGGGGTATTCCTCAGCTCCAGAGTGACTGGAGCCTGTACTGTGACCACGGACTTGATTATGCGAGTTAATGTGAGAACAACAACAACAACAACCAACTCAAAATCAGGAAGGCCGAAAGACGGGTGCGTTCTGTAAGCTACACAAAGAGGTCCAAGCATGGTGGATGTGCGTAGGAGGCGTTGCACGCATGTCCCTTTCACCAAGTGGCCGGGATACAATTTCCAAAGCAGAAAAAAGGGGGTGTAGTGCAGGCAGCATGTCGACTACAGTATGGTCAATGTCTGCCGTAAGTGTTGCGCAAACGCCTTTTGTACTAGGCGTACACGCTACAATATTGACGGCAGGAAGACCGCGGAGTACTGCAGGGAGCGCGCTGAGGAGCACATAGTTGACGTCAATAACAGACGTTGCTCGCATGTGGTTCTTGCTCTCGGGAACGGAGGTGGGGTGTGCCGTCGGACGATGTACTCACTGTCTGCGCCGACCATAAAGGTGACCTCTTGTGAGACTACGTGGTCAACATCAACGTCAGGTGTCAAGCGCCCGGCTGTGGAAAGTTGTCGCGATGGGGACTAGACGGGAAACAGCCTACCCACTGCCCACATCACGGTCCTTCGAGTGGTTTGCTCGTCTGCAGCATACGTCCACCTCGCGGCAAGATAAATAATATAACGTCTAACAGTTATGCAAGCCGCTCCTCATTCCATGTCAAGACTGAGTGTTTGTTTACACTCGATGTGTACGTGAACCGGTGCATTTGTGAGGGGTGGTGTTGTGTAGTGCCATTTGTTGAAGTTGTTTCGTTGGCGGCTTGGACGTTTTATGCAGATACCGTATCCTGACTCGACCACATTATAGAGGTTCAAGAGCGGGTTTCGTTTCCGTCTTCTCTATGATTTGAAAAGTTTTTTTTTTACCTATAGGTGGATTTAGTGGGGAACGATGTGGCACGTGCTGCGATAAAGATAGCAATTTTCGTCTGGACTGGTTTCTAAATGATGGGGCTCCTTGATCCAAAATCGTCGGATATAGCTTATTTGTGCATGATTCTTGTTTTATACCCATACCGTACGGATTATCATGCATTAGCAGTTTTATTCTCCTGCATTTCAGTTTTGGGTGTAAGAATGACATGTCTTAAGCTGCTAAAGTGGGGAACCCCGAAAAAATCGTGGTCCACCTCTATAGTAAAACGCGTCATTGAATATACATAGAGTGCCCTAAAAAAATCAATACTTTGTATATTCAGCTTGGTGTCATGGCGGCTGCTCGGCGTGATGGTAACGACCTTCAAATTCCCATGCAAGGCTCAACCGAGCGACAAGTATGTGTCAGAGGCGTGCGTACGAATGATGATTCAGATACCCTTAATGCCGTTATTTGCAGTCGATGTCCATAATGTTGGCAGCGCTCTCTTGCCGAACTTCATACCTTTTGGGGGGCATTAATGACTTATGTATAATATGCCTATCCCGGGTGCGTCTGTCAGTGGACGTTGGTTCAACTGCCCTGTACAATGAAACTCGAAAGTTAACGCGGACCCGAAGTAAACTACACGGCCGCCATGTTGGACAGTATTCGGGAAAATATATACTTTTATTCTTGAAATCCTCTTGTCCAAGCACCGCTGTGTTTTCGTTTAAATTTACTGAGAACGTTGCTTAAGGGACTTGAGCACGTTTCATTTAAAAAGTGGTACACCCCCTTGTGTATCGTGCTGACATCTGCCACGTCCAGAAAAAAACACGCTGCATGGCTGGTGTCGAATTCTGTGTCGGTGTCTACGCCACATTTGATATGGTACCCTGATATTAGCGTCGGTATCACACCTTGATGTCGTTGTTAACATTAAACGCACATGACGTCGCCGTCATCATGCAGGAGATGTGGTCAAGGACGCGAACAAGAAGTATGCAGGCTGCTGCTATTGTTACCTAGCCCGGATAATTCCCATACGAAATAACTGGATGACAACCAGCTCCATTACGCGTGGGGAATAGGTTATGGTGACGGAACACAAACGTGTCGTGTCGGTGTGCAACGAGCAAAGGGTGAAGTTGTTCTGGGTACAGAGAGTAACACACCAGAAGTTTGCATCGCGACAGCGTCTGATACTTGAGCCAAGGCTAGCTGCAGTGGGTCAGTAGGATCGTTTGCCAACCTGGCCCGTCTAATGTTCAGCTACACGGTTTGAGCTGCTCCTTACGGTACGGAAGGGCGACGTCTAGCATATCCAATTGCTGACCCAGCAGCGTCTGGCACTCGTTGTCAGAAAAAACTCAAAAAGGCTAGGTCGCGCGGAATATTACAAAACCCTCCATCCCCGGATTTTCGGTTCGCTATCATCGCTATTATCTCCACGTAACATTTTAGTGCGCGAATAATTACGTCGCATTTTTACGCGGTGCATTACGACCATGAGCCACCGGTTGTGTCAGCAAACACGGATCTTCATGCATAGTGTTCAATGCACCGTCAACTCGTGATTGATGATTGAATTGGAGTCCGCACGTTTTGACCGGAGGTCTGCCCTTTGACTTTGGGGTCGTGCAGAGGTCCAAAATATTCGAAAACAGGACAAAACAAATGAGACCTGAACGTTAGCAATCCGCTTCAAACCAGCGCTACATCTCCTCCCAAGAGGCCCGTGCCTGCGAATATTTGACACGTGTACTGTGAGGCGGATGGAGGCGTCGAGTGCAGTTAGCAGCAATCGTAAGAAAGAACAAAACTTCGAGGTGATCTCGCAGTCCAAGTTTATCACCAGCACCAAACTATCGAGAACTTCCTACAACCTCCACTACTCGATACGTTTTCGCGTTACAGCTGTACGAATTGTGATGGGACACAACACGCACGAAAACACGGCTTCACCAAACGTTAGCTGGTATTGTTTTCAATTGTTTGAGGTACCGTGCGTACGTACACGAGAAAAGTGAAGACGGGCAAGATATATATCCGTTGTAGGTAGCCAAGTACTGGGCCAGAGAAAGGGCAAAGATCGGCGAAAGTTCTCTCAATTCTTCACACCGTCTTCGGAATGTTTTTGTCCGAGAATAGAGGATCTCGCTAACGAAACTCTTCGTTCTATCTCCGAGACGTTTTCGATTTTTTGATCGAGTCACCTTTCATTCACTACTTGCGCCTACTTGGCATACTATCCGTTCTGGACCCCCCGCGGCGTTGGAACGGACAGCTACGCATCCAAGTGCTGCCACATTCCCTCCCCATTGAAAAAAAAATTCAAGTATAGACGATATATCACGCTCCTGGTGCGCCGTTCCGTCTCGGCGATAAATGGTGATGGTTCGAACACTCCCTGGGGAATGTTGACGCAGACGTTGAAAAAAAATGTTTACGAACCCAGTGTACAAACCCAGTTTACAAACCCAGTTTACGTGTGCGCGAGATCAATAGGGTCAGCCTTGACAATCGAGCAGGGAGACCGACCGGGGTTTGTCCCCTACGTTGCGCGAAGCTGGCATACTAACGGCACAGCATCTGAGTTCCAGATAACCTACCCCCACTGGGCTTGATCGGCGAGGCTCATATTATTTTGCCGCTGCTCGACAATAGCTATTTCACTGCCCATCCCCTGCCTTAGTCACCCTAGGTTGTGATTTGAACCGTTTGAATGCAACAATGCTAGCTCCAATCCCGTTCTGGCTGCAACTAGGGTCTATCTCGCGGCATGACATATTCAACGGACTGTCAAGATACGGCCCCGAAAGGCCTGTTGTCGTCTGTATTTGAAGAAATTTGTATGGGGTTTCGAATGATATGGTTGGCGTTATATATTCGGGTCATCGTCAGGAAATAGATCGGAGGCACGTGTGCCTCCGATCTCAGGGCCACCTGCACTATCTGCGTTTTTGGTGGGAGCTCGTGAAAGCTTCCATGGAAGCTTCAATGGCTTTCATGAAAGCTTCCACGACTTCCACGGTAGCTTCCATCGCTTCCATGGCAGCTTTAATGGAAGCAATGGAAGCTTCCATGGAAGAGTGGAAGCTTCCATAGAAGCGATGGAAGCTTCCATAAAAGCTTCCACGGAAGCATCCACGGAAGCAACATCCACGGAAGCCTCCATGAAAGCTTCCACGGAAGCTTCCACTGAAGCAATTTGCACGGAAGCTTCCACGGAATCAACTTGCACGGAAACTTCCACGAAAGCTTCAACGGAAGAAATTTCCACGGAAGCTTCCACGAAAGCAATTTGACGGAAGCGACTTCAACGACAGCTTCCGCGGAAGCAAGTTCCACGGAAGCTTCCATGAAAGGTTCCACGGGAGCAACTCACACGGAAGCAACTTACACGGAAGCTTCCATGGAAGCAACTTCCACGGAAGATTACACGGAAGCAACTTCCACGGAAGCTTCCACGGAAAAATTTTCCACGGAAGCTTCTATGAACGATTCCACGGAAGCTTCCACGGAAGTAATTCCGCGGAAGCTTCCATAAAAGCTTTAACAGAAGCACCTTCCTCGAAGCAATACCCACGGAAGCTTCCACCGAAACAACCTCCACAACGTTCACGGGAGCTTCCACGAAAGCTTCCGAGGAAGCCGAGGAAAGCAATTTCTACGAAATCAACTTCCACGGAAGCTTCCATGGAATCAACTTCCACGGGAGCTTCCATGAACGTTTCCGCAGAAGCAACATCCACGGAAGATTCCACGGAATCAAGTTCCACGGAAGCTTCCATGAAAACTTCCACAGAAGCTTCCACGGACGCAACTTGCACGAAAGCGTCTACAAAAGGTTCCACGGAAGCAACTTTGACGGAAGCTTTCCCGGAAGTAACTTCCACGGAAGCTTCCATAAAAGCTTTCACGGAAGCAACTTCCTCGAAGAAACATTCACGGAACCTTCCACGGAAGCAACCTCCACGGAAACCTCCACGGAAACAATTTCCACGAAAGCAACCTCTACGGAAGCTTCCACGGAAGCAAGTTCAACGGAAGCTTCCATGAAAGCTTCCAAGGAAGCTTCCACGGAAGCAACTTCCACGGAAGCTCCTAAAAATTCTTCCACGGAAGTATTCTCCACACAAGATTCCACATGAGCAACTTCCACGGAAGCTTCCATGAAAGCTTCCACAAAAGCTTCCACAAAACCAACTTGCACGGACTCTTTCACGAAAGCTTCCACAGAAGCAACTTCTACGGCAGCTTCCACCGAAGAATTTTCAACGCAAGCTTCCACCGAAGAAATTTCCACGCAATATTCAACGGCAGCAATTTCGACGGGAACGGAAGAAATTTTGACGGAAGCTTCCATGAAAGCTTCCACGGAAGCTTCCCCGAAAGCAACTTCCACGGAAGCTTCCACGAAAACAACTTCCACTGATGCTACCATAAAAGCTTTCACGGAAGCTTCCACGGAATCAACTTGCACGGAAGATTCCACGAAAGCTTCAACGGAAGCAACTTCTACGGAAGCTTCAACACAAGCAATCTCGACGGAAGCGATTTCAACGGAGCTTTCAACGGAAGCAAGTTCCTCGGAAGCTTCCATCAAAGGTTCCACGGAAGCAATTTCCACTAAAGCAAGTTCCACGGAAGATTTCACGGAAGCAAGTTCCACGGAATCTTCCATGAAAGCTTCCACGGAAGCTTCTACTCAAGCAACTTTCACGGAAACTTTCATAAATGCTTTCACGGAAGCGACTTCCTCGAAGCAACTACCACGGACGCTTCCACGGAAGCAACCTCCACAACCTCCACAGAAGCTCCCACGAAAGCTCCCGCGGAAGCATCTTCCACGGAAGCTTCCTCGGAAGCTTCCACGGAAGCAACTTTAACGGAAACAGCTTGCACGGAAGCTTCCATGAAAGCTTCCACGAAAGCTTCCACGGAAGCAACCTAACCCTAACCCTAACCCTAACCCTAACCTTTAACCTGAGCTTCCATGGATGTAACTTCCATAGAAGCTTCCATCACTTCCTGGAAAGCTTCCATTACTTCGATGGAAAATTGTCGTGGAAGTATTCATGCAAGCTCTCGTCAAAATTACTTCCACGGAAGCTTTCATATCCTCCATATCTTCCATGGAAGCGTACACGGAAGCTTACGGAAGCTCCCATGAAAGCTTAGGTGGAATGTACTTCCGTGGAAGCTTTCATATCGTCTATATTCTCCATGGAAGCCTCCACAAAAGCTTCTATGAAGACTTGCGTGGAAGTTACTTCCATGAAAGCTTCCAAAACTTCCACGAAAGTTTTCTTTCTTTTCCATGAGAGCTTCCATGGAGGCTGTCGTGAAAGTTACTTCCATGGAAGCTTTCGTGGAAGCTTTCGAGGAAGCTCCGGTGGAAGTAACTGCCGTGGAAGACTTCATATCTTCCATATGTTCCGTGGAAGTTATTTCTATGGAAGCTTCCATGGAGGCTGTCGTGAAAGTTACTTCCATGAAAGCTTTCGTGGAAGCTTTTGTAGAATCTCTCGTGGAAGTTACTTTCGTGGAAGCTTTCATATCTCCCAAATCATGCATGGAAACTTCCACGGAAGCTTACATGAAACCTTCCGCGGAAGTTATTTCCATGAAAGCTTTCATAACTTCCGCGAAAGATTCCATTACTTCAATGAAAGCTTCTATGGGCGCTTTTGTGGAAGTTACTTCCATGGAAGCTTTCGTGGGAGCTTTCGTGGAAGCTCCCGTGGAAGTTACTTCCGTGGAAGCTTTCATATCTTCCACATCTTCCATGGAAGCTTCCACAAGATTTCATGGAAGTTATGGAAGCTTCCACCGCTTCAATTGCTTCCATATATTCCATGGAAGCTTCCATGAAAGCGGTGAAAGCTTCCACGGAAGCTTTCATGAGCTTCCACGCAAAACGCAAGTAGTGCCGGAGATCGCGATCCCAGAAGCCATCCGGGGCTCTGGTGAAATCGCTTCAAGCTAGAACTGTAAAAACAAAGAATGCCAGTACTCTCCGAAGACCTGCTCAATTTGCAGACCTGCAGGGAGCACTATGTGTCCCCGCCCAACAACCTTACAAATAGCGTCGTCTCAAGCTTGACTTTCTATTGTGGTAGCGTTCCTCCAATTTCTCCGATATTTTTTTTCGTGGCGATTTTGCTTTTGCTTTCCATCTGAGCCCACAACCCCTGTCCGTTCAGGGGTGGCTTTTCAATGGAGGGAGCGCTCTTCCTCCTGCAACGGCGACCACAACAGCAGTGAGATGGCAGGGGCCCCTCCTGTTAGTCGCCGGGATCGTACCACACGGGCGACATCTTCCAACTCCGTGCGAACGACACCGCGCTCTGGAGCACACTCCTCGTCTCGGTGTTTGGTCCCTCCTCTTGGTCGCCGGGCACGTACCACACGGACGACACGTTCCAAATACATGCGGGCGACGCTGCTCTTTGGAGAATACTCCTCGTCTTGGCTTTTGATCGCATCAGTTCTCCGCCAGCTGTGTCACATAAACCACTCAGCATCGCAAATGCCCAAGCCCCACCCATCAGTCTTGTTTGCTCCGCGCTCAGCCAGAATGTTGCACTGCACATCTCCGGGAGCTGCCAGCACAAGCCCACGATCGCCCGTCGACCTGGTTTTTTTTTTTGCGCTTCGGGGCTGAGGCATATGCACGACGCTCCACGGACAAGCATACTGGAATCAACCATTCGAAGAACAATCGACGGGGACTTCGCTTGCTGAGAGAGCCCATCGGCCTGCATACACCTTTGCCGACGGAGCCAGACCGACCTTAGCGGGACCCCCTTGGACTACGGGCACCGTGCTGTATGAGCTCATGTCGGGGCCTCTTCCTTGTTGTCCTCCCTGGGAAAGAACAGGCAGTGCTCGTGGAATGTTTAGGATTTCTCGTTTGACGATTTGTTCCAGTACACACGATGTCGTATGGGTTTCAGTACATACGTCGATCCGTCTTGCGCGTCGAACAAACTGCTGTGCTCCCTTTCTGCTGGAAACAGCACAGCTACACTAATTCGACGCAACCCGGACCCCTCTCCGATCTTTCGCGATCAACAGCGTTCGACGGCGTCACGTAGCTTCAACCATAATCATGTTCGCAGCGCTACCAACTACAGTGCAGCACAATGGGCTCGCTCTCAATACATGCCATATACCGCCGGATTCTCTGCTGTAGAAGTCACTGTACAGCAGCCGAGCCGCCTAGTTTGCTCCTGCCCATCCACCACGTAGCTCAACCCTTCACTGCCCCAGCGTCCACAGTTACAGAACCGCAGCTCCGACACCCTCCGCTGCTGTGCGAGTGCTCCTTGCAAGTTCGATTCGAAATGTTTTTTTGTCTTGGCCCCCCCGTGACTAAAACGTGATTTTAGTGAACGCTGAAACTCTGTGCTGTTTTTTTCAGGCAAGGCTGTCGGCTTGTGCGATCCCCTATATTCCACCATTCATGGTTAAGCGGGGGCCAATACCACTTCTGTGTGAGAGCAGCTGCGATAGTGCGGCACTCTTCACTGCTGTCAACGCAACTGTCCCTTTATAGTGCGGTCGGTGTGGGTACGGAATTTTTTTCAGCTGTCCAGGCATTTTTAGGCCGTCTTCCTACTGCCGGTACATGTGCTGCCCTTTCACAATGCTGCTAGGATTAATGCCGCATTTTTTTTTTGCAGCTGTCACGACAGATACAGTACGTTGCAAGGCGTCTTACAGTTGGCGGAGACGCTGAGAACTATACTCTTGGCACAAATGCTGCCTTTCTGCTGCTGTTGGTACATGTGCTGCTCTTCACGATGCTGCTAGGGTCTATGCTGGCATTTCATATTCTCTGCACACGTTTGAACAGCTACTGCCCGTTACAGAGCGTTTACTACGGTTCGCGGACATACTGCGCTTTACAGTTTTTAATAGTGCCAGCGCTGATCAGCCCGTTCGATGCGGTTATTAGGCGCAAACAGCCTTTCCATTCGGCTGCGGGCGTACACAGCTTTTCTACCGCTGGTCTTGGTGTTGTAATACCCCTTTAAAGGCGGCTGATGTTGTCGTCACCCGCGGTCACAGGAGCGATCTTGCAGCAATCAACACTACTGTAGGCGCAACCGCACCTCTATAGTGCGGTCTGTGGGGAAACCGCCTTGTTCGGACGCTATACTACCCATCTTGGAGGGGTTGAAATCGCCGTTACCTGTTAACACAGCAGCGATACTACAGCAATCGGCACTACTGTAGGCGTGATCGTCTCCCTATAGTACGGACGGCGGGAACACTGCCTTTTTCGGCGGTTATACTGCCCATCTTCGTGCGGTTGGTACCTATCGGCACAGCAACGATATTACAGCGGGCCGCACTACTGTAGGTGCGACCGCCTCCCTATAGTGCGGACGGTGGCGAAATTGCCCTGTTCAGGGGGTATACTGCCCATCTTTGTGCAGTTGGTATTGTCGGTACCTATGGCCACAGCAAAGGTAATGCAGCGAGCAGAACAACTGTAGGCGCGACCGTACCCCTGTAGTGCAGTCGGTTGGGAGACTACTTCGTTCAACTGTTGTACTGACCTTGTCCTCTGATTGGCTCATGTACAACACTCTACTGTTCCACCGCCCCCTTCACTACTGTTGAGGCGGATGCTGCCCGTTTTATTTTTTCACGGTTGGCGGCACGACCCTTCACTGTGCTACCCCCCTACAGTACACGTAGGTTAACTCCTGCCTGTTTTGGTGCGACGAGTGTCGGCGTGTTGGGCGACCCTTCACTGTACACTACACCTGTGTTAAATGCTGCCTGTTTTGGTTCTATGAGCGTCGACGTGTTAGGCGACCCTTTACTATGCTTCCCCCTACACTGTTCATGGGGTAAATACTGCCCGTTTTGGTGCGATGGGCGTGAGCTTCTTGTGCAACTCTTTACTGTGCTACCCCCCCTTACGCTGCACCTGTGTTAAATGCTGCCTGTTTTGGTGCGATGCGTGGAGGCCTTAGGGGCGACGCTTTTCTGTGCTACCCCCCCGCCTAGGTTAAATGCTGCCGGTTTAAGTGCGATTGGTGACGACGTACCTTTATTGTGTTACACCCCCTACACTGCGGTTAGGGTCAGTGCTGCCCATTTTTGGCTGTTTTTATTGCGGTTCGTGCAGGCGCTACCCGTATACCCTACGTTCAGACTGGGCGCTGCTCTTATGTTGCCGTTTCGGTGGATGGTACCCTTCATACCGGTGTTCTCCTTTTATACGGCTAGTTCACGTGGCTGCTACCATCACAGATGCTGGACGGAGTCGAGGCCAATGTATTGTTGTTTGCTGAAGCACATATATTCCGCTACTATCAGCAGGGACACCACAACAACTATATCTCTCTCCATAGCTTCTTTACGCGTCGTTGCCATCGCGCCACGTTCCCGCACACCTCCTCGTTCCGCTACCCTCCCTACAGACAACAAACAACATGTCCACTAGTGAAAAATCGAGCTACTCCGGGCGGACTGAGGTCTTTCACGCGCCCCAACCTGGATGCCCACGAGGCCGGGAGAGCTCACTCGAGATCCCCCGAGTCGAGACGGGGGGAATCACCAGAGGGGGGTTCCGGTGACGACACAGAAGAAGAACCTCAATACACGAGTCCAGCGGTAGTTTGAGTTCGTCACCACGTTCGATTGCACACTCGAGTACCGCAAACGTAGCGCCAACGGCATCGCTGACTATTCTGGTCCGTTTTTCAGAGCCTGCTACGGAGTACAACCGCAGTGGTATGACAAACGTCAACCACGTGGGGTTGACAAGACCCAACCCCGTTAGAGAGAGCGGTGTCTACCTACTCCGGAAGCCCGGGCTGCGCGCTCCCTCCTCACCGATCCCAGGGGTCGCTTTGGGTGGACTCGCGCCCCTTGCCGAAAGCACTGTCTTAGGTGAGCTCGTGCCCCAAACCGAAGAAACTGCTTTGGGTGGACTCGAACCACTCGTCGAAAGCACTGTTTTGGGTGGATTCATGCCCCGTACTGAACATGCTGCCTTGGGTGAACTACTTCTCACCTCTACAGCATTTCACGATTTTCGCATACACGAGCCGCGTATAAGGGTTGACGGCCTTTTTGCTTCCCCAGGGAGATTCGTCGCTCGTCTTTCTGCATCCGTCGCCACAACCGAAGGCTGTACCGACCGCGGGTCGATTTTGCCTGCCGCTGACACAGTTTTTGCTTCTGTTTTTGACACACTCATCGAGGGCGGTACGGGCTCCGCAGAAGCTCTGGCTGCAGCGACGCCCATCGCACAGTCGACTTATCTATCAAGGACTTCTACACAGGAGACGGCCCCCGCCGCGATCATTGTTTCGGCTGTATCCGTCTCCGCCTTGCTTGGCACTCCAGCCCCTCCGCCGCCGACGCCTCGCCGACGAACAGCGACAGCAACGGGAAATGTACCCCGCTGTAGATTACGGATTTCGGCCCGGCGGGGCCCCTCGCCCCTGCTCTTGCCGGCTCGCCGGTCCGCGCGGTGCCACTATCGTCCGACCGCGACCACACACAGTCTGTACGGGAACTCCTCTCTTACGGTTCACGCCGACTGCACATGCAAGGTCGGACGCCTTCGGCGAGGCTACCTTTTTTTAGTTCGTTGATTCCGTAGCGAGTTATTCACATGCCGATTGGAAGCGAAAGCAGCATGCTGAGCCGACGTGCAAAGCCATGATGCATTACGTCTCTATCGGCCGGCCGCCGGCCCTGCCGCCAGACTTTTTTGCGTGCTGCTCCTCGCACAAGCGTCCCTCCCTATCAGATATCCAGGAGCTGGCGGGCACGGTTCAACTACATACAACCGACGACGACATCGTCCTACTCGTCCGTGACCCAAACCTGCCGCCAAGAAGGTGTGACAAACCCAACTCTGTGGGCCGAGACGTTTGCTTGCTAAACGACGATCCAGTTCGCATCTACGTTCCCCTGCTCATGCGCCTTTGGATCATGCAAGCTCGTCATTCGACGGCCTTATGTCACCTTGGCACCATGCGCACGCTGCGCATGCTGAAGCGGTTGTTTTGGTGGATTGGCATTAATGTGTGCACCCTGTAGTGATTTCGCCACTGCTTGAAGTACCAAGCACCGAAAATCCCACGGCTACCTGTCCGCTGGCCAATAATCTCAATGCCTTTACCGGAAGGTCCAGGTGTCGCCGTCAGTGTTGACTACTTTAGCCCCCTCTCGGTATTCCACGGGGCAACACCTACATCCTGCTGTTCACCGATCGCTTCAGTCGTCGGGCCGACATGTTCTCCGTCACTGCCGCTGAGTTCATGGCGGAGGGTACAACCAATCCCCTGGTGAACCAATACATCGTCTTGTGGGGGTGCCCACGCACTATACTGTCGGACAACGGACTGCAATTATGCTCCTAGCTTTCACAAGCTGCATATCAGCTGTTGGGTGTGCACAAGCTTGCTACCAGCTCCTATCATCCCAACTGTAACGGAGGCGTTGAGCGGGTAAACCACACTATGTCCCAAATCGTGGCTGCGGTCGTTGCATTCGCCCCATGTCGAATTCGCTTGCAACAATTCTGTCAGCGCGGCGACCGATCTGGCGCCCAATACGGTCCAAATATGCACACTCCCACGACGCCCCCCGGCAGTTTTTGTCGCACTTGCGTCGTGGGATACCAGAATCTAGCCAGCGACCACCTGGCCAATTGCGACTTGGCCACCGACCGGCGAAAGCGCGCGAACGACCTCGTCCGCGCACACCACGCCCTTACCGTTTTTCGTGTTAACAGCAGAAACTCCGCCCTCGCCGACGCGCTGTGTCCAGCACCTACCTTCGCTACGGGTGGTTGGGCGTGGGTGTACAATTCTTTTCCATCCCCCAGGGCGTGAAGGCGAACACCGACGCCAAGGTGCTCAAGGCTAACTTGCGATTTTCTGGACGGGGCCGTAAGACCGTGGCAGGCGGTCTCTGCTCCGCCGCCGAAACCCCGGACGGTTCGCCAGTCGGGAGCAACCTCCTCTATTTGGATCTCCCTTCCGGCCTAGCCGGTTCAGACGCTCGTCGGCGTGTGGCCATCAAGCGCTGCAGACCCTGCGCCAACCCCCACGACAGCGGGGACATGGCCAAATACCTATCGGCGGGGCTAAGGCGTGCTCATCAAATTTTCCAAAACGTCCCCCATATACCACGTCAATCATGACGACGTTTCGACTCTCTTCTAACGGCTGGAGGTGGAGCAGAATCACCGGTCATCAGTCGGTACGGAGGCGAGATGTCGTCATCGCGGTGCTATACACTGCGCAATGGTCGGGGCTCTCCGAACCTTCCTGGGAGCAGGAAATGGGCCTCTACCTCTCCCGCTCCCACATCTTGCGTTATTGGGCCGGAACGCCGGGCCAGCACCGCCAAACCAACCGCCTCTACCACCGCCGAATGCGGATCGGGGCGGCACAGCACGAACTCTCCCGCAACAACAGGGAACGTTTCCCAACGTTGGGCTACGCCTGTGTGCCCCGCGATGATTATCTCCGTCGCTACCACGACGCGGTACTTCCTAAGGGAGCCCATGTTCTGTAGAAGGGAGACGATGGGTTTTGATGGCTTGGAAATATCAGCGAGAATACTACCGAGAACAATGTATATCCGGTCCGCTTTCTGGACGATCCGGGACCGATTAAACCTCTTCTTCCCTCCGGGGCGCTACACGTCTTTGACGGGAGCCGTATGAGGCTCTTGGTGCCTGCAGGTTTACATCGCCAGTGCGTTTCCTCGGGGAATCCAACCTAACGTAGATTAGTCTCGAGGCACGGCCGTGACCAGTTGACCTTTAAGCGGCCACCGCTTCTCGATAGCTCTCTATTTTTTGGGGTTATGAGGCTTGAGTCTTTGTATTTGGGTGGTTCGCAGTGTCCTGGGAGTCTTCCACGGGTTTTGGGGTGGTTCTTTCATTTTTATTGCTCTCATCCCCACCGAACCCCCTGCTCAGTGCCAGGCCAGGGTTCGGGTAAAACGCCGCGATCTGAGGCGCAGGGCTGTCATTTTGTCGTCGTTGTTAAATTTCGCCCTCCCGACGTCCTCCTCAGTCCAGAGGTTGGGGCGATTACGGTACCCTGTTCATGCGTAACGTGGTACAGGGCTATGTACTGGTCGGTGTGTTATCATTTATCTTCTTGTGAGTTGTGTTTGTTCTACTTTGTTTTCTCGGTCAAACACGTCCTCCCCTCGCGGGGCTGTAGGTGTTGCCACCTTCCATCCTGGGTGTTTGTCGTTACTACGTCTAACCCCCCACCATGCTGATGGCCCGCGGGGGGGGGTTCGCACGACTTCTCCCTTGTGTTAGCGCCTGTGTTCCCCTCCATATCGACGAGGGCTCGCCTCGCCACAGTACTTCTCCGTGGTTGGTTTGCCGTAGAGCCTTTCCTGCCCCCTCCCGCCACACCGGCGGTGTGCGGCAAGTTCTAGAGCCTTTTCTCCCCCCTCCCCCCGCCACACCGGCGGTACGTGACAGGGTTATGACGGGTGGCTTTGGCCTTGTTGTAGGGACTGCGTTCATTCCAACTCCTTTTCTTCGCGTGTTCCTGGCTCCATAGACAGACCGTGAGAGATGTGGGAGTGCGTTTTGAGGAGCCGTATTTTCAACTCATGATCTAGTTCGTAGAACCGGAGGTTCCTTGAATCTCCCATAACTCTGCATATGCGGTTCATCACGGTGGGCTAGTGTCAAGATACAGCCTCGAAAGTCCTGTAATTATCCGTATTTAAGATAGTTTGAATGGGTTTCGTATGATAAGGTTGGCGTTTTAAGCTCGGGATAGTCAGAAAATAGATCGGAGGCACGTGCCTCCGATCTCAGAAGCCATCCGGGGCTCTGGTGGAATCGAATTAAGCTAAGACTACGAGGGCTGAGAAAGTGAGTACTCTCCGAGGACCTGCTCAATTGGCAGAACTGCAGGGGGCACTCTGTGTCCCCGCCCAATAACCTTACAGGACACGACTGCTCGTCGTTTCTCTGTCTCAACTAACTGCACACCACCGAACGCAAACTCCTTTTAATGAATTGCCGTACACGTCGTGCCACACAGTGGGGGTGCAGCAGCAGAAGTTTCTGAGTATCAAACATGCTCCCAGCGTATCACCCGAAACGTGATTTTGAAGATGTTCGTTTACGCAATCCGACCACCACTTCTCTGTGGTTATTTTACTGATGTCAATACTAATTAAAAGTGTGTATCTGTTCCACACTCAGGCAGCCGTTTCGAAGGACAGGCTCGAGATAATATCTGCGTTTTCTGCGCTACGTGGATTGGTTTTCCCGAGGTCCGACCCGAAAACTCTTCACTGGGCATCCCATGGGCATCCCGCGCGCATCCCGGGGTGGGCATCCCATGGGACATCCCATGAGCATCCCATTGGCATCCTATGAACATTCCACGGGTATGCTCATGAAACATCCCCGGTTAAGAAGGGGGTATTTTATGTTTTGTCTTTGTCCTAAGTTCATATTTTGTGTCGGCTCTGAACCATTCCGCTAACGCTCAAACGGACATTTCAGCGATTGCAATCAAGCCGGAATGACCTAAACAATTTCCGGTAAAAAATACGTCAGATTGATCGAAGCAGTGTATCACGTGGTAATGTTTGGGGTGGGGGACATGAATCTGTCGTCAAATTTGCAGCAATGATATTATTGATCAAGCATTGAAGGTCGTAGTAGCTAACGCTCTCGAAGCCCCTGTGCTCAGCAAGGCACAGTTTGCTTGTGTGCTTGGACACTCTACCCGTATCATATATATCCGGCCGAACTGCATCCTGCCGGTCCAGGGGGAGATGGGGGCGGCGGGGGACTACAAGGCTTACGTTTCGGAAAGAATCGTTGCCCATATTTTTATCGTAGTCCAGGGGCCCACTGACGCACTCCAGCCTCTTAGCCCATTTCCCCCAACTCCTGAACAGCACAACACTGAACACGAAATGCAAACGGAGTTTGAAAGGTCGACGTTTTGTCTGGTTGATATTCTTTGACGCTCGGTCTTCCGACCCCCGCTCCACCCCCCCCCGCCCGCCGCCCCCCCCGCGCTCGCTTGTCCTTCCTTCCCAACGAATTACTAAATCCCAATGCGTTCGGGGTCGGAGGAATTTGATGGGTGAACACAAATTAGGCTGATAGAGCAACCTCGGGAGTAACTCTGAGATCTGAATCTGACAAAAGAATTATATGATCGAGTCTGATAGAAAGCATCAAAGTTATCAAGAACGAACAATATATAGGAATGAGATGGGTAACTGAATATCGGGGAACGAGCGAGGATGTCAACGTGTACGGTTTAATGAGACCGATCAACGGAACGAGTCTGAGAGTTGAGACTGACCAAGAAGCAAAGCATCAGCAGCGAGTGTGAGAGCTGGTAACTACTGGCAAACGAGACGTAGTCCTGCCATCCCAATCTCCTAGTATCCGGTCGCCCGCTGCACGTCTCATTTTCCTCGCTCTGCTGGACCATTTTCTTTTATCCTTGTTGACAACTGGGACTCGTTTTATGACAGCCCCCCTACATTCACCTTCACGAAACCGTTGATTTGAAAGCCGGCTCCCGGCCGTATCTCTTGCAATACGGGCCCCCTTGCCACCCCGACGTCATCGTTCAACAATCCTTTTAAACCAATGAGACATAAATATGGGTTGTTTTTCGAAGCATCCCTCCTTGTGTCGTACAGCCATGAACGTTCGTTGAAGAAATCGCTGCTTTTGGGGAAGGGCATCGTAGAACGAGTCCTGGCGCGTCTGCCCTTATCCGGTAATATATGGCGGCTACATGTCTTCACCAGTCTGCAACCCTTGGCACGTAAAGCATTCACCAGGTGCCTTGCTATGCGTGTTTGATGTACACTGGCGAATGCACACCGTTTTTCCTTTCGGCGTGTCTTAACTTTTGTCGACCTTGTTTCGGGACGGTTGGAATGGAACGAGGCTGTTCGCATTCGTCCGTTCCATTCCAACCTGATTGTGTCCGATATAAAACTGTGCAAGCGACCTGAACAGATAATACACGGCAACTGACTTTTGCGGCGGGACCGTGCAGCTCGAGTCAACGGCAGAGGTGCCGTCACGTGGGCAGCGATTGCTCCTGACACAAAAAACAACTTCGGACGCAAATAAATCCCAAGGAAAGCTTCATACACGACGGTGCTAGCCATTTAAGTGGCACCGTCGGGACATGTCGAGAAGTTTTGATTTTGCCCTCGTGGCCCGACGAAGGCTCCTGAAGCTTCTACGAACAGACGCCTGCCACGGTAGAGGTGCATCACTTTTTTTGGCCTGAGTCCCTCAATTAGAGAGCTTAAGACCTCTCGCAAAAACTGGTTTTTGAGAAAAATTTACTGCTACCGGATGAAAAATCCCATGCCCCAGGTACACGACGAGATTCACGCAAAAAAAAAATGGCCTACTTCCGACGATTTTGAGTTAAGGAGCGCCGTCATTCAGAAACAATCTCGGCACAAAAAAGGTATACCGTTATCGTAGCACCCGTCAACAAATAGCGGAGAATGAGGAGAGAGAAAGGGAGAAAGCATGCAGACAGCGAGGAGGAAGAGGAATGTTGAGGAAGAAAAGAGGGAGGAGGACCTAGACTATATGAGGAGGACGGGGGGGTTGGTGGGCCAGGGAAGAGAAATGGTGGGCATGGGGGTCGGGGTATAGGGGCAGCAACGCGCTAAGCGGTTAGCACAACCGGGCGGTGCTGTGCATAGATTAGGCTGTGGAATCAGTGGGGTTGATTGGGTACGTTGCTTTGTCTTCAGTAATAGTAGACTAGTCTAGCTTAAGTGCTTTAGTTCCTGTTTTTTTCGCAATGCATTCCGAAACATACACTCTCGGCATTGTCTAAGGACTAAAGACTATAGTCTATATTCTAATCTATGTAGACCTATACAAAAAACAGTAGACTAGACTATAGACAATAACGTTCAGCGCCAAGCAGTGGCATACGCCAGACACACGTACATATAGCAGCGTCTTCTGCAGGCGTTAAATTTTGTTTGTCGGCCCTCCAATATGGGTGGAGGGAGTAGTGTCGTGTTTGGGATTCAGACCCGTGCGCACCCGCGGGTACCTACTACTACGTCGACTACTAATCATATTGTACGAGTAGCAACTACTGTAGCTACTCCGCCTGCTACCACTTGGAGTGTACTACTCTACTACTACTGCTACTATTACTACTGCGATTGCAACAATTGCTACAACTGGTACTGTACTACTGCTGTATGTAGTGTTACTATACTGCTACTTAATATTAATACTGCCAAAACCGCACAGAAGCAACAGCTGTAGTATTACTATAGTCTAGACTAGTAGAGTTACAGCTACTGTTACTGCTACTACAGAACTAAAACATTTTATACCTAATTTTGAAGGACGTCAGCCGTGCGTTCGACGAATTTCAGGTCAATACTCATCTTTGCAAGCGGCGTTGTTGGTACTCGTAATGTATCGTTCTCGCGCGACCACTACTATTGTATGAGCGTCTCAAGGACAATGGTCAAGCATATTGGTGGAACTGGGAAACTTTGCCGTAACTTTCATTGGTTCATCCCGGGCATCGTCTTTCGGTACACCACCTCGCTGTTTCTTCCTGGATGTAGGTTGTTCGTGTACTGTTATCGTCCTAGTGATCATCAGGCACGAGAGGACGCTATGGCAACTGACACGCCCTCACTCCACTTCTCGGTCTGCTTACGGGCCACCGTTGACGCTCGCTGTGCCGGGTTGAGGTCGGGATTAGGTCTGGCTGCGATTAGGTCGGCGTGAGATCGGCAACGATCTGCCAAGCGGGATCAAGTAAGTGTAGTTATGTAAGTTCTCGAATCTTGATGTTTTTGTGTCGTGTGTTGACCAATGAGACATCCCCATCCTAGATAATTGACCAATGAGGGAACCCCTAGAAAAGGGCATGTGAGGGGCATGTCCTGTTTGCCCTACAAGGAACCCCGGGAAAAAATGCAAGGCGGATGATGTGAAACCCCTGCAGCGAGCGGGGTGTACAGTACTGAGTACTGAGGTACTACTTGTACGGATCACAGCTCAGCACTCACCTCCTCTTACGTGATCGTAATCGGTGTTCCCGGTGACACCAGACAGGTACCAGGCTAGGCATATATTCATCAGTTGCAACATGGAATCTTCGAAGAGAAAAAGGGGCGCAGGATCAAGGGAGGTGCCTTCTGCGAGCGAGTTATGTTCAATCGATCTCCCGCCGACCGAATCAGCAGGCCATGCTTGCACAAGTAGCTCCGGCGAACAAGGTGAGAACCTTCGTCGCTGTACAGGTATCGCTGATGCCTGTGGGCGTCCGATTTTCTTGAAGCCGGCCGGTGTATTGCATTGGTGTGTCCACGTGTCCACCAACGTAGAGATGCATTGAGCCAGTCGGGAACGGGCCCACCTCGCAACACCGATAGAGGCCCCTTAACTCGGGAGCTACACCCTCTGCTTTTGCTTCTGCTGTTGCTGCTGTTGACGATTCTAATGCTGCCCCTTGTGCGAGTATAGCACCACCAGTCGCACCACTGCCGTTTTGTTTTCTCTGATTTCAGTATTCACACAGCATCGCATGTTGGCCTACAGCAGTAGTACCGCAGGTATAGAGGCCGCGTCTCAATATCGCTTATTTCTAATATTATTAGTCTATAGGGTTAGGCGTTTAGTGGGTGAGGCAATCGTAGCGCCCTGTTGCGAGTTAGGGGACCAGCGCTCGAAGCACCATCGCGCTTCGCGCTCGCGCACCTTGTTACTACCTGGTAGTAGTTGGAGATATAGAGGCTTGGCCTCTATACTCGCAGTAGTCCAATCTGCGATGCTAGGTGAATACGGAAAACACAGGGGGAGACCAGCAATCGACAGAACAGCAAGCAGTATACCTGATCGTGTGGTAGATGCGAACTGAACAAACCAAGCCAACGAACATCTGTGCTGTTTGGTATTTACGTTCTGTTTTCAGATGGAAAAAATCTCGGTACAGGTGCAACTGGTGGAGCTGTACCCGTAGCATGGGCAGCATTAGAATCAGTAGCAGCAGCAATAACAACAACAACAACAACAACAACAACAACAACAACAACAACAACAACAACAACGGTAGCAGCAGCAGAAGAAGGTCTAGCAGCGATAGTATCAGCATAACGGCACACGAGACCAATGTCTGTGCGTATGCCCCGTCGATCATCCTCCTGAAAATAGCTACTCGTAGAACAGCAGTATAGTTCCCGTTTTCTTCGGTTTATTTCTTGAAGGCGAACAGTCTACATCTCCGATCACCGGGGCACAACCAATATCGGAGGTACGTGCTCCTTATTACGTGCCACCACTGCGGTACCGGTGTCTACAGCAGAGCTTCTCTGTCCCCCAATCCGTACGGTGGACCTGGCAATGGCATTGCAGTAAGTCTCAGGGACGCGGGCTAAATGGTAATCGAAGTAACAATATTCAGGGGTGGTTGCTCATGGTCGGGGTGTGCTTCCAGGATTTCTAATTTGAAAACGTGAAGAAAACAATGCCCAGGAGCTCTCCGCCATGTTCTCCGTTGTGGCCATAACGAAAAACTTGCGCTCGAATTTCGGCAAGCTTCGAGCTACCTGCCTACCTACCATGCACGGTCCCTCACCACTTTTCGCCGCGACCTCCCCCCTCCCCTTCTCTGACCCTATATCACAATTGCCAGCCGTCGTCGCCGTCCTCCTTGCCGTCACCCAGCTCGAGGTTCCCTTGCTTAGCTTGTTGCGTTGTGTTGCGTAAGCACAACATCCACCTCCTCCCCTCCTCACATTTCCGGGCTAGATTGAACATGCTGTGCTCTATTCGCCGCCACAGCAGTGGTACCAAGCGACGACTGGTTGCAGGAGCTAGCACGCCCTGATGCTACGCTTTGGCAACGAGTGGCCGACCACCCGGGGAATCCTCTCATCGTAATCTAGCTTGAGAGGCTGCGTATCGCAGTTGCTTCTCTCCTACTCGTAAGAGTACCAGCATACCCTTGGCAGCTGAAAACACTACTAATTTCGTCCCCACAGCGTCACAAAACATATCATGGTTCGAGGAAATGGCGCACCCTGCCGTGGTACGCATTGGCTGCGAGTCTGCGTTCTCATTTGTGGTGGTGCAGTCACCCTCATACCTCCTGCGCTCTGTTCCCTGCCCATAATCGGTTGTAGTTTAGTTTGTTGCTCAGGATTTGGGAGCTATTTAAAAGGCTTTTCCCTAAACACGAAGGTTGCTCAGGGGTTGATTTTGCCGTCCAGGTCTTCTATGCGGCGAAACATCTACAGACCCTGAGCAACGCTATCCCTGACCATTTCGTTTGTCCACTTTTATTTTTCCCAACTCGCTACTGTACTCGTATACATCTTACGTAGCCCAGCAATGCCTGTGAAGTCACACGTCGCTGCACTTGCCTCGACGCACTCTCAACCACTTGCAACCAAGCCAGCACGAAAAGAGTGCTGGCTATTATTTGCGCGTGCACGGGACCAGTTGGGAGTGGCCTGGCTGTCGCGTGTACGTTCACTGCGGTGGACAAACGTCGCCGAATAAAATGTTGACTTACATACATAGACTCACGCAGACAAACAGAGAAACTACTTTAAGGCACTCTACCTTCCTATGCGTCCCAATACCACAGGCTTTTTTGTGCTTGGAAAACCTAGAAAAACGAGTGTCGCGCTTCCCGCTCGGGAGTCTCACTCTTAGCCCAACTACAGCGGTATGAACGTTCCGTGCAGGATTGTTTAGCCTGTATGTTTTCGGCTGATGACTTTTGGAGCACAAGGAACCGCAAAACAAGGCAACCATAACCAACCGTGATCACTTGGGCGGCGACGATTACTAATGGGAAGGCGATGTTGCACAGGAAAGTTCCGATTGCGAAGATACCAGCCAAACTGTTTCTGCACCGCTGCCGGTGGACACAACTTTTTTGTAGCTTGCAACGGGCTTTAGCGGCAGCGTCGACGACCGCCGGACGCTGGCTCGTCTTATGTCCATACCGGAAAACTAGTAACTGCTGCTATGCTATAGAGGAGGATCTAGGTCTGGCTTCGACGCCAGGTGTGTGCACCCATCACTCGGTTATACCATGATGTGGACCGAGGAAAACAATTGGCTGCTGCTCCTACTTTTGCCAGACCACATGCCTTACAGTCTGATTGTTTAGCATCGCATACTCCGTGGGAGATGCAGGACCGCACCCCTTGCTGCTGTTCGTACCTGCGACAGAAAGAAAATAGGAAACCAAACAAGGCTTTTCTCCGGAGTTTTACCGTTGTGAAAATGCCGCGAAATTCCACGGGATAAGGAATAATTCCGTGGTGCCGTTGAGTTTCGACAATCTCGTCTCCGTTCCAACCGATTCCGTGGAGAAGTGCCCGATCCCGATCCCTTACCGTGCGAATTTTGAAATGCCGATGTGATGCGTTAATGAATCACCATGCTTGGCAGATCACTTCTTGGAAATTGGCTAGTGGATCACAGCAACAAAATTTCGGGGTGGATCATGCTTATAGTGGACCGCAGAATGTATTAGGGATAGGGGATCGCTCAAAACACAAGGCTCTGATTAACAGATAAAAACTTCGTCAAATGGGCACATCTGTTTGAGGGTTGCATCGTCCACAAGTTTGACCCGCCACGGAATTTTTGTCAAATTTTTATTTGCTTTCATATCCCTGACAGAACCAAATCATATACCTGCTCCATCTGGTCCACATCTGCCCCACCTGTATATATGGCGAGTCTAAAATCCAAAGACGCAAGCGACGAGACGGCGAAGACCCTTGCGAGTACGAAGTCGTACTGAATATAACCAGAACAAAAAAAAGGCCCAAAACACTGAAAACGCCTAATTTGGGCACCGCCTTCTAGTTCAAGCTCATACTGCACGTATTCTGCTCTAATGAAAAAATGGAAAACCCGAAAAATCTCAGGACGGAAACAACACAACAAACAGCGAAAATCCATGCGAGTACGAGGTCATCTTGCATAGCAGAAACTGGCAAAAACCAACCCAGAATATCTAACATGGCAAAGTTGCCTGTTGTACCGACTCGCGTGACCGCGGGCCCGGTGGTATCAGCTCTTAGGACGTCCCCTCGTAGGCTCGGAGTGCGTTTGTCCACAACTCAATAGTTCATTCGTTATCACAAGGGGAATTACCATTCCATCGGCCATGGATCTTCCCATCCATATCTCAACAGCTGACAAAAAACGCCTACAGCGACAGTGGAACTCCGAAACAAGTTGTATCCAACCATTCCTTGCACGGTAAAATGCCCAATGATATAAACACAGCGGTACGGCACCCTCCAAAATCCTATTTCGAGCTACCAACCACAAGTTGGCCCAGACCGATTAGCTTTTATAAACATAGCTGTCGGTACATTGGGCAATAGTCACGTCTAACAAATCGTGGTCAGTTTCATGGCGACCTAGCATCTACCATGTCTACTGACCGTGAAAATGGTTTTTCAGCAGCCGCGTCGTCATCAGTGTGTCTTCAAGCAAATCAACACCACGCATCACACCTCCAATTGCGTATGCAACCTTGTTAAAGCCCAGACCACAAACTGAATGTGTATTCCAGTACGATAGCCGCCTGTAAGACGGAAGCATCAACCCCGGACATGCCTTGTCCACACGCACCCACGGCAATAAACGGCCATTTGTGGCTGCGTCGAGCACTATCAGTGCCCTACGCAGAAACTCCGAATCACAGAAAGTGGAAGTTTAAATATCCAGGGAAACAGGAAATCAGCAACTCTGAATCCGCCTCCCCCCTCCCAAAACCCCAATATATCACAAATGCAGCCCATAACACTGTACGAATCCCTGCTTCTGATCCGTCTTCAGCCGCATCGCCTCGAACTGTTTTCGCAACAAGGCCAGCGCGTCATGAAACAACGCGTGGTACCGGCTGCCAGGTGCTCTCCGCCTCCTCCTGTCCTTCCCGGGTCACCTCGACGCCGTTTGTCGTCACCACCGAGCTGCGGTCGCGCCAAGACTTTTCCCACATTCCACGGTAGGCGATTACGTTCAAGTGGGGGAAGTGGGGGCTTCGCCCGCACCGCCGTTGCACCTGGCTGAAACCGCACCGCCATATAGGCTCCACGCGTGCAAGTGGGTCGCCCAAAAAACTCCCGGCGGAAAACGTCAAGGTGGGCGCGAAGAACGATATCGCGCAGCGTCTTGGCACATTCGGGCGGGGAGTCATGATCAACAGCGTCATCAACCGCCGTCTCCAACGCGCCCACACGATCATGGATCTCCACGTTGGGAATCCTCGGGGTCCTAGGATATCATGGGTCTTTGAGACAGCAGCTCCAGTGTGACCTCATCGCCCACGTCACCCGGCACATTGCCGCCCGGCCCGAGCGCCGTTACAGCCATCGCCACCCGCAGCACAGCACCAGCGTTGGGCTCGCCCACAGCACGAGTTGTAAGCTCAACCCCAGCGCCATATTGATGGCCGCATTCACGCAGTAGAAATGCCTTGAGCTTCGCCATGACGTCGAAGCCGAGTTTGTCTTTCAGCGTCTTCTGCCCGATGATAACCACATCGCCCCCCCAAGGAGCACGATAAATGGCATGGTAAACCGGACTGATCTCCATGGCGTTCGATTGTTAAGTGGAGCGGACACGTTTGCGTCTCACTATCACACGCCTGGCCCAACGACGTCACCATACGCACACGTCCAACAAACGCCTCGTCAACGCGGTTTGCGCCATCCCCGGCTGTCCCCGCAGGGCCTCTACCGGCTTCTCCGACATTGCTGTAATGCCTGAACTAGAACCCATGAGCACATCAACCTGAGCAGCCGTGGAAGAAGCGGGAATCGCAAGGCGCCCCGCGAGATGCTGCGACAGGGCCTGCAAATGCGATTTGTTCTCTACCGAATCCACGCTCGTGTCAAGGCATCCGCAGGCTGCACGAGTGAGACACGCACGGAATATAATGTGCTTTAATCTCCACGCCACTGCTGCGACGCCGGTGCCGACGGCTGCATCGGAACGGAGCGAAGAACTGGTGCTGCATTCTGTGATTCAGCGATCTCGTGCTGCACTGTCTCGGTGAGCCCGTTATCCGCTGGCGCCATCTTCTCCCGCGTGGTCGTCGTCATTCTTCGTAGACGCTGCAGGCGCAGCAGGTTCGGTCTCCGTAACTACCGCATTTGAGGCGGTCTTGTACCCACTAGCTGAGGGGTAGCAGACGCAAGCGGCTATCCCGGCTGACATGCTCCGGGTATGCTGAGCGGGACCGCTTGTGGATGGCTGCTGTATGGGGGTCTGGTCGTGGCTCTGGCCATGGACGCCTTTCCCCGCCTTAACCTGCTGGCTTTGGGGGCAGTCGCGCTTCTTGTGGCCTTTATCGACACCCAAAACACTCGTTGTCGTACCGACGGCTCCTCTCTGCTTTCACACCAGCACCCTTGGCACTCTCGCATGAGTCGTGCTCTTCAGCAGCATTCCCCGCGGCTTGGGGTCCGCAGCAGCCACCGAACTAGCGTAACGCCGTTTTGCCGTTTGCAGACGTTCAGAATCTCGGCCTCAATAACAGCTTGTCCCTTAGCTGCGCGGCGATTATGTCGAACAATGCGTCAGGATCATACGTTACAAGATCGTAACACGTATTCTGTTCCACCTTGCAGCGGAACTCAAGTAGCTCGATTCCCGCCGCTGTCGCCTCAACCAGTACGTTGCCATGCTTGAGCGTGTGCTGCCGGCCGCTGGGCTTTACCACCGTGAGCCCGCCGTCAACAAGGTATTTCCGCAGGGCGCGTTTTTGTATGAACACCATGCTATCTACCGGCACGCTAGTATCCATCTTCATCACACGGAATATCTGGCCGCAAAGATCCTCCTTACCCGTCTGCTGCATATGAATGCCAGCAAAATTTGGGAGCCATTGCATTAGCTCCTCCTCCTCCGAGAAGTCGGCCCAGGGCTTGCCATCGTAGAATTCATCAGTCACCATCATTTGGGTCGCCGAATCCACCAGCTCTCGCCACCTCGCGAGTACCCGGTCTCCTCCATCTTGGTTTGTGATGTGCATCTACCGCTCGTACCCCGAGTATGCTTGGCAACATGAAGATCGCGCATGTCTTCGAAGGTAAGAGCATTACCATCTAACCTGGGTGGCCTGTCTCCTCCTGTCGCCACCTTGACTTGTGGCTTCAGCCGGTCGCCGGCTCGGCCGCGACCTCTCGGGTTGCCCTAACTATCATTCTCGACTCCGCCAGCGCCCTGCGCTCGCGCTCCTTTTGTTGCTGTAGGGTCTTTCATTCCTTTCGGCTGGTGTCCAACACCACGCAAAACACTGCTTTCCGGCCCCCGAGAAGCAGATTGTTTTTTCGGCATTAAGTAGAACTTTCCGAATTCAATTGAATTGTACCGACTCGCGAGACCGCGGGACCGGTGGTATCAGCTCCGAGGACTTCCCCTCGTAGGATCGGAGTGCGTTTGCCCACAATGCAATAGTTCGTTCGTTATCACACGGGGAAGTGCCATGGCGTCGGTCATAGACCTTCCCGTCTATCTCTCAAGAGCTCGCAACAAACGCCAACAGCGACGGTGGAACCCCGTAACAAATTGTATGCACGGTAAAAGGCCCAATGACACGAACGCAGATGTACACTTGAACACAACAGCTTGACTCATCTGGTCCACAATATACCCCCTTGTGAACGGAACAAATACCAAAACTAAAGAAGCAACCAATGAAACAACGGAAACCTTGCGAGTACGAAGTCGTATTTACGCATTGTACACTGAAAAAAAAACGAAACGACAACGACAACGACAACGACAACGACAACGACAACGACAACGACAACGAAACGACAACGAAAATGACAAAACTTGAGCACGCTTTTCTAGAATGAATTCGTAGTGAATGTATTCTGCACAAAAGGCCACAAAAAGAAAACAACAAAAACTCGGGGCGTAAGCAACGCATCAAAAATCAACCCAGAAGACTGAAAATGGCAAAAATTACAGGGCCTTCGCCTGGATATTTCCCGCGGGATTGTACGGGATTCGGTCAAGCTTGTCCTCATGCGCAGAAGGACAGATCAATCCGATATACACGGAGGTGTCGAGTCACCGGTTCGTTTCATAGGTAATATTTGGACGCCGCCGAGGTCGTGATTTAAATAACGACGATATAGTCGTGATTATCACTTCCGAATATTTGTCATCATACTTTTTCTAAAACGTTTATACCCAATCTTAAGTGTGAGTCCCCCACGCCTCCATTACAACGCCGTAAAACACCAAAAAAAACCTTTTCTTTTGTGTGTAGAAACCCCGGAGAGGTCGGAGAGTGGAGCGGACGACACACACAGCCCTGACCAACATGGCATGGATACAAACGGGGCTATGGCTAGCCATGTAGCAACACTCGCTGCCAGCGAGCAAGCAGCGCCTGCGACGGACTAAGAGTCCCTGGGTGTCGGGTCTGCAGGACCTGATGGCCTTTTGTGGCCACACCTGCCGGCTTGGCTGCTGCAGGAGTACAGTTTGGCACGCTACCAAGCTCCGGGACGTTGCTCTCGTAAAAATTCCCGCCGAGTCCTGTCGTGCCTGCGTCCCGCCCAGGGAGTCGCGGGGTGGCCGGACATCGTGCAAAATATCTCGTTGAGTCCCGTCGTGGCTGCATCCCGTTGAGTACGTCCCGTCGTGGCTACATCCCATCCGAGGGAACACCGCGGTGGCTGGATCCCGTGTATATACAATCGTTCAGTCCCGTGGTTTCCGGATCCCGTACAAGATTACCGTTGAAGTCCAGCTGTGACTCGATCCCACGAGATTTGGTTCCGATGTAAAAAAGTCAAGAACCGGTTTCGGGGAAGGCCCTGAACAACTCGGGAGCCCGTTCTGATACCCAGTCGTGGTGGGTGTTGTCTGTAAAAAAATTGGAATACTTTCCTGGCAAACACGTGCAGGAAGACGTGGGACGAGAGCAAGGCAACAACAGCGGAAATCCTTGTCATGACGAACTGGTACTGGATGCCAAGTACGATACGGGTGTAACTCGCGCGGCCTCGCTGTTCCTTTGGGGTCTTACTCTTTCGTGCTGTTGAATACAATGGAATGAGAAGCTACGCTGCGCCAAAAAAACTCGCCTGAAGTGTTCTTGTCCGTGATACACGAAGTCAGTGGTGCGTGTCGTGAAAACCCGATCGTGGATATGGGGTTACCCCCCCCTACCGTAGCCTTGGTCAAGTATATACTAGATACTGTATTATAAAAAAATGCAAATACACTCCAGCTGTGAGATCGAATATTTTGTCGAGACTCATCTTTGCAAGCTCTGCGTGATACTCCAATCGCGCGTATTACGAGTTGTGTGTCCTCATTAAGGATATAGGTCGGCGATTTCCCTTGCAACCACAGTGTAGCTATCAGGGTCAACAGGGTGATGTTAGTCAGTCTGTGCGCGGAAACCATAAAACCCGTTTCTGAGGGGGACAAAATCTGACAGCTGTGGAAGAAAATGCATCCGTTTATCAAGTGAATCCTGTAAGTCGAATAACCGGTGAGGGGAGGGCGGAGTTTTAAGGACGTGGGGATCTGGTTTTGATCAAAAGGGAGCGGGTGTGGGTGGGGGGGGAGGGGCAGCCCAATTTGTGCGTGGAACTATAAATCCTTTAAGGGATAAATCTGACGGTCTTTATCAACAATGCACCAGTTCATTAATGGGGGGAAGGGGGGGGGGGGGGGGGGGGGGGCAGGTCAATCTGTGCGTGGAAACTATACATTATTTTAAGGGGATAAATGTGACGGTTTTGGAAAGAATGCACCAGTGTGTCATGTATATCCTGTAAGTCATACAACCAGTTAGTAGAGGGCGGAGTGTTCGACGGGGTGGGGGTGGGGTGGGGGGGTGGGAAGGTGGGGGGGAAGGGCTTTAGGTGGCATAGATGTACGGGTTTGCTATACGTGTGGTGCTAGGTCTAGGCGATGGTGCGGGTGATGGGGGAGGAGGGGGCGTTTTGGGCGGGGGGGGGGGGGGGGGGTGGAAAGCAGCGGCATGGATGGCTCTAGAAAGATAATAAGGTGATATCCAGTGCATGGAAGTGTTTATTACTCTAGCGGATCTCGATATTAGGTTCGGCGTTTAAGCAAGAGAGGGCGAGGAAAAAAGAAGAATAAAGAAGAGGGGGGGGGGGGACGGGGGAGGGTTTTTAAGGTCATATATAATATTGATATAGACTACTGTATATACTATATGCTGTCTATACTTTATACTGTATATACTATATACTGTCTATACTATGTACTGTATATACTCAGGGTCAAACAAGAACGCAGAAGAACGAAATTGGTAAGAAGATAATGCTATAGAATGCGGCAGCCCGTTCTCGTACGGAGTCGAACCGCATTGTTTTTTCCTGGCATTTACACGAAACAAAAACCAACACCAGTCAGAAAGAGAAATTGAGACAGAAATTAACGCCACAGCGAAAATCTCGGTAATTATACGACGTTGTACCGCATGCCAGGTATATACCTGCATTGAAAATCAAACCGACCGACCGAAAACTGCGAAATTGGGGCAGCCTGTTCTACTGTAGTACAATTTCGTTCCGCAATTTTTCTTCAGTACGCAACCAGAGAAAGCCTTGACCACTCACACAGACGAAAGCTGCTAAGAAGCAGCAACCTCTACGGTGGAATCCAACACGTCGGAAATCCTTCAAAATAGTGTTACGAATTCGTACTCTAACCCCTATGAGAAAAAAAAAACGGATTTCCTCAGGACGAAATCGTCAAACAACGACACCCAGTGGATAAAAACTAACACACTTTGGAACGGACGTGGCTGCACACAACGGAAGGCCATGCGCATACGAATTGGTACACCAAAACATGCTGCAAAACCTAACCGTAAGCCATAAAATAGGAGTTCGTGAAGTAGCGGTAACCCTTACTTGTACGGAATCGCATTGCCTTCTCAGAAGCATCAACTTTTGACCCCCGCCCCCCCCTGGACAACTATTGAAAGGTAATCGTATATTGAAAGGTAATCGTATATTGAAAGGTAATCGTATATTGAAAAATCGTATATTAAAAGGCAGTCGTATGAGTTCGTACTACAATAGCACTGTGTTTTTCAAACCATATCGTGACTAACAGACCTCTCATCGGATGACAACAAGGTAGTACTACCCCACGCTATTAATAGTTCCATCTCGTACCTCCTGACCTGAATTATAGCCCAGAACGCCCAGAACAACGTAACAACCAATTAGCGTGAGTATAATGACAGCGGCAACGCCTGTGGGTAAGAAATCGCACTGCCCATACAATTTCAAACATGGGGTGTCATACCCTCGTAAAACATGCTACTTTTTCGTCACACACATTTCTTCCACAGGCTCTAATTTACAGGAGGCAAGATAGCGGCGTCACCTCTGCGTCGACCAAATCAGTGCATATGCCTTTTCTTGCAGACCCGACAACAATCATGTGGGGGTATTGGGCCCCACCCCGCTACCCGTAGCCCAGCCCGACCATGTGCTGTCTGCAAATACGACGGATATTCTATCGATCTTGGTCTTGCCACGTCTAAGCTGACAACTTGAAAGCTGTCACCTGGAAATCGTCTGCTGTGGCGTGCAGCTTCAATTTCGAAGCCGTTATATGTACCGAAACGAATACATGAAACGTTTTCAGTGGCCAATGGTCATGCACAGTTCTGGTGCAGACCAATGCATGCTCTCCCCCCCGGCCTTGTGCTGGTTGAAAATATGACTTATAGTCGTACTCGCACTCGTATGTATGCGTCGGTCTCGGCCTCGCGACGTGTGAAAACACGGTAATTGTGACCCTGTGACGTGCAGTTCAAGGTTAAAGTTGCCGCATGGAATGAATAGATGAAAAGTGACCTAGGGTCCATGGTCATGCACATTTTCGTCGTCCAAACCAATGCGTCCGCTCGATTCCCGCAGTGCTGCTGCTGTTCACCCTATAGCATTATCAGGACAGCAACCGCATCCACACGCTCGGGCCCCGTAGTCGTTGAGTTCGGTAGCGATACATGGTGTTGTGATGATGGAAAGAGAGATATCTGGGCAGCCACAATATCGAGGCCTGTCGTCATTAAATGCAAGAGAACAAGATAGAAGAACGTAGCCCCTGATCTACAGTAGGTCGCGAAGGTCTGCCGTCATTAAATGCGAGAGAAAAATATTGAAGGACGTAGCCCCTTATCTACAGTAGGTCGCGATCAGTGGAAAAAGGCAGGTGGACAAGTGCGACAGCTAGCAACTGTCGCCGTGGCAGGTGCAGAGAAAAGATAAATTAGACGGACGGGTGATAAGTTGCGACGTGTAAACGCAGGATTGAACTGACCATGCTGCTCACCGTTGGTGCGGCAGAGGCCCACAAGAGAAGGCACACGCAATATCGCATCTTTGAAATGTAGGGGACAAAATGAAGAAAACCTCTGTTCGACGTGTAGAACCATTATTGTTTGGGTCAGATCATATACGTGTCGACTTGATGAGTATTTGGCGCCGCACTTGAAAGCGTTAAAACTTTGACTGGGTGGGCGAGGGGGTGGCTAAAGTGAGACCGAATTGTCTATAAAAATTGACGAGTAGTTCAAAGGCAGGGGATTTGGAGACTTTGATAAAAGTCTGTGACAGAACCCAGGGCTAAAATCTCTGGGAAATGCAACCGACGTCCGAGTAGTGCCGGAACGAATCGTTTGACGACCGTTGTTTTGTATCTGTTGGCGTGTATACTTTTGGTCGTCGGAAATTTCACGTCGTGTTCGCCTCGGTTTTTGTGCTTCTTCATTCGCCATTCATATTTGCCTTGTATTTAATTAAGCGATTAAGTTTTGGAGAATTACGAGAGCTGCCGAATTCCGTGTCAGTAAATGTGCATGCGACAAGTACACCTCCCACCCCCGTTCAAATATTGGAAATGTCGTTGTTTCAGATTTTTTCAGAAATGGAGGCGAAAGGAAATCCCCCCCCCCCGGAAAAAAACACGGTTCACCTGCCTGTAAGAACGAGCTTTTTGGACTATTTTTTTATTCCCATCGGATATCACTCCATGGAGGTAACCGTGCCTTATTGCCGTCAATACTCCCGAATGTAAACCTACATGAGGTATATTCTAAAAATAAAAAGGTATTTTGTCGAAACTCTTCTTTGCGAGCTGTGTGTGATACTCCAATCGCGCGTATTACTGGACGCGTGTCCTCATTGAGGATGTAGGTCGGCGACTCTCCTTGGAACTACAGTGAAGCTTGTACCAGGGTCAACGGGGTGATGTTAGTCAGTCTGTGCACGGAAACTGTAAAACCCGTTTTTGAGGTGGACAAATCTGACAGCTGTGGAAGGAAATGCATCAGTTTATCAAGTGTCTCCTATAAGTCGTATAACCGGTGAGGGGAGGGCGAAGTTTTTAAGGGCGTGGGGGGCTGGGTTTGGACAAGAAGGAGCGGGGGGGGGGGGGGGGGGAGGGGAGGGGGAAACGGATGGGAAATCTCAGTCTATGCGCGGATACTATATATCCTTTGAGGGAACAAATCCGACGGTTGTGGAAGGAATGCATCCATTTATGATGTATATCCTGTAAGTCGTACAACCGGTGTGGAGAAGGCGGAGTGTTCGAAGGGGTGGGGGGGAAGGGAAGGTAAGGGATTTGCCACAGCTTTACGTCGCGTAGATGTAGGGGTTTGCTATACGCGTGGTGCTAGGTGTAGGCGATGGTGCGGGTGGTGGGGAAGGAGGGGGCGTTGTGGGGGGGAGGAGTGAGTCGAATTGGGGCTACAACATTGATGGCTAGTAATATAACGAGGTGATATCAACTGCGTGGTAGTGTTTATTACTCTGGCAGATTACTTTTTTGGTAGGGCGTTTAAACAAGAAGCGAGCGGGGGGGGTGGAAATGATTAGGAGCTACAGTCACGGATGGCTACAAAGATAATGGGGTGATATCAGTTGCGTCGTAGTGTTTCTTACTCTGGTGGGGAGGGGGGAAGGAGGGGGAGGGGGGGGGGATTTGGACTACAGAATAGATGGCTAGAAAGATAATGAGGTGATATCAACTGCGTGGTAGTGTTTATTACTCTGGGAAATTACGATTTTTGGTGGGACGTTTGAACGCGAGGGAATGGGGGACGAAGAGGGGGAGGGGGGTGGGGGTGGGGGGGGCAAATGAATTGAAGCTACGGCATGGATGTGGCGAGAGAGACAATGAGGTGATATCAGCTGCCTGGTAGTGTTTATTACTCTGGCAGATTTCGATTTTGCATATAGCACTGAGATATATGTAAAGCGCGAGATCGAGGAAAAACACAATCGAAAACCTAGGAAAAAGAGTGAAAAGTCCTTCCCTCAGGTGCCTCCGAAACACTTTATGGTACATTTTGGCCAACGTTAGTGCTCGTTCGTGGCGATGGGGCTGGAAACAAGCACGTTGTATCATATAATCGGCTCGTTCTGTTTGGGTCAGCGGCTCGTATATTTTACCATGGCCACTCTCTGCTCCCCGTTGCCAAAATCCCGTTGCCCAAAACTATCAATATCACCCTCGTACTACCTTCTTCTGCATACCTGCGCGTATGTACGATATGGTGTAATAGTGCTGGTGGTATGTACTGGCACTCTTCTCCCCAACATCCTTCCTGGTGTGTACGAGCCCGTTCATTCTTTCTTACCAGGTGTCTGTTTTCTTGACCCATCCTCAACCACATTGGATTGGTTACGTGATCGTGCAAGGTTGTGTTCTGTAAGGTTTTCGTGTTCCGGGTAAGTGTACAACTGTCTTTAGAAGCTCACAGAAGTGTCGGGCATGGGTGTTATTTTATTTCGGAACTCCCAGAAGGTTCGGGTACGGTATGTGTGCTGCACATTACTCACAATTTTTCGGGTACGTGCATATGATGCTCTAGCCGTATCCCGGGTTGGGTATGAATTTTAACCGAGCTTACAGAATATTCGGGTACTGGTAAGAACCTCTTACAGAAGCCATCGAGAGTGTTCTTACAGATCCAACAGATGGTTCGGGTAAGGTACGGCTTGCGATAGCCTTCCCCGTACCCGCACCGAGATACAAGTGTATATACCCGTACGCAAGGTGTTTTCGTCGGCGTACGGAGCTCACAGAAATTCTCACGGTACGAAAGTTGGCGAGCGCTTTCTCTCTGGTAGCCGTTCAGCAACGTGAAGCTATCGACGGCTTTAATGGTGACCACCGGCAATCCAACCACCACCCTTTTCGAGTCGTAAACATTCGATAACCAGTCGGCTTGATTTCGGGCACCTTTATTCGGTTGTCGCCCACCTTTGCCTCCGCCACGCTCGCTCAGTTTAGGTCAGCAGGACCACCGCCACCCGGTTCTGGTTGTGGGCCGCCACTTTGGTCCGGCAGTGTGTCTGGCGGCAGTCCATTCTGAGGGGGTGTAGATGCGTCTGGCGGTGATCAACTCTGAGGGTCTGTGTCGCCATGTTCACTCTCCACGGACTGTCCCGTTATGTTGCCGTGTGTAGTTCTCCACGATACAGGAAGGGCATTGTTTCACTCTCGTGTTTTGTTTTGCTTTTATGACGTAACTTGACGTCAAAGTGTAGAACTGCCGTTGTACCCTAGGTATGTCGACAGAGCTATGCCCACACCCCGGGCGTTGTCTAACGGGCGTACATAAATCGCAAGAGTTTCGGGTACGTGTATGAACCTCTTACAGAATTCGCAGAAGCGTCTGGTGTAGCATTTTCTTGCGGAACTCACAGAAGGTTCGGGTGTGGTATTTCATTCTTACAGAACGCAAAAAAAATAATGCACGGGTGCGCGATATTGCACCCGTACCCCATTGACGGGTACGTTTTTTAAAGGTGGCACAGCTATTGTGGGTACGGGTATAAACCTTTTACACAATCATCAGAAGAGGCGGGTACGGGTAATACTCAGGTAAATACCCGCATACCTTTCAGTACGTACGCTACGTAACTCAATCCTTGAATAATATGTTTGTGGGATGTCAAGCACGTGGTAGGGGCTTCTTCGACGACTGCTTCTGTCCCTTTGTCATTCTTCGGTAGTCGCAGTTTTGTTGTTGTGGCAAAGTTCGGTTGTAAATGTTGGTAGGTGTGCGTGCTATCTTCACCAGAACACACTGATACTTGGAGGCATCCTCCCTATTTAATGTCACCGGTGCTATTTGAAGCTTGACGTCGTGTTGGCAATTCGCAGATTACAATTTACGTTTGTCGCTGTTCTCGAACCACGCGCTGCTGCAAAGGGCTTTAAACGTCCACTCAACGGGCGCTGCTTTTATTTAAGGGAAACGCGTGGAAAATATGGTTCGAGTCAGACGAGATTATATGCGCTTTCGGCGGTCGAACAGGGAGAGCCAAACACATTTTACACTTGGCCTTGCCCTCACACAATACCAGGGCACAAGGAAGGCCGTGACGAAAACAACGGCTAGGAGCTCCATGCATTGCAACCGCCGCTAACCCCAGCCACTTTAATTGCAAACACGAACACGCCTGTCCTTGACATGTGAACACATTGGCAGATATGGGCCACGCGCTCAGGTTGAGAGCGTACACCACGAAGGTCAGACCCACGTCCACTATAGGTGTAGAGGTACACGTAACCGGCCATTGTTCTGACCACCGATGACGAAAACAGTCGTCTAACGTGATCACTGTGTATTCACCATGTACAGCTATGTCTATGTGAGGCCTTGTTCTCACGCTTTCGACGCTTCTGCGCTGGCATCGGGTGTTTTAGCTTGCCCCTTTTATGCTTGGCGCGATGAATGTATAGCCAACTACCATCAGCTCCGCGCCATGACACGACAGTGTTAATGGAAATTCTTTGCCGTGCCCGACAAAAGCCGGCGTTGTTGCATGATGGCACGTCACCAGTGGCAAGCACGCCGTCCACCTCATGTTTTCCTTCGCCCCAGTTTATGCCGTGTTAACAACTACCTCGGTGACTGTCTCCATTCGGTTTCTGTTGGGTTGTCGGATGGTTGTCACAAACCGCGTGAATATCGTCCCCCGAAGTTTCGCGTCGAACAGCAAGAGTTGCCAGTTTCGAGTGGTGGGCCGCCTCAACGGCTGATAGAAAGTTTACGAGCAAGAACGATGCCGTCAACGATGAGCTTCGTCCACACCCAGTATGTATCACACTAGGTATCACGTTTGATTTTGCGCAACATATACTACCTTAACCCCCATCTCGTCGAGACTGGGGAGTTAATCTCTTCGTGACGGTGGTGCTTTTCAGATGACAGGGGTGAGATCATAGCACAGTCTTGGCATTCAGGAAGGACCGCGAAGAGCGCTCCCTATGCGTTGACGCGACGCGTTTTAAAAATGAAAGTCATCTGTTGTCCTACATGGTATGGTGCGAAATGGCTGTGGGCTGTTTGAAGTTTTGCTACATAACGACGAGCAAGCGATGGAGTTTACGAGTTCCACCAGCAGTGTAACATTCGACTTTTGTTTATGCATTTATGCACATGTCTAGAAAGCTTGGCCGCAATGCAACATCTCTTTTAAAGCGCATGAAACAGTTGCGCCAACCACTGCTACACATCCCCGCTTTGGTATTGTGCGAGGTGGTCATGTTCCAAGCATGATGTAGGCGTTCCCACACAACATGCTTGCGACTTGAGACTGTGGCCACCGGGAACATCGGCGTGGATGCCGGGGGCTGTACGCGATGCCCTGCATGGCAACCACGCGATCTGGTGTGCAAAGTTTCTTCTATTGATTCGCCGCACATTCCGCACGAACGACGCTCTCTATGGCAAGAGAGCACCTGGGGTCTGCGTGACTTGCCACTATGGGAATTCGGCACCGCTACAAAATCCTGAGTTTGATCAACTTGGTGGTGCTTAACGCGATCAGCAATACTATGGCCTAGTTATGCAACGAATATAACATGTTAGCGACATGAATGGTACTCAATGGTGTATTTGATAGTTCCACGTTCAGCAGTGCAGTGCACCCGCAGTGGTTGGGAAAATCCCTGACGCCCTAATCGTATCACACGTCTGAATGACCCCCTGTGACTTATGCTGAGGCGGTTCGCCAAGTGCCCATGCCTAACGCACTCATATCTATTCGTGTTTTTCGTGTTGCTTGCACACTTCCGGTGTCCAGGTAACGGGCGTCTGCTTAATGCCCTCACAGTCGCGCTCGGCCAAGCATCAGAAGGAAAGTGGTACGCCAGCACGATGGAGCTACAGCTAGCTTCGTTTGACGTCTGCGTTACCTGCCGTTGTGTGCGCACGTTACGTGTTACCGTTGCTGAGCGTATGCCACTTAGCCTCTGGGGCGACGACGTTTCGTCTGGTAACGCCCTCGATACTCGACGCGTGCCGGCTCTTCGAGCGGCTGCTGTGGCGTGGGAAATGCCTGCTGGCATGCTTGGTGCTGTACTTACCCAGTCGGCACTCCTCAGTGGGGTGGAGTGGATGCAGGTGACCGGTATTGCTGGCCGACCTTGGTCTGGGGGAAAACTCTCATTACATCCATCGGATTTTTCCCAGCTGCCTGTTGCACAAACGGGGCATTCGCCTAGGGGCTACTTCAAAGCGATGACCGGTCTACTCGAGAGGCCACATTTCGGTCTAAGTGAGGTGGAGGACCAGCTGAACGTTTCATGGCCGTCTTCACTCCGGCAGTTGTCGCTTGGCTGCTTCTTGAACGAACGCGTTGCCTGGATGTCGTTGCCGAGCTGTTTGGAACGGCTAGCTCTTGGAGGCTACTTCGATGAGCCCATCCAGTCGGTTTCCTTTCCTGTCTCGTTGCGGTGTTTGACGTTAGGTGGTTTGTTCAACCAGCCGGTCGACAATGTCGTGTGGCCCACGTCTTTGCAGCGGCTGGCCTTTGGAAATCGATTCAGCAAACCAATTGCGGATGTAGAGTGGCCCGCCTCGTTGTTGGAGCTGACCTTCTCGATTTTCAACCATCCGATCGCCACTGCAACATGGCCCTCCTCTCTGCTACAGCTGACATTGGGGAACGACTTCGACCAACCCATCAACGATGTTGTTTGGCCCGTGTCATTGCGGCGATTGGCCTTTGGCAGATTCTTCAACCAACCTATCACGGAGGTAGCGTGGTCATCGTCGCTAGAGCGGTTGGTGTTCGGAGACAGCTTTAACCAATCTATTGCCGGTGTTGTGTGGCCCGCTTCTCTGCTGCGGCTGGCCTTTGGCGATAGGTTCGTCCAGTCTATCGTCGACGTGGTATGGCCCGTGTCGTTGCTGCACCTGACCTTCGGTAAATATTTTGACCAAGCGATCGGCAGTTTAGTGTGGCCAGCATCCTTAACCCGACTAGGGTTTGGGGATGCCTTCGACAAACCGATCACGGATGTAGTATGGCCCGCATCTTTGCTGCGTCTGTCGTTCGGGAAGCACTTCAACAAACCGATCACCGATGTTGTGTGGCCAGCATCCCTAAACCGACTGGAGTTTGGGGACGAATTCGACCAGCCGTTAACCGACGTGGCATGGCCTACTTCTTTGCGGTATCTTTCAGTCGGCTCGTTGGGCACTAATCAAGCCGTCGAGGATATCGTGTGGCCGATTGGGCTGCAAACACTTTCTTTCGGGAGATATTTTAACCAGCCAATCGATCAAGTGGTTTGGCCCCCTAGTTTGCGGTCGCTCGCGTTCGAGAGAGAATTCAATCAACCTGTCGAGCAAGTGGAGTGGCCTAACACGTTGCAGTCATTAACATTCGCGGGTGCGTTTGACCAACCAATCCAGAAGGTTGTGTGGCCGACCGCCTTGCAGTCTCTAGAGTTCGGGCTAGAATTCGACCAACTTATCGAGGACGTTGTGTGGCCTGCATCCCTGAAGCGGCTGGCGTTGAGCGCCCAGTTCCACGTAATAAATGAAGGTGTTGAGTGGCCAGCTTCATTAGCGCGTATAATGTTTGCTGATGGTAGTGAGTTGAATCATTCAGGCAATGAGTCCGAGTGGCCCGCCACCAGAGACTGCTTCGACGAGCCACAAATAACGGCGATCGATCATTTTGAGGAACATCCGCTCGATGAACCGGATGGTTTTTCTTCATGATGTTGAACGCAGCTTGAGAGTAAAATGGCGTTCAACGCAGTAGCTGACACCGGTGCATCGTCTTCATCAGAAGATTGACGGATGCGGTTTCGCCTTATGTCGACACAGGTTTGTTTCTAGTTTTCGATGAGCCAATCGTCGGGGCGGCATCAGAGGCGGGGCTACCTGTACCTACTGTACCGCAAAATGACAGCCGCAGTCCGGCTGTCATTTTTGCAAACCGGTCGTTGGGGTGTCCAGGTCATCGTGTCATCAGGGCTCGGGTTTGACTGCTCGGGATTTTGTTGGTTCTTGGCGCACAAGGTGGCGCCTGACTTCCATGAGCTGAATGTAAAAGGAAGGTCTCCATTTAAGGATTGTCACAGCTTTTGCCTGGGTCATGTCTTTCGTGTTTTGCATTGTGTTGTGAACGTCTTCATCCTCTTTTGTTTCTGTGGTGAACCCTAATTTGAACTTTGAGCGCACGGGAAACTACCATGGTATTTGTTTTGTGGCTTTTTTGTAATTACTTGACTGCAAGTTGGGTATTCATTATTGTACGTGAACGGGTTCTGACATACGTGTTTTGCATTCATTATGAGGTTGTTATGCTAGAGATGGGAGGACGAGGTCATGTGACACTGTTTCACGAGGAAGATAGCGACAACTCCAATCACGTTTTCTACCCCGAGAACCTAAGGAAAGATTGCGCCAAGAGCATCTGTTTGTACTTCTATCGAAATTGGTGCATATGCACCGCAAAATATTGTACCTTATTGCAGCACGAATGATGACGGCGTTGTTCACGTTTTGTTACGCAGATATTCTCCTGCAAGTAGTTTCTATGTTTACGGATTTTCCTTCTTGTTGGTGTGGTTTAGAACCGGGAATGTTTGGAGGTTTGCATCGTGTGGAAAATGATCATCTAGCTTTGCCACATGACGAAGCCTTTTTTTATCTAGTCTGGGAGAGGAGTCTTGCTGCGATACCCCCAACTTCCGGTACGCTAAAATGGAAGGATTGATGCACGGGCTTAGAAAATTGGTGTCCAAAGACAGCAGTGCGCGCGCGTAGTGTGTTCGCGCTATGTGCCGTCAAATCTGAGGTATTGGCTTGTTGTTAACTTCGTCAGGATACAGACAAGCGAAAAGCGATAGACTGCCACCCGTTCCAAAGGCGCTTATTTCGGCAGTTAATCAGTGGTGCGTAGTTATGTTCTGGTGGCCTGCTTTGATGATGGTGGCCGATCGGGCGATCTCAGTGCTAGTATTGATTAGTGCTGCAAAGTAGCATATTTACTCTCCATGACATCTCGCGGATGACAACCAAGATGGGGCGTTAGTTTAAACGGAACATCGAAAAATTAAAGCCGGGCCGTTGTACGTGTCGGGGAGGAAGGCTAAACATTGGTTGACCAGCACCGCGGTAACAATAATTCGGCAAGATAAACGCGGAAGGGTCGATTGCTCTCTGAACAAGACGAACTTGCAGTCGGACGTGTCCACTTTGCGATATATTTTTCTGTGTACTGAGTGCTGATTGTTCAACGCACCTTTTGGCAAGGGCCCAGGTCAGCGGTAATCTGACCTACATGCGTTTCTGCGACGAAGCCGTGCGCACGCTCGATCCTTTTCCCCGCGGCGAAAATCACGCAGAATGGTGTGGGTAGCTCGCACCCGGCAAGATATCCCCTCACGGCCGACTGTTGGTTATTATAAACACAACAACGACAAGCCATGAACTCCATCAATTCCGACTGCACTTGATTAAGGCCGGCGGGGTTGTATAGAAGCCGTCGCGTGCTACGATCGAGGTGCACCACTCATTTTCTGATAAATCTTTCTCAATTCAAGAGCTTCAGGCTTCTCCCAAACACTAATTTGATGAAGAATGAAGCTGCTATGATACCGGATGAAAATTTGCAGGGCCTTGGTACACGACGAGAAGAATATTGCAAAACAAGATGGCCTACTTCCGAAGATTTGGATCATCGAAGGCCCGTTGTTCAGAAACTGGCCCATTTCAGACGAAAAGCGTTACCTCAGTCGTAGCACGCGTCAGCCAGAGGGCCCTGCCCTGTTCCTCTCACTCTCTGCAACCCAGACATTCCATTTTCCATAGCATTGTTTCTGCATGCTCGGCCCCACTGACCCGAGCCCGACCGTCTCCACCCTGCCGATATCTCGGTCCGCCTATGATTTCGAGGCGGCCGTGCATTCTAATGAGCAAACAAGCCCTCTCGTATTTTGCTCCACCGCTCTTATTTACGCACCTGACGGGACGATGTCATCACCGTGCGTCGCAATTGGGTCTCCTAATGATAATGGCCTATTGTCCTTACGATAAACCATTATTTCTACCCATCGATATCGGTTCACCCAGTGTCCGTGCTGATTTTTTATCCTAGAGAGATATAGATTAAGTGGTCACGGGCTGTGAGACAGAGTCAACCAAACACAATTGTTCAAGGTAAAGCAAGTAGAATGCTAGGGTACCGGGTACCAGACCACAACAAAACAAGCCAGTCCATAAATATAAGAAAAAAATAATGAAATCAAGAGGAAAGAAACCAAACGACAGACAGGAGTTCTGAAAAATGATATGCAAGCAGATCAGAAAGGCTACAAGAAGAACAATACATACAAATTGAAGAGGAACAGAAAACTGTTGCACGGACGAAACAACATATAGAAGGGGAAGAAGATACCGACATAAGGCCGGTGGGGAGGGAAAATATGGGAAAGAAGAGAGCAACAAGGCAAAACAAGAAAACAGAAACATAACAAAACAAGCAAGAGAGCAAGCATTATTACTGCAACTTTTGCGCTCTCCCTGTTGAACTAACCAACAGAAACAACGCGAAAAGCTGCCACTCACGGTAGGCTTCATAGCTAATGTACCTCACGCTCCATAAGTTGGTCGAACCGGTACCTTGCCATAAGATCTGCTACATCGTTTCTGCATGCATTGACAGTTGTATCAGTTTGGCTGCACCGCCCCCCCCCAATCCCCACGGTTTCCCCGTGTTGCTGCTCTTGGTGTTCACTGCTGCGTGGCGTAGCCAGCTTTCCTCCGCCTCGCCCCTGTGATATCGCGCCATGAAGCGGTTTGCCGCGTCGACGGCCCCTCGGTACGAATTCCCACTCCTCTAATAGCCGCTCTCGGCTATACCACAGTCTCTACTCCGAGCAGTGATAGGGAGATTTCCGTGAACCCATGTCCCACATTCCAGCATTACCCAAGCTATCACTGTCACCCCCAGTAACTAGCCGGTTAATCGTGACGGTACCAGTTTCGTGTTGTTCGGCCTTGTCTTTAGTTCGGTCATTAGTTGAGGTGGGAGATCGTATCCCCACATGGATTGATCAACGGAGTACCCGCCGACAGCGTCAAAGCCGCTATAGGATAGGTAGTGCCGTGTATCCGGGTGCTTTAGCACAGTTGAACAGGGCGCGCTAGCTGCCTCTTCGCCTGACAGGAGTTTGCCACAGATCGCCCACTTCCAAAAGAGAAGGTCGGCGTTGACCTGTCTGCCCAACCTCAAAAAGTCCTGATTACAGAGGTTTTTCTCGTCAAGTAATCACGTAAGTCTTGACATTTTCCTCACGAAACGCCTGCCAGCGCGAACTACTTATGACACGTTCCAAAACTTCCCCCGCCATCCCGATATCCCTCCCTATTGCGTGCCGTTTGCTCGTGCGCAAGCGATCGACCAATAGTCTTTCGGTCGCGAGGGTTTGTTCACGTGTCGACGAGATTCTCATCGTGTGCGAGTTCATAGTATATACCAGGGCGTCTATCGCGGTGTCCCAATCAGTAGTCGGTTTGGACGCTAGGATTGGCATAACTCAAGCCTCTCCTAGCCCGAACAAGCGCACGTGGTCGGAGGCTTCCGAGGCCGGTTAGGGCGGTTGCGCCGTCGCCTGAATGCTGCACCCTATTTTGTAGGTAATCGTCGAAGAAACACGGTAGCGAAAAACGGGTTCGCTCCCCCTCCCTCAAGATTCGTACTTTATCTGCGTCGGCGGATACTGTCGATGGGTTCCCTTCTGCCCAACGGTCGACCACGTTCACGTTTGCCATCATGTCAGCTCCTTCGCTCAATTTTGGGCCAAGGCTAACGTGGTGTTACAGTAAGCGAGTTCAGCGGCGGCCGACCTCACGCCCGAGAACCCTGTGTGGCTGACCACCCAATACATCAGACTAGCATCGATGACGACCAACTCCCCAACTACAGTGTATCGAAATTGAGAAACGTGGTGTGGATCTATTACAACTTTCCGAACGCCGTCGGATAAGTCAGCCTTGGCAATAAACACGCGCTTGGTTGGATTTTTGTTTTCTCAAGCTGACTATTTCTCTGGGGAAGTTGGGGATTGTCGGAATCATTTGCTGCATTAAGTGCTGTTTTTTTTTGTTTTTTTGCGCCTCGCAGAAGAGGTCGTTCATTATCCGGACATTATGTGCCACCACTGCTCCCAGAGGTGACGCCCGCAAGTTTGGAGTTTCGAGCCCGGCGTACTTCATTAACGCTACGCTTTTCTGGCGTTTTTTGGTACGTCTTGGCTGAGCGTTTTCATCTTCGCAGGTCAGTAGTCGGCAGCGCTGGGGTTGTTACCGTCCTGTAAGGCGCCGTCGCGACTCGAACCGTGGTGTACCACCTTCACCGGAACCTCCCTGGTTACCATCATGATGTGTTCGTCAACATCCTTTAATCCTTGAATGTCGCCAAAAAATACCTGATTTTTAGCGGCTTCTACTGGTGTGGCTACCAACGATCCATCCAACTGGATACACCGCACACAATCCCGCTGTATAGTCTTGTCGGGGTTGTGCCGATGTCAGCTAGCTTGTACAGCAGTGCTTGTTTGCCGCGCGGGTTGAGGTTTTCCTCACCGAGGGTTACTCTTTCTACTCGCCAGTTGTTTGCCATTGAATATTTCGGTGTTCGTCGGATCGACTTCCCATCAGGAAGCCGCGACCGTGCTCACCGGCTCCCGTCCGCAGCGCGACCGGAGCGAACGTGTAATTGCCTACTCGTGGTCGGTGCAATTCATTTTACCACGGCTCCGATGGCCACCGTTTCGGTCCCGCCACGTTCACACGATCGAGCACCAACGGCTTAGTTTCCTTACCCGTCTCTGTTGCGGATACGGGGCAAGCTGTTTGTGGTGTAATGCAGCGACGGTGAAAGATACTTGTGTGCTATCACCCCGGGGTTGAGCGGCCCTGGTCCAACGGACTCGGCGAACTTCAGCTAGATGTGAATGTTCCCGACGCGTCTTTATGGGTGTCCCTTAACGACATCGATGGACTCCCATAAACTCGGCGTACACACCCCTCCCAATCCAACGAATGCACCTATCTCTGATCGTTCATGTATCGTCCATATGGTCGTCCCTGGACGGTACCAGCGAGGATCGCGGAGACAGGGGGTACAAGCCCGTACACTCGAGGAACCGTAGGTGTTGAACTGAAACGAGCACCCCGTGGGGTTGGTACGGACGGCACTGGCGGGAGGGGGTATAGCCCCGACCGCTGCCACGTTAGATGTATACGTTTCGGCTACAACGGTTTCTGGGAAACCGGACTCCCTAACCCAAAATCGTCGGCATTGTTATTTTTTCTGGGGATAATTTTTGTTTTTTCCTACTACAGCAAATCAAGGACTTGGTCATCGGGTAGCTCTTTTTTCTCTTCGTCCAAATCAGTTTCTAGAAGCGGCATTGAAGCTCCTGACGATGTTAGGAGCTTGAAGAGGGGTATACTATAGAATGTGCCCCCCCCGCACTCCAACAGCGGCTAGCAGGGCGTCCCGCGAGGTGGGTACTAAAGACGATCGCGGGATGGGGTACACGACCCGCGCGCGCAAGCAATGACATATTGTGCACCTGGGTGAGCGTCTCCCGGCTCGGTACTCACGACACTCGCGGAAGAAAGTACAGGCTGTACTCTCTCATGCGCCTGCAGGCGATGAAGCAGAGGCGAGGATTCCGTGAGTTCAGTGCCGACACCGCCAGCGGACGGGAGTACAGGCCCCTTGCACCCGAATAGCGGCTGTCAAGGCGTCCCGTGAGGTCGGCAAAACCGACGCCTGCAAGAGGGGGTACAGGCCCCTCGTGCGCAAACAGGGACCGATTGTGCACGTGGTTTAGCGTCCCGCGGGTTATTACAAACGACACTCCTAGGAGGGGTTAGAGGCCCCTCGCGCTCACGCTACTGCAGGTGATGAACTGTGACGAGAATCGTGGGGAGTCCGTACAAACGGCAACTGTGAGAGGGCGCGCATGCCCGTCTCACTCAAACGGCGGCTGATAGGGCGTCCCCCCGGGTCAGTACCGATGGCACTCGCGGAAGAGAGGACAGGCCCCTTCCACTCCAACGGCGGCTGGGAGGGCGTCCGGTGCGGTCGGTACAGACGACGCCCGCGAGAAAGGGTACAGGTCCCTCGCGCCGAAGTCGTGAAGCTTCATGAGCGTTGCGCTGGCCGGTACGACGACGCGCGCAGGAGAGGGTACAGGTCCCTCGGAATCGATCATCTGCCGATGTGAAATAAGGCCGCAGTTTTGGATAAAATTGTGTCCGAAATAAGGCGTCTGTACTTGGTTTTCCATACATCATCTGAGGCAACAAACGTGTAACAAGCCGAAAGAAGCAGTACTCGTAGTAGTACGAGACTCGGAGACATCATCATCACACGTTCTATCTACTCAGCAAGCGACACGCACTATCGGTGTTCTCGTGCTCTTGCTGACCGTGTCCCGCTACCCATTGGCGTACACCTTGGGCCTCACCACGAGCCGGTGGGATCAGATAGTATCGGTGACGACTACTAGAGCCTTGCCAGTCTTGACAGAGGACACCCAGCGTCTAAGACGTGTCGGTGAAGATGCACGCGAGATCGATGAGAGAGAGGGCGAACACAACCTTCCTCGCGTGAAGCTCACACGGCGTGCTTTCTCTTGTGCCACCTACAAAGTTTCACCAGCGTGCGCTGAAACGCTCTGGTGCGGCGAACTCATACGAGTACTTAGTCAGTCGAGCGATCGCCGTTGTTGACTACTTTACGATACATTAGCTTTGTCCAATAAAAAGTGTATAATCGAGTTTATTGTAGGGGTTTCAACCCGATTCTGGCCGTCTGGCTCTGCGACCCGCCAACAGGTTTCATTATTATAGGAGATGGCCTGAAGATACTAGCTATCCTACAATACTTACCAGAAATGCCACACTTGCTTGGTAAACAACTGTGTTACGTTTTTGTCAACTACTACACGTACGTTTGTCGCAATAGCTTTTTTTTCCTGACGGGTTTAATCTCCTCTTTCTGTGTTTATGACGAATGAGATCGGCGATAGGCGTGCGCTCCACGTCGTCGACTCGTAAATATTCCACCAGAAAACCCCAGTAAAATAATATGCTCCTGCTGGAGTTTGGGCTGTATATTATTCTGCCAGGCAGCTATCATTGAGTACGACCGGGCATGATACCCTTCAAACCATGTAAGATGAATGAATGGCATTATATGAGCAACCAACCAAGTGTGGCCTACGCACTGTAGCGCACAAAGAGAAAAAACGGAGCCATACTTTTGGGAAGGCCAAAGAAAAAAATTAAATTGTCTGGACTCGGTTTTAGCACCAGTAACCCCCCCCCTCTGGCTCCTTACCAGCGATAGAGGGTTATTGTTTCCTCTCGTAATCCCCTGGAGTACGCTATGACACATTTAGTTGTAGATCATAGAGATGGGTTGACTCGAGCAAAGGCGAAATTCAAATTTCCCCGACGCCAATACGATGGGGAACACTTTCGAGATGATTGATGGCACCTTGCTGTACTTGCTTCAAACGTTGAGGTCCATTGCAGACCAGCATTCTTACCAACCGCACCCTCCAAAACATTTATTATTGACCGGACCGTGCTGTTTCGGGCTTCCTAACCAAGTTCCGTTTCCTATGCTCCAGGGGGACCCCTTGCTGAACGTGCGCAGCAGACGCCCAGCCCGGCGACGCTTTCTTGACCATAGTTGGCGGTACAATAACGGCGTGAAAATATTAAAGAATTGACGTATGTGTGTATTAATAGAGCTGATAACAAACGCTTAACCAAACCCCCCTCGGTGATTGTAATGTGCCGCGTACACCTCAACGGCCGCGTGGTGGTGAGACTCTAGACCACAAGGGCCCTCGTTTTTCGAGCATAACAGTCCTACGAACAATGTCGACCCTTTTTGCTCGTCTCGCGGCGTATCTTGTGCTGTTTCCCGTTGTGTTTTTACCCCCTTTTTGCATCCGATTCGTGGACATAACTGGAACTCCCGAAGTCGAGTTTTGGTAAAAAAAAACAAAAAGTGTTGGTGTTCATCCAAAAAAAGGGTGGGGTTGATTCTTGCTTATTTTGGGTGAAAGTTGCATAGTGAAGCATGTTAGTTGCTTCCTTAAGCAAGTCGCGTGATTTGCTTATTTTGGGGGAAAGTTGCATAGTGAAGCATGTTAGTTGCTTCCTTAAGCAAGTCGCGTGATTGGGCAAGTTAACTGGAAGTTTCTTAGTTAAGCATGCTTAATTGCCTATTTGCAATGGAATTGTTTGTTTCAAATGAAATGGAAGGCGTCTTCGTGCCGGGATCGGCACACATCACACGCCTACCACACACAGAACAACAGCGAACCAGCGCACAGCAGTAGCACAGCATTTAAAACAGACCACAGGTACCGAACCACACAGCAGTCATGCCTTCGGCGTTTAGGTTTCGTCGTTCGTGTCATGAGTGGCGCCGGGCAGAGCAGTGTTAAAGTGACGAGCTTCTTCGTATGCTATCAGCCCGACGTTGGGATATTGGTAGTGCGTGCTTTCGAGGGGTACCATGAAGGAGGGTACGTTTATGCGTCGTGAGAAAGATTCCTGTGTTGGTGTTGCCCTCGACCATCGAGCGTTGAGCAGGAGAGACGTGGCAAACGACAAAGAATGTGTTATTAAAACGCTACGAAAAAAAAAGACGAACAATGCGCGTCAGATATACGAGGACCACGTTTTATGTACACGTAGTAAGAGGTAAGTGAATAAGTGAACTTGGCACTCACTATTGAGAGGGTGTTGCGGACAATGTCAACCAACCAACGAGCCAGCGCTATCAATACGCATGTGTGCTGAAAGACCCCAGATGGAATTGACAATTAATGAAAGCAAACTGGAGCAGAGAAAGCAAATAGTAGAAACGAGAGCAACGAAAGCAAGTCGACAACACCAGAATAGCAGATCCTGGAGGTTGAACAAATGCATTGGGCACATAGAGGGCATCAAATGCATGCATGGCACTGACGGGAGAACACAGCAATGCGAAGAAGTCCGCGGGGGCGATAGCTAATTACGGCCATGGGAAGGCACACATTCGTCAGGAAGATGATCGCCAGACCCACACTTCAGTCTCTTGGGCAGGACACCCCCCCACCCACCCACCCACCCACCCACCCACCCCCTTCCTTTCCCCCCACCCCGCTTGTTGGTGTCAGCGGTTGGTGTCGCTGGCGCGAACTTCGCGTGTCGCTCTGGAGCTATGCGCTCGTCCGCGTGATGCCTTTTCCGCATGAATGCCTCCACCCCCTCCTCGACCGCGTCGAAACCATCTGCCGACCTTCTGTGCTGTCTTTCGCCACACTTTTCGAAGTCCATATAAATTCCGCCATATGTTCTTCTAGACACACCATCCAGTCCTTATATCGCCCACTGGAGTAGCCCTTAACCTCAATCCGGTCGCAAAAAAATCAGCCTCCGCGGCAGGCGCTCTTGCGCCTGATGTGCCACGAACTCCAGTAGTAATATCGTCCGTTTCTGCACCGTCGCCTCAATGCCCTTGGACTCTGTCTTGGCAGGCGCGTTGCCGTACGAGAGTGTGTGGTCTTCGCGCATTCGTGTCCGCCAGACGAGGTATCGAAGTAGCATGAAGTGGGGAACTTGCCGTAGCCTGTCGTTGTCAGGCTTGTTCAGGATCGACGTGACGCACGCGTAAAGTAGCGTCTAGATCATGTCGGCTTCAGCATCCGCACGTTCAGCCATAAGCGCACACCCGGAGGGTCACTAATTTTCATCTTGTACCGCTGAAAGCACGCCCAGGTCGTCTGAAGACGCCGGTTTATCTCGACGCTAAGCTCACTATCTGCGTTAGTTGATACCTTGTCTATTGTTCCAGAGTATTGTACTTTAGAGCAGACGGCGACAGAGGCCACCGCTGTGCTGTACCGACAGCGGCTTCTCGCATAGTCCGTACTCTAACAGTACTGGCTGGAGCATTACCGTTGCTACTCTGCTACATGTGCCCTCCCCCTTTCCTTTCCCCTTCCCCTTGCGTATTGACTTCCACCAAACTCCCTCGCGTCTGCCTGCCGCGTTGGCTGTTGGAGACGTTGAGTATGGATTAATATATAAATGAGCTATTTTGACTACTTAATACGCGTAATTAGGTCTTGCATCGATGATTAAAAGTAAATTGAATAACAGCAGGGCAACGCGTGTGGTTGACCTCATTACAGCAGTGCGAAGTATCCATAGCATTTAAACGACGTAATATGTGTGTTTTCTTCGTCGTTGATTTGCAAAGGAGAATTAGTTGCTGATTTTGCGCAAACGCCCCTTGCAAAGTTTATTTTCGACCACTCATCCAAGGTCGAACTCATAGTTGAGTTGTTGGAAATTATTGGAAATTATGGCAAATGCATCGCGCATCGCGCAAGAGTGGCAAAGTGGAGTATCGATCGCTCTACCGGTCGAGCGCACAGATTGTATGTGTGACAAAACATTATATGAAAACTTATAATAGAATACAGAACCACTACAGCTGGATGAATTGAAGGTTCCTTCGAAACTCATCTTTGCAAGTTGTGTGTGATACTCCGATTGCCCGTGCTACTGTGTGTGTCATCATTAGGCATATAGATCGGCAATTACCCTTAGATCAGGGTCAGCAGGAATCGTAACGCGCGTTTTGGCGGGGGGGGGGAGGGGGGTCTGAGGGCTGTGGAACGCACCCCGCCTGCCTTCTTTCTTCCGCGCATCTATTACATGCAATCCACACCACGTCTCCTCCCCGGCAGGTATGCTCGTACTGTGCTTCAATCCATGTACCAGTATTACTCGCCCAGGCTAGATTTCAAATTTGAAAGCTCGTGTCTGGTGTACACTGTGTAGTGCGCTTCCCATTCCGTACAAACTGCAGTGTGGCGTCCCCGAATTCCTTATTTCCCGGAATTTTGTGTACGTGCCAGGCACAAGTTAACATGCTACCCGCTAACTCCGTCTCCTCCTCGGTAAGCATACTCGTACTGCCCTTCGGCCTACCCGTGTACCCGCCAAGGCTGCCTTCAAACGTCTTGACACTTACTTCACTTCAGTATAACACCACCCCAAATATCTTATTTAATTGCGTAGAACTCTGCAGGCACGGTCTACACGGTTCATACTACCCAAAAAAACGCCAACCAGCAGAACTTGGAGACTATTCCACCATACTGGCCGAAACCACCTGCACCCTTGCCCCTGCAGAATTAGTGATTCCGTCCGTGGTGTGCTCGCACTCGTAGCCCACAATAATTAAATAGAGAGGACCCGGCCACGATGCTTCCCCCAACCCTTGGTTGAAAAGGCGCCCAAAGGTGAGTTGTTGGAGACGAGCCATCCACTGCACTCCGTTGATCTCCTGATCGAAATAGGCACCGAACTCCAGATATTCCCCTCAGTTGGGCCACTCCACCACATGCACACTGCCTTCGAATGTCTCCGCATACACCGATATCCTCGACGCCGATGAGAGAGCGCATGTAACGAGTCAATACCACGCTTGACATCAAACCACACGTGACGCCCAGCGCACAGACCCCTGGTACGGGCGTCTCATTAGTCGACCCGTTTATCTCAGGGAGTGCTTCTCCGCCAGCCCTTATGAGTGAGGGGAAGTGTTCTTGATGTAGCCGGCAACTTTTCATGAGGCAGCCTTTGCACATCTTCACAGACCTCCATCGACGTTTCTTGGAGCTGTTTCGTGGACGTGTACAACGTCTCCCCGTCCATGTTATTGAACATGACGAGTAGGGCGGCCTGTACCGTGCTGACGGCGGCTTGCGGCAGTGCCGCGACGCTGAAGTACGAAGCTAACTACCAGGTAGTATAAATATTCAATTAAGCATTACTAAAACTACTAATTTTGGTTGCCTTAGTGAAGTATGCTTATTTGCTCAAAATACAAATAAGCAAGACAAAGATGCTTTCATTACGCTTATAATAAGCGAGCTAAAAGGACGATTATGCCATGCTTATTTAGTTGATTGCCCAACACTACATTGAAAACGTTTAAGAAAACGTAAAATGCGCGGTCAGGTTGGAGTTCCGAAAGATTGAGGAATGGGAGCCAGTCGTTGTTTTAAACTGTTGTGTGAGGTTCCGCCGCGCTCTGTTTCGTGACTGTGGTGTTCTCACCGCGAGGACGGACCCCCACCTGGTGCGGTGTGAGACGGTGCGTTTTCCCTTGTGCACACCCCACCTCCTCGCCCACATCCCGATAACTTCTTGTTAGTCCACAGCAGTAGTAAGTAGTAGTAGTACCGCAGCCCAACTCTGTAAAAATATCATCGATGCTCTGTAGCGGTCGCTATTAATAGCAACTCCCGCTGAAGTGCATTATCTTCAACTACGTGCGTTGGTTAAAAGAAGAGCTGCTGCTGCCTCTGTTCCCGCCTACGGCGTGTTTGAAACGCAGCACTTTACCGTTCCTTAGATTGTTCGTTCTGGGAGATTGTTCCGGCCATCTAACCAAAAACCGAGCTCTGAACCGCGAGGACGGAACTGAGTCGCAGAGTTTTCGCGGTCTAGATTTCGAGACTCCTGTCGTGACTGTGTATGTGAATTTGATGAACGATCAATCACCATCCACCAACGCACACAAGTTCATGTCCAGCACAACAAGCATCCTTCTGCGCGAGTTCCTAGCGACGGCTGCCTCCGGGTATGACAGTGCATTGCACTATTAATAAGTTGCAGGTGTATCGTATATTATAAAATATAAATACCCTCCATCCAGCTGCTTGCTGTGAGATCGAAGACTTCGTCGAAACTCATCTTTGAAAGTTGGATGTGATACTCCGATCGCGCGCGTTTGCTGAATGTGTGTCGTCATTGAAGGCATAGGTCGGCGACTCTCCTTAGAACTACAGTTTAGCTTGTGCCAGGGTCAACAAGGTGATGTCAATCAATCTGTGCGCTGAAACTATAAACCCTGTTTCTGAGGGGGACAAAATCTGACGGTTGCAGAAGGAGTGCATCACCTTATCCAGTATATTATAAAAAATGAAAATACACTCCAGCTGTGAGATCGAAGATTTCGTCGAAACTCATCTTTGCAAGCTGTGTGTGATAATCCGATCGCGCGTATTACGAGTTGTGTGTCCTCATTAAGGATATAGGTCGGCGACTCCCCTTACAACTACAGTGTAGCTATCAGGGTCAACAGGATGATTTTAGTCAGTCTGTGCGCGGAAACTATGAAACCCGTTTCTGAGGGGGACAAAATCTGACAGCTGTGAAGGGAAATGTATCCTTTTATCAAGTGAATCTTGTAAGTCGAATAACCGGTGAGGGGGGTGGGGCGGAGTTTCGAAGGACGTGGGGGCCTGGTTTTGATCAAACGCGAGCGGGTTTGGAGGGGGGGGGGGGGGGGGGGAAGGGGGCAATTTGTGCATGTAAGCTATAAATCCTTTCGAGGGGATAAATCTGACGGTTTTGGCACCAGTATATTATTGAGGGCGGGGGGGGGGGGGTTGGGGCGGGGGAGGCAGCTCAATATGTGCCTGGAAACTATACATTATTTTGAGGGGATAAATGTGACGGTTTTGGAAATAATACATCAGTTTATCATGTATATCCTGGGGTAAGTCGTACAATCAGTGAGTAAAGAGAGGGTGGAGTGTTCGAGGGGGTGGGGTTGGGATGGGTTGGGGGGGAGGTGGGGGGTGTGGGGGCGGGGGGGGGGGGGGGGGGGGGAGGAAGGGCTTTAGGTGAGGGGTTTGTTATACGTGTGGTGCTAGGTCTAGGCGATGGTGCGGGTGATGGGGAAGAAGGGGGCGTTCGAGGCGGGGGGGGGGGGGGGGAACACAGCGGCATGGATGGCTCTCGAAATATAATGAGGCGATATCCTGTGCGTGAAGTGTTTATTAATGTGGCGGATTTCGATATTTGGTGGGGCGTTTGAGTGAGGGAGAGCAAGAGGGGGAGGGGTGGGGGGGGGGCAGATTTTTTAGGAGGTTTAGGTCACAAATAATATTCAAATACACTTCGGCTGTGAGATCAAAGATATGTAGCAGCTTGTTATACGCGTGGTGCTAGGTCTAGGCGATCGTGCAGGTCGTCGGAAAAGAGGGGGCGTTGGAGGGGGGGGGGGGGGGGGGAAGGGCTTAAGGTGAGGGGTTTGTTATACATGTGGTGCTAGGTCTAGGCGATGGTGCGGGTGATGGGGAAGAAGGGGGCGTTCGAGGCGGGGGGGGGGGGGGGAACACAGCGGCATGGATGGCTCTCGAAAGATAATGAGGTGATATCCTGTGCGTGAAGTGTTTATTAATGTGGCGGATTTCGATATTTGGTGGGGCGTTTGAGTATGGGAGAGCAAGAGGGGGGGGGGGGGGGCAGACTTTTTAGGAGGTTTAGGTCACAAATAATATTCAAATACACTTTGGCTGTGAGATCAAAGATATGTAGCAGCTTGTTATACGCGTGGTGCTAGGTCTAGGCGATCGTGCAGGTTGTCAGGAAAAGAGGGGGCGTTGGAGGGGGGGGGGGGGGGGGGGTTAGGGGGGAAAATAATTGAAAACTACGTCATGGATGGTGAGAAAGATAATGACGTGATATCAACTGCGTATAGGTGTTTATTACTCAGGCCGATTTTGATTGTGAGTGGGGCGTTTGGACAAACTAGGCGGAAGGGGGGGGGAATCGGGGGACGGAGGGGCGGGGGGGGGGGGGGGGGGGGGGGGGTTAATTATTATTTTTATTATGAGCAAGAGGGGTCAGTGGAGGGGGAGGGGAGGGGGGGGGGGGGGGGGGGGCGGGGGGCGGGACATTTCAGTATGTGCGCGGAAACTATAAATCCTCAAAGGGGACAAACCTGACGATTGAAGCAATAAGACATCCCTTTATATCATCTGGCTTGTAATGTTTACTATTCTAGAAGGTTTGATGTTAGATGCAGCATGCAACCCAGTGTTTAAGTGCAGTAAATAACGTGTTAAATCTTCATAATTTGTTGTTGTATGATACAACGATCGAAAGCTAGAATATTTTATAGAATATTTGTAGGTACCATTATTTTCTAAAAATGAAAATACACTCCAGCTGTGAGATCAAAGATTTCGTCGAAACTCATATTTGCAAGCTGTGTGTGATACTCCGATCGCGCGCATTACGAGTTGTGTGTCCTCATTAAGGATATAGGTCGGCGACTCCCCTTACAACTACAGTTTAGCTATCAGGGTCATTTGCTGACATCGCTAATTACAAGAAAGAGATACGTATTGTCTTATACATATCCCACATATTCGTATATCACCCTGTTGACCCTGGTACAAGCTTCATTGTAGTTCCGCGGGGAGTCGCCGACCTATACCCTTAATGAGGACCCACACCCAGTAATACACGCGATCGGAGTACCACACACAGCTTGCAACGATGAATTTCGACGAAATCTTCGATCTTACAGTTGAAGTGTATATTTTGTTCAACTACAGTCTATAGTTTTTCATCATCCCACCTTAACTTTCTCGCACTACTATCTCTCGTACTCTCTCCCAGTAGTAACTCGGATCCGGGGTCACATAGCGGGCCCTCCTCCGTCCCTCCATTTTTATCCCGAGAACAATTCAGCTTTATCTTCCGTCGTCGACTCGCGTCGAATTGTACCTATACCCGCGCTACTAGGCGCTCTCATCAGTCGGTCCTCGTTTTTGGATTTTTGCAACTAAAATACAATGTTAGCACGGCGGTGACAATGACACTGAAGGGCAAACGTTTGTAGTGTTCTTCGAGGGTAACCACTAGACCACGGGGGCGACTGGATATGATATATTCCTATATACATAGATAAAGAGTTAGTAAAATAGTGAGATACTGCTGGTGCTGTTATGTGATGGCACGCGTTTGATCTTGCCTATTCAAATACATATATTGATGCGCACCCTGGTAGACAACAGTTTTCCCATGTTTTTTGCCCCTATGGCCAGGTATAATGGTACATGTACAAGTACGTAGAATGAACGTCGCACCTTCCTGTGAATTGGTATATACTAGTACAACGTGGTCAGCAAAAAATGTGTGTACAAAAAAAGTTACAGTACTACAAAAACTGTATCAGTAGAACGGTGTGTGTTCTACATATTAAGCTAACCTTTCCACCCGTGTAAATCCAGCACCACCAACCAATCTCCGTGTTGACGGCCATAGAGAGACGAGCTATGGGGCCACAAACTACGAGACAAAGACACCCATTGCAAATGCAGCAAGGTGATTTGGCCATGCTATGCAATCATAAAAAGCACACGGAAAGAAAAACAAATATGCAAGCGAGAACACCAGACTATTTGCAGCTTTGAATACCTGGTGTACAACATACATAACATATTTCATAACATAAAAGATCACCCTGTTGACCCTGATAGCTACACTCTGTAGTTATAACGGGAGTCGCCGACCTATATTTTATAATGAGGACACACAACTCGTAATGCGCGCGATAGGAGTATCACACACAGCTTGCAGAGATGAGTTTCGACGAAATCTTCGATCTCACAGCTGGAGTGTATTTTCATTTTTTATAATATAAAAGATGACGGAAGAAAAAACAAACACAAAAGATGAAACACAATTAGGGAGAAAGGTACACAGGACGGCAGGACAGAAAGGTAAAACAAAGCACAACATACAGCCTGCAACTCGTGAACTATGAATGGCCAGCGCCAGTATGACAGCAGTTGTTGTCTTGCCTGTTTAATGTTCTTTTATTTTTTATATTTTGCCGTGTTTCTCTTTGTTCCCTATTTCAGTGCTTATTTCCCTCCCCCTCGGCCTTAAGCCGGAATCTTCTCCCTCTCCTTCGTTCTTTTCGTCCGTGCGGTTCTTCTTCAGCACGTAGATATGCTGTTTTTGCTTCTTTTCGCATCTTCTTGAATTACATCCTACTACGAGTACATTATAATAGTGAAACATAGATGTAACACGCAGATTGCAACGTTGGGTTTCAATCATTCAATCGGTTGTACTCGCAGTTGACGCTTGTTAATTTTTAGAAAATTGCATTCTTCAGAACATGTGTCGTTTGCCATAGTCTATATATTTATTATTTAACTTGCTTTGTTGTGATCTCGTCACTTGTACGCTAGCATTTCAGTTTTGCTTCACCTTGGTGGTAGCTCGTGTGGCAAGGTACCAGTTCCACTCATAAGTGGAGCGTTGTTGTTGTTGTTGTTGTTGTTGTTGTTGTTGTTGTTGTTGTTGTTGTTGTTGGTGTTGTTGGTGTTGTTGTTGTTGTTGTTGTTGTTGTTGTTGTTGTTGTTGTTGTTGTTGTTGTTGTTGTTGTTGTTGTTGTTGTTGTTGTTGTTGTTGTTGTTGTTGTTGTTGTTGTTGTTGTTATTGTTGTTGTTGTTGTTGTTGTTATTGTTGTTATTCTCACATGGAGCGTGTGATACTGTTGCTACAGCTCTGAACCCTCTTCTACAGCGAGTGGTAGTTTCTGCTTTTTTTGTCTTCGTTGAGTTCAATAGGCGGAGCGCGAAAGCGACAAGCCAGTAGTAGTAATGGCTTTTTCTGTCGTGCTTTCTTTTTTTTCTTTTTTTTCTCCTCTTTTTGTTTCCTTCCCCACCGGCCTTATTGTGCCACATGCCGGCATCTTTTTCCCTCTTCTTCGTGTTGTTTTGTGCGTGAAACGGCTGTTATCTTCTTTGTGTTGTTTTGTCCGTGCCACAAGTATCTGTTCTCCTTCGGCGCGTATGTGGCTCTTGCTGCAGCCCTTCCTTCTCGACCTCCCTGTACCACATTATTCCATTGATTCAGGACACCTGTCATTTGCTTCGCTTTGTTTTACTTTCTTCTTTTCCATTTTCTTTTTTACTATCGTTTTTATTCATTTTACTTATTATTCTTGTATTCTGGCTTGTTTTGTTGTGTTTTATCGTATCCGGTACGATATCATTTCACTGGATTTACCCTTGTATTTTGCGACTGTTTTGCTTACTCTGTTTCACAGCCTGTGACCACAGCATATGTATCTCTCTAGGATGGAGAATCAGCACGAAATCTGGGCGTGTGTGCTGATGTCGTTGGGTAGAAAAAACGGTGATATATGAAGACAACACACGTAATATACCTTGATAAATTGCTATTGTTGGTGAACTTTTTTTCACGGATTCTATGACCACATGATTTGTATATCTTTACTGCTGTAGGAACGCGTGCTACGATAGAGGTATCACTTTCCGTCCGAAGTTCTTTCTGAATGATTAGTCTAAGCTCCTTAATTAACCCAAAATGGTCGGAACCAAGTCTTTTTTTTCATGCTTCTCGTGGTGTACCTAGGCCATGGTATTTTTCAAGCGGTAACAGTTTTCATGTATTCTCCCAATCAGATTTTGGGAAAGGTCTTAAGCTCTCTAATTGAGGAACATCGTAAAATATCGGGTGACCCTCGATCGAAGCACGGGTCTAGAATGGAGGGTCAGCACGGACACTGGATGTACTAATGATGCCGTTGGGTAGAAAAAACGGTCTCATGTAAAGACAAACCACACACAGCAAGCAGGTGATGTTGTCCAAAAGCATCGAGGACGGCAACCATATTGGGTTTTGAATGACACTAGTGCATGAGTAGCACAACTAATTCCTTACTCCTTGCACAATTCCACGCGAGTCTACGGGGGAAGGTGTTGAATCCTTGTCGCAAAAAAACACAAAGGCGCTTATCGCGGTGGGGAAAGGGGAGAGGAGCCTGCTCGGTGACCCCGGGTCTGAGTTACGTCTGACGAGATAACAGGAGAAATAATAAGTGCGAAGACAATAGATTGGATGAGCTACAAATAAACAAAATGTTTATTTCTGTCCAGTGGTGGTGCTGATACCGCCACCATCGTCGCCCCTGCACCGAATGCGAAAACGCACCCTACAGATTAAGCAAGAGAAACTTCAGCAACCAATCAGACGACATCAACCAGCTGGCGTCGATGCAGCATCCGAACTAGGTTCCGAACGCAACTTCACTATAATAGAGGGTTCGGATCACTGCTGCCTGGTCTGTCCCCTACTTGTTTTATCTTCGACGGCGGCGTCCATACCGCCATGATCGCCTCAATATAGCCCCCAAAACAAAGAAGGGTGCCCAAATAAAAAAGGAGCAACGCAGCAACAGGGAGAAACACACAAGTAAAGTGACAGGAAAAATGGAAAAATTGGATAACAGGGAGAAGGGGTATATAACCGGTTCAGCAACAACACGCATACCGGCGGTGGTAGTGCCGCAGTAGCATCGGCTGACGCTTTGCCCCCGAGGGGCGTGGAGCAGTCGGTTCAGATAACCAAAACATGAACGAAGCCCCTGTGTTCACAAATAATACCTACCTCGTAGTAGAGAGTTGTAGTACACATTATTGCAAATATAGCAAGTTGATTTGACTTAGCAAACGAACTGGTGCTCTATGAACAGAAGGGGTTACACCTTCGAATGCTACTGTTAATACTGCATACAGCGGTATGGGGTTGGTGCGGGGGTTGAATCCCACGTGGGTCGGACTTTGAACTACAATCACCAAATGAATGCACTGCTTAAAGCGCCTAGCAGCGTGTGGGTAGGCGCAATTCGATGCGAGTTGACGAAGGAAGAAAGGACTGAAGCCTTCTCGCGGAAATAATGAAGGCACGTACCGTGGTGGGTAAGTGGGGGGCTGCTCGTGCTTTTGAATGGTGATGCTGGGTCTGAGTTACGTTTAGGAGCGGAGAAAGAGAGAGAAAGTGTGAGCATAGTTGATGTCATACGTGAAACAAATGCCGCAAAGCGCACGCGGGCAAAAAACAAAATTTAGAAAACCAAGCAACTGGAACCCTCCTAATAATTAAAATTCTCGCCCACATGGTGTATTACCAGTACCAACAACACAGCTTGCAAACATGAGTATCGACCATAAATTCGTCGAACTCGCAGCTGACGTCCTTAGAATAATTTTAGAATATTATTACGCAACCCAGCACACCAGACCACGTGCCTACTGCAGCGTACAGCAAGCAGTAGTAGTACACAAAAACAAAATAAAAAGAAAATATGACTGTACTACTGACTACAGCCGTACTCCTTTGTGTGTTGTCTCCACATCTAAACGTTATTTCTGTTCAAAAAGCCATCAATCCGTGCCTATTCTTAATCTTGCAGAGAAACAAAATATGTGGTTACAGACTTTGTGCGTGTTGTCCTCGTATTTCTACCTAACGACATCGGTACACACCCAGCGTTTGTGCTGATTCTTCATCCTAGAGAGATACATACTCTGTCGTCGCAGTCTGAGACTGAGTAAACCAAATAGTCGCAATTCATCAAGATAAAGCAAGTGAAATGCTAGCGTACCGGGTGGGAACACAGCATAACAAGCCAGACCATGAAAAAAAGGAAAAAAACAAAAATAAAAAAAACACACAGAAATGAGAGAGTAAACCAAGCAGTCGCGGTAAGGCAAGTGTAGCAAGTTAAATGCTAGCGTGCCAGGTACGAGAATACCATAAAAGAAGTCAGATCATTAGAGATCATATGAACAAATAAGCAAACAGAGCAAAACGGAAACACTGCCGTTAGAAACAAATGTGACATGATAAATGATACATTAAGCTTGTCTTGGTTGTATTACATGTCGTAGGTCGCATCCACCCATGGACTACAGGTCGCAACAGCTTTTCGATGTTTTGATTTCAACATCCGCATATACATACTGAACACTCAACTATACGAAACGCGCCTCAATCACAGCAGGTGAGGCTAAGGTGAAAGATCTAGCAGGTTGAAATTCCAAAGGTTTTCCAAACAAGGTTCCAGTATTTCGGTCATTTTTACGTCACCCTGGGAGACAAAATGACTGCACTCGTCGCCATGCCCACCCTAGCAACGTAGAGCAACCGAGCCGCTAGTCTGACTGTAGAGCGAGTCCGGATCACTGTGGCCTAATGATGTCGAGAAGTGCTGCGTGGATGCCTCGGCAGCAGGGTCGCCGGACCCAGGCCATCATCAACACTAACCTCAAGGTTTGTGCGACAGAGGAGGTCGTATTCCATGCACAACTGACGATTTAGTCTCGTACCAAAGAATCAAGTTCGTACGTAACAATCTGTCCAATATAACAGAAGTCTAATTCTAGCATCAAGTTGGTACGCAACAATTTGTCTTGTTCGTTTGTCCCACGTACGGATAGAGGCCTGCTGGTATGCGCTCTTGACTCTGGACGTTGTTGGGGTAGGTCGTAGCCGTCGTTTAAGCGATGCATGCTTACGCTGTATGAACCCTCCCTGGCTCTTGTTCCCCGTGTTTTTCTTTCATTTGGTCGCTCCGACGGGTATCTGTGTCGTCGCAGACGGAACTGTGCCGTAACTGGCAGAACGGATCATGCACCTACGGAGGTGAGCACAACAATATATAGACTACAGATTACCAGGTAGTACATATGGATAAAAAAAGAGACTCCCACCAACCGATATGAATTCCACAAACGTGTACGGAATGGGATGCGACTCGTGCACAGATCTAATATATACGCCTGGTATAACGAATGACGGCGACTTGACGAGATGGAATTAGTTTGAAGGCAGCGCAAAAGTTGGGTACTCGCACGAGTCGTTGCTGCCGTCAACCGCACCACCAGCGACTGACTGTCCTCTTGGGAATCATGTGTACCAAACGAAACAAAACGTAGTGCATAGTGCAAGAGAGGAACGTCACCATCCCTGCCTTACCCGATTTGTTTTGCTGATTTCGAAACGAAAGGGAAACAACACAATGCCCTTTGATATGTTCGATTTAAGTTACTTCGAGCTCACATATAATTCGACCTGCAACCTGAACGTAACTCCGAAGTTTCTTCACGTTTCGTAGGAATCAGTACGTGCGCAAAGCCACTGCACAGCAGTAGTGCGCAACTGTCGATCGTTGATCGATAGTTCCGTCTGTCTCATACAACTCTTTTACCACGCCGCATACTGTAGGATACCCACAGAATCATCTCTATTTTCGCGCAAAACATACGTTTGCTGCGCGTGATCGCTGTCGTTGTTTTACGCCGACCCTTGCTATTGCAAAGGCATGTGCTTCGTCTGTCGACTTGACTCTTCGGTATTTATCTCGCTTGGGTTGTCAGGTTTGCATTGTGTACCGTGCCTAGTGTGTCACGGCGCACTCTGCTCCCGATGTACACTGATTTTATGTGTTGCTGCACACAATTTTCTGTTTTTCCTTGACGGTGTGCTATTTCCGTCGTCGCGCGTCTAAGCCATCAAAGTCATGCTGTTCGCGTCGCTGTGGGTCTGGCGCAAAACCCGAGAGTAGCCTAAAGCTTGCCCAAAAACAACGGCAGCAGTAGGAGGAGCAGCTGCAGCAGAATGTGGTTATCGTCTGGCGTTCAGCAGCTGATAGATTGTGGTTTGTTTTCTGACAAGGCGCTTTTTCCCAGCCAGCAACGTAATGCGTCGGTGATGCATGCTGTCAGTGAGACGACCCTGTGCCAATAAACTTGACCTTGCCTCTCCTCGTGCCGGGGAGATGCAGGGGTGCTGTTTTTGACACGACATGTTTTCTTGGTTCGCGTACGAGCAGTTGTTGAGTTGTTTCTGGTGTTGCCGTCGGTGTCCAGGGTGTTGTTCTGCTGTGTCGGTCGATACACTGACTACTGGGTTAATGTGAAATATACACGTGTACCCGAAGAGGAAAAATGGATTGATACGCATTAGCACTGTACATACTGCGTTAGCTCACGTCGCTGTCACTGTCCGCCCGATAGTATCGCATATTTCAATTGTCGTGTTGCCCCTATTATGTGCGTTGTCAGAGAGGTGCGCCTTCGCTCACGGCAAGAACGAGCTCAAGTACCGCACCCTCAGAGAAATGTGAGTGGTTTCCGGCTTTCCGGTTTTTCTTCCGCACGTAGCGTTTGTCACGCCCATTATGACTGTAGCTCAACGTTTCCTTAGATTGTTCGCGGACCTGGCGTACCCTTCGCCACACCATCGCCCTAGACAGCAGTAAACCTGGATTGAACTACTCACGGATACGTTTTTAACTGTTGTTTAGAAAGGTGGCCAATGATGTGTGCGTTCAGTTAAATACTGCTCCGCTCCCTTCGAGATCCTATGTACACATCGTTCTTTTTAATCCGTGATAATCACCGGCTGGAAATTTGTTGAGACGGTTGATACCACGTGCATTTTGGTATATTGATACTCCATTTTTTTTTCTTTTTTTTTTCTCCTATCAAGTATCTTCGCACCCCCCCCCTCGCAGAGCATGGTATATACCAGGTAGGCGCACGCACACTGGGTGTGCCGTGGGCAAGAGCTGCTCGGGTATCTAATATTTTTTCGTCACGTTCCACATTATAGATCGTTTGCGGGCCTGACTATGCGCGTACACACGACCACCAAGAGCTACTTGGCGCGCGCCAAGCCACTCGTTAAAGCCGCCGGTGACATCAAAACGAGTCACGAAAAGACGTAATGTTCCTGTCATGCCGTTCACGTCAAGATAGTACACCCCATGTGCTGAATCTTAGACCCCGATTTTCACAAGAGTGGGCAGCAGACATTGCACAAACGGTGGCTTTGGCGAAATCCGGTCGATATACTTCCTTACACGCATCGCGCGGTTATACCCGTTGTCGCGAACACAGCAATGTTCAAAAATCCTCCTCAGGGGTGATTTATTGCATGTTATAATAACAGTAATCCATAGCTTGCGTCAACCCCAAGCTTGGATGCGCTTTAAGTCTAATATGCAGCCACAATTGTTGTTGCGCTGTTCTGAACCTTTGATGAAGCGGCCTGCCTAATATGGCGCCATTCTGTCGCGGCTTCCCTTAGCACTCTGTCCACATGTACACATCGGATACGCAGTCCTCAGACGCAACGAGGGTTGAATGCATTATTTTCACAGAAACGTCTTCCAGGTGCTCGTATGAGTTTTCCGAAGGCTTTACGGTGGTACTGGGCGCGTAATAATAACGAGGGAAGACTCGGGCAATGATGAGGCATTTCAAGGAACCATGCAGGTCCGTCGCCCCGGTGGTCGAGTGGTTTCCCTCGAACGTTAACAGAGTTGGTTCAGGGATTCGAATACTACATGGGTCAGGCTTGAGTTTATTTGTAATAATAAACCAATACGTGGAATCAACTGCTAACAGCGCCCAACGGCGTGGGTAGGCTCTATTCGATGCGAGTCGACAGGGAACCCACTAGCTGGAACCTTCTATCGAGGCGCGTACCGCAGTAGACGGGGGAAGACGAGCCTGCTTAGTAACCCGGTATGTCAGTTTCGTCAAAGGAAGGAGAGAAGAGGAGAAATAAAAGCTTGAAGATTTTATTTATTGAATGTATAGTCTAGGTGAAAACACAAAATAAAGAAGAAGTGGCAACCGGCCACCCCGGTGGTGTATTAACAGCAGGGTTTACTCACCTCAAAACATTACCAAGGATGGAGTCGGGAGTTCAAATCTCAAAACTTCAAAGTATAAAATATATATATTCATGTTCTAAAGACCTACAGTGCAAAGAATGCTTGAGGACGCTTTAAGACCCATTGTTGTTTCAATATATACCACACCAGTCTAATTAGGAAAAAAAAAATATTAGTATTCGCATCTGATTGCTCAAGTCAAGATATAGTGGGCACGATCACCCTTTGCCCGAGGAGAAAATGATTTCGGCGTTTAATATAAACGATGAACGTTTATGAGTTGGAAACCTTCAAAAGAAAAAAAAAATAACTATAATCTCCCTTTGCTTGCATAACACACCCAATTTGTGAGATATCCCAACGTTCCACTTGATGTGCCATGTTCGCGGTGAGGCAGCACACCCGGAGCCGCCTGGGGCGATTATGGCCGTCGACTACCACAATCGAGGTCACCAAACGCGAACCTCAAACTAAGGCATACGGTACAGGGGTCACTCCTGGCGGCCTGAGTTTGCAAAGACTCGGGGTCACCCGCGCGAGTGACCCGCCTGTTCATTGCGGCGTTTGGCATTCGTTCTCTTTGATTATGCTATATGAATCCGCAACGCCATGGTTGACTACCCTGCGCCAAACATTGGCCCTGGAGTGCTTTGATGGCTGGGGTACAGAGTTATTTGAGCGAGTGGCTCAAACCCGGTGTTGAAAAACCGTGTACTTCCCCTACCTTAGGCTTGATCCTCATTGAGGGGCATCAGGGGCAGTTGCTGCGCCCGATCCGGCAGACCATAGAACATCCTACCCGGGCGTTGGCGCAGTAAACAAGTACATGGTGGCCGCAATCCCAAACGTTCAACCATTTCCCTCGGCTACGCCTCGCGAACTTCGACCCAACCAGCCGAAACGCGAGTATTGGCTGAAGAGTTTTGATTGGTTCATCGCCGTCGCTGCTCGACACGCGGTGTGTTGAGGCTTCCCCTCTTCTCGCCCCCGTTTATGTTGATCACAGCAGGGTTTGCAGTTTGATCCCAGGAAGAGCTGCAGTTTAAAGGGCATGCCTCCAAACACCTGTGAGATTCGTAGGCGAGCAGCCAAATCGCTGACATACAATTGAGAGGTACGAAGTATGCCATGGCGGGTACGATTACCTGTTACACCTGGTACCCATGTTATAGTATGTATTGCAGTTGTATATATTGTAAAAATGAAAATACACTCATGCTGTGGGATCGAATACTTTGTCGAAACTCATATTTGCAAGCTGTGTGATACTACGATTGCGCGTATTACGGGTGGTGTGTCCTCATTAAGGATATAGGTCGCCGACTCCCCTCGCAACTACAGTGTAGCTAACAGGGTCTTTGTATATATGTAGTGGGCCGGTTTCGGTTTTTTCAGGGTGTTGGTTTCAAATTGAATCGTTCTTCCTACCCAACGACATCAGTAAACCCAGAGTCTTAGCTGATTCTTCATTCTAGATAAACACAAATTTTGTGGTCACGGACTGTGAAAACGGGCAAACCAAACAGTCGCAATACTTTCGACCAAGGCTACGGTAGGGGGGGTACCCCCATTTTCACTGGTGTGTTTGAGCCACTCGCACGAGTGGCTCTGTACCCCACAGATGAAGATGGTTTAGGCATTTGTTTCTGCGCAGCTTAGATCACCTTTGCATTGCGGATTAATTTTGTCAATGTAAAACATGAAGAATACGTGAGATCACATAGGAACAAAGGGGTTACTCGCGCGAGTGACCCCTGGCCACTGAAATAAAAGGCGCAAAAGGGGACCCCCCTACCGTAGCCTGGGTCTTTCGCAATGTAGGCTGTCTACTTCCTAGCCCGGTCCATGCCTTCATTTCCAATGGCTAGGTTCAGCCGTCTTAGCCCATCTCAACCCCGACACTCTCGTCCTGGCTGTAGGAGTGTTTTTTTCACCCACGCGATGCCCAGCCTCTCCTCTCCCCAAGTTGCACCCATGACGCTCTCCGTTGTGGCGATGTTACTCCTCTGCTTTTGGAACAAGACTATCGGCATGGGGGTTGAAAACAGAATTCATCACCACCACACATCACCACCATCCACGTCGAGAATAGTCCACCTACCAAGCTGCTCAGGGCTCCTCTCTATCGAAATCAGGGCTCAAATGACCACCGACCGTCGTAGATCGCGGTGAACCCCGGTCCACCCCGAGGTCGAGGCAGGTCAAGGAGGTGAGGGGAGTGTTCCCTTGTTTAAAAATAATCAAAAACACATCGAGCTGTGAGACCGATCATAAATGAATTGCGATGAAAACCAAGCTTTGCAGGCTGCGTGTGATACTTCGATCGCGCGTGTGTCGGGGTGTGTACGCCGTCGTGAAGGACATACCCCTGCTAGTTCTAGGGTAAACAGGACTAAGACGTGCAGCCCTGTTGTGCGCACGGAAACTGTATAACCCGCATTGAGGGGGACAAAACCAGACAACTGTGAAGTTCAGTAAGCTCAAAACGAATATTTGGCGTAGTGTGAGTTAACTTTAGGAGTGGGCTACTTGGGACAACCGATCTTTTACGCAAACAAGTTCCTGCGTACTCCCTGTAGTATATGTGGCAGGCCAGCTGAGGTCCAGCCCAGGCCTAATGCTCGGAAGGTTAGTACTGTCGAGTCACCATGGAACATGCGGTGGACGTCAATCTCATAGCATTTTGTACATTTGTACATTTTTTACTTTTTTGTTGTCCCGTTTTCTCTCCAGCTCTACTCGTAAGAGTCCCTCCCCTCAGCGACCTTTTGGACAAGCCATGGTCGCAGGTCACAGGTGACTTCCCCTCGTCCCGGTAAAGGCGGTCGTTGATGTCGCAGGTAAGGTTTTGCCTTTCGTGTATGTATGTCGAATTATATCTAATTTCTCAAACTCGCGCTCTCGCTGTTTCGCCTTTTCGATTTGTAAGAGTCCTTTGTGGGATTGGAACCAACGACATCCACCTCAGCAGTCACGCGGCTTGTTCTTGGATCACCGTGGACGCTTCAACCGCTATAACCAGTCAACATCTACTCAGGCCGTTTCTTACACAGTCGGATTTGTCAGTCAAAAACATCCTTCTTGACTCAAGCTCAAACCGGGCTTCCTTACACAGTCAAAAAAGGGCTTGTTCGACTCAAACTTTTTGACTGAGTTCTCCGACTGGAGGATCCAGTCCAAAAACTTGACTTTTTTTACTAGATCTGCCAGTCAGTCAAAAACGTTCACACCGGTTTTTTTAACCCATCGCATTGCTCACTCAACCGCAAAACACACACCCACACGCCCGCACACCCATTCCAGGTACCACACAGCAGTACCATACAACAGCGCCGACGCTGGCTTGGCGAACGCGCACGAGGTATCCAACCTGGCATTCCTAAGCAAACAACGTTGTAAAAAGAAGATATCAAGGAACGAGTGTGCTGAGCTCATCAAGTCCAATTCAATATTTCCGTCTAGTAAGGAGACGAGGAAGGTACAACAGCAGCGCATTGCACTTCGTACTACCAGCCGTTTCATGAGAAGGAGTGCCACATCATTAGATGTGGCCTATACTATACCGGAAGGCAGAAGTCCGGCAGCTGTTCCAACTCTTCATCAAATAGCACTTGGTAGGATGCACTTTTTCTTTTAGATACAAGGTTTTTCTACCATAATAGCGTCGTCGACGGTCTTTAATGCTCAGGAGGAAAATATTTCGAGCACAATGATAATTGAAATCACAAAAAATATGAAAAATATAACCCAAGATCACAAAATTAAAAAAGAAAACTCTCACTTCATCCAGCTGTGAGATCAAGCATTTCGTCCAAACTCATCTCTGGAAGCTGTGTTACTCCGATAGCTTGTATTGCTGGGTGTGTCCTCGTTAAGGTTGATATGTCGTCGACTCTCCTTGAGACTAGCTTGCACCAGGATCAACAGGGCGATGTCAATCAATCTGTGCACGAAAACTGTAACTTCTGTTCTGGACAACAGGCCGTTTAGTCTATGATACGTGCAAACATCTGTTGATTCATGTTGAGTATCTGCATTGAGCATGCAGGTGGAGTATGTGATCATGTCCCCTTCAAAGCGGGTTGTGTAGTCTCCATGCAAAGAACCAGGCTTCCCACTATAGTCCTGTTGACCCTGGTATCAGCAGGGGAGTCAACGACATGTTGTTGTATCCTTCACGAGGGTATATACACCGCGTAACACGCGCGATCGAAGTATCACACGCAGCTTGCAAAAATGATGTTTTTTGTTTATATTTCGATTTAACAGGTAAGTAGTATTTTCGTTACTTCGAACATACTTTGCGTTCATCCACCTTCGTTACTCCCCTCCTCTCTCCTTCCCTCTTTCTCTCCCTCCACTGCCGCCCTACTAAAAATCAAACACAGTTAGAAGGGCTATTAATACTACCCGACTACCAGACCGGTGATATCCTCTCCGTACCTTTCGAGCAATCCATGCAGTAGGTCCAAATTCATTTATATTGTTTTCAAGCTTCAAGTACCGGTTCTAAGTTACTTCAACAGGCTGGGTCACGTTAAAAACCCGAAATGTATTCCCCGGCCAATGTCCACGCCTTACTTTTATTCGAACCGTGAAATTTTACACACGTCGTCTATGTGCCCTAGCGAATAACTTACCGGATGGGCTTTATATTTAAGCCGGTCGCCCCGGTGGTCCAGTGGCTGCCCTCAAAAACCACTAGCGTTGGTCCTTTAGTTCGATTCCCATCGTGGTGATATTTGACTTTATTTGCAAAAATGCAAACAAGGACATCAAATGCTGAGAGCGCCTAGCAGCGTGGGTAGGTACAATTCGACGCGAGTTGACGAGAGTAAAAAATGCTGAAATATCCTCGCGATGAAAATAAAGGCACGTACCGTAGTGAGTGGGGAAGGGAGAGGAGGGCCCACCACGTGACCCCGGTGCAGAGCTGCTACTAATGGGAGGAAGCACGAGAGTAATGCGAGGATAATAACTAAATGGGATGAACAAAAATAATGTTATAAAAAATTGAAATACACTCCGGCTGTGAGATCAAATATTTGGTCGAAAGTCATCTTTGCAAGCTGTGTTTGATACTCCGATCGCGCGTATTGTGGTTTGTGTGTCCTCCTTAATGATTTAGGTCGGCCCCTCCCCTTGCAACTACTGTGTAGCTATCAGGGTCAACAGGGTGATGTTAGTCAGTCTGTGCGCGGAAAGTATAAAACCCGTTTCTGAGGGGGGCAAAATCTGACAGCTGTGGAAGGAAATGCATGCGTTTGTCAAGTGAATCTTGTAAGTCGAATAACCGGTGACGGGAGGGCGGAGTTTTTAAGGACGTGGGGGCCTGGTTTTGATCAAAAGGGGGCGGGGGTGGGAGAGGGGGACGGGCGGGGCAGCTCAATTTGTGAGGAAAATAATATGTACCGGGTATAATTTATTTTCTTTTTTGTCTGATTTTTCGTCAGTGGCGATTTTCGAAAAGTGTGGGCCACCTTGGTAGCCCAAATACTTTCCGCGAAAATAAAAAAATAAATAACGCGGAGGTCAGACCTCCGGATGGGCATGTAGACCACGTGTGTATGCAAAGTGTCAGGGTCTATCTCTCAAGAATGCCGTGGACAGCTGGACTTTGTGCGTAAAAATCAGTTGAAAATTTAAAAAGATTTGTAATTTCCTTCAAATACCTTCGTTTTAGTATTAGATCCAGTTTTTTCTCTAGATTTTGGTCAATAATGTTGCACAGACAGGTCAGATCTTCCATTCGAAAATGCCTAACAAAGACCAGTGTAATTGGAAAAAATGCTAGCAAGGAATACCGCAAAACGGGTGCGGAAAGTTCTCATTCGGTTTAATGAGTTCATGTTGATGTTTCATATCGGGCATGTTTACACCACATACATGGGGTTCACAAGCTAGAATTTTGATATTTTACGTTTTTCCCAACTTACGCGGATAGTGCGGATAGTGTGGCGAAAAACATGTACCAGGTATATAATTCGACTGACAGGATTCACTTGATAAATTCATGCATTTCCTTCCACAGCTGTCAGATTTTGTCCCCCTCAGAAACGGGTTTTATAGTTTTCGCGCACAGACTGCCTAACATCACCCTGTTGACCCTGATAGCTACACTGCAGTTGCAAGGGGAGTCGCCGACCTATATCCTTAATGAGGACACACAACCCGTAATACGCGCGATCGGAGTATCAAACACAGCTTGCAAAGATGAGTTTCGACCAAATATTCGATCTCACAGCTGAAGTGTATTTTAACTTGTATTATATATAATAAAGAGCAAACCACAAGAAGGTCGCGAAGAAAAAAAACAAAACTTTATCAGAACGATCACGTCGTTACCGTTGGTTTTGCTGCCCGTGATCTATATATCCTTCTCAGTTCCCAAGCTTTTGATATTTTTTGTTTAAGGTGTATTTCCGAGACAAGGACTTGAAAACCTAGATACGCCGTAAGTCGACGGCAACGTGTTATCCTGACGTTCTGTATCTTTGTACGAAAAGGCTTTAATAGTGCGTTCGTTTTTTTTTTTTTCTTGTCGCACGAGTCAAATAAGTCACCGCTATTTGCTATGAGCTTCCGTAATCACAAGGAGGCTAATGAACAGTTTGTGTTGTCTTTACATTAGACCGTTCTTTCTCAGCACACCCAGAGTCCGTGCTGATGATCCTAGAGAGATACAAATCTGCCGTCACAAACTGTTATACAGAGGTTACCAAACCATCGGAATTCATCAAGACAAAGCAAGTTAAGTGCTAGCGTACCGGGTACGAGAACACAACGAAACAAACCAGACCATGGAAAAGTGAGGTGCATAGCACAAATAAAAAAAAAGGAAAAAGAAAAGAAAAGCAAAACAAAATGAACGACAGGTCTTGTTGAGAATGGGATACAAGAAGATCGGAAAGTAAAGGAAAAGCTGCAATTGCCAGTGGAACACCATACGCGCTAAAGAGGAACAGATAGATATCTGTTGCACGCACAAAAAAACACGAAGACGAAGAAGATGCCGGCATAAGGCCGGTTGGCAGAGAAATATGGGACAAAAAGAAACGAAACTAAAAGAAAGAACAACAGCAAGGCACATCCGTCATTTTGGCGCTCCCCTCATTGAACTCAACAGAGACAAAGAAAGAAGAAACTACCACTAGCTGTAGAGGGTTCATGTCTACAGTAGTAGACGCTCCACTTAATTAGTCGACCTTCTACCTTGCCACAAGATCTGCCACTTGGTTTCTGCATCAATGTACAGCTGTATCAGTACGACTTCTCCACCCCACCCGCACCCCCGATTCCCTTGGTTGCCTCTATTGGCGTTTCCTGGTGTGAGGCGTTGCTATCTCTTCTCCGATTCCCCCCTGTGCTATCTCGTGATGAAGCGGTCCGCCGCGTCGATAATCCCCCGGTGCCAGTTCCCGTTCTTCTTAGCGGCCCTCGGCTGAAGCACAGTCTCTACCCCGAAGAGTACAGGGGAGCTACTCGTTGACCCCTCGGTTGCTTCGAATACCTTCACACAGTCTACCCAACACTGGGGCCAATTATTTTCCAGTCGGCCTCGTCCCGGGTTCACTCCACCAGCCATCGTCCCGAACATCACACAATGGGTCAGTCGCTCAATGCCCGTCCGTTGCCCGGCTGCCGCCCAAAGAGAAGCCGTCGTTTGCGGATGGTTGTCCCAACGGCTTCACATTGTGTCTTCTTGAGATCCTCGGCGTATGACATGTGGTGGTCGGTGCGCTGTCGGCCCTGAAAGCCAGTGATCCTAAGGAGGAGGTTGTAGTGTGCCGTTCGGACTTTAGTAAAGTGCTCCAGGATGAGAGCCCAGTTCACACACCCGTACAGCGGGGTCTCCATCACCTCGGTCTTTAACAGGCGCACCTTTAGTTGAACGGTGCATCCTCCATACCATACAGCTCCCTCTTGGATCGATCGCAGCGTGCCCACGCGAATCAGATCAGACGTTTGATCTCTGGTATGATGTCGGCGTTTTAATCGATAAACGTACGACGATAATATGGAGGAACACGAAAAACAGAGAAAACAGGTCTCGAAAACATGTGGAAAATCTTGATGACCACGTTATACGCTTTAATGTCCGTTTGGCAGTTTATAGTTAACCGGTATCCTTTTTAGTTCGCAAATTTTGCACTTTTTCTCAAAGATATATTTCCCAGGCAAAACCTTGATATACTGGATTTGATTTAGCAGGCACACAGCTTCCAACGTGCAAAATATGGCGTTGCGTTGTCATTCTTGTATCTTCATTCGCAAAGGTTTAACGCTGTGTTTATTTTGCAGTACAGGTATCGTTTCCCGAAATGAAATAAATCGCCGTCATGATGTAGAGGACTTACTGAGGGCGCCCTAGAAAATATATTCCGACACCTCACGTCAATTGTTTCGACTTGGAGACTCCCAACAGGGGGGAGGGGGGTACCCGGCAACGTCCCCTCCCTAAAACACCATACTAAATCCTGTGTACACCGAACGCGGTACTAATTAGTATACAAACATCTCGGTCGAATGCAGGCGACGGTAGAAAGCTGTTCCCCCCCATCCCTGCTAGATACAATGCCTTCTATAGTGCTAAAACGCCATACATACTAAACGCTACATAAAACGAACACAGGGGGCGGTAGAGAGCCGTCCCCCCCCCACCGCGCTAGATACAAGACCTTCCACATAACGACTTTTAAGCCACGGCTGCGCAGAGACGGCGACTTCAGCCGTAGTGAGTGGTACAAAGTAGGTGTGAGCTCGCTCCTGTAATAGGTGGAGCAGGAGGCCCCAAAGAGCCGTAGGATCGGCAGGTTTTACCTCGCGGTGCGCGGACAATAAATGTTTGCTGTAGCTGCGTGGTAAAGCATTGACACCATATATCCTATCTACACGGAACTTTGTATCCAGTATCAAAATCGTACCTCTGTGTGGTACCTGTGAAGTACCATGAGGCACCACGAGGGTACACCATTATCTTTTTTTCCTTGCCTTGCGGCCGAGTTGCAGCACAATCCTGGCTCGCACAGGCGTTCTTGGCACTACAGCTAGCAGAAACGCTTCCCGCAGCTGCTAGAGCAGTCGATCACTGCGAGCCGTCGCTTTGTTTGTGGCAACGCTGCCCTGTTTGGACGAGGAACCTATTTAATGGTTAGACCCCCTCCCTGTGAGCTGCGGTGGTGGTTCTGTACAACACCGGTATGCCATATCGGTAGCACTTACTTGACAAGGTCAGCACCAAATTCATTGAAAAGGTGCCTGATGCCATTGACACCTCGTCTGCTACCTGCAAATGTATACATCCTATACACCGCTGTGTTGCTACTAGCCAGTGGCCACTGCGGAAAAAAGATATTTTGTCTCATGTTATATACCTGGTACATGTATACGAGGGATGTGATATGTAGTATGTTACGTTGTTTGCCTTGATATGAGGAGGGTATACTTCTTCGGAACGCTATCGATTGACATACTAATCATGTATACAAAAACAAGGGTGTGGAAAAAACGGCGGGGGGGGGGAAGGCAGCGGGAGGTAGGTGTATGCTATCCCCTTCCGCGGGCGCCCTCGGACTTTTTTTTGGTCATCCCATTAATTACCTGCGCACCCTTTTTTCATTCTCCTTCCCTAGAGGCCAGCTGCCCTCCCTAGACGCCAGCTGATCACCCCGTTGGCGTATTGCGGAGGTTCATTATTCAAAAGTAGGAAACGTAAATCGAAAAACACAAGAGTAGTATTTGGATTAGATAGGTCGGGGTACATGTATGTACAGTTGGCGTAACGCTGTAACGAAATGGGAAATACTTGGGGGTCCGGCATCCGTTGCGCACCTACACCGCCTGGATGGTCGCAGGATTCGAAAAAAATGCGATACAGTAATCGCACATATACACCCGAAAACACACATGACAAAAGAGTATTAAGAACAACAGTGTTACTATATGTAACAAAATGTGAGCTTTGGTTATCACCCGAAAATATTATTTGTTTGTTAATTCATTTGCTTAGCTTGTACGAAGTATTTCGTTTGTAACTGGCTTGTAGAGTGTAGATACACAAAACTGTATACATATAGATACTCATTTGGAAGTTCGAACCGACCATACTAAAACCACATACGATTATGTTCACACGAAAAATACATTGCAATATCTGTTTGTGTAGCGTTTACGGTGCGCACGCTAAAACTGTACACGTACGTAGGTGTATAGCATTTAGCGTACCATGCCAAAAAACCGTATATCCAAATAAGGCATGCAAACAGCACGACATGGTTACTTTGATTATGCTTATAATACACTATCAAAAGCAATTTGTTTAAGCATGCGTATCTTGGTTCCTTCACAACCCTGGGTAGCTTCAACGGCCCACGAAGCCGCGAATAGGGCGTGTGTATCAGGATGCCTTCGGATCCCTAGGCGCAGGAACAAACTGCTCACACTTACACTTTCAAAATCATCATCAGCGCCGGTCAAGCATAGTATAACAGGCGAGAAAGAGATATTTTTAGTGTGTATGCCATTTTTTGTTAGGAATGTTTGCTCATCCCATCGAGTGGTATCATCTCTGCCTGGCTCTGTTTTACTTTTTCCTTCTCCCTACCTAAACGTGACTCAGACCCGGAGTCACTATGCAGGTTCTTTTTCCCCCTTCCCAAGGCGATACGCGCCTTGTCCTTTTCCAACAAGAATTGTTAATCACTTCGTTCCGTCGTCGACTCGCGTTAAGTTGTGCCTACTCACGCTAATGAACACACTCGGCAGTTGGTGTCTCTAGGAAAAGAAAACCTCCTTACCAAGATCTGAATCCCCGACTCCGACATCTGTAGTCTTCGAGGTTAACTACTATCACTAGGCCACCAGGACGACCGATGCCTTTTTTTTTTCCAACTGCCATTCTCTACTCTTGCATCGTTGACCGAGTCATCTCGTGGTACTCGTAGGGATTGTAAGTTTTGATGGAAAGGGCTTTTGTTTGGCCTAACCCGAAAGTAAGGAACTAACGGTCAGTCTTAACATTTTTCGAGTGTAAAGTAATGTTGGACTAGGACGTCGAATACTGGTCTGGTTGCGCGAACGAGAGCGCCTTCGCGGAGTAAAGTTTCGCGTGAGCTATTGAGCTTATGTTAGGAGCTCAGAAAATTCTTCGAATCTGCTGTGCCCTCCTACCTAAGGATGGATGTCTTCTCTCACATCTTGAACCGACTCGTGACTCCGGACCCGGTGGTATCGGCTCCGATGACTTTCCCTCGTAGGCTCGGAATGCGTTTTTCTACGATGCAATAATTCGTTCATAATCACACGGGGAACTGATATGTCATCAGCGAATACGCGTGCTACGATGGAGGTGGCACTATTCGTCTGAAATGGTTCCTGAACGATTAGTCTAAGCTCCTCAAGCCAAAATTGTCGGAAATACGCCATTCTTTTTCGCATGATTCTGGTCGTGTACCTAGGCCACGCGATTATCCATCCGGCAGCAGTTTTAATATCCTCCAATTCTGTTTTCTGGGAGAGACCTTGAAAGCTCCCTAAATTGAAGAACCTCTGAGAAAAAATGGTGCACCTCTTTCGTAGCCCGCGGGAATGAATCTTCCCGTCCTTATCTCAAGAGCTCACTACAAACCAAATATCGACTGTGAAACTCGCCGACAAAAGTTGTATGGACTAAATGTATGTGTGTTCGGTAAAGCGCCCAATCATACCACCCCGAGATTGGCTTTTAGAGGGTGACACCGGTACAGGACTAGATGCAGGGCCCTCCAAACGCCAATCTCGGTCTACCAACAAGACCAACAGCGAGTTTGGTCAGACCCAGAATCTTCGATAGGCATAGCTGGGCAATGAAGTAAAACAGGTAATCGTCAATGTCAGATAACGGCGTAAAATCTGCCACGCATGCTGAACGTAAACCATGAGTCTTCAGCAGCCACGTTGTCACCAATGCATCTTCTAACAAACCGCGCACCACGCGCCACCCCTCGAACTGCGCATTCAAGTTGCCGACATTTAGACCACACAGGGGATGTGCATTTCAGTACGAAAGTCACAAGTAAAACGGCAGCAGCAACCCTCAGACATGGTCTGTCCATACACAGCCTCGACGACGAACCACCAGCTGTGCTGCTGGACACTCGAGCCACCAGAAAATAATCGTCCACCTTGAATTGCGCCAGAGTCTTACACCGACTGCCGCGCGACTCACTCGGTCCCTGGGTGCGCTCGAAATAATGGTTCACCGTCTGTCCGGGGTGGTTTTGCCCATACCACTTGGTTTAGTTTGGGACGAAAACCGACCTTGTGAGCTGCAGCCAAAATTCCCCGCCCCAACGAGCGATTCAAAATCATCAACCACCTCGAAAAAAAGGTTCCGGGCGTGCCCCTCAATACCACTATGTCGTCCGCTCTCGCCAAACATATCTTGTCGTTATACACCTCCAAAACATAATCCATCGTCGCCAGGAAGTATCCGGTACTGTTCGGTACTGTTCAGCACCCCCAGCGGAACACAACGCGGCGTAAAAATCACCTCCGGAGTAGTCATGGGGAACATCCCCTGGGCATCCTCCCTTAGCGGCACCTGCCGGTAGGCTTGCATAAGATCCAGCGTGCACCAATCTACCAGCTTTCGCCTCATCGCGAACAGCCGGTCTCCTCCATGTTGACTTGTGATATATGCATCTATTGCTCGTACTCCGTATAGGTAACAAGATATTCGTCCATATCTTCGAGGGTACCAACATCACCACCTATCCTCACGGCAGATTGTCTCCCCCGATCGTCACCCTGATGTCCGGCTTCAGCCGGCCACCGGTTCGGCCTCAACCTCACTGGTCACCCCACCTCGCAAGATGGACTTCGCCAAGTCCTGCGCTCGCGCTTCTGCTAATGCGGTGGGATCGCCCATCGTATTCCGCTGATGTCCCACACCAACAAGGAAATACGTGTTTTACGGCCTCCGAAAAGTAAACACGTCACGTTTGGGCACTAGGTAGAACTTCCCGATTCAAATGCATTTTACCGACTCGCGACCGCGGGCCCGGTGGTATCAGCTCCAAATGCTTCCCCTTGTGGACTTGGAGGGAGTTTGCCAACGATGCAATAGTTCGTTCGTTCGTTCGTTACCACACGGGGAATTGCCATGCCGTCGTAAATAGACCTTCGCGTCCATCTCAAGGACACACTTGAAACTCAATCAGCGAATAAAAGCGGAACTCCCTGACAATTTGTTTGCACGGTATAATGCCCTATGATGCGATCACAGGAGTACAACGTATAATATAGTCCCCTGCCGCACCACCGAAAAATCACCCCACCCACGCACAATGAAACACCCTCCCCCTCCCCCGCCCCCCGACCTAATCCAAACCCTGCCAGAATAATAAACACTAACCGAGGGGTGACACCACCTTCTTTACCTTTCGAGCACCTCCATCATGCGGTAGCTCCAATTCATTTACATGGCCTCCAAATTCCAAGTAACTTTCTCGCCCGCCCCCTCCATCCGCACCACCTCCACCACAGACAGCCTGAAACCTAGCACCACGTCTACAAAAATCTCGTGTACATTTATACAACTTGAAACTGTTGAGACCTTTCCCCAGCCCCCCCTCCCCCCTTGGCCAACCTACCGCCCCCGCGCTCACCTCCTGGAAAATCCCCGCCCTCCCATTACCGATTAAACGACCTCCAGTATATTCATTGTAAACTTATTAATTCCACGGGTTTCACAGTTTCCGTGCGCAGATTGAATAACACCACCTTGTCGACCCTGGTACAATGTAGTTGCAAGGGGAGTCGCCGACCTGTATCCTTAACGAAGACACACACCAGCAATACTCGCGATCGGAGTATCACAAACAGCTTGTAAACATGAATTTCGACGAAATCTTCAAAGGTTGTGTTCTTAGGGGTACGTACAAACCGTACCCCGGGTGTTCCCCTACAAAGAACTTCTGTAAGTTCTTTTGGGGAATTCATACCCGTGCCCGGAACTTGTGGAAGTTCTGTACGACATTCATACCTGTTCCCGGAACTTCTGGATGTTCTGTACGCCCGTGGCCACAACACCCAGGGTACAGGTACAACATGTTTTGTACCCGCCCGGAACTTGTGTGGGTTCTGTACGCCTGTGCCACAATACACAGAACTTCTGGAAGTTCTGTAAGACCCTCATACCATTACCCGCAAATTGTGTGACTCCTGTAAAACTGTGGCACAATACCCGGGGTATGGGTATACGTTCGTTACAATACCCGGGAAGCTCTGTCTTCATTCAGGTTTAATCAGAAAAGTGTATTACCCTAGTATGCATTTATTAGGATGTCGTAATGTTTTGTCAAGTCACACAGACCGAACACCGAACACAGCAAGCAGTAGTACGTATATTGCAATGAGAGCGCCTACCTGTTGTTGATATTTCTTTCGTTTCTAAGGGCACGTATTAATGTATTGAAGGACTGCTTACTTGGGTGGCAATCGGAATATTTGGTTCCTCCAGGCGTGAGTAGTGAGACGTATGCACCGGCCTGGACCTGGCACATTGTAGACTGACTCCCGATTTCACTTTTATATGTTTCTGGTGGAGGCATGAATTGCGTCAGCTGTGATATATGCGTGTACCACCTTGGGTTGTGTGTGTTTTTCCCTGGGGTATTCCTCAGCTCCAGAGTGACTGGAGCCTGTCCTGTGACCACGGACTTGATTATGCGAGTTAATGTGAGAACAACAACAATTGAAGGACTATTTTGAATCGAAGTTATTATTTTTTATTTATCAACTTGAATTCGATTCGATTTGTTTGGATCAACGATTTTTTCCTCATATCGGGAAACCACGTATTGCGTATTGTCATTTTTTTTTCTGATCGGAAAAATGCAGATCTCGCTGTCATACCATCGAAGTCATGAAATATTCTCTGCGTTTTCGGCGGCTTTCCTTCTTCTTTGTCGTGGCACTTGGCTTATTGAGCTAGTGGAAAAATTTGGCATACGACCGCCGTTATTCATCTTGAGGGCTCCACAGCCGAGGTACGCTATGGTATGATCTGTTACAGAAGAATAGTAGTAGAAGCATGTGTGTTATTTCCTGTGAATCCATTAGTGTATTATGCGGCATGTCAATCGCGGTAATTGGAAACGCGTTGACAATTAAACTGTGTTTTTTTTTTACCAGTCATTTTGTTGTTTTCGCCGCTTTTGAGGCGGTATTTTACCGGGGAATTACCCGTACCCGGGACTTCTGTGACTTGTGTACAACCCCAACGGCACCCGGAACGTCTTAAAGTTTTGTACGACATTCATACCCGTGCCCGAACATTCTATTTCCGTTCTGTCTGTAGAATACACACAAAACCATACCCGGGGCATTTAACCCCGACCCGTGCATTACCCTACAGTAAACGTGTGTATCTTCTGTATTAATAGGACACTCACATCCGTACCCGGATTCTGGAAGTTCTTTATGCCGGTGTCACAAAGACCCGAGGTACGGGTACAACATGTTTATACCTGCCCGGAACTTCTGGAAGTCATGTACGCCCGAGCCACAATACCCGGAAGTTCTGGAGGTTTGTAAGACTTTCATACCCGTACCGGCTGGTTACGAGCATCCTTCCCATCGGGTGCTGCTGCTGCTTGCTGTGCTCAACGTACGCCCGCCACCGTGCCGGCGTCAAACACTTAGACCGCGGCTGCCTCGCACCGCGCCGCCGCCGCTACTGCTCCTGCGACCGCGGTGTGATGGAATTAAAATATGACATGGGCTTTCATGTTGTCACGGTCTATCAACGTTGCGGAACGAGCACAAGTACGAGTAGCCATATGGGAAAGACGTACTTTCCACAACACGAAGTGGGCGAGAGCACACCGTCGTAGCAGCGGGCCCCCGGGCGGTCCCCCGCTACACTTCAACACCCCTCATTGGCGTTTTACTCTTACAGCTCTCGAGTGTGTGTGTGTGCTCCCATCGGCTGTTGTGCTGGGTCGATACGGCAAGCAGTAGGCAGTTGTGCGTGCCAGGCACGAGGAAGATGCGTCCGGCAAATGCTCGGTGGTTTGTAGGCTAGTGAAACATTAGAACCAAATAGTACCGCAAGATTTTATCAAATCCTACTTTCTATGAAGTACTTCGTGGCCGATTTTATGGAAATTCCTTCAAATCTTACCTTCGGAGACTTCTGAGTAGATTTTTTTTCGCAAAGAAAGTTTTTCGCACACACCTTGCGTGTACCGTTGTAGTCGCGGTCGCCAGCAGGTATATGCAGTACCAAGGTACATGTGGGAACATTTTCGCAGCGATAAAAAGGTTGACTCCTTGAGTGTTGCCCAAGGGTTGGTGTCATGGTTAGGGCTATCGTTATTGGTGGTGGCAGCGGTGTGTGTCATTTTTGAGTTCAAACGACTGCCGTGCTCACACCATTGGAATTACACCCGGGCCGCTACGGTATTAATAGTATACGTTCGTTTTGAAGTCATCATGTTTCATTAGTAATATCCTGTTTAGAGTAAACGATGCGCTGAGAAAGAGATTCTCGATCCCATTACGTCCTCCTCCCATACCGGGTTGGAGAAGCTTTAGCATGGTAGACGCCTGAGGCATGTTCGGCGAGCCGAGCGTAGCAATGTCCAATGGTTAGACTTGCAGTGTTTCTCACGGAAACGGCAGCTGCACAAGGCCTTCATGTACAGGGTACAGACTGGTGTGGTTGGTCTTCGCATTACAGCACTATATAGGGGCCCCGCGGCAAGGCGGTGGTTTGTCAGAGCAACATGACCGCCTAATCGGGGGAATCTGCTTCATTCATTGCTTTTTTAATGCGATTACCCAGACGCACCAAGCGATTTGACCGCCTAGTATCGGGATACCACCTTACTCAGACCGCGTTACCAGGGGACCCCCATTGTGAACTGATCTTGACATCTACCATATATACGTCGAGCACAACCAGTATCCGTGCCAAAACCTCGTGGAGCGACAAGCTCTGTGGTCACAACCTCAGAACCAAATACACCTATTATTGCCTATACAGCTAATTTGGCCATGCACTGCTGAACCTGCCGGGGTTGAACATAAGCAAGCCACACAACAAATAACATTTCCCTCTTTTAACTCGTATTCTGTGATGGTACGGGCTGCGTGCTAATTACTTTACTTTCGTGGGAAATGGACATCACTTCAATCCCAATCTCGGATCTCGAATAAATGCAATTGGTTAGTTGGTGCCCAACCAATAATACACACGAACTCGCTGGTAGCTAAGTATTAACTTATTGGTTGCCCATGTCGTTAAAACATGACGCGCGATGCAGGAGAACCGCATTACAGTGGGGGTCCTCCTATAGTGCTAGTTAGGTAGTGCGTGTGCCGGGTGAAATCGCTTGGCACAACTTAGAGATCTCTCAATAGTGCGGGTGCCGCACTATTCGAGGCACACGCCTGTATAGTGCGGGTTTGGTCGCTCTCAGAACCCTCCATAATGCGGGTATGACGTCATAACGGCCTAGATGCGCGGTCAAACCCATAAACAAGTTCCCGACATATAGTCTATACACAATCCTACCCTACCGCATAGCAGCGGGATACCCCTACTGGCCACGAGAACAGCAACAGCAGAGGCACACGATGCCATGTGCAGCAGGTGAACTTTGCCATCTCAGCACCTGCACACCTAAAGCCCCCGACGGTCACCAATGCCGAGGAGGATGCGGCGGCAGACTGCACGGCATATGCCGCGAGGTGGAGGAGGAAGGCGAAAGCGAAATGAATCGCATCTGTCATACGTGCTCACGAGGACACGGATGCTGATGATCGAAGCGCATGCATCTAAGCCATCTCGCCAGACTGATGTCCGGGCGTATTATGACGCGTAGTTCAATGACAGCCGTTTTGCTGCACATGTGTTGATTGAGTCGCTTTTTTTCAGGGATTACTTCTAGGTGTTTTTTTCGTAGTAACTTCAAGCAAACCCCAATAACGTGCTATTGTGTAGTGTGGGGTGTTCTTCTAGAAACTGAGGGAGATCGTGCGAGAAGGATATTAGATCGGGTCCTTATTGTGCCTGTGCTCTTTTCGTTATATTAGATCGGGTCCTTATTGTGCCTGTGCTCTTTTCGTTGAACGTGTTCCCCCCTACTTTTTCTCTGTGGGTGTCTGGGTTTTGTTGGAAAGGTGTTTCTTTGTGTGCGTGGACTCACGTGTTCGCTTTTGGAATGCTTTTTGGACAATTTCCTGTATCTTTCATTGTAGGTGTTCCCTTGTGATTGTTATTCTAATGTCCACAGAACCGTCGATGCATAATGAAACAACAACCATCGGGCTGTGCGCAGACATACCTGTTGGGACACTCGGCGTTTATTGCGTAACATGTCGTGGACCAAATATCCTCTCGGCGGTCCAGGATTTAGTTTTCACCGCTGCGCAGTACACCAGTACTACACAGCCGTATTTGCACCAAACCTGCATGTTCTCTTCCTACCATTGAGCGCCCTCGGGCTTCTATCCGCGTCACGGCACTGATATCTATCCAATCCCTGGCTTGTTGCATACACTACAGTGCAACCCTCATAATCGTCGTTGTTGTCTACTTCGACTCTTTGTCCTAGTGATGTCGCGAATAGTGCGAACCCCAATAGTGCGGGCAAGCCCGTTAGGTGTTTCGACCCGTTCTTAGTGTACAGTGCTGACTAGCACTACGGCACGTGATGTGTGGCGGGCGCCGATTAGGCTTCTTTTGAAGATATTTTTGGTGGCCGGTGTGTGGCAAACAGAGACGATAACGCTCAATCGTCTCCCAACGGGCAACAAAATGGAGTTTTTTAGGGGGTTTGTGACAGAAGTATTAAAGACAACACGGGCACCATGCCGTGATCTGGAGCTCGGATGAACATTTATTATTCGCCCCTGTCACCGACGTTCGTGTGGCCTTGTCCGGAACCAAAAGAGGTGGTCATAGGTTGTCTATCCTGAGATTGAAGGTCGATCGTGGTTGGCGGACAATGTTGATCGAGGCTTTGATGAAAATCGACCTTTTGGGCCGTTTGACAAACGAGAACCAGAAATATGACTTCTAATCGATTTCTAGCACAGCGACCGTACGAAACAATTTTCAGAATTAAAAAACTTAATTGGACTCTTGCTTTATCCAGCTCTCGCTGTATCATTATCGATAGAAACGATCAAACACTGGTCCACGCGCGTTGCTCTGTCCACGGAGTGACTTTTAAACCCCCTTGCGCGGTCTTCCCAATACCACGCTTCCTGCTGTCACGTGGCGTACAGGCAAAACGCTGGCCGCATTCCGGATGCTGCTAAATATCGGTGCTTCCCGTGCATGGTACGTGCTGGAGCAATAGTGGGGAGGGGATGACACGCCTCAGCTCATGTTTGGTATTGTCAAAGCAGGCAGTATACATCAAATCGCTGGTGGATGTGTGTTTACCACGGCAGTGTTGAACGTTGTTTGATGTTCTGCCGAGTTATTAGCTTTCGCAGAAGTTGTGGTTGACACCGTTATCCCTCGTGGCCCGAACCGCGTGTCACTACCTCTCCTCTTGCTTGTGTAGGTACATAGTCTGTATATGGTATGGTTGTAGGTACATATGGTATTGTTCCCTCCTCGTGCTCATGCTTGCGTTTCCGGCTCCTCACTTCAAGCCGTGCGCTTGTTGTTGTCGGGCTTGCACGCTCGCGTCTCGCAAGATGGCTTCTCACACTTTTTTTCGAGACCCAGACATACCGTCAAGAAAACGCTCAGACACCGTTGACAAAGGCAGTATGGAATGTAGTCTAATCCGTATTGAATATTTAGAATATGCCCGCAGCAATACGAGCACGATTGCATGGGGCACGTGGGTTTGAGCCCTTCATAGCATCGTTCATTGTCGACACGTTTCCACTCTAGATTCCTATCGAAGGGGACTATGACATGGACGTGAAAGTAAATCGTTTACAACTGAGCACTCAGCAACCTGTGGGCATGCAATGTCTTTCGCTCGTTTTGATTTCGAGAATAATGTTGTTTGAGATATACACCAGGCAGGGTCAGCTGACTCCAGTGCTGATCGTCGCAGCATTTTAACCAGCAACTGTGGCTGTATGGGTACTATGCTGCAGTCAAGAAGTTGGCGCCGTTTCCTCAAAACGTACAAGATATTTTACAAGCTGATTACGAATAAAAGGTAGCTCTGCCGGGGTAGCGCCCCCTGAAATTCAGCATTCGAGATCTTGCACTACCTTTTCTAATGTATGTACTTCTTCGCCGAGGTATGGTTGAATATTTCTGTGATGGGTTTGACGTTTTGGTTGATTTGTTGTGCGTTCTCACAGCTATCGTGACGACACAACATGTTCACACAGCGTACCCACTCCTCCACCGTCCTTGCCAATGCTCTCTGCGCCATCCGTTTCTCTTTTGACAAGACATGGGTCGCAACCGGCAGCTGCCCTTACTCCACCCGGTGAGTGATCGACTAAATAGTCGCTTTTATGCCTCGTCAAGGCAAGACCATTTGGAACTAGTATTCCTTGTTTTATTTTGTGGAATGGGTGTGGAGCACGGAAGAAACGCGGAAGACCGCGTCGTGTAAATCGAGTGTTTGCGTTAAAATAATTCAAGCAAAAAATCCGTTTAAAAAAATTGCCGAGCGAACTTTGAATGAAGAACTGGGCACAAAACGGCATGAAAATTCCGATTTGAGTGAACGATTTAGAGTGAGCTTCCATCAATGACGACCAGCTCATACGATTGGCCTACAAATACCGAGCTTAACACCGTTGCCCTCCAGCACAACGTCACAGCAATCAGAGGGCACGAGGGCACAACCCACACGGCAACACAGAGCAGACACTGCTCGCTGTATGCTGTGCTTGGCAGCGGTAGGCACAACCCAACCTTGATGCGGAGGCACGAAGGGTAGTTCGAGACGCATGGCGCGTACGCGCAGCCTCAGGGGTAGGGTGTGAGCCAGCGCTCCCGCGCTCTCTACGATGTGGCCTGGTTCTCTGCCGCTGCGTGATGTCGTATCCGGTGTTGATTTTGTCAACCACCGTCGGTATACCACAACGCCGTCGCCGAATCCTCCACCGCCACCCATGCCGCACGGCCGCCGCTCCTGCTGCTGCTGCTGTGCGGCGGCGGCGGCGTCTATTGTCCTGCGGCTGCGGTTGGTGTCTCCTGCGTGTGTTTCTAACAGAAAATATATAGAACTGGCTGCTCTGTTGTTGTGGTGATGGTAGTGATCAAGCCAGGCCGAGCCGAGCTGCTGTGCCGCAACTCATCTGGCGGGGCCATCGACACCGCCACCTCCGTCCCTTCCCCCGCCGCTGCTGCTGCGGCAGCGGCTGCTGTTATGCTACTGCGCAGCAGCTGCTGCTGTGCTGCTGTTTGTCTTATGGTGTTGTGCTGGGCCTGCCCCTGTCGGTGAGTTCATAGACTAAATAGGTGCTAACGCACCACGTCTAAATTCAAAATTTGATGCTGCCTCCCCGCTCCCCGCCCGTGTTAGGAAGGCCGTGTACGCCTTTTCTGCGATTCGTTCACCGCAAACACACCCAAAAGCATGTCGGAGTGAATCTGGCCTTTTTCTAGATTGATGAAAGAACTTTTAGTGAATTTTAACGCAAACACTCTAATCACAAAACACGTGCACTAGACTACATTTATAGCGGCTGAGCCGAAAAGTATATCTGACAAACATCAGGCGTAAACAAAAACCAAAATCAGCCGTCCACCGCGGTAGTCTATTATCTTGTGAAGGATACCCTCGAGCGCTACGTACCATTACATAAAGTTGGTTCTGGGGTTTGAACCTCAATTTTATCTCGCTTTACGATTTTATATTCAAAAATACAAATCCGTAGCAATCAACTGTAAGAGCCCTTCTAGTAGCGTGGGTAGACACAATTCGGTGCGAATCGGCGAGGGAAGAAATAGCTCAAATTTTCTCGCGATAAACCTGAATACACGTATGGTGGGGGGAGGGGGGAGAAGAGCCTGCTCAAAGACGCCGAACCGGAATTACGTCTAGGGAGGGAGGAGTAATGAAAAAGGAGAAGACAATGAGGAGGGATGGGCAAACAAATGAAAATCTACGGCTGACGTCCTTGAAATATTTTTATATAATATATAAATTAGAACTCATTGAACTATCTATGAAATATTTCTTTTACCTCTCGTAAACAAGGCCCGCTAGCAGACTAATTGCGAGAGAGCGGATCTTCTTTGCTGGGGCAATGGTGTGGCAAAACGAAGGCCGATTACCCGGTCGGGTGCTGGTTTCGTAGGTAACGGTGGAAAGCCCTGGGCCCAAGTGGGACACTGAAAGACTGGCTCAGAACCCCGAGAGACTGCATCGCCGTTTTTCGACCCACCGAAGGATCCGCGGAATTTCCCCCAAGGTATCTTGAAGTTGAAACCGTGTTGTGGGTCCATGCAGAAAAGAAGGCGGGTTAACAGTACCGGAGGACCCTCGAGGCAGCCGAACGTTTCATGGCCAGGTGGCACTTATAGGAGGCAAACAGAGCTCGAAGCCCCGTGCAGCCCGGATGCGTGACGCACAAAGCCGAAATAGGGGTGGGCCCCCGGGAGTAGGGAAACCGCTCTGAAAACGCCAAGAAGGAGGCGGCACAGGGAGCAAGGCACCACGCTTACCTCTCCACGTAACTTCGATATACTCCTACTAGCGTATGGTTAGTTTTTGCAGTCCGTTCCTTGGATTGTGTGCACTCCCCCTCATCGGGGGTGCAGTGTCGGCGGATACTGCGGTACTACAACCGCGGTTGGTTTACGGATGCTTGCTGGGCCGTTTTCCCCTTTTCCATTTCATCCCTGTGTTGCCTTCGTTCGTCCCTAAACTTGTATATCTGTGCCCCATCTGTTTTTTTTTGGGCGCCGTCGGGGGTTACTGAGGCGACGTTGTCGGTATAGACACCTCCATCAAATATACAAGGGCAGAGGACTGTTTCAGCAGCAATGCTCCTAACCCTCTCGTACTAGTATTAGTTGCATTCGGTACCCAGTTTGGGTTCTGCCCCGACGCCGGCGGTGTGGTGTAATCTATCGGCCGTGTTGCTGCGTGGTTGCCTGCTTAGTTATTTTAATATTCAGTACGGGCCCCGGGGCGATGATGACGGTATGGGCACCACCGTCGTCAGAAGCAGCAGTGCGCAGGTGATAGACCATGCGTTAATGCTCCTATATAAACCTCGTACGACAGCAATAGAGTTATTACGGAAGCATATATTGTTGCTGCGCCCGATGTGGTTAGATGGCGTCCTCTGGCGTGTGCTGGTTGCTGGCTGTCTGTTCACTTGTGTGGTGTGCTTTGTTTTTCATTTTCTCGTGCCGCCGTATTTCCCTATCTTCCGTTGTATTTGTTTTTTTTTTCTTTTCTATAGACTACAGTACATACTCGTATTTTATACGGAGTATTTTTAATTTCTTGCGTTTTGGATGCAAATGGCCAAGTGTGCTGGCTTGCATATTTTTGTTTTTCGCCCTCGGGCTCATTGCGGTTGGCGCTTGCATGGCCAAATCACCTCCCTGTGTTTGCAATGTTTATATCTGTCTACTAGTTTGTAACCTTTTAGCTCGTCTCTTTATACATGTTCGCATCTTTCTTCGCGCTTCATATATTTCTCCGTCTCCCTCCCCAGACGTAACTCTGATCCGGAGTATTCTTGGTCCTCCCCATCACGGGGGTGCGCACCTTCATTTTAGCGCGAGAAGACTTGAAAACTCCCTTCCCTCGTGGCCTGGCGTTGAATTGTGCTTACCCGCGCCCTAAATCCCACGCTGCAGTTGGTGTGTAGTTGGTGCCTACAAAATGGAAATCTACAAACCGAGATTAGAACCGCTGATTCCGTGTTCGAGATTAACCATTGGACAACGAGGGCGACCTTTTCTATAGACTGTCATCAGCACAGATACTGGTTGTGCTGGATACAGGTTGGTAAAAAGGTCAGTGTAGTGTAAAGAACATAGACTACATACATACATACATACATACATACATACATACATACATACATACATACATACATACATACATACATACATACATACATACATACATACATACATACATACATACATACATACATACATACATACATACATACATACATACATACATACATACATACATACATACATACATACATACATACATACATACATACATACATACATACATACATACATACATACTACATACATACATACATACATACATACATACATACATACATACATACATACATACATACATACATACATACATACATACATACATACATACATACATACATACATACATACATACATACATACATACATACATACATACATACATACATACATACATACATACATACATACATACATACATACATACATACATACATACATACATACATACATACATACATACATACATACATACATACATACATACATACATACATACATACATACATACATACATACATACATACATACATACATACATACATACATACATACATACATACATACATACATACATACATACATACATACATACATACATACATACATACATACATACATACATACATACATACATACATACATACATACATACATACATACATACATACATACATACATACATACATACATACATACATGCATACATACATGCATGCATACGTACATTACGTACATTACGTACATTACGTACATACGTAAATACGTACGTACATACATACGTACATACATACGTACTCACATACGTACTTACATACGTAATTACATACGTACTTACATACGTACTTACATACGTACCTACATACGTACGTACGTACATACGTACTACATACGTACATACATACATACAGTACATACACATTACATACATTACATACATTACATACATTACATACGTACATACGTACATACATACGTACATACATAAGTACATATATACGTACATACGTATACGTACATATCACCACGGGATCCATGTACAGCAGTGGCGTCTATATGCTGGATGTGGTATAGTATATACTGCTGCATTAACAATGAGCGTCCGGGACAACGCTCGGGTCCGCGGCAAAGAGCCGGCTTGAAGTGGTGGTGCCGTCAGTGCGTTTGAAAGTCGTGATGATGGAGCAAGACTGAAGAGGCGTGTTTTGGATAAGGGGGTGCCTCGGCTATGCACTTCGCACATGTGTTGCCCTCCTCGCCTACCTCACATATTTTCTGACTTGTACTCCTGTGTCTCTTGCCGTGTTTACTTCCTGCGTCGTTTTAATACACTTCTCGCATGACGTTCGACCAACGTCAACAGGTGTGTCTTCATCCACGACCCAAGAGTTTGTGGCCCCGTGGAGGCGTGGTTGTACGCCGGGAGCCATCCGTCGTCTGCCTACCACTCCAGCGACAGCTCGTTTTTTTTCCCCGATCTGCCCAGGGATCCGGACAGCTTGGATGTGAGTATACTACAGCGGACGTAGACTAGAATATCAAAATACTCCTATATCGTACATTGTGAGCGCTGGGCTTGCCCCTACCTAGTTTTAAGCCCAACGTCGACCCCCACCACAGCTCAACACGAAAGAGTCTTGTCCAGCGAACTCCGGCACAGAGCAAAGATATCGACAAAATGCTCGGACGTACGTCATGTTTTGTTTTTCAGAACTCCCGATTATCATTCCATATCCCATACTTGTATGATGGTCTAAAAGTGTGGAGAAGGCTGCTCTTTGTCTACCTCCACAACAATGAGGCGTCAGCACAGTACTTGCCACTCTAATACGGGGGGGTCTGGATGTCTATGTGTAGAGACAACGGTTAATGGGAATGGGGAAACAGGACGGCACGGCAAGAATTAAAAGCAAAGCGCAACAGCCAGCCGGCAACTACAGCAATAACAATGCAAATAACGCCGTCCAACCAATGTCCCAGGAGGCAACCATCTTGTTGTGTTCCGAATCACTATACTGTAGGTGTAGGAGCATGGCCGCATGGTCTTATCACCGGCGCACTCTTTTGGCGGCAGCGGTGGTAAGTGGTAAAACCGCCATTATCGCCACCACTCTCGACACAATATCGAACCTAAATACTAATGTAAGCAACACTGTAACAAAGCTGATGACACCGCCCAGCCGGCGTCGAAACAGCACCCAAATTGGGCTCCGAATGCATCCACTAGTCTCTGATACGGTAAGGAGCTTTGCTACCTGTTTTGTGCCACTCACTCTATTTTCGACGGCGGTATGTATGCCGACATGATCCCCTCAATAGCTCCCAACGGTTCCCGAAAGGACACGGAAAGGGCCAAGAAAAAAGGGAAAATATATACAAAAATATAAAAAAAAGCATGGAGGAGGGAGACAAGGGGAAACAGGGATGAGAGGGAAAAGAAGAGAATCGATGGAGCAAGAACCCACATCCCCGCGGTGGTAGTACCGCAGTATCGGCTGACCTTGCAACCCGAAGGGGAAAGGAGCAGGCAATCCATAGCCCCCAGGAATGTACATCCAAAAGTAGTCGCAAGGGCTTCGCATTACGTAGAGAGTTTCTACCTAGTCGGCTGGGCGCTTTCCCACCTTCTCTGTCGTATCTCGTTCTTGCTTTTTCTTAAGCCGTTGTTTCTCTACCCCTCTCCCACCCCCCGTCAATTTTCCTTTGGGCGCCACGCAACTGGGCGGCACGGCGCTCTGAGCACTCTTTTTTCATCCTTATCGTGCCATCTTGCCATGAATCGTTCGCCTTCTTCGAGGACCCCCCGGTACCACTTGCCCGCCTTCTTTGCCGGTTTCAACTCCAAACTGCCGTGGGGGGGGGTCCGTGGAGCTCTCGAATTCGAAAAATGGCCCAGTCATCTCTCACGGGTTCTGAGCCAGTTGTTCGGTGGCCCACCAGGTCCCGTATTTTTTCTGCCTGTTATCGGTGCAAAAATCTTCCGGCTGGGAAATTGCAGTTTGTGCATCATCTGCGAGTACCGACAAACGTATGGTGGTTGCGATGGTGCAATCTATGCCAACATCGGCACAGCAGTCAGTTCCGCCGCCTCTTTCTGTAAAAGATCGATTTCATTGATGTGCGTAGCTCAACCATTGGTTACCTCTATAGATTGTGGTCGTTCGCCCCGACCTCCTGTTGCCGCCCTATTTACTGTTTGTTTTTTTCAGCTTCCTAGAGGCCCGTCGCTGTACGACCTGGACCCGAGCATGGCTACTGCAAAGGACCGGGCGGACAGGTGAGCGCTGTCACGATGGCCATCTATGTAATGAGCCCGGGGATAGAACGTTTCGATATCAGCCCTGGGCTCTTTTCTTGACGGGGCATGTTGTCGGCAAGTGTGCCCTAAGAGAGACGAGAGTGGTCCTCCTTTGTTTTTATTGCCTTGCCCCAATGAAAGTATCGTTTTTATGCAGGTCGTGTAGGTTTTGATGGCTTCCCCCTATATAAGTTTTGAGCTGTACGAGTTTGTTGTTTCTGAAACTTGCCCTATTTGTAGTGTAATAATTTACATGGCCACCAACCTAAGTTTTTGTAGACTGCCTGAAACGACCGACTTATATACTACCTGGTAGTCAGTGTGTTTCACGCTTTTAAACACAGATGAACAACGTAGCACATGTTTCGGCCTTACCCGCAGGGCGGTATACAACCTGTGGTATTCCTTCGTCTCCACGTTTTCTGAGGCCGGCGTGGGCAGTGACACCTGCGACATGACCTCTACCACGTCCTCCCCTCTGGCCATCACAACGGGCGTCGACATCATCCGGGACACTAGCCAAACCACCGGCAGCATCAGCGCATACGCTGACAGCGACTACAGTGGTCCGCCGTCTGTGGGATCTTCGCCGACGCCGCCTCCAGCTGCGGACAGTGACGAATTCCAAGCAGGGAGCGACGGTTTCAGTGTTGACCTGTCCAGTGCATCGCTAGTCGCTGAGCAGCTCTTTCTAGCTGAGCCCGTCCGCTTGGGCATTTCTCCGAAGCGCCTGCCAGTGTTCCTGAACCTTGGCAAGGGGGATCGGGCGCCCCCGTTGAACAATTGGTCTCGTAGCTCGTCTACAGACGGTGAGAATAATGTAGGTGTGATGCGCGTTATGATCAACTCAAGAACTGCTCTATATCGTCCGAAGATCATTTGAAATTTACGAAACATCGAAGACCTTTAGCGACGGCGAGGTTTTAAATCGGATTGCATATCTTTCCAAACCCAGCTTTAAGTAGGGTGTTACAAAGGACAGCACGTGGCAGTCGCAGAGCGTTTTAGCACCTCTGACGCTGCATGCGTTGTGAAAATTGCAGCTGAATGAAACATCGTTGAGTTCAGGTAGCACGTGTATGCGTGCGTAGTGGTCATGTGGTCACCTCTTGCGAAGCGGATCCGCCGCTTGGCGTCAAAAATTGATGCAACTCTCGGGAACGCAAGGCATTGACTGTTGAGTCATACATAATCCATGCATGTTATTCACAGGTGGTGTAACCATCGTAAACCATCCGAATCTTGACGTTTCGATAGATTAGACCTGCCTTTCCGGACTGTTTCGGAAACAAAATACTCGGAACTAGTATGGGGTTAGTTTTGTCAGCAGTAGGAGACAACGCCGCGTAGAGTAGAGATTCCTCCACCTTAATGGCCTTGTCACTGTTATCCTGGTGGGTAAACCACTCTGCACGCCTGTTCAAGTTGAATAGGTGCTTGCGGTCGGAAGCAAACATTCTCCAGTTGTTGTCTGTGGACATGCTCGAAAGTGCAGTATCCTCCACTCCTCGTTTAGACGCCTTCGACGCATGCTAGGTGTTGATCGTCTTCTACTGCACTCATTTCATATTCTCTCCTCGTGCAGGGTCTTCTTTTGAGGAAAACCGTCCGCTCACTCTTCGCGACCGTACTGATTTGCAATTGGAGATGGTGCAGAGGGCAGGTCCGACCCCTCATCCAGATTGCCTCTACGAACCTGACCTCTGTGCTGATGCCGGTCTCAATTATTATCGCTCGAGGTCGATTTCTCCACCCACCCACGCCGAGGACAGAAGGCAAGGTTCCGCCGCATTTTTTCAATAATCGTTCGAAGGGATTGTTTGTTGTTTCATGTTTTCTCACGTTTACCTCTGTTGCTGGACAAACCATGACCAGAAGGGGTCGTCTGTGCTCGCCCCTCGGTGCGTGCGTTCACGTTTATCTCGAAAATGGTTCATTTATAGTTAGGTGTGCTCGTCGACTATGGTTGGAATTGCTTATGTGCATTGGCCGTGATTGACGCCACGATGCTCGCAACCGACAATTTCAGCGCCCCAGATACTCCATTTTTTCTTTCAATTCCCATGGTGTCCATCCCACGGGATAGCGGCTTACACCCCGCCGTGAATTCCCTCTGCGTAATGGCGCCGCTTTTCCGTCTGATTCTCAGTCTGTACCACAACATGCCCCATCATGACTTCTGTCCGTCTGTGGCCGCCACGAAGACCCCGCAACCAGACTATCCCCTGGGACCCGAATCTGCCTCAATGCCAGTCTTTCAACCTATCGAGGTCGTCCAATCTTCGAGCTCTGTAATAACTCAAAATGGCAGGAGAGAAGATGGGTTGAGTGCTACCATGGGCATTGACCCTACTCCGCCTGGGTTCGTCCTGGAACGCCACCAGCACCTTCCGACGTTTTCCGGTGAGATATTTGCAGGGATATTTGTGCTTTCCGCATGGGAAACCGTCAACATATCTTTATTAAATCCTGGTACATGTTCGACTGTTCGTGCTGGAGCGTCAAACTTAATAACCGATCGTTCGTGTAGTACCGCCCGAAAAGCCTGAGCGTTCGACTGCTCGTGTTGCCGTCAGAATGAATACGCGACAGTGCATCTCTTGTACCTCCAAACGTCGCGTTGCGTGAAAATCGCAGAACCTTAGGTGTACGTTAAACCGCACCCAATAATTCGCAATAATTCCGCGCACACTAAGATGTCTCGATACCCAAACAATTGCGCGATTAATACTCCGGAGTTTGATTGTTGCCTCCAGGTTACTCTCGAGTCGGACCACTCGTCGATCAGCCACGCACCATGTATTCCGTGGCGTCATTTTAGCGAGGAATGCACCTTCCGGTTAATGGAGCGCCACTTCAGACGAGGACTTCAATGCAAAGGGTGCGTAGCCCATTTAGAGTATCACAAGCTTTCAGCGTCACAGCTATTGTGGCTAGTGCGTGTCTACGAAGGCGTAGGGCAGTTATATGCTGCGTGGATGAAGGTATAGATGTTATACATTTCCACGAGTTTACCGTTTTAAAATACAGCTCAAGGAGGGGCAACACGCGAGGCCACGGTGGATGCTGGTGGCCTCAGAAGTGGGGCCATCTTTAGGGATGTACATGACCGCAGGCTATTATCCATGTTTCCCATCCTTAATTTTGATGTATGAAATGTATGTAGTTAAGGTATCACGCATAGCAGTTACGAAACACGATTCCGTATAATTTATTTAAACAGCCACCAGAGACCAGCTGAGACTCTGGCGGGTGTGGACACAGATTGGGCAAGGCTTAGGCATGTGCCACCACCAAGTCCCCACAACACAGTGTGCGCTGGATTTGCTTACTTCTCCTGATTAGACGAGGGAAGTATTTCGTGAATAAAGAGGGCTTGGTCACATGCCGTGAGGTTGCTCCACATTTGACATTATAGGCGCGGGTTGCTTGGAGACCCCAAGAAATGAGTCACAGTCTTGTCATGGCTACGGGTGGGCCCGCGCGCACGTTTGGAATTGGCGCCGATAGCAACTAGGGGTAGAGATGAGGGGGGGCGGGGGGCGGGTATAGTGTACAGCTGAAATATTTTGGAATTTTTTGTTGTGGAATGCTGGCACTTCCTGTATCCCCATGAAACAGAAAAATAACGTGTTGTTACATATATACCGAGAAATGGGGGAACAAGGGATTTGGTGCTTTGCGGCACGATGCGCCTGGATACCGGTTTTATATAGCGTAGCGTTGGAGTACGAGTCGAGCGCTAAACTGGAAAGGGATTGAGGCCGATACCGTAGGGTCTTGAGGGTTATCGGGGAGGGTTGCATGGATTCTTCACGGCGGTGACAACAACCTTTGTCACTAGTTGCAGTTGATATGATGTGCATGTTCGCTATGTATAGGCTTGACATGCACTGCCGAGGTTTTCATACATTGGTCGTGGGTTGCAAGCCTGTCTGTTCAAGGATGGATTTGGTATGTACACATTTTCTCCGACGGTTCGAATCATGCATGTGGGCGTGTATCGTCCTGATGGCCGAAATATATATAATGTATGTGTAAAGGCAGCAGGTTGGGGCCAAATAAAAACTACGCAAAGGCAACATGTCCATATATATTGCTCACGCCACATAGGTTTCATAAGGGTAAGGCGTCTGCTACGGGTAGAGGGTGAAAACAGCAGAGTTGAGGGCACACCTTGTAGATGGAAATGAGTGGTGTTTACTTTCGGGGTGATGTACTGAGGGGAACAATAACACGCACACCACGTAAACAAGATATATATAAGATATATATATATATATTATTGGAGGTTACATAATCACGGCATTAACAACTGTTTGGCCATAACCGGATGTAGGCAGGCTCGGTAGGGGTGTTCCGGTTTCTAGCGTGTGCTTTGCAACGTTTTACGGTGTTCATTAGGATAGCATTTTTATTGTGGGTGGTTGGGTCGCGTAGAAAGAATAGGAGAAGGGAAGGGGGAGAGAAATAACGTCGCAATTGGCAATATCTGAGGTTGCCCAGCGCTTGAGGTTGCACATGCTACAAAATCAGTAAACACTCTGAGCATATAAAGCAGCAAGTTTCGGTTGTATCGATATTTCCTTCAAAAGCGTGGTACTTTAGACGACGTGAGTGTCACCGTTGACCCGGCTGACCCCTCGACGAAAAACAGAATTACTTATTGTGTAGGCAATTTACAAGGGGATACATTGACATTTGGTGATGGCACGCTCGATTGATGGTTTCGGGTTGGAGAACATACTGGTTTGAATAGGTAGACATGTTTCCATGATTTTGCTGTTTAGGTAGATGTTTACATTGGTGACTGGAATATACTGGTCTGGAGGGTAGGAGACATTCCATTCATGCCGTAGCTAGATCCTATATGTGGGTGGATGCTTTCGTAAGGGGTTCACATTTATCTTACCGTAGCGCGTATTAAGCAGATGTGCTACATAGGCCAGGTCAATATTTGAACTGCTTGAATCCTTGCGTGCTGGCAGGGGTATGTCCACCCGTTTGCGGGTACCCTCGTGTCGAGTATTTAGGGTAGCATCCAAGCGATCGACCGGATGATTTATTGCTGCGAAACGTTTTTTGGCAAGGCAAGTGCCTTTCAGTTGTCGTCTCAGGTCGCGTTGATGGGACTGCGGGTGGGCACACGGTTGTTCCGCAATACACAAACCAAGCATACCCCTTTCTTTCATTCGCTGCAGAAAGCAGTTGCGACATGTACATTGACATAATATCTCGAGTTGACCTCTTTGCACACTGCGGTCAACGACACGAGGTGCTCTGGTTCTCGAGGGTTCGACTCTCGCGTCGTTTTGGTTCTGATCGTATGGCCGGCGCGGAAATGGTTGGTAGCAAGAAGCACGTGTGCATGCGTTGATGAACATATCAAACACTCAGCCCTCTCATGTGCACGCAATCGGGCAGAAGACCATTCCACCAAAGGGGTGCAGCGTAATTTCTGAGCTGCTTACATGAGTACACTGTATCACCCGAAAAACGACTTCCAAGACAAACAACTCGAGAGCTTTAACCCGACGAACGCCTGCATGCGGTAGTCTTGAAACAAATGATACTTTAATATAATTAGACAAAGCGGTAGTTCTTCACTCTTGGAGGAGTTCAACCGGACAGAGATGTACTTTTTTTTGCTCAAAACGCACAATCCCTACCGTCGGATGACTCCATGGCAACAACCCAGTGGTGTGGTGTTTATCAACGGTATCCGCCGGCCATGATAGCCCAGCCTTGCGTTGTGTCGTCTGTCCACGATCACATCCAACAGTCGCGCGTACCCGCCAAACAAGTCATCCTAGTACCGCGTTTACGCACCACCAATGTCTCCATCCAAAGCCACTAAAGGTATCAGTATGCAATGGTAAAAGTAAACGTCGTGCTGTACACCAACTGATACTTTTGCGAGTACGTAAAAACCCGAGATCGGCCGAACCTATGATTCACATCATGTGTAGCTCTGATGTAGAATCTAAACCAAAAACAATTAGACAACTGTTTTGCCTATTGTTTCATATTTTGAGGACGTCAATTAACTTTTTTGTCGCCCGACAAAAATGAGGAAACATCACCTAAGCTCATCACAATTCCACGTGTTTGCATACATGTGTGTTAATTAAACTCCGCTGTAATAGCCAGCTGGCGCATCCTTAGTTTTTGTGGAAATGACAGCGCGAAAAAACTACTTATCTACAACTACTATAAATACTGTAATCGTGCACGATGCTCATCATGGGCGGCAGGTGGGGAGATCTCACCAAAGTGGCCTGACTTGCCATTTGGACTCTTTACTCTTGTCAGTATTAGAAACGGGAGAGGATCTGCGACTATAGTCTAATGTGTAATGTGTCCAGACAGTAATAACGAGGCCATCCGAACGTCTTCTACACTTTGCGCCTGCAAAGGGGTTCGTATTGCGTCGGCCATCAACTCGGAATCATGCTACGCGTAGTAACGTCCTAAACGTACTCTTAAACATACTGTACAACTGCGCCATCAACCCACGTCGGGGTTTTCATTCCCATTCCCCAACGTAGACCCCTACTTGTAGTCGTCGATTTCCAAGTTGAAAAATACAAACTAGGCCTTCTATTAATAATGAAGAGCCTCCTCATTCGAAGAGGACGAGGAACCCTCGCCCGTACGCAGCATTGCTTCTGTGCCGAATCTGCTGATGGCGACGAACATCGCAGCTGGAAGCGGACTCGTATACAGTGGGAGTGGGGGGCTCCCAGCAGTGCCGGTTGAACCATGCCACTGCTCTCTAAACTGCCGGCCAAAACCCGCTTTGTAGGAGTGCATGACTCCAGAGTAAATGAATTTCCAGCAACAATGCCCCCCCGAATTGGGCCGGTATATTGTTCTGGCACATCTAGGCAATATTGGAAGCCCTCCGCTGTACTACATGATGCATCGTGTACAATATTCCGCCTGCAGTAGTAGAAGATGAACGATTCGCGGGGTCTGAACATCGAACGACAGCACCTTGTTACTAGGTAGATTTCGAAACCTAGCACGACACGTGTACAACACAGGTCCATACTGCGTCCCAAAAAGACCGAAACTTCTCCAAAGCACGAAACATACAGCAACAACAGCATTCCTCAGACTCCTTGGTATGTCAGCCTTGGAGTACCGTACTCCATAATGCCTCGTTTGTTTCCCACGGTCCCGCGACTCCTGTATACCAGGTGATTTGCAACGCCAGGCCGGGGGTAACACACCAAACACCCCATACCGTGGTGGAAATCCAAACCGAATGGTGCTCTACAAACATCCATTGGACCAAAACGATGCACCCGCGGCTAAAAACCCACGACGGCTTCGGGGGGCACGGTCACAGCCGATTTGTTCGTTCACTAGCGCGAGTTGCTCCGTGTTGCTAAGCTGAGAAAGTCGAGTTGTCAAGGCCGAACGAGAGCGGGGAAATTACTCGCAAGAGTTCCTGAAGAAAGCTGCAAATGGAAGTCCATCCCGAGACCTTCCATGCTGTAGCTTTCGCCGTTGGTTCTCGCCATGTGCCTTCTCTTGGACTCAGTCACTGTAACCCCCACACACGCCCATCGCAATCCATGACTAAAGCGCGCTGTGTTCGTGTGACCCTGCTCCGTCGTCTTCCCTGGAGCTCCTAATACGGCCTTGACCAAGCCACATACGCGTATGTAATAACATCTTCACGCGCGCCAATAATTTGTTTAGGGCGCGTACATGCGGGATTGGGATCGTACCCCACCAGTCCTTACCGGTCATGCATTCGGTACGCCCACAGCCTCCGCTGTGGGTGTGTTCCCTCTGGACACGCAAATGCCTTCTGCAAGCGAAGTGTTTGATTTCCAAGCAGTGCTTTGTTCATGTCATGGTTGTCGGGCGCAAGTTGCAGAACCAGCCATAACACACACAACCCTCGATATCGAACTGCCAGCAGGTACAAACCATAAAAACCTCAATCACCGATTGATCGTTTTGACGCACTGTCCATGATGCAGCTCCACCTCCGTAAGCAACTTGCAGCTCTTTTGCGGTGGGGAAAATTTGGTCCTTGTTGATTCCCAGCCATCTTTCGTTACTCTAAGCACCAATCCCACCTTCCTCGTTCTGTGTACATCATGCCCTGTTCGCGCCAGGCCTCAAGTAAAAGCCGTGCACAACCTCGGCGGTCAACAAGCGGTCTATTAGTGGACGAACTGTTAACTGAGCACCACACCGCCCCCCCCTGAATGAACTGTCGTTGCTACAGTAGGGCCGTGTCGATCAAACCGATTCTCATAGCCGGTTTCCGTTCCTCCAGATGCCAATATGATTCCTTTACCGCTATTCGTGACTGTATGTTCATGCCTATGAAACGTAGAGGGCTTACCCGTTGCACGAGGAGCAGTGGGGTGGTGGGTCCGCAGCACGTAGATAAATCCATCAATATATTATAAAAATTAAAATACACCCAAGCTGTGAGATCGAATACTTTGTCGAAACTCATCTTTGCAAGCTGTGTGTGATACTCTGATCGCGCGTATTACGGGTTGTGTGTCCTCATGGAGGATATAGGTCGGCGACTCCCCTTGCAACTACAGTGTAGCTATCAGGGCCAACAGGGTGATGTTAGGCAGTCTGTGCACGGAAACTATAAAACCCGTTTCTGAGGGGGACAAAATCTGACAGCTGTGGAAGGAAATGCATCAGTTTACCAAGTGAATTCTGTAAGTCGAATAACCGGTGAGGGGAGGGCGGAGTTTTGAAGGACGTGGGGGCCTGATTTTGATCGAAAGGGGGGCGGGAGGGGGGGAGGGGGGGGGGAGGGGACGGATGGGGCAGGTCAATTTGTGCGTGGAAACTATAAATCCTTCTTGTGGGGGAAGGGGGGGGAAATGGGCCGGGGGGGGGCGGGGGGCGGGGGGGGAGGGCTTTAGGTCGCATAGATGTAGGGGTTTGCTATACGCGTGGTGCAAGGGCTAGGCGATGGTACGGGTGGTGGGGAATGAGGGGGCGTTGGGGGCGGGGGTGGGTGGGAATTGCAGCAGCGGCATGGACGGTTCTTAAACGATAACGAGGCGATATCCAGGGCGTGGAAATAAGTGTTTATTACTCTGGCGGATTTCGATATTAGGTGGGGCGTTTAAACAAGAGAAAGCGAGGAGAGAAAAAAAAAAAAACGGAATGGGTTGGGGGGGGGGGGGGGTTTCAAGAGGTTTAGGTCACATCTAACATTAAAATACACTCCAGCTGTGGAATCAAGGATTTGGTCGAAACTGATCTTCGCAACATTTTGTGTGATCCTCCGATCGCGCGTATTAATCATATATGTAGGGGCTTGCTATACGCGCGGTGCTGGGTCTAGGCGATCGTGCGGGGTGTGGGGAAGGAGGGGGCGTTGTAGGGGGGCAGGGGAGATGAATGAAAGCTACGTCGTGGATGGCTAGAAAGCTATTGACGTGATTCCAATTGCTTAGAAGTGTTTATTACTCTGACTGATTTCGATTGTGAGTGGGGCGTTTGAACGAACTGGGCGGGGAACAAAAGGGGGTGGGAGGGGCGGAGGGCGGATATGAGTTGGAGCTACGGCATGGATGGCTGATGGATAATGAGATGATATCAGCTTGCTGGTAGTGTGTACTACTCTGGTAGATTTTGATTTCAGGTGGGGCGTTTGAACAAGAGGGATCGGGGAGAGGGGGGGAGGGGGGCGAGCATTTCAATATGTGCGCGGAAACTGTAAACCCTTAAAGGGGACGAATGTGACGATTGCAGCAAGAAGACACCCCTTTTATCACTCGCCTGGTAATGTTTATTATTGTAGAAGATTTGATGTTACATGTTGTATGCAACCCAGTTAGGTGTAGTAAACAACGTGTTGATTGCTTCATAATTTGTTATTGTACATGGATCGAAAGATAGAATATTTCAAGCGATAGGTACAATCATGTAGATACCATTTTTTTCTGACATCGCTATTTATTGGAAAGAGAGACATATTTCCAAATACAACAGGCGAGGTGATGACCGCCATTGAGAACGAAAGGGAGAAATGCGAATCGTTATTGTTTTGAAAGGAACGCTTAGTGTACACGCGCTCAATTACGTTACTTCGTTAGTCATACTTCGCTTGGCATAGGTTGGGAGGCGATCATGCGGACGGAATGTACGGAATACCTTACGTAATAAGTTGGTAGTGCGGTTTACCGCAACTTTAACATATCTGTCTGTACCTCCTTTTCACATTATTATTGTCTCACATATTATACGATTTTACGCCCATGATTTTTGCTGTGCCGATGTGGGGCTCTGAGGTCGCCAAACCTAAGACAGAGATACATCCGACAAATACACCAAGCGAAGTGACGTAGGCATGCGATGTCACCCCTATTGAACGCCAGGGTGAGTTTACTTTGTTGGGCATGTGCTACTGCATTTGGTAGAGATTGTCAGGCGATCATATCATGCAAACGGCCGGAGGCACGAAACACCCTGCGTAATAGGTTGATAGTGTAGTCTACCGCAGTACTAACATAGTTGTTTGTACTTCTTTTTCGCATTGTTATTATCTAGTGTACGATTATACGCCCTGCTTTCTCCCCACTGTCGTCGAAGATGTTGTGGTCCTGTAGATGCCGCGTCCAAGTATGGTGCTCTTGTTAGTGGTGCTCACGAAAACATGCCCTAGCGTGTAGTAGATGATCGCTGAGTGATGTTCCTTTCCTCTACATCAAGCCAGGTAGTATATGTCAACGCAACCGCTTGCTTGAAAACGACAAAAAAAATTCCGCCCACACCTGACACAGAGAAGACGCGGCCCGAAGATTGTTCAGTATACCGACGGTCAGGAACAGGTTATCGAGCAGCGCACATAGTTTTTACTACCGCTCCTCACTCCACCTAAGACACTACGGGCATGCGTTGGACCCAGTTCGCTGATGATGCCCAAAACCAATTTCAAAGGCGGTGATGTGGTGGGCGAATGCTATAATGATTTGAGCTGCTGCGATTACCCAGTCTCTCGTTCTGTTTGTTTTGGCGTTCCTGATGAACCTGTCATTTGGCAACGAGCAGTTGTGACGCATTTTAGGTTTGTGTAAAGACTTTATGTAGATTTATGTGATGTTTCTGACTCGTAGGGATCTCACTTTGGAACTCATGGTATATGGGTTCCATTTTTTTACTGGGTTTTGTCTGTGGACGTGTATATGGTTGTAGAGTGTGGGCATTCTTGGTTGATGTTCTAGACTTTGTTATCGTGTTGTTTCAGAGTGGTGGTTTCGAATACATATTGTTTTGTGTCCGCGTGGTTGTTTTAGTTGATGTTCTAGGCTTCGTTATCGGGTTGTTTCAGAGTGGTGTTTTTAAACCCGTATTATTTTGTGTTTGCGTGGTTGTTTCTATACGTGTATGTTTTGGGTGATGTTCTAGACTTCGTTATTGTGCTACACGTGTATGTTTTGGTTGATGTTCTAGGCTTCGTTGTCGTGTTGTTTCAGAGTGGTTTTTTGAACACGTATTATTTTGTGTTCGCGTGGTTGTTGTTATACGTGTAAGTTGTGGGTGACGTTCTAGACTTCGTTATCGTGTTGTTTCAGAGTGGCGGTTTCAAATTCATATTAGTTGGCAGTGGTTGGGGGGGGGTTGGCCTGTTGTGCATATCCGCAAAACGTATTGATGTACGCCGAGAAAACTGCTTCGGGGGGCTAAAAACGAAGTTGCGAGGGACGTTTGGGAATTGCAACGTTCCCCCTCGCGGATTTTGTCAAGTATGGTTGAATGCATATTTATCTCTGGAGATAAACATGCAACAACCAACCTTGACAACTATGGGATCATAATGCACTTATAACACCGTTACTGTTCATAGTTTGACTATGGGTGTATTCATTATTTTGCTACACTATGAGGAATGAACAGAAATACTTCGCGAGGCTAGGGTTGAAGCCTTGAAATAAAAGTTTACATGAAGGTTTTGTATATTTGATTAGCCTGCTATTGAATACTTTGGTGTGGACGAAGTAGTGGGAGGTTCAACGCGACAGATATTGCAGTGTTATAAGATACTTTTCATGTGGTTAAACCTGTGGCATGTAGTGGGGCGGAGAAAAGGAGTTTAAACCTGTGGCATAGTTATGGTTAATCGGCCAAGAAGGAAGGGAGGGGCGCGGGGGGGGGGGGTAAATCCGGTGCTGTGTCTCTTGTCGATGTACTAGGTCCCAACTTCCTACCAATTGGACGGCTACATTAGCCTTTCGTAGCAGTGTGAAGTTTGGTAACATATTTTTAACCCAAGGTGGGGGAGGGGGATTTGAGTGAGTTTGTGGTGAGGGTATACAAGGTCGCAGCATTATACTATAATTCTCGTGTGTGGATGCATGTGGCATATTTCTGTTCATTGGGTAGGGAGGGGAAAAAGAGAAAGGGGGAGGAGGGGACCAAGGGGGAGGGGGGGACAAAGGGGGGGGGCAGGGGCTAGGGGGAGGGGGGGGGGGGGGGGGGGGGGTGGGGGGTTGGAAGCGGGTTTTCCGCCGCCCCCCTTTTGGGTTACTTTCCTTTATCGTTTTAATCTACTAGTTCCGAAACATCTCACAATATGTTGACTTATTCAGCCTTTGTAGTATTTCAATTTGTATAACATATAAAACCACTCTTCATACGTCACGATATATAGTATATCCGTAAGGGACTCGAACAAATTTCAAGGGGGGCATAAAAAAGCATACCCGGGTGGGTCGAAATCTCCTGAGAGCCGACGTGTTCAGACAAGCCTACTTGCGTAAGTTGCCGTCAACCACCCAGATTTCTCGGGTCACTCAGGCTACCACGTGGGGCCGTCTCTGAGCGCTTGATATACTATAAAAATTAAAATACACTCCAGCTGTGAGATCGAATATTCTGTCGAAACCCATCTTTGCAAGCTGTGTGAGATACTCTGATCGCGCGTATTACGGGTTGTGTGTCCTCATGAAGGATATAGGTCGGCGACTCCCCTTGCAACTACAGTGTAGCTACCAGGGTCAACAGGGTGATGTTAGGCAGTCTACGCGCGGAAACTAAAAAGCCCGTTGCTGAGGGGGACAAAATCTGACAGCTGTGGAAGGAAATGCATCATTTTACCAAGTGAATACTTTATATTACCACAGCTCCATGCCGGGGCGCAACGTGGAGAGAAGAGGGCTCACTCGATATAACAAGAACAACGAGAAGTGACGGCGAAATAGCCAGAATAATTACATCATCTCGAAATCCTGCTACCACGTCGCCAACCTGTCACTGAAAACTCCTGATGTACTCAGCCGTCGTCACATCCATATCACATCCAAGCATACAATCAACACCCTCCCTGTCTCGTAAATGACACGGCATTATGCTATATTATCATATCATCGGGGAAAAACGATTTAAAGAAAAATACGGCCAATCAATAATATCCTCCCAGTACTACTGTGACAAGAAATAAAGATTGCAGCACCATAGTCTAGTCCTTCAAAATCACTCCATAAATCTAGATACAACTCAGGGACAGTATTCATCACTCTTCGCGGACCTAAGATCTAAGTCGTGAAATCCTGAGTTCAAAAAAACTCAAATCCGAATTCCATAGATCGAAAACTCAAATCTGAAATCCAGATTCCAAAATCCGAAAACTCAAGCATCGGCCCTATTATCAGCAATCAGCCATATAAAACGGTTGTCAGTCCCATAGAATAGGGCTGCCTATAATTGTGGTCGGGCAGCAGTCTCAAAACTTACTTTCGAATTATACAAATGCTTCCCGGCTGGGTACATACAAAAAATCGATTCTGATTTTAAATGCTCAAATCTGAAGGAAAATAGTGCCATACTAGAAAACGCAATCATGAAAAAGTACTATTTAAAAAAAAATCAAGAAACAGTTACTTGACTCCTAAAATTCCATGCGTTCTTAAAAGTACCAAACTCCAGCTAATATGTGCGGAATAATCCGCCAAGAAACAGTTCAAATCAGCTCGCAAACAAGTTAGTCAACCTCGGGTTCAGACGTATCGAACTCGTCGAGTTTGACAAATTTTTCCTGCCTAACGAGCCTTAATCCTCTTAAATGGTCGAGCGAATCCAACCTCGTCCAAGGAGTAACAGGTGGGCGTGACCCCGTCTTGCAGGATCAAAACTAAACGATTTGGTTCAGCTGGGTCTCATACCGGGGCTAGTTGAGAACGTCATAGACTCGTGACGCAGGGATGACCCCCGGGAGTTTACCAAAACCGTTGCCGTCCCCAAGTCCCAAAAATCTCATGCTTCCAGCTCATAATATACTCCGTATTATCCACCATCAGCGATTCATTACTGAAATGGAACCGAAAGATCTCAATTATCATTGTCAAACAGTAAAAACAGAAACCCTAGCGCACTGAGTCATGAGATATTCTACCATTCTCCAAAATCAAATGTTCATCACCAAATCCCGGTGAAAACGAAAAACTGGACAGGCGAGTGCCTTCGTCGGGAAGTCTGCGTGTTGCTGGTAAGACTTTACATAAACAAGATGTAAAACTCTCTCCTGAATACAAGATCTAGCAGGAAGTGGTGCTTAATGTCGATGTGTTTCGAATTCCACGCGCGCACCGTGTTATGAGCCAGGTGCCTTGACCCCTTGTTGTCCTCAAAAACCGTGATGCATGCAAAACCGAGACCAGGCCAAACTAAACTCCACACGTACCGCAAGAAAATCACCTCATTGATGGTGTCTGCCAGTGCTACGTACTCGGCCTCTGCGGTCGAAAGCGTCACGCACTTCTGAGTCCACGAAAACCGCTAACGCAGGCCCCTGCCCACATGGCAGCGCCACCGGAAACCGACCTTCTATAATAAATGGCCTTGCTGGCGTAGTCAGCATCCGCATACGCAACCAGCTCCAGTCTACAGCCTCTCTGAAAAGAAGTGCCAAAATCACTAGTGAAAAAAAAACACTCTAACATACCAACCGCCGTCTTTCAGTGTACATTCTTGGGCGAGTTGGTGTACCTGGCTACCGCTCTCACTGCGTTCGCAATATCCGGACGTGTTTCATTGGCGAGTTACATCAAGCATTCTACCGGTTCACGGAAAGACCAGTCGCCCTCGGGTTCAGTCGCATCGAACTCTTGGCGATTTAGGCCATTTTCAAGCGGGTTTCTCCTACCCTAACAAACGCCAAAATTCAAAGCTGTGTTTTCAGCGAAAGCTTGCTGCGAGATCGTCAAAGTGCCAGCATCCCAATCTCTAGAATACCGGCAGCCAACATACCACCTTAACTCGCCTAGGTTGTTAATCGGCACTAGGCGGTTAAAGTCTTCGCAGAGTTGATTATCTCTAGCCTTCCGTTCTGCTGCAAAGATATCGTCCACATGAACTACTGCTACTATAGAGACAGTTCCAGACGCGACCAAGCGTAAGACACACGCATCTGCTAAACTCTGCCCAAAACCAAGGCTCTTCATGTGCGATAGCAATCGGTTGTGCCACGATCTCGACGCTTGTTTCAAGCCGTAGAGACTGCAGTTTAAGCGTACTACCTTACCAGACATCTCACCACAGCCCCGGGTCAACTGCATGAAAACATGTTCGTTTAGGTTTGACTGAACAAAAGCCTGCTCTGCATCGAAAATACAAAGATCTAAATCGCACTCGCAAGCAATAACACCCAACAAAAGGATGCAGGACGCTGAAGGCGTCGGGGCAAAAGTCTCAAAGACATCGATACCTTCACGCTGCCCGCAACCCCTCCCTACCAACCTCGCCTTGGCCCTGGTCGAAAAACCAATCTCATTCGATTTCCAACCGTACACCCACCTCACCGAAAGAACATTCAGGCCGTTTGGATGCTAAGCCGCACCGAAAGTAGCCGCGTTCTCCAGGCCACCATATCATTTCTCCATGGCCTGAAGTCAAATATCGGAATATTCGTCGGTGAGCGCTTCCGAGTACGAGCTCGGCGTCAAGAGCTCACTCACCGGGGGCGAGGGTAGGGGAGGGTTTTCGTGAGGTGGGGCTTGATTGTACCGTACATGACCAATACCCTCCCGCGCAGCCATCAAAGGCAACAATCCAAGTCGCACACCTCCCTTACTGAGCACCGTTTGCCCCCTGGTGCGTTTTAGATGGGGCTACGCCGTCATTTACAGCCTGTGGCCTTTCAATTCCTGCCTGGTTGCGAGCAGTCTGCGCCCGCGTGCGCCCCAGTTGTTGTGGCTCGCCACCATCCCCAGCTCCTGAGAAATAGTCCGTCAGTCCTCGTAGGAGTTGATGACTCAGAGTCGGGCGCTATGACGGCACCAGCAACGGCTGTGACGGCCCTAGTGACGCCCTTGACGTCCACACCGGTTACGGCTGCGCGGACTCCGGTGACGCCCTTGACGGCACCGATGACTGCTGTGACGTCCCCGGTGACATCATTGACGGCATAGATGACATGTTTGACGCCCCGGTGACGTCTTTGACGGCACCGGTGACAGATTTGACGGCCCAGGTAACGCCCTTGACGTAACCGGTGACGGCTGTGCCGGCCCCGGTGACGCTCCTGACGGCATCGATGCCGGCACATACCATACCTCCCCGGTATCGGCGCCTCCGACATTTTTGGCGCAGGTGATGGGGTGTTCCTGTCCTATGGCGCAGGCACCACCCCAGCAAAGGCTTCCCGCGGATGCTCCCGAGTAACATCGCTGGTGTACGACCGGCGACCGGGCACAAGCAACACAGTCCCTCGGGTGGTTGCTACCGCTGTTCAGAAAGAAGCGGGCCTGTGCCTTCGGCTCAGATTTCAGCGCCCGCTTCACATGGTGAAAGCCAGTCTTGAGAAATGGAAGCAGTCGCGGGAACAGCGCCCCACCGTACAGCTTTTGGTCAGGCGACAACATGTCCGGCTTGTCGCTCACCCTCGCCGACACGTTGATGGCATCGATCGCGTGCACGCACGTTTCCGCCCATGGAGGCCCTGTCGGCGGCAGAGGCATGCCGCCGAATAGACGGGGAGCTTCCAGGCAGGACGCCATCGCGGCCCTTTAAGACTAGGGCTTTGCTGTGCTTGACCACGCCGTCATACTTCGGAGAGTCTACTGGCGTGTATTCTCGGCGGGTACGGTGGTTGTTCAGCAGCGTCACGAACTCACCCTTGGTGAATTCAGTACTATTTTCTCAGCGCAGGCACTGGGGTGCCCTGTGCCCGAATGTCAGCCAGAAAACCAGCGAAAACACCGGGCACATCGGACTTCTCCTTGAGGAAGTAAGTCCATCCAAACCGAGAAAACCCGTCCACAATCATCATTAGGTAATAGTGACCACCACACGACGCGGGATGCTTTCCGGACAGGTCTACAAACAGACCCTTAAAGCGTTTGGTCGAGCGACTGTTGGCAGACCGCGGGACAGGCATCCTCCTCCCCTTAGCTTCGGAACACCCAGCACAAAGAGCCAACTCTCCTACCACTTCTACGCCATGTTGACGCGCCGTCTCGCGTAGGGTTTCAGCGCGTGGGTGGGCTAGTCGGAGCGAAACTACCAGTTCCACAAGGCTCATGGTATGCTCCGGCCTGCCAATTTCCGTCGTATGATGTTGGGGCGGGGTTAAACGATGCAGCGTGCGCGAAAAATTACATGAGCTAGGTGGGTGTTTGTGCGCGACGCGTTCGTGTGCGTGTGCAGTGCATTGGGCGGCCTAATTCCCCGGTTGCTGACATGTGAAGCATAACCGGGGAGTCATCCTGGTACCTCTACGTAGCGGTCCCGATCCTGCCGGTGGCGAGGGTCTCGATGGTAGCGCACCAGGCGGAGGTTGAACTTGTACGTATCCTACCGGGGGTACATCACCAGAATTCCCAAAAGGGACCAACCTCGAGTCATTCCAACGCCACTGCCCATATACCGGATCTAAACGGTACGTTGGGCCCACTACACCGCTACCACCACTCTGGTGCTGCCGCTGCCGCTGTTGGTGCCGTGGCTGCGGCTGCTGCTGCTGTTGCGACTGCTGTTTCTGCTGTTTTTGTCTGTTTTCTGTTTCCCTTTTGAGTCCCTCCCCATCCCGTTGCCCCCTGCACCAGTCGGTTGAGCCCCGCCGGCGTAGATTGCATGTGGATCGTCTCCCTTCGTCTGACCCTTACCCTTGCCAGCATTCTGCTTGTGTGACATGTACGCGTTTCTGACTACCTTTTCTATCTTGGAACGAGTCAGGCCAGGGCTGGACAACAAAATTTCCTTCTCCACCTCGCAAGACGCCGACTGGTTTTGGACCTCATGCACATTCACGTGGTTATCATCCTCAGTTCCTTCTAGCATTGCAAACTCTTGCACTGTCTTGTCGATGAGGCTCAAATATTCTACAGGTCTACCATTGAAATGGAGTCAAACTCCTGCGCTACCCTGCGTTTCTCCATTATTGTCTTCGGGGCATAAAAGCCAGTCATGACTTTCCATGCTCCGCTAGATGATTTTGTCTCTAGCATCCTGGTCAAACACCAGGCGTCAGAGCCGAGAGCTTCCAACAAAAACTCCCAAGCCATCCTAGCACGAACGATTGTCGAAGCCGATTGCCTCGACAGCAAGTCCTCATGAGTGAGGGAGTCATCTGCTACTCGCAGAGGGTTCGGTGTCTCTCTATACGCTACTCTTCATCCTGTTGTTCCCTTAAACGATGTGAATCTTGCTTACCAGATGGGGCCACGTGTTCCTCTTACTGTTGAACTTGGGGGGACGGTTGCTACCTAAACACTCGCCCGGATGGGCCGGCCTTGCATAACAGGCGCAAGCGAAGGGGGAGAAGCTGGGGCCTCGCGTATCTTAACTCCCCGTGTGGCTCCTTCCAGAAGAACCGCTCTCCTCTGAAAGTCTGCCAGCTGCTCCAAAATGGCGGATGTAATCCCGCCGCCACCCCCTTGGGCTTCACTCGAATCGATGTCCCCCATGGCTCCGGTTGATATCTCCAGCTAGCTCTCTTCCGCAGAAGAATCCACGTCACTCAACACCCTTTTCTTCGAACAGGGATAGTACCGCGTACGCTACGCGATATTTATCGTGTTTTTTTATCCATACGAAGCGTAGAGGGCTTACCCGTTGCACAAGCAGCCGTGGGGTGGTGGGTCCGCAGCACGTAGGTAAATGCATCATTAATATGTAACATTAACACAGCTCAATGCCTTGGCGCAACGTCGAGAGAAGAGGACTCACTTGGTGGAACAAGAACAACGAGAAGTGACGGCGAAATAGCCAGAATACTTCCACCATCCCGAAATCTCGCGACCTTGTTGCCAACCCACGACTAGAGACCCCAACTCAACCGTCGTCATATCCGTATCATATCCAAGCATACAGTCAACAGTGACAATTTCTTGGCTCATCTCTCACAGCTGGAACGTCAAATCAACTCCACTTCGCATTAAAAATTGTGCTATAATCAAACGACAGTTCCATTGAGTATTTCGGCTACGCTTAGAGATACTGGATAAGTTCTTCCTGCGTTTGTGGATCATCCAACCGTAGGGACTCTTGCCGATTGTCGACGAACTCCATCGGATATACAAAGCGACCATTAGCAGTCGCGTATCCTTAACTCATAACCTCACGATACGAAATGGGATAACCGCTTGCATCACATCCATGTGGGCAAGAAAAACTCCTCACATGCGCGGGACTTTGGTAGACATCGTTATGTAAGCGTATCTGCATCATGTCTACCGGACAATGAAACACCTTTCCACGCTGCCGTAGAGCAAGCTCTACGACGCGGGATATACTTGATGCAGTGTCCAGGTGCTCGTGCAATTCCCTTGCGAACTAGTTGAATCTATTGTCCGGATCCCTCCTTCACATCCCCAACCTCTATACTTAGTCGACTAAAAATATTGTGTCTCGAAGGCCGACACTACCAAACTCTTAAGCGCGGCGCCAACCGTCCAACAATGACAACACCTTGACGAAAGTCTTTTGTTCATGAACCCAACTCAATGATTAGAAAATGACAACTAGGGCGATTGCCGGGCTCTTGTAGAATATAAAAAACCCACTGTTGGCACTACGTATTAAAACCTTCGAAACACTTGCCTAATAAAACGCTTTCGAAAGAGCAACTTGGCAGTTTTTGCCTCTGCACAACGCGTTTCAGCAGCAATAACGCTCCGTGCGTCCCGAGTTTCATATTTCACAAGCAGTACCCCATGTACAATTTATCGTTGAAGGTTTCGCAAGCGGGCGGAAGTCGGCAACAGCTTTTATCCGTAGTAGGTTATAATACGCAACGTCGCTACTTAAAGTAGCAACGTAAATCCAACCTAATAGTATCCGAGTGAAGAGTATGCCATGTTAGTGCGTGCGTTCGCCCCTGGTCGAGCATTCGCCACCCCAAATGTTCTTCTTCCGTCACTTACTACAGGCATTACTTACACCAGGCTTGCACGGTCGAAAATTATGCACGACGTGGAGGAATGCACGCCAATGTCCCTACATATGTGTTACTTTACCGCTGTGCCCTCCTACCCTGTACATTTGGGTAGCTGAAATGTGTTGTCCCGAACGACGTGGAGGAATGCACGCCAATGTCCCTACATATGTGTTACTTTACCGCTGTGCCCTCCTACCCTGTACATTTGGGTAGCTGAAATGTGTTGTCCCGAACAACGCAGAACACAATGTACGCCCAACATCACAAAATGTGCCCGGTGATGCTTCACTGCGAAGAGTCGCGCATGCTTTTCTGAGCCCGTCCCGTCATACCTTAGTCGTTGTCATTCTACCATGTACAGGTCCATCGTGGGTAGCTGGTTTGGTTGCTGACTTGTGCTGTGTTGTACTCAACCCTCCGATCGATCCCTAACGGGGTCGTCAAGTGGATCGTTTCCGAACGACGGCACCAATTGGACTATGCCTGTCTTACATTCACAGCGGCATCAACTGTTCGTCCAGCGGCCCCATTCCTGTGTGATACACAACGAAGAGCAGGAGTAGGACACGTTCACGGAATTCAATCGCCAGGTCAGACCGGTTTCAAGCTCAGGGTGGAAATGCGAGAAAGATTAGGCACTCACTGTCAGAATGGCCGCCTCGACCAATGAACACCTGGTTACACGGTCCAGCCAGTACTGTTTTGCAATTTGCCATATACGAAAGTGTCCACCTTGCAAGTCCTCTTTAGCTGCGGTGAGGGTCCGCATAATATGTTGACGAGATCCCTTATTTTTACAGGTATATTCTCTGAGCACGGATTCCTTTGAGGAATGATGAACTTACAACGCCATAGACAACGTCAAGGCCCGGACGACTAACGAATAATTGTGAAAACGCAAGAGCATTTACACGACAATCGGGAGTTCTGCAGTTGAGTAAGCACACCACTCAAAAACCAAATTGCGTTTCCGAATGCTACCGCTACCTTGTAGAACGTTCATATTCCATGTACAAACGACAACATGCGTTACCAATACAAACGACAACATGCGTTACCAGCCTGTGATAACCGCTGGCGTAGGTGATACACGGCGTATCGTAAGCGACAGAAGATTATGGCGATGAAGGCGGTGGCCAGAGGGGTGTATTCCACGATGACCGAGTCGGCGCCTGAGCTGCGTATCTTGATCGCTTCGTTGGAAAATTGACTGGTTATATCAGATGGGCTATCCGCGCTGTTGGGATTCCTATTGTCTCAACGCGTTAACGGTGCCGCGCTCACAGGAGGCGGCCACCCGGGTTTAGAGTCCGTAGGTGCTTGCAGGAATATATACGGCAGCGCAAATTAATGGCGGAGCTGGAGACAGACCTTCAACGGACATTGAAGGGGCGGAGAGAAGGAGGTGTACTCGGATGAGAATATAACGATTGCCGAAAAGTGAAACCGAACGCCATACGACGCGTGCTTCGATAGAGGTTGCACTTTGTGGCTGGAATAGTTTCTGGATGACGGTGCTCCTTCATCCAAAATCGTTGTAATTTCATATATTTTTCGCAATTTGTTTTTGAAATACATAGGCAATAGGATTCTTCATCGGCGAACCCTTTTAAGCATTCTTCACAATACGTTTTTGGGTGGGCAATATCGCTGCCGGGCCGGGCCCAGGTTCTTGAAATGTGGGTATCTACATGGGCCGCTCCCCCCCCCACATGACGTGGCCCACATGTTTTCAACAGCGCGCCTGGGCCGCGGCTCATAAACGTGGTATTCTACTGCTACTACGAACAGTACTGCACGGCATCCGCCGTGCTCATGAAGCGGCCCACGTGCTTTCATGGGCCGTCCCGACCGCGTACCATGAAAATTCGCAACATGGTACACACGCAGCGGTAATAAACCAACAGGAAGCTCGAGTGCAGTCTGTCCTGTGAGTAAACAAACGTATGGGGGAATAGTTACTTTTCTTGAGCAACTATGGCCTTCATAACCTTGACGAAAGGGTTACAGCAGCATGTCTACACGAGCGCCTCTCCGTGCTGACGCTTCGCCTGTGCTGATCTGCTGCTAGGAGCGAGAACCGACTTCCACTGCGCTTCGTTGCCCCAGCGCGAATGTGTGATAACAGTTTTGGTGCCGTTGTGAGTGCACAGAGGGCGAAATGAGGTCTCCGTGGCCCACGCAGTATTTGTTAAATGTTTTTGCGTAGTTTGGTCCGAACAGAACCACCCGTGAAGACTTAGTGACAGCTGACATCGTCTGACCGAGCATTGCAGCGACGGTCATTGTCTTGCGCGTCGTTCTAGCACCGGGAGCGAGAACAGCTGCTATAGGATGGCAACAAGTCCCGCCCAAAGATCACAGGCATTATTATCTCCACTCTCGTCAGATGACAGATAGACCGAGAGCATCTACGAGGGCGACTGCAAAACGTTTCCTGCTGGCAATCTCAGCAGTGTTTCCGTATCTACCGCGGTTGCAGATCTACAGGAGTCAAATCCCGACCAAACTCAAACCGCAAGAGTTGAGCGTGCGCCACCCACCTAGGAGCGTAATGACAACTGCCGGTGGCCACCCAGGTCTGCATGAAACCCTCATCGTGACTGGTGGATCGCCGAAGATGGGTCGCGGCCGCATTGTGGTATTAATGGAGCCCTGGGGTAAGGTGGTGTGATTGAAGCGGGCGTGAAAAAGATCAGAATCACAAAAAGGCTAAACGTTGGTATAGACGGAGGGATTGCAGAATGTCAACGTATTCGGAAATGGAAAGGGATCACGGGGGAAGTCTGAGAGGGGGGGCAGGCCGTAAATTACAGTGCATGGCAATGACAGCAATGGTTGAAGATGCTTCATGGAACATCTGCTACCAGCTGGTGCCACATGTACCATCAGCTGGTACCACGTGCGTCACACACTAGTATAATATATTGACACGAACGCGGGGTTTATTTGTGCCCAGCTTGGTTCCTGGTGCCACATCATAAATAGCGGATTTGTACGAGTATAATCTGGAGGTGGTTTAGCATATAATGCGTTGGTACAGTAGATACCAACTTGCCGTCGCCCAGCATACACACACTGTGGTTCAGTACACACCATGTTGCCGTCGCCCAGCATGCACATCCGGTGGTTCAGTATACCTGTAAGGTATTTCTGTGTAGGCAATACAAGCGATGGGTAAATACCCAAGTGGTCCCTCCATGGCGCCGGTATACACCGGCACTCTAGCGGAAATTGGCACTACTCCGTATACTGCCACTGTTTGTAAGTTTGTCCGATCTGCGCCAATGGATATCGAAGGCGCCGCAGCGGGCAACCGACATTATTCAACCAACGCTATGGAGGGACCACTAATGAATTTACGTATGTAAGGCAGTTGGATGAGCGTAGCATGCACGAGGTGTCGCAGAGCAAACGATAAGGGGTAGCCCAAAAAATATTAATCTCACGCCAGACAGGTGTCGCCAATACCCACAATCGCCGTCTCTCGCTTGTATCTGCCATTGGACAGGCGATTGTCGAACAGGTAAAACACCCGGATAGTTCGTTTTGTTTGCTCAATTGTGTATGAATGTCATTGAAAGGCCATGTCTCCTGTTCTTACGCAATTAAATACTGAGTATGTTATTTTTGTTATTTAACGTGCTACGCTCCTGTCGTATCCGTCTTAGGCGAGGATGTACGCCTTCTCATCGACTAGATTCACATTGCTTTTGTGGCTTCTTCCCGTATATCACTTCCATTCACACATACATGTTGTCCACCGACACAACTTCTTTTTTCTCTAAATGGTAAGCATGTTGACGAAACCCTACGGCCTGCAATCGTGCAATATTCCAGCAGGATATGAAACCTAAAGCGATACTACAGTAGTACCGATGTATAACAATTCCTTCATTCATCTGTAGACACGTTGCCGTCAACAACACACCGTGTTCAGATCTTGCTCTGCTTGCCGCCCCCGTGATGTTCCTGTTGTTATTCGTTACAACACTTGCATAATCCGAGAGGAATTGCATATTACAGGAGATATATGTGTTTGTCGATGTACGCATCAATACTCCATCGCCACATGTGCAAATATTATGTGTTCCAACGACCCATCAAACCGTTGCATCTCCTACCGCCTGCAACAAGCTGGAGGACATTGAGGACATCAGCTGATGACCGCTCGGCCTTCCTTGCGTTGCCTATTTCATGTGTGTGATCACCCCGAAGACCGACCACGCATGTCACGTGAAAATATTATATGCACGCCAAACCGGTATCGCCGGTCAGCTTTGGTTTTTGCGCTCCAAGCAGGCTTGATCCAACACCACGAAAACTAATTCATGATGAGTTCCATCCGATTGGGGTTGTGCTAAACAAAATCGTGCTGTTCACCAATTGATTAATACCATCCGGCTAAACCTCCAAATCAATCAGTAGCTAAGCTAGGTGTACCCCCTCACGCATACCTAATAATGATAAAGAACGTGGACCTGTCGGCCCGTTGGTCCTTGTGGGAAAACAATCTCGTTCTACAACAAATCGTGCACAATGCTCATCGCGCCCTCTATATGGGGATTCAATCAAAATATGTTTCCCTACACCCCTATCTCTTCCCCTCTGCAACCCTGAAAAGCCCTGTGACCTGAGAGCGTGTCTCACCTCAGCCAAGAGGTAAATGCGACATATTTTTCTAATGTGGTCCACCTCACACACCAAGCGAGGTATGTAATGTGTCCGTCAACTGTAAACCGCGTTAAACGCGTTAAAATCATAAACGTGGTTTTAAACCTATCGTGGGATTGCGCCACCTCTACGCGTAAGGGTTGCTATGCCTATGAGCCATCGCCCCTCACAAAATGTATGCCTCCCAGCAGTTGGGAGTGTCCACGTGGGAAAAAACGCATACAAGGCCTGCTAGTACAGCACCTCTTTGATCAAAGGAGATACATGCAAACCTACCCGCACGCAATGTTGCTGCAATCTCGATCCTGCTGAACGAAAGGTGAAAATCGTCGCACTTGCGGAAGGGTATACAATGCGCCTGCACCAGTCAACTACACGGTGGATAAAAAGATCGACTGGGCATGACTGACGAGCAACGGCATGTTATTGCGAAATTATTGATATTTCGCCAAACGGTTGCACAACATGAACAGTCGGCCGACACAGGACCCAAGAAAAATGAGGCTATCACATCAAATCAAATCTAGAGCAATGTCGTAAAACGTACCTGGCAGTAGATATAAAAGCTATGAGTACCATACCTCTCATCATTTCCCCGTTACTTCGTGACGACCATACACACCCGACGGGTTCAAGAACACAAAACGAAGGGAGTGAGGCAAAACAATCCCACCATACATACCCCATGAGCTTTTCATCATCACAACCCGAGGGAGGTAATGTACGAAAACGAATCAAGGGCAAAAGTGCAAGCATTATGGCAAACACTGCAGCGAAACCGCTACCAGAATGGCGCCGCACATATTCTGCTTAAATCTCAACTGCAAGAAGAGACCCACATCATTCCTCTCCACACGCCCTTCGACGTTTGCCCTCGGGAATACCCAAAAGCTTGCCCATTGCTCTCCATGGCCACGGGGAGCGTTCCTGTATGATCCGAGATATGCGACTTTCCTGGAGCTTTCATGTATGCACAGGTTCAATAGAACCACATTCATACATAAGTGCAATGATACTCTCCTTCGCGCCGTTTTATTTTGTATGCAAACTCGTAGGGGATCCCGGTCGTTCCCACGAGCGCATACCCCTCACTGCTCATCCGTAGCGCACAGACTTCCTGTAGGTGTGCCATGCAAAAGCACAAATATCTTCTGTAGGCCTCGTGCTAAATAGCTTAGCAGTGCCTTCTTAGTGATGTTGCTGTTGGGCGCCTGTTGCGGACCCAACCGCACAAACTGCGACATTGAAACATCGCCAGGTACGTATTGCCTTGATCTCGGTGACAAGCGGAATACAGGCAATACTAAACTTTACCGCCCCCACCTCGCTGTGTTGCGGTAGAAGAGTCTAGTGTCGGTTTACTCCCAGTTCCCCTGGGTGACGCCCAGTAACAGTCCCAGCTTGCTCGCGTTGCGAACCTAAAGGGTTTATAACAGCCGCGCACAACCGCTTTTCTCCATTGAAAATGCGTAAATTTCCAGTTGAACCTCCCCCCTTCCCTGTCCCTCCCTACAATGAACGTCATTGCTTGCCTGCACACAACGTCATTGCTTTATCTCAACCCCCCCCCCCCCCCCCTCTTTCAAAGAGCTTCACTGCTTCATCAAGCCTATTCCGATCCAACTGGTGCTCGCAGCCCGTTTTCCATTCCTCAAACTACCAACATTAAAGAGCTGCCCCAATTTGCGACAACTAGTTTGCACGGCGCCTAGGTTCGGAAAGCCAACCCAACTGCCTGTTATATCGCACCTAGTACCATCTTGGAACGGTATTCCGGTTATTCACTAAGCTAGTGCCCCTTGCGTTTGTCGGCCGATTTCATCAGTGGTCGACGGTACGATTAGTACTCGTATATCTGTAATTTGCAACCCTCCGAAAAACGACTTGAGAAAGTACCTCCAATCAATGTTACCTTCATCGCTCCCATATCGGCAACAAAAATGCGTCCGATCCATGGCAACTCTTGATAGACGTAATTTTAGTAAGTCTGTTCCTGAAAACGAGGGAAAATAGATGCTGCCAAAGAGCAAGCTGCACGACCTGCGAGTTACTTATTGCGATCCCCAAGTGCCCACGGCAAGTGCTGCATTTGCCGCTTCCTTACTACCTTGCTGAAATTCCCCGTGGATAAGTTGAACCAAACTTCTAGATGCCCCAAAAAACATGCCACCTCCCACTTTAACCAAGGGAACTAATTTATCAAGAAGGCCGATATTACATAAATTCTTTACCTCGGTACCTACCTTCCAACAGTGACAACGCCGTGATTGTTGGCAATTGTTCAAGAAATCTATTGGATAGGAAAAAACAAACGTAGAGCCGAGACGAACGTGTTCTTTTGTAACTTGAACGCCCACCGCTGACACTTCATTTCAAACCATCACAAACGCCCTCTCAAAACATTGAGAAGCAGCGCTACCATTGAGAGGCAGCGCTAGAGTAGATTTTCTTCAAAGGGAACGCCTTGATGCAACGCAATAGCGCCCCATCTAGCCCAAGTTTTAACATTCGCGCTCTGCACCCCATGTCCGAGTATTTTTTAATGGTCAACAGCCGGCGGACGTTGGAACCAACGCTTATCCATACCAGACCAAGAATGCTCACCAAAGCATCTTCATCAAACCACCTAAACCCAACATAAACTAATCCGAGTAACAGTAAGGGTTATGCCCAGTTCGTGCGTGTCTTCACCCCTCGTCGACCATTCGCCGCCCCTATTATTCTTCACCCGTCAGTTTCTACAGGCCTTGCCTACTCCAGGCTTGCGTGGTCAAAAATAATGCACGTCGTGGTGGAATGCACGTACGTAAATGTGTGTTAACACGTTGCCTCCTCTCTCTTCCCTCCCATAAACTAACACCACCCCTCACGTATTGTAGATAAGGGTAGATAGAGGATGCTGTACCTAAATCTGCTGAATGCAAAAGTGCCCAACGCCACAAAATGGCCGCAGTGCTACTGAACTACTACTTTAGATAACAGATGATCATGATCGTATGGGCCCATCATCTCTTACTTTAATCGTAGGAAATCGATAGTGGGTAGCTGGCTGGTTTGGCTGAGTCCTGTGCTGTGCTGTACCCAACCCTCGGGCATATCCTAAACGGGATCGTCAAGCACCTCGTTTCAGAACGACGGTACAGCGTGGACGCTGCTCCTCTTACGCAGAGCGGCATCCACAGTCCCTCCAAGCGGGCCTACAGCTGCGGCGAAGGCAACAACATGGAGGATAGGTATGACCTGTGAGCTGAAACAGACAGAGTCCAAGTGCTTTGGAGGGTGTGGTAGGAATGCGAGACGGGTTAAGTACCCCTCCTGTTAGCGTAACCACCTCAGTTCGTGAAAACCGGACGTACGCCTTTGGGCCAGCAATGTTCGCTCTATGTGCATTACGGCTTCAACCTTAACCCCGGGTAGTCGCGTGCGAAGACGTCGGTAGCCCCTTCCGGCACAAAATATACCTTTAACTGATGGGGTTCCTCAGATGCGAGCATCTTATTACCGTTGAAGTTCCATATATGTGCAAAACAGTAGTCGTGATGTTATGTTCCTACGTTGATCTGGCTAGTGACCGATGTGCCTAGGCCATGGGTTGCTAATTTTTCTAATCACCGCATGCATTTTTAGGGATGGTTTGTGGACGAAAATAAAACTCATCCAACCATCACTCTCTGACACTCTAGGTGCTCCCAGCGCAGCATGCATCTACATTAAGCGCCTCTCTGACCTGCGCAGGCCTGCTGGCGGTGGTGAACCACGGCGTATCCCGAGCGTACGGAGTTGATGGTGACAGAGGCGGTGGCAGAAGGCAGGGTTTCCACGACGACGGAACCGCCGCCCGAGTCTTGACCCTTGATTTCGTCGTGACTAAATTGGCCGACGATGTCCGATGGGTTACCTGCGCTGTCGGACTTCCAACTGTCGTCACGGTTAAGCAATCCCGCGCTGAAAGGGAGTGGACTTCCGGTTTCTAAAAGCGGGAGGTGCTCACCAGAGTAAAGGTGGCAGCGAAGTGCAGGGGTGGCACTGAAAGGCGTTGAACGGCCAGTGGCGGAGTGAGGGTGGGGGAACACGTTCGGACAGAGGTGAAGCGGTAGGCAGTTAGGAAAAGTCTGGGCCAGAAAAATGGCGACAATTAAGTAAACAAGTGTGCAGTGGTGGGGCGGAGGAGAGAAAGTGTGATTGTCTGGCGGACATGAAGCGATTGGTAGTTGAAGACAAAGAGGCCAAAAATGCTGCATCTTTTCAGTATCGTTTTACTGGCGTGGAATACTGTTTGCATGTGCGTAGAAAATGCCACACACACAGACGACTCAAAATACGTTGGACCAACGTGTCATCTCCGCATGGCGTATCTGACTCAACTTGGTGTCAATACGTATTTGTATAGCGTTCTTGTCGGTGCAATAAGTGTACATTCCATTAATGAGATGGACGACATATCCGGAAGCGACATTCCACCGAAGCCTTTGCTCATGAACATAAAGAAGTCACAGCCATGAAATTTCAACCGTTTTCCAGGAAATTATATTTGTATATTCTTTTATCTTTATTTTTTCCCCTCGCTGCCTCTTGCTCGCCCCACCAACATCGGTTTCGGCCAAAGTAATAAACATTTCCACGCACTAGATATCACCTCATTGTATTTGTACAGCCATCCATACCGCTCGTTGCTTCAATTCACCCCCCCCTCCCAACACCGCCTCCTTCCCCACCACCCGCACCATCGCCTAGACCTAGCACCACCACGCGTATTATAGCAAACCCCTACATCTATGCGACTTAAAGCTGTTAAAAGCCCCTTTCGCCCCCCCCCCCCCCCCCCCTCCCCCTCGAACACTCCGCCTTCCCCTCACGGTTGTACGACATACAGATTATACGTGATAAGCTGATGCATTCCTTCCAAAACCGTCAGATGTATCCCCTTAAAATGTTCACTTTTTCTACGTTCAGATTGAGTTTTCCCGCCCGCCCCCCCGCCCCCCCCGCTCCCTCTTGTTCAAACCCAGGCCCCCACGTCCTAAACCACCCGCCCTCCCCTCACCGGTTATACCACTTGCAGGATACACTTGATGAACTGATGAGTTACCTTCCACAGCTGTCAGAGTTTGTCCCCCTCAAACGAGTTTTATAGTTTACGCGCACAGACTGACTAACATCACCCTGTTGACCCCGATAGCTACACTGTAGTTCCAAGGGGAGTCGCCGACCTATATCTTTAATGAGGACACACAACCCGTAATACGTGCAATCGGATTATCACACGCAGCTTGTAAAAATGAGTTTCGACAAAGATTTCACAGATGAAGTGTATGTGTATTTATAATATATTGAATGCGACGCGTACCACCCTAGGAGTAGCGCGTTCTGGCCAACTTTTTTCACGTGGGCCAAACAACCTTCTCACGGTTGGGGCTCATTATTTAGAAAATCCCCACTACCGTTGAGATTCCACTATTTTTTTACCGGGGGTAAGTATGTCCATATATTTGTCATTATGGGTTGCACTTTCGTTCCTGGCATTTCTGGAAGGCAGCTTCATTCAGGGTGGGACGCGTGCTACGATTGAGGTGCGCCATTTTTTTTCTGAGATGTTCCTCAATTTGAGAGCTCAAGACCTCTCCCGAACACTGATTCAGAGAAAAAAAAGAACTGCTATCGGATGAAAACAAATCCCATGGCTGACGTACACAACAAGAATCGTGCAAGAAAAAATGTATAATTTTTGACCATGTTGGGTTAAGGAGCCCCGTCATTTAGAAACAAAATTGGAATAAAGTGCTACCTCTATCGTAGCACTTGTCTTGCCTTCGGGGTAGTAGGGTGTAGCGCTTGACATGCAAGGAGTCCCAGAACCATCATCTACATTAACTACCGTAGCATTACGAACCTGGTGTGGCTCTTGGAGTCCGTTGATTGCGACATCGCCATTGTAGGTGTAGACGGCATGGACATTTCCTCGGTATCGAGACTGAAGGATGATTCCGCACAACATAAATCCAAGGAGTCCAAGAACATTAATTCCTCGGACGCAGTGTCGTCCTCGATTGAACCTTCTGCTCCGTTGACAAGAGAGACGGGGGGAGATCCGCTGCCTTAGAGACGTTTGGGTGGAAGAGGGACGAATAATCATAGAGGTTGCTTGATTTCCACGTTTGAGGTAAGCGATACAAGGTACCTTCTCCAACTCGTATATAGTTGATTTTACCAATTGTTTTATTCGCCTTCCGTCAATGTGCAGTACTTCAAATTCTAAACGTACAAGCTGACTACCATTCGTGTTGACTTTTCTATATTTCCGGTCTAGTGCTGCATGCGTTACTAATTCATCCACGTTCAGGGAGAGACTCTTTTATGCTTTCCGGGCTAGCGCTGCATGCGTTACTAATTCATCCACGTTCAGGGAGAGAGAGAGAAAACAACTGGAGTGATTGTAAGTATGAGCGCCACCGTAGTGCATTCCTGACGACATATCTACCCCTCAAACAGCTACAATAGTTGGTAGACACACCGACACACAGGTTCGTGTCTTGAACCATCCATTTTCATACGAATTACCCACGTGCAATACGACAAGTTACATCGAATATCAATGAATATGCCCACCTGCTCTCCGTGTTGCCGCCTTAGAACATCAAGAGTAATTAAAGGCTTCAATCAATACATATTATATACTGATTATTGCATTCATTCCCTTTGTGTCAGCCTGCCAGACTTCATAAGGGATTTACAAGCGTGTTTGACTTTTTGATGCTGTACGCAGGTAGTTTGGCAAAGATATGAACATTAGTTTACGGAAATGCGTCATCCCATGGTAGGGCTTGCAGATTTCGAACCTAAATGTTGCTGGGGCGACTAAGCTCCTCAAACGAGGAACTGCCGGTTGATGAAGCAATTTCACAAGTACATATTGCTTCAGGACTAAGTAAGGCAAGAACCTTGGTCACGGGTTGTGCGAACGAATGCCTTCGGAGTCATGTAGTATCGGGTGAGATGTTGAGTTCCTTGCATGTGAGGAGCTCAGGGACTTTCTGATGCTGCACAGGTACCCCTGACTTAAATGGTGGGAGATGCCCGAGCGAACAAAAACAAAACGTCTATTAACAGGTGCGCAGCTACCGTAACATATGTCTAAAGGCCAAACACATGACACATACATCCAACTATTGCCGTAAACCCATGGACATCTGGGCAAACACTTGAAAAGAAAACAGAAGATTTCATCTCGTCTTGCTCACCAGCCATGGGGGGAAGCCGTGCCATGGGACGAGTGGGGATGCCCCTGCTCAAGCCTTCGAAAACCGGCAGGTGCTTTACGCTCCCGCGAGGACGACGGTTTTCCCTCAGAAGGTGTTGCTGCCGAGAGGATTGCGGGGGGTCAGTAGCGGTGCTGGCAGAGGAAGCACCCGTGGTGGTATTGGTAGCGGTGGCAGTTGCGGTGGTATTGGTACTGGTGTGGCCGGATTGGTGTGACATGCGGGACCGTGAACCGGTATCCGCTGCAGCTGCCCCGATCTTGCAGTTGGCCTGGGCGAGTTTAGACGCTTGCCTGCGACTGATAGCGGGCCCCTTGGTAGCTGTGGAGGTCGCGGCAGCCGAGGTTGAGTTTTTCTTTCCGTTTGTGGCCGCGTTAGTGTCCAGAGGCGACGCAGGAAGAAGTTTGGGGGTCTTCGCCGAAGGGCTAGAGGTGGAGGTGGGGGCGGGTGACGTGTTGTTTTCAGTGAACTCTTCTTCCTCAATCAGCGTGGAGACGAAGGAGTACCACAGGTTGTAAACGGCCCTGATGTGTGGGGGTCAAGAGAGCAGCGGGTATGAAAAATTGGGGCATTGGTAAGACACGTTCGCCAGAGACATATTGGTAAGATGGCGTAGATGGAGGAGACAGCCGACGATGCCACGTTATGGATGGCATCGAAAATTTTCTTAGTAAGACTCCCCACTAGATGCGAAGGCTGCCAGAGCCAAGCCCAATACGTAACACCCCCGGCTACCTAAATTCGTATTTGGAGTTGAGTCCCCAAAGAACTCGTCAAATTGTCATTCTTGTTTTGCAATATGCAAATTTTTAACACTTGGCCCCATGGGCTTGGTCAGCGGGCTATATTTTCAGCTTAGTCAAAATACGTTTTCGAGCGAGGTATAGAGCTCTCGTGCGAAATCTCAGACACGAAATAGTTTATCTGTAAACCATGAGCACTATTGCACTCAATTTGCCGATTAAAGGTACTGTACGTCGTCTTCGCGACACAAAATAAGCTGCGAAATAACGTGCGAGACCACGGCCATGTTCGGGGGGATACCCTTTTTTTCTCTTGACTGAACTGGTTTGAGCCACTCGCACATGGTATCTCACTGACAAAAATACCTGAGGTGATTTGTTTTGGCGCAGATAAGCTTATAATTCCCTTTCGGATTCATACCGCAGAATACCAATAGCACGAACGATTGAGGCCTCAAAAGGAACAGTATATGCCATTCGCCCCGAGTAGAAGATAACGGCCGGCGTTGTATCGCATGTTTCTGAATGTGTCAACCATGCAGCAATATGCCGCCCCACCTGCTGCCCATTTCTCCGGCATCCAGCGTACGGAAGTCGAGGTCGTACTGTGCCGGGTGCGTCGGAAGCTGCGCCAACGGGACAAGGGGTACGATAATTTGGACAGGGCCGAGAGAGTCGTAAGGGCAAACCCCACGAAAAGGTGGAATTGCGAGAAAAACGAATTTTTTTCTAAACGCACACGTTTGGTTCGTAGTCAAGAGGAAATACCTGCATAAAATTAGGGTGAGTGGTACTGAAATCATGTTTCGAGAAAAAAGAACCGGGGTTATTACTTTCATGACAAACACAAAACAAAAAAAGCTAGTAGATCCATGCAGGGTACGGGATGGTACCAATCGGCCACATCGGGCACTCACGCTCTTGTTTTCACGCTCCGCCATAGCAATGCTCCAAGCCCACACGACGTAGAAGTCATTTTTAGGCCATTCTAAATCTATTTCTAACGAACACGAAACTACGTCAGGAATCACGAACAAAAAAACGTGACGTTTTCGCTAATCGTCATGTTTACCATAATGACGTCGGCACCATGACAGGCAAAAAGCCATTTTGTGCAATTTTACATACATAGTGACACTTTAGAATATATGCACGTCACCTGATCGTTATTTCTGGCCCGGAGTCGGGACGGATTGCGTTCGCTAGCAAGGGACACGGACCTTCACGAATGCTACGATAGAGCCAGCAGTTTTGTTTGATCTGAAACGGTTTGTCAATAGCGGGGCTCCTTAACCCAAAATCGTCCGAATTTGGCTACTGTTTATACACTAGTTTCGTTATATAACTAGACACATGGGATTCTTCATCACCCACTAGTAGTTGTCCCCCCCTCGAACTGCATATTTTTTTAGAAAGCTCCTAAAGGAAAGACCCCCGGAAAAAACTTGGCGCACCTCTACCGTAGAATGCGTCCGTTATCCCTGAACTCGCCCCTAAATCTAATCCTTCATCGTCTCCAGACCTCCTCAGATCTATGCGGACCTTTCCAGAGGAGCACTTTGATAGTGGTTGGGTGGCGAATGCAAAACAACTATGAGTACCACCATCCCTCCGCTCCCGTAACGTTGGCCCCCTTCTAGTGGTGAGCCCTCCTAATGGCGACCCGTCATAATGGTAACCTACCTCCGTGCTGTCCGGGTCTCGTGTGATGTCAGGAAAGAAGAAGAAGCTGTCGCTAGAGGGGCAGGCCGTGGGGCTCTTCGCCAGGCAACCGGCGTACAGCCACGCCTCAACGGGGCCCTTGACACGCAAGTCGTGGATGAAAACGCACCTGTCGAAGGGAATGTAATGTCGACAATAATTGTGTAACAGCCGCAAGGATCCCGGACCAACGATAATACCACACTGAACAAATGCTACAAACGGCATTGCTCCGGTGCATGCCTCAATAGGGTTGGCATTTAGGTAGCGGAAAGCACACCTCGAAAAGGAGGTACTGCCGAGAAGGAAAGAGTACCCGCCACCAGAATGCCGGACCGACCAAAAGGAAAACCCGGAGAACAGATGAAACTTGCGATGCTCGGACGTTTGCGATTGAGGGAACAAGTTCTTGACCCAGATTCGGCACTGTAGTAATGGCCGAACGGGTGACATAACTGAGGAAGAAACGCCCCAATACCATTGCAATAGTGCTTGTGTTTGACCATGGTATTCTTCAAACTGTAAACCGAGGACACGGGAATGTATGCTGTTGAATTGTTTTCTAGTCAATAGTCTGGTTTTGGGTAAGACATAGAGATGCTCGACTAGGAACCTCACTACTGCTAGATGCAGTGCTACCGTAGCATCACAGCACGTGTCTCCGCTGTACTGATTTATCAAAAGCACCAGCAGGCCACGGCATGAGTGGGAAAAACGGCTAACGCGCAGGCGGGCCATGAACAAGGCGGGCCATACACAAGCGCTGACAAACATGTACTTCGCGTGTGAATGGGCGGGAGGACTACAATAATAGCGGGGCTGGAATATATAGACGACGTGGCAGACCGATTGACCTGTTGGCAGGCAAAATAGCAGCCAAGGTCGCAGAGGTGGCGAAACTACAGGTGCGCAAGAGGCCGAGGGTGGTGAAGGAACCACCCAGGCTCATCAGGGAACGGGAGCATTGACGCGCATGCTACCGTAGAGCTCTACCTATAAGTTCCATGAAGTCTAGGTTTGTTTTGGCCTATTTGCTAATGACGCGCGCTACGATAGAGGCGCACCACATTGTTTCTGACGTTCCTAAACTTGTGAGTTTAGACCTTTCCCAATAACTGACTCGGAGAATATTAAAACTGCTACCGGATGAACCATCCCATGACCTCGGTACACAACGAGAATCATGCAAACTGATGATCTTTTTCCGACGGCATTTTAGGTTAAGGAAGCCCCGCAATTCGGAAACCATTTCAGACGAAACGTGCTACCTCTATCCTAGCATGCATCTTATCGCTCTGGGGGCTGGTTAACTGAAGAACTGCCCGATGTCTATGTTAATGTGTTGGTGTTTCAGCATGTCGTCTGCTTCGAATACCAGGAATGCTTGATGTCTTGAGCTAATAATAAATTAGTAAAATTTAAGGCGTTACGTCGTCATATTGTCCGCTTTGACGTCATACAAAAGGCTACTATCTGGATTAAGTAACGGTATGACTTATTTAAATTTGGTGCGTTGATCTGGAAGGTTTCAAATTTTCGATCGGGAGACGGTATTACTTGTGTGTAGTTCATGAGAGTTTTCACCAGAGAGAGGATGTCTGTCATTTTTCCCTCGGGCAGTATTTTGGTGGAGCGTGGATGTGTTCAAGTCAAGATCCGCAGAATAATTAGGTATCCCCCATACCGTGAGACTGGCATGCGTCCCATGCTCGCCATAGGCCTATCGCTGAGATGGCGGCGTCCCACCTGAGAGGCTCCACTGCACTGCACTTAAGTGGGCCTGTGGAGCGAGATTCACGCGCATGTATATACCACCGCGATCTGGGTCATCACACACAAACCAACACTACCTGTACCCCCCCCACACTTTTTCTTGACGATCTTGACATATTCCAAGCGATAAAGCTCGAGTGTTTTTCACTCACCTAGAACCATAGGGGCAGCTGCCGGTGGCCACCCAAGTCTGCACGAAATCCCGATCGCGACATGTGATCCGCCGACAATAGACCCGGCCCGCGTCGTATGGTCAGTGTAACGGGGGGCGGGTTAAAGCAGGAGAAGGGGTTGGGCGGAACCCAAGGTCACGAGAGGCTGTAACAATAATTAGGCGGAGGGGCTGCTGAGTTTGGTGCCCTGTACGACGCATGAATGCACACCTCGATGGCCGAATGCCCGAGTTTTTGTAGGCAACACAGAGAGGCTAAACCGTAAATATTGATTGGGTGCTAAGCTTCCGTGGAGAGGTATCCACCAGATATTTCCAAAGCTACGCACCTGTAGTTGTTTTTCCCCCTTGTGGTGGCAAATATCGTTTGGAAGAATAACAGCAGGGAATATCACATTGCATGTTGTACGAGCGTTTGTTTCAGAAGATGGTCAGTGGGCGTGAAGGGGAACGGAAATGCAGGGGGGGGGGGGTCATGATAGTGAACCAACATGCAGAACGCATGGCAATAGCGTCGGTGGTTGAAGATGTTTCAGGTAAAATCTGCCGTCAGCTGGTACCACGTGCGTCGTACATGGCGAAAAACGCACAGAGCGCAGTGTGTACAAGTTTTTCCGCTCGGTTTCTGATGCCACAGTATAATAGCGGTTCAGCACGAGTATTTTTGTATTGAAGCGGCATAGTATATACGTGCGGTGGTTCAGTATATGCCACCTTGCGCTGGCCCAATGTATACATACTATGGTTCGGTATATACGTGCGGTGAGTTTAGTACAGGCGGTACATGCGATGGCTCTCTAAGTGTGTTTTCTATGGCGCCGAGATATATGCCAGCCGGCAATGCCGGAACTATAGCCGCAACCGGCACTACTACGCATACGGCAGCGACTAGTTGTTCCCGTTATGCCAAAGCGATTACACGGGCGCTATCGCCGACAACCGACACTATTCAACCGGCACTACAAGGGGGCCACTCTACTGCATGTAGGTACATTCGCCAGTTGAAGGAACCTAGCATGCACCACGTGGCGCAAAAATAGAGACAAGGGGGCATCCTACAAAATATCCACCTTATATCAAAAGCAGGTGGAGCAACAGTCGTAACGTACGCTGGACACATCTCGCTTCCGTTCAACGTACGGTACACTGCTAATATCGTGCCCAATGAAGGTGGAAAGGTATCGTGTCTTCAACCACGAATACAGTGTGAATAAAGAAAGGACATCCTTCCCGTAATACCTCTCTAGGGAGGGGCGTTTTATCTCTCTCATCTCGTTGTTATCTACAGATTGCTCCACGAATTGTGAACACTTGGAATACTGTTTGTGATTGTACTTGCACGTTATTATGTTAACTTATCTTCGCCTATACGCTTGAGCACGGTGTCAGTGTGCATGAGCGCGAAGAACACATGACGCTGGTGAATGCCACTACTTCACCTAGGTTAATATCTATCTGCCTATGATCAGTATTGCCATTTTATGGGTAGCTGTGGTGTTTTGATCCATTTGTTATTATTTCTCCCTCACACTTGTGATGCGCATGCATGGTTGGCAGCCACACTAAGGGCCATCTCTGTTTCTCTCTCTTACCATGCACGGGTAGCAGCGGTACTTGGAAGCATCCGGGATGCGACCGGCTTTCTCCCTGCATTACGGAGAGAAAAACGATAACCACAAGGGAGCAGCGGAAACGACGGGGGCCGCGGGGGGTGGGCAGGCTGGATAAAATGCCACTCCGAGAGGACGGCAAACGGGTTGAGCGACAATATTCCAAAAGTTGACGTCATTGCCGGCGCCTGAATGAAAGCAGTGATGTAGCCACAACGGTCACGAAGTCTAAACCCAACATACACAGCATCTTTCAAAACTGTTTGTGCATGTCTGTTTTCTTATTGGGTCTACGATTTGCGATGGAGCCGGTGGCGCTATGATGTCACATGTGTGTGGCTTGCACTAGTGCTGTGTACACGGGCAATGGACAACGGTACCACCAATATTTCTCGCGCCCGCCAAACAATGGAGTTGGAGGGTGGCACCGGAAGGGGGCAGTCCTTCAACCGCTAAGATCGTGGGCTTCAGATAGATGCCGTGTCAATTAATACAGTAGTCCGATTCCATTGCATACAGCTGTTTTTTCCACGTCAAACTCTGGGTATTTTCGCCCAACCTACGTGCCAGTAATAGGCAGAGCAAGCACAACCATTGAATGTATATCACCACGAGCATACCGCCCAACAGCCGCCGAACGACAAGAAGCGCGGAAATGCCGTGTCCCCAACTTTGTATGCGAAGCTATTGCCTTGTGGACGCGTGCTATGACAGCGTTACGGCATGTTTGGCCACAATATTGCCGACCGACGGTGCCCCGCTACTGAGCAAGCATGAAGTACCAGATAGATGCAGCAGCACTGGCCCCTGCATAACGCCGATGTGCGGTAGCCGGAAATACCGACCGTACAGCAGCAACCGGCACTACTCTGCATTTTATCGCTACTGTCTTTTCCCCCGTATACCAAGCCGTTTCGCTGGCGCTATCATGGTCAACTGGTACTCTGGAACCAGCACAAAAAAAGAGGGAACCCTGCTGTATTTTACAATACTTTTTTCAATCTGTTTGTCTTGTCAAAAATACCTAGGCAATGGATTCGCTGATCAGGAGATGCTAAATGCGTTCTGGAGGTCAGCTTCTGGATGAGGTGTAGCGCTCCAAAAGAGAGAGCTTCACAAATCTTGGTGGGCATCCTCCAGTAGCATGGTTATGTTGCTCGAGGCCATACCCCCTACGCGCTCCACGAAAATTGCTGCGCTGACCAAAGGGTCATACATTGCGCTAGCTTGTACGATCACTGTGCAGAACGTAACCATTGCGAGCACCCCCCAATCACAGCAGTGAAATGTCAATAGAGGACGATTTGAAAAGCATGCAACTATTACCGGTGCATGGGATATATTCTGGCGGACACGCTACGATCTGCTACCAGTATTTTGTTAAAACATTAAACATCTTACTAGCAATACTATCGACAGCACCGGCCATTTTTTTACACAATCAAGACTGGTTGTCGCCTGTGCGCCGATCATTTGGTAGCCGGACGGAAGGCCGGGGGTTGCTCTACCTAAGGGGCTTCTGAACGGCACTGGATCGAACCGAGGACCCGGGCTGGTAGCACGAGAACACAAGCAACAAGTATTCCACGGAAAATATGTCCATACTCTAATCAATGTGCATGCACAGCTTTGATGTGTGTAAACATGTATAGGGATGCCCTGGACCACACGCAACACGTCATGGCGTGGCATCAGATATTCCACCGGACATGTGTACCCGAAGTAAGTGTGAGTTTTATCATTAACTCGGTGCTTCCTCTCTAGTACCGGCTAATCATTACCGGTTGCCCGCTATATGGGAAAGGGAGTAACCCGAATTGGCTTCAGGCGGGGAAGTGCGGGTTACCGATATAGTGCAAGCATTTTCGCCTAGCGAATACCGATAGTACAAAGGCACCACTACCGTCGTAAATAACCGGGCTTTGGTTTACAACGCGCCCTTTCTCCGAGCGCAATAATGCATTTATTCGCCTCGAAGAAGCAAATATGGCAGCAACCCGAACACCAGCACAGCCCGGAGTGCGGTGTTTCGATTTTGAACGCGTGACTGAGCCCTGTGACCCCCCACCGCTTCTATCAAAGCAGTAGCGACTACGGTTTAAGAGAAAATGTTTAAGAGAAAGTACGGGTTTAAGAGAGGTTAATTGGCTGGCACGACCAAAATCGATTTCAGAGGCAACATTTTTGTTACAGGTCTTATGTCTAGGATTTTCTCTTAAATCGAGCTGCTGGAAATCACACCGCATAGCCATCACACGCATCACACACAGCAGCTGCAGACACCGTGCCCTGCGCAGCCGGCAGTCGCTGCACAGCTGTCCCCGACCACACGCCAGGCCCACCGAAGTTCACAAATCACCAATGCAGAGGCGTCTACGGGCAGTACATCCATGACACTTGTGGTGTGGTGGACCCGCTCGGGACCAGCGAGATGCACCGCATTTGCCACACCTACCTGTGCGACCTCACGCGAGAGTGAGATATTATTTAAGAGAGTACTCTCTTATACCGTAGCCAACATAGTACTCCGTATAACAGAAGGCCGTATTTAAGAGAGGGAAACTGGGCTGGCACGGACGTCTCTTAAACCGTAGCCGCTACTGTACTGTAATATACTGGTTGTTGTTGCTGCTGATTTTACAGTAGTATTTCATCACAATGAACAAACATTAAGCCGCCTACCATACATATGATAGAGAAGTATAGTGTGGAAACTACAGTAATAAGTGTATAAAAGAGATGCGATGTTAAATCTAGCTCAAAATTCTCCACCTAAAGTAAAAATACCAACACTTACCATTATCATTATAGTCTAGTGAACAAAAAATAGGACATCTCCTAATAAAAACTCACCCATATACCTGGTAGTATATTACAAGTACCAACAACGCAGCTTGCAAAGATGAGTATTGACCTGAAATTCGTCGAACTCACGGCTGACGTCCTTGAAACATTTTTTATAAAATAGAGACCGCGGGGACGATTAGAAAGGCTCCAATAACTCTGTCCGGAGTTGAAGAATAATTGTGGCGTACAATGCACTACTACGAGTACTGGCCCTCTCGCAGGAAAGATCCCCACAAGAACTCTTGTCCAAGCATTGAACAAGTTAACTGGGAAATTTGACGGCCGATGTTGTAAAAATGTGTAGTGCACACCCTTGCTCAGCTACAACGAACGAAAATCAATCCTAATCCCAATATATCGGTTTCTTATCAGGGAGTCGGTACTAACACTGTACTGGGCACTGACCCAGGCTGGGTTTTGATGCAACCAAGAAAAGCATAGGACCTAAGGCCGAGCAAAACATGAAACAAATTAAAGGGTTCGTCTAAAGCTTCTTGCTCGATCGGCTTCGTGAGGGCAGGGCAACCAATATTATCATCAGGTCGTGCAATGCCCCACATGCATATGTTGTACCTGTATCCTGGGTACCAAATATGATGTTTCGATGTCCGCACCTTGAAGGCACTATCTCGACCGGAGGCCTGTCGACGATACACGCATGAATGAGAGCACTGAGCTCACGCCCGCGCAAGGCAGCGTCGACCAGGGGCTTATCGATGACAGACGCGTAAGAGTACCGAGCGCACGCGCTCGCGTCGTGTGCCACGGGAATATCGTATTTTATTGCCTTTTTATTTTCTCCGTGTCGCTTTTCTTTTCGTCTCTTCTGTTTCTGCCGTTTGACTGGATTACTGGCTTGTTTGTGTAGATTCCGTCTTCTGTATTCCGCGCGTTTCGTGTTGTGTGGCGAAACGTCCTTCTTGTTATTGTCGATGGTCTAGAGCATCGCAGATTATGACTACCGACCTTGTTTCTCTCTACTGTTGATAAGATGAGGGCTCGGCACCGTCCGGACCCTACTAATCATACGAGGTAATGCCGCTGGGTGTGCTAGACACTGATGATCGGAAAAAGCACACGTACACTTTCACTCACCAGGAAGCTTTTCAGCGTTTCGACGAAATGAGAACAAATCCTGACGACAAGACGAAACGAAAAGTTTTGATCTAATTTTCCTACTTTGAACACGCGAAAAAGAAACGATTCAATTAGCTGGAGCTCTCTAGAGTTCTGAAATCACAAGATCCATGTCGAAAAACTGGTGAGCCCTAGAGACCTGATATGTTGTTGTTGATATACGGGGTGGCGACGGAATGGAAAAGTCATAATAATAATGCTGTATGTAGCTCCTATATTTAGACCGCACGAATATATCGAGGGCGCATGATGCCCGACGCATCGCATGCACCTCCAAGGTGTTCTGTGTTGCTGGCTACTCATTGTTGTCTAGAGTTAAAGTCATACTGCTGTTTGTAGCTCCTATATTTAAACCGCACGAATATATAATGGGCGTATGATGCCCGACCTGCAAGGTGTTCTGTGTTGCTGGCTACTCATTGTTGACTAGAGTTTATTGTGGCAATAACGCGGTTCCTCCAATTTGTCTCGCCGTGACCACAAATATAGCAGTGTGGTGAAAGGGGGTGGTTAGTGCATCACTACAACTAATCCAATGCAGTGCACATATAATAAGAAAGATCTAGTGTTGTAAACAAAAATTCTCGCCCATGCTGTTAGTGTGTAGTAGTGTAAAATCCAGGTAGACAGAGACAGACGCGATCTTTCTTATAAACTATACCAGGTAGTTAAACGATAATTGAATCAAAACTAAATCCTGTGACGCTGGAATGAGCCTAGACTCTTCTTTTTTTGCTGCGTGCGCAGAGGGAGGGTGGTCCCCAGCCCAAACATGAGGGAACGCTATAATACCTGAACAAAAACATTAAAAGCCGATTTTTTTCGGTACAAATGTTTGGCGCAACCCTGTAAACGACAAAATCGGTGTTGGCCATTAGCCCCTTTGGGACTTAGTGTGTCGAAATAAGCTAATGCTTCAGCGGTAAAAAAGGCATCGAGAAATAAGACCATCACAGCATCGGCCGCACGACCCAGCCCGGGGCAGCCGGGGGGAGTGTTTTCCGAGTCCAACGGAAACAGATTGACGGCACGCACGTAGATCGATGGGGAAATTTTCTCTGCTGCACGCCTTTTCTATTATTTAATAGACGATTCATAATATTGCACTCGTTCTGGTTTGGCCGTTGTACATGGGTAACTAAACACAGCTAAGATTGCAATCGCGTTGGGTATTGGGTACCGAATAGCACACGAGATAGCACACGTTTTTCGATGCCGGTTTCCCGGCACCGGAGGGGGTGATACCTATGAACACCGTGCGATGCATCTATGTGTGGAAAAATCTCCACGACATCTTTACGAAGTCAACATATATCGTTGTGTGTGCCACCCTGGGTTTGGTGAAAACCGGCTCTGACATTCGTCTCAGCGGGTGTTTTATCTCATCTTGTATCTTGTGTATCTTGTGTATCTTGAGTATTTTAGAATAGTCCCTCAGTTTAGGAGGGATCCAACCCGACGGTCTGAAAATCTTGTGCGTCAAAGCCCCCCCGGTATCTGGCATAGCCTTTAGGCCGGCCACCCTCTACCCGGACTTACATCTCTCTTAGGGTGCGGTACTTGAGCTCCTTCGACCCATGGGCGAACGCGCAGCGAGCTGATTGTTGTCGTTGTGGTAGTTTCGTGATGCCGCCGGCGGGCGACAAGCAGCAAGCAGCAGCGGAAATGGTGTGGAGTGTGTGAGGTGGGGGGGTGCAAGTCGCAACAGAAAGCAGCGTCAAGCAAACAGTCGCAGGAGACGAGTAACAGAAGGGATGTAAAGATAGCTAATTATTTTTGGGGTATGTTGGCGACTCTGTACCAGCATCAACCAAAAGGAAAAATTCAAGATTGGCACGATAGTGTCTTGCACGAGGATCGGGGTGGACGGTAATAGGGATCGTGGTGTTGTGTACATAACGTACGGTGAAGCATATTTTCCCTGCAGCTGTCTCGGGGAGACAGTCGAACGCGGTTTAGCTATTGATGCACGAACCCAAATGCACTTGCGAGCGTGGAATCTTGGCCTTTGGAACACAGACATGGATAGGGAGGGACAACGTGCCGAAAAACGGAGCCTTGGTGTCTGGATGAAACCTGCATCATCATAATTACGAGTAAAACGTAAAATTATTGAAGCAAAACAACGCCGAAGCAATACGCCCTACTCGTCCTCTCCCGTTTCTAGCCCCACCCCGGTATACCCCCCCCCCCCTTGACGGCGGAACCGTTTATGCAGCCGTGCGTGTCATACTACACAGCAGCCGTCGTTGTAGGGCGTTGGTGCTCACCTCCGTAAGTGCAAGATCCTTTTTGCCAATTACGGCACAACTCCGTCTGAAACCGGGAGGCGAGACGAAAAAAGAAACGCAGTACAACGCACAGTAGATCAGCAATCAATCCGTTGCAGCGCAGTGTACAGCTAATTTGCTTTGTAGATCCGCAGAGAGTCGGCTACGTACAAAAAAACAGTGACCGACAGACTCGTGACCGAGGTAATTCAACGAGACCAGGCGCTTGAATTGGTCGTTTCTCCATGCGCCTGCGCGAGCACGCTTAGCGGTTCCTCTGGCTGTTCATCGCTTCCGATAAAATCTACTGTGTATCCGTGCACCTCGTGTTGTACTATATCATACAAACGTACGCAACGACGATTTTCAGTCCGTATGAATTCCACATCATAATAACTGGATTAGGCTAAACGAGAAGCAACCGATGGGGATTGCTACTAAAAATCTCCTGGTATGTATGCATCGCCTCGAACCTTGCGGTTGTTTTCGATGATAGCTTGGGTCGGCCGTCCTTGTTTCGTTGCCCATGTCGGTGTTGCGGCATTCGATTTGTTCCCGTTTTGAGGTTTGCGCCTCATGTCTTTTTCTGGCGCGCAAATTAAAATTATTAGCGTGTACCCCTCTCAACCAGCGATTACGTCGGCGGGTCGTTTCTTGACCTAAACAGGGTGGCGGCTGGGTCGCCCGTGGCCTAGAGGGTGACCTTCTTGGGTTGGGTTGAGTTTAGCCCTCCTCGTGCAATCCGGCTGGCGGTGTTGCTGTCGCTTGATTTGCTGTTGTTATCCTCGTTGTTGGCAATGAGTCTCGCGGGGTGGTGATTCGTGACTGTATGGGGCTTGACAGCAGTGGTCTATTTGTAGTGCCGTCGTGGACCAACCGAAAATGTGTGCACTGCAACGGCAACCGGCACTACCGCGCTTACTTTCACTGACATTTGTGCCGAGCGATTTCAAAGGCACTACCGCGGTCAACAGGCACTACACGACCGGCGCTGTTGAGGGACCACCTATTTTTTTTCTACCTGCGGAGTTTTTCTTCTGTTATTGACGGCTGATGGGTCGGAAGGTAGTAATGGGAAAAACAAAAATAAATAAGCGTAAGACTTTTGTATTGTGTACTGGAAGGGTAACACATATCACTTCAACGACATAATAACAAACACATGGTGATATCAACAACAGGGAAGTGTTAGAAGGGTATCATACCCAGGGACGAACGGTTCCTCTGTTGTTGTGGACAATAGTCGCCCTTTTCTTAAGTGTACCCTGTATAGATACAAGGCAATACTAATTTAAGTGTACACGGGATTACATTGTGTATTTATATTACTGACTTACTGACTAACTGACTTGACTAACTTGCGTCAACTGACGTTGACCACGTGGACTGCGTCGTTGCAACGTACAAACTGTGAATTTTGTTTTGTACTTGTCGCTTGATTACGGTGCGGAGGGGGGTCTCACGTTTCTGCCCAAATGAACGTTCACTTTTCGTAGATTGCTATATATTAATATATACACGTCACATGCGCTATCATGCCGTCTTCATGTTTTTTCCCATCGCAGATATTCTCCTTACTCTCTTTCTCCAGCTCCTTCTCGATTTGCAAATCACATCCATTCTTGGTCTCATGGCAGGCACGCCCCCTCCCACCCCCTCACTTGGAGTTGCATGTCTTTGTTTTGACTGCGAGAATGACCCAGCATTTTATTCCTATGATATATTGTGTAATGAACATTACGTACACACTACAATAATGGATGATGGGATGGACGACAAAAAAAAGTATTATTCCGCTTTTCGCTAAACTATGGCAGTGCCTCGTTGGCCCCTCTCGCACATTGTGTTTTGTTTGCGATGTTATACCTCTGTCTCGTGGTGTGTGACCACCGAACATGTCGCTCTCTAGGACGAAGAATCAGTAAGGACACTACATACAGTAGTAGATGTATGCTGGATCTCGGTGGGGACAAATGGAACGACGAGGTCAACTCTTCTGAGCCATGTGGATCGTGGTCGTGGGACTATAGACCTATACAACTACAACAACACACAGTAGAATGCCCGTGGCAATATAATACGCAATGTCCGGGGCATTATGTGCATCCAACGCGCTGATGATTCCAAAGCTGCGTGACATCCCCTTGGTTTGGTTGGTTCAACAACAATAATGCCATCTAATCTTGGGTATGTGATGAATGAATAATTCACGTAAGCCACGCAGGCTGAACACAACACGAACGGTGTGTACCGGTCGGTCTTAGTCCCTTTTAATAATTAACCCCACTGTGTTTCGTGTGTGCATTTGTTGTTGTCCTGGAGGGGTTCTTCTGCTCAAGATTGTTATTGGGTTGAGCATTGAGGTGCGTTATACCTAGTATATACCGTTTTCCCGAACCTCACGGTGCCGCAGGAGGGTTTTTACACAGCAGTAGTAGTAGTATGTATTATAAAAATTAAAATACACGGTAGCTTTGAGATCGAAGATTTTGTCGAAACTCATAATTGCAAGCTGTGTGTGATACTATGATCGCGCGTATTACCATGTGTGTGTCCTCATTAAGGATATAAGTCGCCACTCTTCTTGAAACTACATTGTAGCTTGTACCACGGTCAACAGGGTGATATTAGTCCGTCTGTGCGCGGAAACTATAAAACCCGTTTTTGAGGGGGACAAAATCTGACAGCTGTGGGAGGAAATGCATCAGTTTATCAAGTGTATCCTGTAAGTCGTACAACCAGTGGGGTGAGGGCGGAGTTAGTTTTAAACGGCGTGGGGGGCTGGTTTTTGAACAAGAGGGAGCGGGAGGGGGGCGGGGGGGGGCGGGAGGGGGAAACGGGCGGGGCAACTATATCTGTGCGCGGAAACTATAAATCCTTTAAGGGAACAAATCTGACGGATATGGAAGGAATGGATCAGTTTATCATGTATATCCTGTAAGTCGTACAACCAGTGAGGAGAAGGCGGAGTTTTTGAAGAAGTGGGGGGGGGTGGGGGGAGGGGATTTCCAACAGCTTTATGTCGCATATATGCAGGGGTTTGCTATACGCGTGGTGCTAGGTCTAGGCGATGGTGCAGGTGGTGGGGAAGGAGGGGGCATTCGGGGGGAAGGGGGGATGATTTGGGCTACAGCACGGATGGTTAGAAAATTAATTTAGTGAGGTGATATCAACTGCGTGGTAGTGTTTATTACTCTTGCAGATTTCGATGTGTTATATGTAAGCAATAATCGTTGGGTGCTTGATGATGTGTTGATGACTACGTGGTATTTACAATAATCATGCGACGTAGTGACAGGCGTCCGATGTGGAGTGTTATTAGGTGAATCTCGTCCCTCCTAATAATCTTTGTAATGAGGCGGGTTTGAATACTCCCGAGTGCACACTCGTGCTCGTGGGGTTTTCTCTTGCGTCAAAATTGACGGCCGGGAAGCGCGAGACGAGCGTGAGAGTGAGTTAGAAAGTTTTCAACGAAAATCGACGAGGACAATTAATGAATAATAAATAGCTGAAAAGTGGGAAGGCTGAACCCCATGCGCCATGAAAATGAAGGAATGTGTACCGGGAGGGAGAAGGGAAGACGCCTGTGACCACGGCTTGTTCCAGAAGGTCGATGAGGGTACAACGTTTAAAGCGTTGGTTGAGCTGTGGAGAGTAAAGCGGTGTTCAAATATTTTTATATATATACCATGCTGTACTGTGCGTTCTTCACATTAAACCGATGCTTTCACCTATCTGCATCCAGCACACAATCAGCGTCCGTGCTGAATCATGATGCCTCATGGAAAGACGAGTTCGGCAGTCAAAAGCTACGAGACAGAGATGCAAAACACCATTGCAAATAGAGCAAGGTGATTTCGCCATACAATGCTGGATGTTCCGTTGTGTTCTCGTCCCCGGTACGCTAGCATTCATTTCACCTGCTCGTCATTATTATTGCTATACTTTGTATTTTTTTTCAGTTTTTTTCTTTCTTTTTTCTTTTTTTATCCTCCGGCAGATGAGGAAAAATAAAGCTTTAACTCACCACACTTCCACGTATTTTCATACGCGTCGTGTGTCGATTTAACTCAGTTGCTTTCGCAGCCCAACGCTAGCTGGCGCACCCTTCGGATCCCATTGTAGGTATAACATAATAAGCTGTCCCGATCAGTGGTCTTCGTTACAACCCCGGCAGCGCAAGCTGCCGTTGTGTACGGATGCGTGTGTATGTCGACATTTTTCTTTCATTCTTTATTTGTTGGTCACTCTAACTTTTTGGGGGAATCGTTCATTCTTAATTTTTAAAATTTCGTTGGTCACTCTAACTTTCGGGGGGGAGCTATTATGTTGTGTGTTCTCTGAAAGATGCCCGCCACCCTCTCGGCTGATGCTCCTTTTCACGCATTCCTTCCTTTGGCCTGTTTCCTGTTTGTACCCTGTAAATATATTTATCTCCGCCACCCCCCCGCTGTTGAGATCTCCACGCGTTCCTTTCTTCCATGTTTCTCATGTCTGTCTGGAAATTTCTCTGCTGATACCTGATACCGGTTAAGTGACTGGAGCCTGTCCTGTGGCCACGGACTTGATTATTATGCTAGGTAATGTGAGAACAACCGGTTACATGCACGAGTAGCGCTCCTTCGTTTTTTTATTTTGTTTTTCATTTTGTTTTCGTATTTTTGTTGTCGGTGCTTTCCTGTGTTTTGTTTGCTGGGGGGAGTCTATCTTACTACCCTGTGCCCCAAGGGTAGGAGCGATGGAGTAACGGTAAATATTAGACTATGTAGTATTAAGAATGATACGTCAGAACGATTTATAACGCATTTGCGCGAACACCAACAACATGAACTTCACATCAACGCTACACGTAGCATGTACCTGGTATTGGTCTTGACGTTTTCTTGATTTTTTCTGTGTAGATGACCGCAAAATCACCCCCAGTCAAACAGTTTTGAGCCCCCTGTGTGATGGGAAATGAAGCGAAAATGCATATTTTTGGGGTCTCTGATGGGAAATGAAGCGAAACTGCGTATGTTAAGGGCCTCCGGCGGCGCCTCCAGCCCGACGCCCTCACGCGCCGGGGGGGGGGCTATGGTGATCGAGCGACTCGCTCGGCCGGTATAGTCCAGTATACTGACTGATTTTTTATCACAGCATGATCGATGCTGGCTGAATCAGCCAGTTTTTTCCCAGCCTTACTAATCGCGGTTGTTTCGATTTTCTCTTTCTCACGGTCTGTGACAGCAGAATGTGTATCTCTCTAGGATGAAGAATAAGCACTGAATAATAAGCACGGATAATAATGAATGGGTGTACTGATGCCGCTGGGTTGAAGGAACGATTCAATGTGAAGACAACACAATGCCGACTGACTGCAGTGAGCACAAGGACAAAAAACGAAAATATTCAAGCAGCAGTCCACACTATTTTCAATACAAAAAGAGAAAAGGCAGACATAAATTAAAAATAAGAAAGGAAGAAAGAAGGAAAACAGAAATGGAAAGAAAGAGGGAAGCAGGATTGTGTTAGCTTTATTATTAACATGGCAGACACACTCATTTGTAGCCTGCAAGTACAAACTCGTTCCGACATATAAATTGTACATGTTCAAGTCCCCCCGCGGATCCAGTGAAGACAGCAGTCTTATCTGGTGCACGATATCGCAGATGATAGCAGGTACCTGGTAGGATCTATTGGACTATAAATGATATGTATGCTAGTATGTACTATGTACTACCTGGTATGTACGTATCATCCCAGCTGTAAAAAAATAACAACTAACTATGAGAACACGAGGAGGGGGCATCTATCTGCCGTATAGTGATGAAAAGGGCAACGAGTACGATATTTATCAATCTTATCAGGCGTCGAAGAAAAACGTGGAGCAGGCGGGTAGCGCTCTCATATGCTGCGCGCGAGTCGCGCATCTCCGTTTTCAACTTGTAGTTGGCACACATATGTACGTACTGCAGAAGCCCGGCCTGCGTGGTATGTTGTACATTGTATTACAGTACCACAGAGTAGTACAGAAGTAACAGTAACACAACAGCAGTCGTACAGCTAATAGTACAGTATCACAGCAGTACGGTAGTGGCAGTACAGTTGTACTGTAGTAGTAGTATGTACCTGTTGAGGTATTGGTCGGGTATTGATCGTTTGACCACTTGCAAAAGGTTAACCGATAGCTTACCCACCCTAAGCCTTATTACACTCTCCCCCCTGAAACGGCGGGATATAGCAGCTTGGCCGGACCCTATAACATACCGTACTGCAGCAACTCAGTTGTACAGTTTACAGTGTAACACAGTGCAGTACAGTACAGTGCAGTACAGTACAGTGCAGTGCAGTACAGTACAGTACAGTGGTGCAGAAGTGCAGCATTAATGGCAGTCGTTACGTTGTGTTTGCAGAGTGTGTTTCCCCTTGAGGTCCCAAAGGAGTTAACAATAATGGAGGGGTTGGAGCAGTACGGATTACTCCGTGCGAATGACATAAAAATTGTACGTACAGAATCATCAACTCAACAACAGCACTATATTATAAAAATTAAAATACACTCCAGCTGTGAGATCGAAGATTTCGTCGAAACTCCTATATATAGCATAATAATGAGTACCATTCGTAGTACTCATGTTATGCGGAGCTCAGAAACCACTAACGTTAACGTTAAAACATACCACATATATATATACCGTCACATTTATCCCCTCAAAATAATGTTTAGTTTCCAGGCACATATTGAGCAGCCCCACACGCCCCCCCCCCCCCCCCCGCCCCCCCCCCCCGCCCCCGTGCCAAAACCGTCAGATTTATCCCCTCGAAAGGATTACCAGCTTACATGCATAAATTGCCCCCTCCCCCCCCCCTCCCCCCCCCCCCCCTCCTCCAAACCCGCTCGCTTTTGATCAAAACCAGGCCCCCACGTCCTTCAAACCCCGCCCCACCCTTATTCGACTTACAAGATTCACTTGATAAAAGGATACATTTCCCTTCACAGCTGTCAGATTTTGTCCCCCTCAGAAACGGGGTTTTTTATAGTTTCCGCGCACAGACTGACTAAAATCATCCTGTTGACCCTGATAGCTACACTGTAGTTGTAAGGGGAGTCGTCCTTAATGAGGACACACAACTCGTAACGCGCGCGATCGGAGTATCACACACAGCTTGCAAAGATGAGTTTCGACGAAATCTTCGATCTCACAGCTGGAGTGTATTTTCATTTTTTATAATATATTTTGCTCCCATCCACCTCATCATGGTATATATTTTAACTGTAGCATGCAGAAAGAATGTTTTGCTTCCATCCACCTCCATTTTTCCCCCCACCCTCCCTCCCACCGCCCGCCCTCCAGTCACCAGCCAACGACTATATACACAATAAAAGGGGAGTCGCCGACCTATATCCTTAATGAGGACACACAACTCGTAATGCGCGCGATCGGAGTATCACACACAGCTTGCAAAGATGAGTTTCGACGAAATCTTCGATCTCACAGCTGGAGTGTATTTTCATTTTTTATAATACACAATGAAGGGGTGCGTTCCACAGCCGTCAGGTTTTGCCCTCTCCCCAAAGCGGGTTTCATATAGCTTCCGTATGCAGATTGATTAACGTCGCCCAGTTGACCGTGGTAGAAGCTAATGGGGTAGTCACCGACCTATGTTGTTGTTCCTGATGAGAACACACACAGTAACGCGCGAGATCGGAGAATCACTCACAGCTTGCGAAAAGATGTGTTTCGACGAAGTCTTCCGTCTCACAGCTGTTGTGGCGTATTTCAGTTTCCGGCAACACTATTGGTAGAGGTTGTACTGATATAGATGGGGATAGTAAAGATCATTCCGTGCATATAGAGCAACAAACAGTTACATATAAAGCCGACCCAACACCGCATAGGTCGCACACAAGTGTGCCCAAGGAGCTCGACCGGGGCACGGGCTGCTCTTTCCGCTGGCAGCAGAAGGGATTGGCAGAGTACCTCGGCCGTATTTGGCCTGCAGCGGTCCCCGAACTAGGCAGAGTTTGTAGCTGCGGTGCAGGTAGAAGCTGCTAATCCTCTCCTCAAACCACGTCGTATCTGAATCGATGTTGTATGCACGTGTGGCACGGTGAGGCGTGCTATGGTAGAGATAGCAAGTTTTGCAAGTTTTGCAAGTTTTGCGGAAACATCTCCGCCTGGTTGATGTAGCCCCTGGGCTACTGGAGGATTTCCCGTATCCTTATTTTATTTGTCATGTCTGGCACAGCGTGCAGCACAAAGTTCAACATCGATCACCCAAAAGCATTCCCCAGAAAGCAGAAGGGAAAACTAACCTTAAACATCCTACTGTATTCGAATTTTTTGCTGTACTGCAGTATCCGTTGCACCGTATGCCTAGGCCATGAGATTGGTTTTACATCTTTTGTCAAAGTCAGTTATTTGCGTGAGTTCTCAAGTAGAACTCTTGTCAGGTGGGGAGCCCCTGGTGTCCGCCCCAACGGCGGCATACGTCCCCTTTGAAAACGTGTTAAAATACGATTAAAATGCGTTCCTTTCTTGACTGATTCTACGACACCCCCAAAAAACAGCGATTTTCTTTAATAATGGACGTTTAACGGCTACTCGACACCAGGATGGACGCTATAAAAATGTGTATCTTTCATGTGTTTTCTTGTTTGCAAAGGATCATCAAACGATGACGTCGGCGTGGCAAGGAGCACCGTGTTTGGGGACATACAGCGTGGAACTGGTTTTTAAACCGTCGATTTCGTTATAGAAGCGTTGGGGGGGCTACCGCAGAACGACTCTCCTACTCACGCATACATACAAAGTTCAGTATTCAAACTCGATCTAAAGATTCGGTACCCTAGGGGACGATTTTACTCAACAAAATTGAATTGGTTTCGCTCCATTCAATCCCCTCCGCCCCCAATTGGTAACGCCCAATAATTATGCTGCCCCATGGGTCCATGGGGCATCCTATCTATGGGCAAACTAACGACCTAGATGAGGCGATATGTAAGACGTCCCATGGGTTTTAATGGCACAAGATGTCTCGTGAGACACGCCCTGTTGCATACCCCATAGAAAATGCGTCGCATGGGATGGCCCATGGGACCTCCAATGGCACACCGCATAGGATGACCCTAGCAGTTACGATGTGGTATCACCCATTGGACCTCTAACACGTTATCCGATGGGATGTCCCGTAGCACGTCGCATGGACTGTGCCATGGCTGTCCTAACGTTCCGTCATTTCCACGAAATGTGGCCTGAGGTTCAAACATTGTAGTCGACCGTCCCATGGGCAACTCCATGGGATGTGCACGTGGAATGAGACGCTCCATGGGCTGCGCCATGTGATATCAGACGGTCAAATGAGCAATTCCATGGAGTGTTCACGTGCCATGGCCTTTCTTATGGTATTTAAAGCCCGTTTGTAATTCCATGGGTGTCCACGTGCCGTTGGCTGTCTCATGGGCTTCCGAATGCCTGGTACGCAGTCCCAGGGGTGGTCGAACGAACTGTGCCATGGGATGTGTACGTGCCATAGGCTATCCCATGCGGCGATAATCAAACCCATGGGGAGATCCCATAGAAGTTGCGCGTGTCATGGGCTTTGAACCACCGCGTATGCTCTCCCAGGGACTGTCCAGTGGGATGTACTATGAGCAGGTCGCGTGTCATGAGCTGTCCCAGGAGGCCATAGCCAGTCCAATGAGTTGGCCCATGCGATGCTAACCATCCCATAGGCAGTCCCAGGCGCAGTCTCATGGGATGACCCATGGGATGTTCGACTGGAATTTTTAGTATGACATTTACTTATCAGTTTCGTGCCGGTGGGCTAAAGTGATAAGGTATGGCCTTGAAAGGCCTGCAGTTGTCTGATTTGGTAGGTAATTGGCGCGTTGGCGTTATCTATTCGGGGTAGTCAGGAAATGAAACCGAGGCACGCGCCTCGGTTCTCAGTTGCTATCCGGGGCTCTGTGGAAATAGCATGTGCGCTTCTATACTACGGCTAAGGAAGTGAATACTCGCCGAGGACCCGCTCAATAAGCAGACCTGCAGAGGACACTCTGTGCCCACACAATAACTTAACACAAGCCATAATACAATAACAGTAATGATAGCAATAGACACCTATTATAATACCAGCTATATAATATTGTCTTGGGTAGAGTGAGAAGCGGTAGTGAAAACCAAGCGCGCTGCCAGATAGCCTGATCCTGACCGTTCGTATACTGAGAAATCTCCGGGCCGCGTCTCCTCCGAATCAGCTGTGTGAAGAATTTTTATTTGTCATTTTCAAGACAGCGGTTGCGTTGGCATATGCTACCTGGTATGATGTAGAGGAAAGGACCATCAATCAGCGATCATCCACCACATGCTAGGGCATGTTTTCGTGAGCACCACTAACACGAGCATCAGACGTGGATGCGACATCTACGGGATCACAGCATCTTCGACGACGTGGAAAAATCAGGATGTATATTCGTATATCACCTTCTGTGAAAATCACAGGCACATATATATGTTAAAATTGCGGTAGACCACACTACTAACATATCGTGCTATTAATAGTGCGCAGGATATTTCGTGCGCACCGCACCTGCCAACCTGCGCTAACCAAAGAAACATACCTGGTATGCCTCTACATGTGCCTAACGAAGTAACGTAGTACTCCTAATATCTTATTCGATAACCAGAAAGCACTACTCGTATAGATAGCATGAAAAGGAGAGGGTTATGACCTTCGGGAACCGAAAGCGGCGTAACCCGTGGTTTGTTTGGACGCGAAAGAATTTAGGGTTGTTGTTCCATGCTCTGGTAACGGTCCACCACACGGTAGTTGGTGGCCATCACTCTTCGGTTGACTCGCGCAGCTAGGTAAGCCCGCACGTCGGAGGGCAAGGGACGGTACCGTGTAGGCTGTGCGACCAGAGAAGAGGCAAGTGTTAGTAGCCGGCCAGCGACCCAGCATTAGGTCGGCTCTCGTGATATTTCTGGCTTTCGTAGTGCATGCAGGCGCAAAACCTGAGTACGATCGCCAGAGTATTCTAATGCGCGGAGACAACCAATCAGCAATACACTGGATCAACCAGTGTCGCGCGGGTAGAGAGCCAAGGTCAGGGGCGTTGACGCGAATGCTCGGATGGCTAGAAGTGCGTAGCGGGTGGTGTTTCCGCGCGCGGCCCGTGAAAGGGGTAAAGAACACCCTCGCTGACGGGATCTCCCGATGGGATCGCTCATCCATCCCTTCCACTCTCCGCAATTGTCGTCCTGATATCGCGTGGCAGGAGCAGGACCTAGGGCAAGCGGGTGCGGGTCTATGTACCGGGATTTAGCGTCCAGTACATCCGGCAGTCAGTTGCGGGCTCGTCTGAACGCACTTATGGCTCAGGCTTCCGGTCTTGGTTAAAATTTCGTGAGCTGATAGGTAGCGAGTCATATCTTGAACCAGGGGAGTCAGAAAGCGCCTGATATGGGCCCTGGTCGATTTCGCGGCGTGGTGTGCCGCATCTGAAGGGAACCAAGCGGGGACCATTTCTGGTAAACTTGCCGCCGTACAGTATTTTCACCGGGTGGGTTTGGGTCTTGAGCTTCCTACAAAGTCGTCTTTGATGAAGAGCGCGTTGAAAGGGACTTCACGTTCTCACACGCTCGCGGGAACAGCCCGCCCCGTACGCCTCCCGGTGTCATGGGAGATGCTGTTGGCAGGGAAAAGCCTCGCCCCGTCATGGGGCAGTGGTGGTAGCGTTCTGTGACTTTGTTTGGGTATGGCATATACTTTTTTTTCTTTCATTATGCGGTCGGAGGAGGTGTTTGCGGGCGCAGCAGGCGTCGTGCACGTCGTACACTGCCTTACACGTAGTGATGTTGCATTCTTTGCTGGAGAGAGCCAGTTAGATATATTACGGTGGCACGGGGCCGATCGCGTGGAGGTACGCTTTCGAGGACACAAGGGTGATCAGGGGCAAGCAGGTAGCGTCATCGTGCGCACACGTTCCGCGGTGCGGGGTCCGCGTTCGGGTTTGGGCACCGGCGGCGGCGCCGTTGTCCTCATGGTGGATCTGTTGTCGTGGTATCCAGCGCTTCCCGAACGCGCCCCCCTCGCCTCGTATCGTAGTGACAACGGAGTGAGAGTATGGGGATATGGCCAAGCGATGCGAGCGTTGAGAGAGATTGTGGCACAGTCGGGACGCAACCCCGATGAGTTTGCACTACACTCTCTCCGTATAGGAGGTGCGTCCGTGCTCGCGGCGGGAGGCGACGTGCCCGAGCGAGTAATCCAGCGCGAAGGACGTTGGAAGTCTGATGCTTACAAGGTATACACTCGCAATAACGTAGAGGACGCAGGACAAGTCTCTCGCAAACTAGCGGTAGCAGGAAAGGGCCAGAGACAGCCAGGCCAAGGCACTATATGGGGGAAACCGTAGCAGTCTTCGGCGACCTCGTGTTTGGAGGAGTTTCCACGGTATCGTACCGTGGGTGGGACTCAGTCGTCTTAGACTGCATGGGTTTCGGTTGGGACCTGGCTAGTGGTTAACGGAGGGAGAGACGGGATTAAGAGTAGAGACCACCAGTGGAATACCGTCAAGGTTGGTTGCGGTAGATTGGTCTCTCGGGGTGCTCTCCCTCCCAAGTCACAGACACAATAATAACCAAGCAATTCGAAAGATATCAAACAAAGGAGAGGGTTATGACCTTCGGGAACCGAAAGCGGCGTAACCCGTGGTTTGTTTGGACGCGAAAGAATTTAGGGTTGTTGTTCCATGCTCTGGTAACGGTCCACCACACGGTAGTTGGTGGCCATCACTCTTCGGTTGACTCGCGCAGCTAGGTAAGCCCGCACGTCGGAGGGCAAGGGACGGTGCCGTGTAGGCTGTGCGACCAGAGAAGAGGCAAGTGTTAGTAGCCGGCCAGCGACCCGGCATTAGGTCGGCTCTTGTGACATTTCTCCCACCCACCCACCCTTTTTCTTTCGAAGGTGAGGAGAAGGGGGAAATGTCGCACTGTGTATTTTATGACAATTGTGTTTGTCTTCATTTCTGTGCACTAGGAATTAACTGATATTGGTATATACAACAGTTGGTTCACTTAGGAGTCGGATGGAGGAGTTTCCACGGTATCGTACCGTGGGTGGGACTCAGTCGTCTTAGACTGCATGGGTTTCGGTTGGGACCTGGCTAATGGTTAACGGAGGGAGAGACGGGATTAAGAGTAGAAACCACCCGTGGAATACCGTCAAGGTTGGTTGCGGTAGATTGGTCTCTCGGGGTGCTCTCGCTCCCGAATCACAGACACAATAATAACCAAGCAATTCGAAAGATATCAAACAAACAATAGCTGGTAGCTATCATATCTGGCAATTTTATTCGCAATGGTGCATATGTAGTCTAGGCACTATAAAATAATCGTCATGGTGATACATGGTTGCACATACATAAGACTATAAATTCGAAAATTATATTTTACGGCAACTGCTCGGTCCATGCATAGCAATACACCAGGAAGCCATAAAATATTGTATACCACACAGTTCTAAAAATAACCTGCCGTAGTAGACAGAGCCGCCGCCCCAGCACACCCCGCAGCCACAAACGAGTATTCGTGTCATCTTATGCGAAACCGGAAGGCACTCTTCGTATAAATAGCATCATGAAGTAAAGCTAACCTCACGAAATAACTGTTTTCCTCCCTTCCACTTCATGTTTAATCTTTGAAATATTTAGCATCTGCATGTAACACGCAGGTAGAATAATTTCTATCATCCACCTTCGTTCCCCGTCACCATCGCCACGCACTCACACACCCCTGACACACAAGCACACAAACCATACCCCACCGCCCCACCAAGACTACTGTACTGTAGTATTGTTTATAGTATGAATTAAAGTATTGCACCCCAACTTTGACTGTCCCCTGCTAGGCTCAAAAACGGATTTAACCCTGTTTTCTTGGTGCAGCGAAGTCGTCCTACGGTCGCCCCCGCAACCTTGCTTTAGCGAAATCGCCAGTTTTGAAACCAGCTCACGGTCGTATCTCATAAAATACCGTGCCCCTTGCCACTCCGAGGTTATCGTTCGATAGTCCTTCGCAAAGAAGAACATGTTTCAAGATATTTTTTCCATAGCATCCTTTCTCGTGTCGAGCAGCCATGAAACGTTCGTTAAAGAAAATCACGTGTTTGGGGGCAAGCTATCGTAGAATCAGTCAGCGTCACAACCAGTTCCATGCGGCGGTGCTTTCCGTCAGACCAATATGCATATCATTTTTAAGGCTTCAAGCAAACAGGACTGTCTTGGCCTTAGACGCAAGCTGTCCCAGCATCCGCCTAGCTTTCACCCTGTACGTGTTGGCGACCAGAGCCTTGGTAAGCGACCTCACATATTTCCAAAGGTAATGCCCGTCAAAATTGCCGACGCGTCCGTCCCTTCCGGCAAGCATCCAGTTCTCTATCATTGTCAAGCCGATACCGCCGTGACAACAATGTCGCTAGGTGGGATGCTCTGCGTTGAGGTTTCCTTGGACCGCCCCTCATGAAGATCAAAAAGCGATCGTCAGACTTGTCAACACCCCCATCTGTGGTGTTCAGAGCGAACCGTAGAAGAACGGGCGCTAACCGGACTGAGCTAACCTCCGACCGTCTGCCGAGTGCCCCTCACAGCCCGCGCACGACGCTTGCCCGTGTTACTGCTACGTTGTTCGCCACGCCTGTCTTCCATGTTTTCCGTGTACCAACTTTTTGCGGCACTTACCCGCGTTTTGGGGCACTTCGCACATCCAACGTTTTTTCGGTGGCGTGCTATTCCCGTGCTAGGGAAGTCACCTAGCGTTAGTGATGCTGCACCGCAATGCGTGCTCATCCGTCGCACCCATTGATCTATCAATGATACGAACCTGCCGGACAAGAGGCCGTGGACATGCGTCTTGCCATGCAAAGCTGAATCCGGATATGTGACGGGACTTTGTCTGTTGAGTCTGGATTGGGGACTCTCGCTCTGAATCAACCGTTAAATACGCCGACTGTCCAAGCAACATACACTCTGCATGAAAGTCGCCTTCTCAGCCAGTTCACTACAGACGATGTATTCCACGTGCCCTCCCTCAACCCTTTGATTATCTCGTGGAAACAACGCCCTTGCCCCTTCAGTCTGCATTGCCACCATCATACGGCATCGCCCATCCCACAGCGTGCTACAAGAGTAGCCCCTCGGGCCGACGTCGAGGTCCCGGCTCACCCGGGGAGGATAAGGTCCCATCCCAGGATTAGAAACCGTTCCAAACGTATAAAACGTATGGTAATCCGGGGACAAAACAGTTATCTCCCGGGTCGATACCGCCCGGCACGGTGCGGACCCCGCCCCCGTCCACTGGTTGCTGAGTGACTGGGAATCATAGAGCCAACGCGTTGCAAGAGTTTTCCCCGGGGCCAACGTAAGCTTCGTCGGATCCAGGGCGGAAAAGGCCTATCCCCGGACAGGAATCCTCCCATACATTTATAACTCCAAACAACGGGGACGAAAATCAGGATCTCTCCGCGTCAATACCGCCCCGCACCGTGTTGAAGGCCCACCCCCATCCGCTGGTCGCTGATTCGCTGAGGTTCATGGAGCCAGCGCCAGCGAGAGTTGCCCCTGGGTCCATCGCCGAGATCCCGCCGAACCCGGCAAGGACAAGGTCCCATACTTGGATCAGAAATCCTTCCGTGCATCTGCAACCCCAACAAGCTGGGAACGGAGACGATGACGCCTCGGGTCGATATCGCTTCGCACGGTGTGCGAATCCCACCCCCATCCACAGATTGCTGTTTTCTGAGGCTCATAAAGCAGCGCACGGCGGAAGTTGCTTCTCGCGTTCATTTCGAGGTCCAGCCACACCCGGAGAGGATAAGAACCCATCCGACGTGGAAGAATCCCTTCATACCATCAACCTGTCCAACATCGCGCGGAAAACGCTCATCCTCGGCTTAATGCCACCCCGCGGGATGTGGAAATCCCATTGCCATCCGCTGATTGTTGATTGGCTGGAGCTCATGGCACCAGCGCGCTGCGAGAGTTGACCCTCGGGACAACGTCGGGGTTCCACTGTACCAGGGGACAAAAAAGCTCATCCCTGGATCAGAAACGCTTAAATACATCTACGTTTTTTTCCGACAGCTTCCCGGACAAAGAGAGTGGTCGCCCGGGTCGATACCGCCCCGCACGGTTTGGAAACCCCACCTCCGGCTCCGTCGGCTGATCGGTGATTGGTCTTTTAGACCTGCGCACTAGCGACAATGTAACGTTGCTGACTTGCGCCCATCAAGTAGCACTAAGTGAAAATTTGCCCTGATGCAATAGCAGCAGGTGTAGTAGTAGCGGTCGTAGTACTGTGGTAGAAGTGTCAGTACGAATGTTTCGTCGTGGCGGAGTAGCATGTGAAACACGTGTTTTTTTTGTTTGTTTTGCTTATATGCATTTCATGCCATGTACGTAAATAATAACATTTCGTAATTACAGACGTTAATGTAGGGGAGCCCTTGGACTTTACATTTATGCCCCCGTGGTCCGTACATTTTGGTTCAGAGTGGTACATCACAGCACACTATTAACAGGACGAGTATTACTATGCCCTACCCCTATGGGCAACGAATATCACACGGGAGAAGGTGTGATCGCACCGCTAATGTTTCTACAGTATTGCCGTCCCTTCGGTCCCTTCATCCCGTCTCGTTAACTGTTGTGGTCAGCCGTTACGCCGGACAACTCAATTAGGACCTCACCTTAACGTAGAGTGTACCGTCCCAGGAAGATGGAGGCGGTGAAAGAAGATGTCCAGCCACGCAACGGATCCACAAATGTTTTGTATTTTATACAGCAGTTATGTCGAGCTTCCTTACCAAGCTGTTCTCGCGCCGTAAGCTGCGTTGACGCTGATCGCCGTCTGTGTCGGTGGCGGCCACGATGGTTTAAGCGTCCATGCAGGACCCGAACTTACCGCCGCATAAAATCCCTGCGGGCTTAGGTGGAGACAACGTCATCACATGCAACTCCATCGGTGCAGGTGCCAGCTGCGGTTACGGGGGGAACGCACGGGTCATCTCCGGTAGCAATCGGGGTGACTCTTTCGAGGAGACATGGAGGTCGACAGTTACGGCAGGCGTGGTCGTCGACTGTACAAACGGCCGGGGAGACAGGGCGTAGCTGGTGGCGTTTTCGGCGTCATCGACGTTGGTAGCAACTACTTGCGGTTGCGACTACTTCGTTAATAATTCACGTGACTGTGGGAGCAAGGATGCTACCGCTAGCCGCGTCTAGCATATAATGAGAGACTGTAACATCAGGATTATCCCGTTTCCCGGGAGCCGACCTCGAACGTCCTGGCGAAAGAAGCTCGAGAATTACGTTCGTGGCAGACGGCTTCGGCCGTGTAAAATGTAGATATCCGACCAGCGACGGTGCCGAAGGCGGCGGTTGCGAAGTATGCGGTCTTGCTCGACTTTGGTTCGGTAGCTGCCGCAACAGTCGGGATCTACAACAGAGCAGTAATAGTAGAAGTCCTCGGCTGAGCCGGTGACGTTTGAAGGTCAACCCTGGCGACAGTGAAGAACCCCCTCCCGTGTACTGGAGAAGACTCGATGACGGGTACCCTTGATTGATACAGCTGGAGGTCCGATGTCGTGGACGCTCTGACCCAGGAGCCGCCGGTGGCGGCATTTACGTCCGCAGCGATAGTAATTGCACAGATGCCCCTTGTCGTGATTCTGGCGAGGACAGTGCCGGTGCCAAGTGTGGTGCCGGCGAAGGCCGCGCACAGTCGTCAGCTGTTGAGGTAGGTCATTTTGTGGCGGTGCCACAAAAAGCGTCCCTCGCTCCCCTTCATCCAATCATCGCACACCATCACTAGCGGCTGCCCGGGTGCATACCTTGTCATGGAGAACATGAGTCCTTCGCCACAAGAGTCCCTGTTGCCTCCATTCTTCACTCGAGTCTCACTGCTGCTTCTGTGGGGAATCCAAACGTTGTCGCCTCGTTGCTAGAACCTATAGATGTGGTACCGCTGGCACGACCTCGGGTGCGTCGACACCCTTGACGGAGGGGAAGCAGTCCGTCACCGGTGGCCTAGCATCGCCGGCAGGGTTGTGGGCGGGGTGGTGACGCCACTCCTTCAAGGGGGGAATGGCGAACGGTGCCTCGACCGCACGGGCAGCTGCAGCACACGCCGGTCATGCCATGCATGCTACGGTAGCGGTGCACCGTTTTGTTCTGAGACTCCTCAGATGAGGAGCCCTACACACTTAATACCATACCCCACCCAACACTGAGTTTTGAGCAAACGTAAAGTGCAAGCCAATGAACCAACCCGTAGTCTAGGGTATACGAGACAATCGTTTTGCGAAATGATCGTTACATTCCGACGATTATGGGTTAAGCAGTTCGGTCATTCAGAAAACCAAATAGGCAAAAATGCTACCTCTATCGTAGCACGCGTGATCTGGAGGTACTCGATCTAGGCGAGCCTCAATGACGGGGGGTGAAAAGATTCCGGCCTTTCCTCCGCTGGCACCGGCCTTCGCGATGACTACGGCTGTAACCCTCCGACTTCGATCGCTGGTGGCCATACCCTCTCACTGGCACATGCCGGGGTAGTCGTCTGCTACTCGCGCTCCATCGGGGTCAGAGACACTGTTGGATGCATCGCAATTGTAGCGGGCAGTCGACCCTCCTCCTGCCATGCTCAGATCGAAGAATGTTACTTCCAAATAAACCCCCGCGGCAAAAGGATTGGTCCCCTGGTCCCCATGGTTGTCCATTCCCGGGTAGTAACCACTGTCCGCATCTAACGGGCGGCAGAACCGTTGCTGGAGATACCATTAATTTCGCCGACGTGAGAGCCCCACCCTGGTGCGCTTCGAAATGACGATTTTTTGCCGTAGTCCACCCGTCGAAAGGGCTGGGTCTGCTATCGACCGCACTTTTCCTTCCCAGGATAAGTATATGTCCCTCGCCCCACCTGCCTGAGCTACTTAGTCACGTGACCGAGTAGCTCAGTGGGTAGTGCGATATAACCCACAAAGAATTAAGTCGGTGGGCCCACGTACCGACACCTGGAAAGAACTTCACGCAACGAGAGGTAAACCATGGCGGCAATCCTGCGGTACGGACTACGATGACAGTGCCATCAGGAGCCGCCTCCCACTTGGGCTCAAACTCACCACGAGTCAGGCGCCAGCAGGTACACACAGCTTAAAGGTATGTACGAGACACTCGCTTGACCATGGATCTATCGTTGAGGAGCAGCTTAGGAGGCGGGAGTAATACCCCGACCGACGGAGCGATATTTACAGTGACCACCCTGCGGGTTCTTCGGGATGAACGAGCGGTAGACAGTCCACTATAACCACGCTGGAGCCGTTGTCACCAAGCTCGTTCTTACCTGTAGGGGCAGATACAAGCACGAAATTATGTTGATGGTCGTCTTGGAACTTCGGGGTGGTAACGTTGAAACGCGGAGACAGTGCACATCCGTTTTGGGCCTCCTGAACGAGCAGCTGTGGCGTTGTGCCAACTATGAGGAGGCCGTCGTCGACATGTTGATTTCTACCCAACCGGAGGCCTCTTGGCTGAAGCATTGTGAGGTCAGTGTCCATGTAATGCACAATGCACGGCCTTTACGCTACAAAAAATAGAGAAGAAGGGGCTGATTGTGTGCTGTCCTGGCATTGATAGGCACCAGTGAGGACGGCGCGGCACAGCGACGGGCCGACATTCGACACCCTATAGTGCGCGGGCGAAATAAAATCGACCTGAGAAGCCAACAGGTGTCGTGAGTAGGCGTCCGATTTCGCATTGCGTAGACGTTTGCTACCGGCACCGTTATGCGTATGCCAATAAATCCTCGGATATTTTCTTGTCGTGTAACGTGTCCAGATTTTCGCTCGTTATGGCACTGGACAGTTCGGTGTGCCGATCGTCGTTGGTGAAGTAGCGAATAACGCTTCTCTACGCGTATTTCGCACGGAAATCTGTAGGGTGTTAAGCGCACTGCGTGTGTTTCAACGTCTGTTTGTGTTGCCGTAGTCTCCAACTTAGCCCGACAAAGTTGCGGCTATCACGTTGTTGCAACATGAAAATATGACGTACCGCCGACCCTCTCAACCTCGTGTCTGCTACAAAAATCGTTGCCACACCAATTCAAAGTAGGTTGTCCCCAACAGCGTGGGTGCAGGTCCAAAGGGATAGTTTATGTATTCACATCGCACGCCGTCGCGACGCCGGCGGTATCAATAGCTAATAAGGAGGGTCGGGTTTGTGGAAGTAGGTGGAGGTATGTGACGCCTGGTCACAATGCAGAACCTCAGCTCATATGTCTGTATGTCAAAGAAAACCAGCATCCTGCCGAGTCACATTGAATTCCAAACCATTGCGATGATGGCCCGATCGTTCAAGAACAAGAACGAAAGACTGCCGGTACGATTGGCACCCCGCCTGGAAAACTAAATGGAGATATTCTTTGGGCGTGCGTAATTGACGACCGCCTTTTTTTATCGTAAGTCTCGGACCTCGAGCAACCGGTGTACGACGTCAACTTGAGGGCAAGTGCTATGCTGTTGTATCATTCAGAAGCATTATTGATGCTAAACGTATGAAATATCCCGCGGCGGGCTCTGTGGTTAAAACTCTTGGACCCGGAGTGCAACAATTTCAAGAGACAAAATCAGTATCACAATTACCGCAAGGTTGCAGTTCAGAGCTCTACCCTAAACATACAAGAAGGCGTGTTACTTGTAGTGTCAGCCTGCAACTGGAGTGGACGATTGAGGTTTGGCTGACTTCAGACATCTTGCGTCCTACAATGTATTTTAAGAGACTCTCCAACAAAGACGTCAACCTCGCCAACGCCGTCCAGAGGCTGAGGACATTTGAGGGCAGGAAACCCGGAAATTTCAGAAGCCGGCACGAAAAGCTCTCAGTCGTATGACGCATTACGCAGATACATTGCGGATTTGAGCGGAAGATCAGCTCATACGCAGAAACCACTGGCAAGAAAATATTTCCTGTGCTGATATTCATACTTGTGGCACAAGCTACTCTTTATCACATCCTTCGAAGGGCATGATAGAGAAAACGAAAACCTATGCACTCTGTCGTTCCAGCTGACAGAAGGGCGGGCATCCATTCTGGTCCCCAAGCAGGAGGACGGGGCTGGAACCAGCCGAAACTGGCAAACTGCCTCATAGGGCAGTCCAAGTACGACAAGGCCACGAACGATGCCTTGAATGCTGCATTGAAGAGGCCATCCAACTCCACGGTCCTACTGCTCGGCCAACGTAGACTACTCCTTGGTGGGACACCTTATCGTTCACTCCTACATCGCGAAGATCAAGACGGAGCAGCATTTATTGATGGCAGGTCTTTACTTGCGTTCGACATCGTACCACGCTCTTCGAGGACATGAGTCGTACGATGTAGCGTAACCCAAAGTTCGACATCATTCCGGACGAAGAAAACTATGCATGGCCAATATCTCATCTACCACCACATAGCGACAGACCGAAAGGGGGAAAACGGTTGGCGTGGCATCATCACGGCAGCGAAGACATCAACCTGCCGCAAACATAGCAAGAAAAGAACATTGCTCGCGTAGCGGCTATTATCACAAGGGGGGCCGCATCAGGAACCGAACCGTCCACTGGTCATGACCAGCACAAGGGTAAGGAATCGCCAAGGCAAATCAGGTTTCAAGGCCACCATTGGTCCGAAGTGGTAGACATTGGACGTGATCACCTCTTGAGGCTATGCGCACTGTTTCTGGTTTCAACGCCGGTCACAAACCAGCCGCGGTCGCATCACCTTCGTGTTGAGAGCTGGCTCCAAGTCCATCGGCCACCGCCGCCATGACTGAGCAGCCGTCGCTTGATTACGACCTACGACGCCATGGCCAGGACCTGGAATATCATTATGAGAGGCCGGACAGTCACCACAAATACTTGGAACGTCATGACCGCAGGGGATAAGACGGCATTATCAGGGGCAGCGATGCCAATATCTGGGCCTACAACACTACCGCCCCCACGGACGGGGTAGTGTCATCGTCAGGTGCGGTACCTGTTATTTCGCCTGGGCTCGCACCCACTGTTAATCCTGAGGTGGTCCCTTCTTCCTCCGCCTCGAGCACACCGGATGCGAGGCATCATGCGGCCGTCGGGGCGAAACGCAATCACAACATCGAGAACACCCTTAATAGTGGGCGCACCAACGAAGCGTTAGGGAAAACCCTCACGGTCAAGGGCGTCGATTCGGCTACAGGAACAGATATACCGTTATTGATGTACAATCCTACAGCACACAGCCAGAATCTCACGGGACGTTCAATATTTGTAAAGGGGCGTCTCATAGGATCGTGACTGTCTCATGCGTTTTACCATCCCATGCGACGTCCCATGAGCGGCGTAACATGCGATACTGAGTAGTTCTTCTCATGGTGTGTCCCGTGGGACCTTTGATGCCCATAGGTCAAGTAGATCCCATAGACATTGCCACGGTGTATCCGATATTGTCCAAGCGTCATCCCATGGCATGACCTATGACATATATTCTTTCATAAGCAATGGGAACATCCTGTGTGGTGAGCTATGGGACGTGTCACGGATAATCCACGGGATAACCTATGGGATATGCACTGTAGGGCAACCATGGCACGACCTGTGGGATGTCGAACAGTCTATCTATGGGATTTCCGGCGGGACACTCCATGTGATGGCCCACGGAAAAATTTTAGCCTTTTTTACCACACCCACATCAGAAACCACACTCCCCACAGAAAAACACACCCCGGCGACAGTCTTTAGCATTTCAAACGAGGAGGCGAATCATCACCCGTGTTGCACAAGATATCGCACACCCTGAGGTTACGCCGAATACATCCACGGGGCCTCTCCTCCTATCACCGGGGTGATACAGTATTTGCGTGGGGATAACACGCAACACGCACCCTCTGAGTACGGGGAAAGACCACGTATGGAGACCTCCAACATCATGAACGTGGAGGGAGAATAGAATGCCGCCGCCAACACCTTCGCTCCTTCAACAACTGCTTCGATCGCAGCAGTGCAGGGGCGACCGATCACCTCGTTCTTTCGACCTGAGCAAACTGTTTCTACATCTGCGGCTCCTTCTACACCTGTGGCTCCTCCTGCTACCGCTCCTGCTGCGGCTACTGCTGTTGAATCGACAGCAGCAGCTGGCACAGAAACAGGCGCCAATATGGCAGCCACCGCACTGGCTCAGCAGCCAGTTGCTGACGCGCTCGCAGCCGCATTCCATGACGGCATTGCTACCACACCCCCGAAATATCACATCCCTCAAGTAGTACGATTCGTTGCAGGCAGTGCTATAACACCCCTGTTTATCATACCCCTCGTCACCACACCCCCTACGCCCTCCTGTGGGTGTGCGGAAGTGCTATCACACCCCGTGGTTTATTACAGCCCCTTCGTGGCCCCTACGAGCGGCACTTTATCACCCAGGTTACATAACATACCACACCCCCCACAGGATACCACACCCAGTGATATATATTTTACAACCAAAAATGCTATCACCGGGGTATAGTTTCTTTTGCAGCATACCGTAGGCTGTCCCGTACGATGACCCTTGGGATCAGAAGCAATCGATGAGCTCACTCATGGGGCGCCTCTAGGGGCTCCCGTGGGCAGGTCCAAGAGCTATTCAATCGCATGATCTATGGGAAGTACACCCGACACAGGCGGTTTCACGGACAGTGCCATGGAATGTATACGTCCCATGGGCGTTTGGGGTGTCTCACGGAGTGTGCCATGCGAGATATGACCAACCCTAACCTCAGCTCTAACTGCCCATGAGACTGCTTACAGGACATATAAAACCATGGAACAGCCCACTGGGCGTCCTATCGGACAGTTAGAACCATGGCGTTGCCCATGGTATAGTCCGTTGGACAGCTAACGGCATGTGTGCAAGCCATGGGGCTGCCCATTGAACTCCCCATGGGACTGTCTACTTGCGGTTGGGAAGCCAACGGCACGGCCCATGGTATATCACATGAGATAGATAGCCTATGAAACATGTACATTCCACAGGACTGCCCATGGGAATTCCTATGGAAGTGTCCATGGGACGTTCACAAAACCCATAACGCAGCCCGTGAGGCGTCCCCACGGTATATCCCATGGGATAGCCTATGGAACGTGTAAATTCCACGGGAGTACCCATGAGAATTCCAATGGAACTGTCCATGGGACGTTCACAAAACCCATAACGCAGCCCTCGAGGCGTCCCATGAGATGTACACGTCCCACAGGGCAGTCCATAGTGGGATGCGGCTTAGCATACGTTTGGAAGCCCATGGCACAGCCCGCGGGACTGCCTATAATACTGTTCACGGGACTGCCCACGGGACTGTTGGAAATCCAGGGCGCAGCCAGTGAGACTGCCAACGGCACTCCTGGCGTCCCATGGGCTCGTCAATGGAAAGCTTAGCACGCCATGGACTATACCATGAAAATGTTCGTGCGACTGGCCAGAGGATATGTAAATCTCATCAGACTGCCCTCGGAGCTGCCCATGGGGCTGTCCATGGGCCTGCTCGTACAACTACCTATGGAACGTTTGAAAGCCCACGGTGTGGCCCATACACCATTTTACGGCAGGTGTACACCTCGGTCAACCGATCGATGCGAGCACCCCCGGGACCGCCTGGGACGTTTAGAAGCCCATTTCACAGCCCATGGGACGCCCCTTGCGATGCTTAATTATGTGGCACATCCCGTGATACACTCCATACGGAAGCCCATGGCACGAGCACATCAAATTGGCTAGCCCATGGGACTGCCCCTGGGAGTCCTATGGACCAGCCTACAGGACTGTCTATATTCCCATAGGACAGCCCATAGGGCGTACACATCTCATTTCGCAGCCCATCGGACTGTCCCTGGGACTGCCTACGGGACGTTTGGGAGCCCACTTTACAGTCGTGGCACAGCCCATGGTATAGCGCAGACGATCGCTCGTGACACCTGTACATCACAAGGGACTGCCCCCGGACTATACCATAATGCAGACGATTGCGCGTGTGAATCGCATTGGACTGCCCATGGGAAGTTTGTTATGCCATGGTGCAATCCATGTGACGCTCTATTACACGTTCATGTCCCGTGGGACCGCTCATTGGAATGCCTTCGGGACATTTTAGAAGCCCATGGCACATGTCGTGGGGCTGGCTATTGGACGTTTGCCCATCACAAAGCGCATGGAGTGCGCTATGAGACAGTCCGCAGGGCGTCCAAGGAGGTATCCCATAGGGACGTTTGATGTGTCATGGTGTGACCAATTGGATTTTCCAACACACACGTGGACACCCTATGAGGCCGGCAATGAGACTATCTCGGGGGCGTTTAGAGGCCCATCACACATCTCGTGGGGCTGATTATGGACGTTTGAAATCTCATAGGATATTGTATGGGACATTACACTGGGCGTCTCAAGAGAGATCCCATGGGTCATCCCACGAGAACAAATAGCGATGGGGGTCATCCCATGATGTGCCGCAGGCCATGGGACGTCCTGTGGGACATCCTATGACACGTCGCATGTGACGTATGTCCTGTAGCATGTGCCGTAGGGCGTCCATTGAGATCTCCCGTGGGGTGACTCATGGGACGCACTATGGGACACGCTGTTTCTTGCACCATAGGAGGTGCTATGGACAGGGACCCGAAGGGTGCGCCAGCTAGCGTTGGGCTGCGAAAGCAACTGAGTTAAATCGACACACGACGCGTATGAAAATACGTGCAAGTGTGTTGAGCTAAAGCTTATATTTCCCCATCCGCCGGAGGATAAAAAAAAAACATTATAAAAAAAAAAAAACTATGGAGTGACCTATAACATATCCTATTGTGCATTCCGTGGAATTTTCCACGAGACACCCCGTCGGATGTGCCACGTGACATCCCATGGCGCATCCTGTCAACAGTGGTCTATGAATTGCCCCATGTTCGTTAGTTCCAAGCAGGGTAGGTTTCAGTCATTGTCTTACGTCTCTCAACAGCAGAGTAGAGGAAAGTCAACAAGAGAACTCACGCGTGATCCCTCCTAGAAAATTAGCTCCTAAGCGAGATCTCACAGCAGTCTACTACCATCAAGAACACCAGCCAGGTACTACTAGGTATCCAATAATAGTCAAAAAGCCCGAACCGCCACGAAACTGATAAGCAACTGTAGTACTGACAATCCCAATTCAACACCCTCCCGGATTCTTCACAAGACAGTGACGAATCAACAACAGACTAAATTCCATCACCTAAAACAACAAAAATGGCAAGAGGAGACTCATCCTCATGAGCGAAAACCTCTTCCATACTCCCACATACGACAATTGTAACCGATTTAACCGCAAGAAGAGACTACAATAGCTGCGCTGTCAGGGCAAAAAAATAATTCAACAGAAAAAGTGCCAGGGATCGCGAGGTCACCCAGACGAAGGTCTCCCGTTGCCTCATACTACCGCCATAGATACACAGATCATACCGGTAAAACAATATATATAGCATTAAATCATGTCCGCAAACACAGAGTTTATCCGACGCGAAAATTAGTCTTCGCCCTCCCTAATACAAGGAGTATTGGACCATTCACAAGCCACCCCGTTTTTCACTGCGAAATAAATGCAAAATAACTTGCTCGTGAATTAAATCAAATCGTCGAAATATCTCATCCTTCGAATTCCCAAACAAGAATACAACCACCCATCAAGTTCGAAAACAACATCGGTACTCCAACAAGAAATTATGACTTTGCATCTCCTCTCTCATTTTGAGACCAATGTGTCCTGTACTATTCAGTCACCAGGATGACCCATTCCATCTCTTCAACACACGTAGGCAACCATAAGCGAGAGATACCTGCAAAACTATAAGCCGGTGTAACCAATTTCCCAAACCGTCTTGAAACCGAAAATACTCCCGTTTTGGCTTTTTTTGGCCATAACTCCAATTAATCGAGCAAATAAACACTAAAATGCCGCCACTGTTGGACACGCGCTAAAGGTGCTTAACGACCACAAAAAAGTGGCACGATGAAATTCAAGACATGCACAACAAAATGGTCGACCAAGAGACCAAAAGTCGAGCAAGACAACCGACCATCCGTTCAGGCTGAAAACATCCTGATTTTAGTGTACAATATAAGTCGTTACAAGATCAAAAAATGCTCGCCATACGGTACAAATCAGGTCTCCACACTTCGAGAAACGGTTTAAAGTCGTGTTTCCTATTTTAAATCCCGTTGCCGGCGCTTCTGTCGACCATATTTCAACTGGAAAGTAACTATTTTGTTTTTAGATTGTTTCTGTTAATTTGCAAGTAAGTTCTACGATTTAGATGTCAATAGAAAACGTGAACGGGACAAACACGACCTATTTTGTTTAGTCGCACAAAACAAACCGCACTCTAATCCGACCGGTACAGCTCAAGAAAAGGAAGAGCCAGTATAGAGTAGTGAGATAAAATAGCCAATAACCGAGGTGCGAAGAAGCCGAAATCGAAAATAAAACAAAAAAAACAAAGAGGAGGGCTCTGAAGAAACTAGCGATGAGCTCGTCCGTCGGACGGCAAGATCGCTCGCCGAGATGGGGGTGATGAGGCATGCTGCGATTTCCGCGCAGCGTAGTGACTATCAAGCGTTGCAGCGACTGAACAACGATGCGACGCGAACCCATGTTGCGGCCGTTGCTAGATGCGCTGAGGACGTTGAACAGCACAAAATAATCATGGGAGTGATTCGAGCTATTGAGGAATGATGTGGCAGCCGAATTGCCGGACGAATTGCCGGGGAGGAAGCGCGCTGAAGCGGACACGCGCGAAGCTTAAACGGCACTGGAAGTCGAGGTGGGACGGAGGAGGGCGGATCAGGCAAGAGCGGCTGGTCTGAAACAGGTGAGCACCAGCGGCAGCAGCACTTCTTCTCTTACTGCATCGTGCTCTTGGCTCAGTGACCTCGGTCGATAATATACTTTATCAATCAAAATTTAGGTGACATAGTATGGCATACCGGGTCAAGTCCCTGGTATACGTTTTACACGGGGTATATCCCGGTGGCAATATGAACATAGTCGTATTTCAAATAATACGCACCGAGTGTATTCGGCATTTATAATTTACCTTAGACTGGGTATAGGCTAGCTCCAGTTGCTGATATACTTTTTTATATGCCTGCTGTTGCTGTTTGTCGCTCGACAACCGCCCATGTTCTCGGCGAATACAGGCAAGGCGCCAACGGACAAAAATGGACACCCTCTCCGCTGCACTAGCTACAGGCGAAGGATCGACGAGGTGGTCCGCTCAAGCAGGAGGCACTCGCCTGTCCCCGCCGAGATCGTAGCCCCGTCTGAATTCGAAGTGCACGAGATTATCGAAGATAGCATTCTCGATGACTTACGGCGGTTTGTAGGTACCGAGGATGTGAGCGAGGGTTGGGGCAAGGTAAGACAAAGGCCGGGGGCACTACAAGCAAGACAGGCAGAAGGCGAGCGTTCTCCATGCCCGCGTTCACGGAGAGATGGAGGACGTGCAACAGGCAGCCGATGCAGAACGCATATATGATGCAAGCGGGAGGCACCAGGGTGTCTGCAAAATCTTCCATCCCTCGCTGCTGTTGTTGTTGCTGCTGCTGGTTATCGCAAGCAGTTTCGTTCTTCCTTGTTCCTTTTTCATTTTTCCCATCATCAGTTAATCTACTGAGTGATGGAATAATTACGGTGACGGTTCGTTTTGGGCTGCTGAAATTTTGATTTTCGATGACATCTGCTGTCTTTCGACTTGGTTTTGATTGTTTCAAGTTTTGAACTTCATTTGTACTCATACCGACTGACGGATACTTTAATTGCTGGTACCGGCTATAAAACACACGTTACGCGCTCTGCTAACTGTCGACACGAACAGCCCAAGCCTTCCCAGCTACGCAAACTATTCGATCATCGCAAACACATTTCGCGTTTCACTCCTCCTTTGCAAACAAGCATTCGCAAAATGATGCAGTTGATAAAACAAGCAACCAATCATGAATATGCTCACCCCAATTTTACTATCAATCAGAAGACTACTGCCAAACACAAAAGATTCCCGCAAAATTCGATACAATCGGTGTTACCACCAATACCATACATTAACAGTACACCTCTCAAAGTGCATCTACGTGCCCTATTCTCCAAATTGTTGACGTATATCAGCTCCACAAGTCCCCTTCTGGTCCTGTCTACAGAAGAAAAAGCTACAAGTTTTTCGGATTTACAAGTACAGAAGAAAAAGCTACAAGTTTTTCGGATTTACAAGTACCGTTTAGTTTCAACATGAAAACAAACTTCACACTATCAGGCGGAAAAGGCCACGTATACCATCCTGAACGAATCTTAGATGATACAATCTGCGGGACTTCACCAGCACCGCAAATAAATCGCCTACTATTTACGGGTCTTCACCCTTACCGTAAATAAATGAAAATCATACTTGTATACGACCAAAAGCAATATTTCGATCGAAAAGTGGATCCATCGTAAAGATAAGTTCACCACTTTGACCAGACCTGATCCCCCTCCCGCCCCACGATGTTGCCGAACTATAAAGCTCCGGCTGGCCAAATACTGAACCGAGCTGCTCCCTCCACGACCTTTCCCGCTGCTGCTGTTGCTGCTGCGTTTCATGGAGTGCGTGCGGCCATGCCGCTCGACTTGTTGCCCGGACAAAACCCCATCGTTAATTGGTACCACTGCAGACAGCCCACTTTTGCCCCACGTCCATTCCCACCACAGTTATCAGCAGCAGGAAGCACGCTGCTATTATTCCGCGCGACGTTGTCATACCAAATCACCCCTCTGGTAGGGTGTACACGGCTGGCGGCCATGCGCCTTCTCGCCGAAAATGCAGATAACCCCATATCTGCTGCCTCCACAACCAACCTTCTGAAGTGGAGTGCTTACGGCAAATAAAAACAAAGTATATGCCGCGCGACTTAACGTCCCCCGCTCGCAACACACGGTGAGGGTGCCTACGGCTGTATATTCGCCAAAGGGCTTTCAGCTGCTGCTGTAAACCCCCCTGGCCGCTGTATGCGGTGAAGGTGTCTTAGGGACGCTTCAACAATGGATATTATAAGTTGCTGCTACTCCTTGCGTACGGTTCTGCCCCACCGTAGGGCTTTGGCTACCTCTGCCGTAGGTCATCTACAGCAGCAGTGGCTTCTCTCTGAGAAAGACGTCTCCACCACAACATCATCTCTGGGTCAGAAGACAACTCGCCTACCAAACTACCCTCCATCTTCCACCGTCGAAGAATCCTGACGATGGAGGGGTGTAGCATCTCTCCCTGTCATGCCAGCGGGGGCTCTCCCCTTCTCCCCACCGGACTCCTCCTTGCGCCTTGCTGCTGGTATCCGCTGGTCTCCATAAAGCCTGACTCCTTAAACATAGCCCTTCCTTCCCCGCCAAGCTTAATCGAAAACATGTGGCCCTGTTCCAGTACTGCTGACCCTTAGAACCCCCATGGGGCTTGACCGAATCGATTCCCTCTAGAGTGCCCGTTAGCTCCAAGCGGGGTAGGTTTCAAGTCATTGAATTTCGTCTCCCAACAGCAAGGTAGAGGCAAGTCGAGAAGAGAACTCGTGCGTGAGACCTCCGAGAAGTGAGCTCCTGAGCGAGAGCTCACAGCAGTCTACCATCAAGAACGCCAGCTAGGCACTATTAAGTACCCTATAATAGTCTAGTAACCCAAACCGATGAGCCGCATATGCAGAAATATGAGAGATTCGGGAAAACTCAGGTTTTACGAACTAGACGAAGAGTCGAAGATGCAGCTCCTCAAAACCCACTCCCACACATCTAACGTCCTGGCTATGGAGCCAGGAAAACGCGAAGAAAAGCAGTTGAAGGAAACGCAGACCCTCAAAACAAGGCAAACCACCCATCAAAAACCTGTCGCGTACCGTCGGTGTGTCGGAGGGGCGGGGGGGCAGAAAAGACTCTACGGCGAACAAACCACAGAAAAGGCACTATGCAAACCTTTGTCGAAAGGAAGGGAAACACTGGCGCTAGTACAAGGGAAACGTCACGCCAAAACTTCCCGCGGACCACTAGCATGGCGGGGGTTAGATGAGGAAACGACAAATACCCGGAATGGAAGGTGACATCACCTACAGCCCCGCGAGGAGGGGGAGTGTTTAGCCGATCAAGTACAACAAATACAACATTAAAAAAATATATTGATAACACACAGTCCCATATATAGCCCTGTACCACGTTATGCGCGAACAGGGTATCCTGGTCGGCCCCCGGCTCTAGGCTAAGGAGGGCGTCGGCAGGACGAAACTGAATAAACGCGGAAAACGGGCAGTCCTGCGCCTCAGATAACGGCGTGAGCACCCGGACCCTGGCCCGCAGAGGTTGGGGTGGAGGGGCGAGAAAAAAATGTTAGAACCGCCCCACACCCAGTCAAAAACGCTCAAATCAACGCAAACAACCCAAAGGTAAAACTCTTGACCCCATATCCCAGAAAAAAATGGAGAACTGTAAAGGAGCGGCGGTGGCTTGAACGTCAACTGGCCAGGGCCGCGCCTCAAGATTAATCTACGTCATGTTGGGTCCCCCTAGGAAACGCGCTGTCGATGTGAACATGCAGGCACCAAGAGCCTCGTACGGCTCCCGACGAAGTCGTATCGCACGCCGGGGGAAGAGGAAGTTTATTAATAAGTCCAGAAAGTGGACCAGGTGTACCTTGTCCTCGGTTGTGCTCACGCTGATTTTCCAAGCCACCATAAACCATCGTCTCCGTCGTATCAAAGCTGGGTTCCCTTGGGAAGTACCGTGTCGTGGTAGCGGCGGAGCCAATCGGCGCGGGTAACACAAGCGTAGCCCTGCGCTAAGAAACTCTCCCCGTTGTTGTGGGAGAGCTCGCGCTGTGCCACCCCGATCGTCATTCGGTGGTAGAGACAGCTGGTTTGGCAGTGCTGGCCCGACGTGCCGGCCCAATAACGCAAGATGTGGAGGCGGGAGAGGTGGAGGTTCATTTCCCGCTCCCAGGAAGGTTCAAAGAGTCCCACTCAATGAGCAACGCGATGATGCCACCTTGCCCCCGGACCGACTGATGGCCGGTGATCTGCTCGACTTCCAGCCGTTGGAGGGGGTTCAAAACATTGTCTTGAGTGGCGTAGTACGGAAGGGACTTCTTGAAAAAAATATTGAGCACATACTGCGTCAGCCCCGCCGGTAGGTATTTGGGCATGTCCCCGCTGTCGTGAGGGTCGGCACAGGGCTTGCAGCGTTCACTCGCTACACGCCGAGGAGCGTCCGAGCCAGGCAGGGCGGAAGGGAGGTCCATATAGAGGAGGTTGCCCCCGAGCGGTGGGCCGTCCGGGGTCTCGGCGGCGGAGCAGGGACCGACTGCCAGAATATCGTAAGGGCCCGTCCAGTTAAACGCGAGTTTGACCTTGAGCACCTTGGCGTCCGTGTTCTCCTTCGCACCCTGGCTGATAGTGTAGGCAGAATTGTACACCCGTGACCAGCCGCCCGGGGTGAAGCTTGGTGCTGGACGCAGAGGGTCCGTGATAGTGAAAGTTTCTGCGGTTAACACGAGAAACTGTGAGGTCGTGGTGTGCACGAACAATGTCGCTCGCCCGCTTTTGCCGGTCGGTGGCCATGCCGCAATAGGCGAAGTGGTTGCGGGCCAAACTTTGGTGTCCCACGACGCCGGTGCCCATGTGGACCTCGTTCGGCACCAGGCCCGTCGCCGCGCTGACGGAATTGTTGGAAGCGAATTCGACGTGGGACAGATGCAAGTCCCAATCACCTTGTCGCTCGTCGAAGACCATAGCCGGCATTTGGGCCATAGTGTGGTTCACCCGCTCAACGCCCCCGTTACAGTTGGGATGACAGGAGCTTGTAACAAGCTTGTGCACGCCCAGCAGCTGATACACAACTTGTAGAAGCTCGGAGCAGAATTGTAGGCCGTTGTCCGAGAGTATGGTGCGCGGGCACCCTCACAAGAGAATGTATTGGTTCACCAGGATGTTGGTTGTACCCTCCGCGGTACACTCAGCGGCAGTGACGGAGAAAATGTCGGCCCGACGACTGAAGCGATCGGTGAACAACAATATGTAGGTGTGGCCTCGTGGCGTAACCGGAAGGGGGCCGAAGCCGTCAACACTGACGGCGACACCTGAACCTTACGGTAGAGGCATATGGGTGCACACATTCATGCCACCAACAAAACCGCTTCAGAATGCGCAACGTGCGCGTGGTGCCAAGGTGGCAAGAGGCCGTCGAATGACAAACTTGCATGATCCAAGGGCGCATGAGCGGGGGGACGTAGATGCGAACCGGCTCGTCGTTTAGCAAGCAAGCAGCTCGCCCCACAGAGCTGGGTCTGTCAAATCTTGTCGGCGGCGGTGTGGGGTTACGGACGAGTAGGACGATGCCGTCGTCTGTTGTATGAAGTCGACCTTAACCCGCCAGCTCCTGGTGTTTTAGGGGGAGGGACGCTTGTGCGAGGGATAGCACGCCAAAACGTCGGGGGGCAGGACCAACGTCGATCCAGCGTGCTGCTATCGCTTCCAATCGGCGTGCGAATAACGCGCGACAGAATCAGCGAACTTCAATTCAGCAGCGTCGCCGCGGGCATCAAACCAGGTGCAGTCGGCGTTTCACCAGGAAAAGGCGTGAGTCGTAAGAGAGGAGTTCCCGTAGGCTCTGCGTGATCGCGGTCGGACGGAAGTAGCACCGTGTGGACCGGCGAGTCGGCAAGAGCAGGGGTCGCGGCGGCGGGCGGAGCCGGCCGCGGTCGTGGGACTCGCGGCGGGGTTGTAACTCGAGCGGGAGATTGCTGAGAGTGCCCGTCGGGCCCGAAGCCATAGCCGACAGCAGGGGGTGCCTTTCCAGCTGCTGTTGCTGCACGCCGGCGCGTCCAAGTGAAGATGCGGTCTAAAGACTGCGTCATCGTCTAGGGCGCCGGAGAGCCAGGCGAGTTGAGACGGATTCGGTCGGGCCCGCGGGCTCGACCGAGTCAGTCCCTTGCACCGAGCTCCGGGATAGAGTCGGTTGGACGACTGACGTCATGGTAGCCGAGGCTTCTGCGGAGCCCTCGCTGACCGCGGTGGGTACAGCGAAAACCGAAGCGAAGTCGTTGTCGGCTGCACGCGAGACCTACCCGCGGCCGGGAGAGCTATCGACGATGGCAACGGGTGCAGAAATACGAGCAACGAACCTCCTGGAAAGAGTAGGAAGGTCACCAAGCCTCATATGTGGCCCGTGTGCGCCAAAATCGCAAAAGTCGGCAGAAGTGAAAGGGAGCCCACCCAAGGCATTACTTTCGGTGCGGAGCATTAGCCCACCTGAGCTAACACCCGGAATCGGATAGAAAGGAGTGTGCAGCCCGCCAGCCCTTATAAGGAATATGCCACCATCCTCAACAGGGGTGAGACTCGTCGAACCATTGCGGTCATGTTCCGTGGCAGGCTCCGGCAGGTGAGACAGGAAGTCGGCATTGCTGTTCGCGCTTCTTTGGCGGTACCCGAGTATGTAGTCGAACGCGGTGAGGAGCTCGAGCCATCTCTGGAATCGGGTTTTGTGGCCCCCCACTTTGCCTATGCTTTCCAGGGCCTTGTGGTCAAAGTATATACGGGACTCGGTGCCCCAAAGGTAACCGAGGAGGCATTTGAGAGCCCAGACGATGCTGCCACCCTCCAAATCAAAAGGAGTTCAATGTATTTCCGAGTCGAGCGTAGCTCGGCTGATGTACGCGATGGGCTTTTGGAGCCGTCCGCCTGCTCCTGTTCGAGAGCGGCGCCGAGCACGTCGATGCAGGCGTCGCAATACACGTGAAACGGACGTGAACCGTCGGTAACGGCGTCCCAATTGGGGCAAACGAAGACCGGTGGAGTCGTGAGCTCAGCCACGATTTCTCGCACCAATTTCTCCATAGGATGCATGAATGCAAACTTAACCCTTTTCCGGAGGAGCGCGTCAATCGAGCGAAGCGTCTTCGATAAGTCGGGCAAAACTTTGCGGTAATAGTTGACACCACCCATGAGTGCGCACATCTGCTTAACATCTGTGGGCATTGGCATATTGATCAATGCCCACACTTTTTCTGCGTTTGGGCGTAGGCCTGCCGAGGAAATATAGAGGCCCAGAAAGTTTGCATCGGTGGCACCCAATCGCACCTTCGAGGGGGAAAGCTTGAGATTATGCTTTCGAAGGCGCTCGAAGAGGGATATAATCGTCCGAACATGCGATACCGGGTCAGAATCGAACACAATGACATCGTCGAGGTATGCTGCCACCTGTTCTAAGTCCTTGATCACCTCATTGATGACCTTGACAAACCACCCAGGCAAGGCGCTGCTTCCCTGAGGCATAACGAGCCACTCGTAGAGGCCCGTGGGTGCGTACAACGCTGTAAGGGGAACTGTGTCCTTGTGTGCCGTTATCTGGGGGAGGAAACCAAGTCGAACAAGGAAAAAACCCTACCTGTGCCCAAGGAGTTCAGGACCTGGTCCGCGTGGGGAATCGGCAGTTGGCTAAGCTTGCTAATTTTGTTGAGGTTCTTGTAGGTCACCGTGATCCTCACGCCGCCAGGTTTCCTCGGGATGACCACCAGCGGGCTCGAATACGGTGAAGTCGAGTGTTGGATCAGCCCAGCCGCGAGGTACTGGTTAAGAGTCGTGTCCATTTCTTTGGCCAGTATAGGGTTTGAGTGATGGAGCCGTGAAGTGACCGGAGCGCTACCCTCCGGAATCAAGAGTCAGAAGGGCATCATGGAGCAAGACCCAAAGACTGTCTTCGAGATGGAGAACACGTCAGGAAAGTCGCAGAGCATATCACCCAGTTGCTCGATGGTAAGGGGGTCTCATGTATGTCGAACGCGATTTCCCGCAGGTGCGGCGGGAGTTGGGCCCAGACGCGTAGAAACGCAGAACGCTGGCCTGGGTTCAATCGTTCCATTAGCGCCGGCGAGAACGACGCCACGCCGGGAGCTGCCACCTCCGCGTCAGGCGAGCGCGCGACCGCTGAGATCTGGGTGTCCAAAGTCTGGCCAGGGTGGGGCCCCGCGGCGTGGGTGGAGTGTTGCAATGAAACTAGCGGGACGAGCAAAAGTGGGGCGTAGGCGACTCCGACGAGGTCACCTGGCTCGAGGTCTGCGACACCTGTAAAGGGAAGCACCTGTCGCTCTGAAGCAACGAAGTGCTTCTGCCCCTAAATAATTTCCGCCTACGACAATATGTCGACAAAGTAGTGTTCTGCGAGCGCAGCGGAGCCGTTACTGCGCGACAAGTTGACCGCGGGCAGCTGGGGCTCGTCCGACAAGGCGACACCTGTAGTGCCATCTTAGAGGAGGGTTAAAGCGCCGTTCGTAGCTGTGGGGTCGACGGTGTAAGCCGCTACGCGTGTTGTGGAATTATGGGACAACGGCAGCGCGCCCAAAACCCGGTTGTTGAGGGGACGAGGGGGCAAGGAGTGGTATGGACTGGTGTTGAAACGCATCCAGCTGTCAAGGCCCAGTAAGACAGCGTGCTACATGACCGGTGGAGGGACCACGCATGCCCACTCTGCAAGAGAGCACGTCGGTTCTTTTTTTCGGAAAAAATGGACTCTCAGGCGGATGCGGGTCGCGGTCCGTAAAGGGGCGGATTCGTCAAAATCACCCCAGGAGCGAGGGATGCTAGGCCGCTCGCACGCCGACGAAGCGGCGCCTACCAGTAGCATACGGTCCAACACATCACGTCGGATGAAGGTTTGAGGAGATCCAATATCAAGGGGCGCCGCACATCCGTACGGCGCGATGGCGTCCCCGCCGCTCTGTATTGCAATCTCGGTAGTGAAAGAAACGTCGTCTAGCGTCACGGTACTCCCGACGAGTCAGGGTCCGTGTTCTGGCAGCGCACGGCCTGAGGCGCCGCGAGACGCTATCGCCAAAACCTCCGGACTTTGGTCGGCCGGTGCGCCCGAAAAATTGGCCGAAATCTCCGAAAGAGGGCTTTGGCAAGCGCCGACCGCGGTCCCCGAGCGCGACTGCGAAGCGGACGGGATATCGTGGATTCCATCATTCCCGGTGGGACTGCGGAACCGACGAGGGAAGGCCGGGTGTTGCGACCCGGACACAGTAAAAGGTGAAGTTCCATGGTTGGATTCTGCGTAAATTTGGCGTAGATGCCAGCTGGCACGGCATCTTGCTTCTCCCTGTCCCAAACAGCGGAGTTAAAGTTGCGCACGCCTTGACCGACGCGTTCGTATGTGCTTGGACCAGACGACGACGTGATGAGCTCCACTGCGCGATGGTCTTCAAAACGCCTAGCCTTTTCGGCCATCATATACATCTCCGCGCAAGAATATGATACGTCGTCCACGACAAGCGACGAAGAAGACCACTGCGAAAAGTAGGACGGCGGTTGCCAGAACAACACCACTTTGCCTGTGGAGTGTTCGGGAGGAGGGTCAAAAGTCGACGGTGCCAACCCGTCGAAGGCCGTGCTAGGAATATGGGTCTTCAATGTCCCCGTCGGAGAAGACGAGTCCTCGGCACTTTGGGTCTGTAGCGCCCCCTTCTGGGAATGCCCGGCCTTGGGAACACGACGCGAGTCCGAACCCACGGGCGCTCGCGCCGTGGCCTTGTCGCTCTTTAGCGTAAAATCGCAAGAAATAGCTCTTGCTGCGCCCCAAGGGGCAGGGGGTTCGGAGCTGTTTCTGCTTGACGAGAGGCGCGATTTCTTACGTGCTTCCACGGGAATAGCGTCCAGCCTATCGGACTGGAGGCCGTGGCGTCACCACTGGCTCGTTGCGCAGGGCCGGATTTCTTTCCTGCACCACTGGAGCAGACGTAGCCTGATGCACGTGGGTTAGCGTTCCTAAAGACGAAGCAGGGCCAGTAGACCCTGTGGGCATCTTCAAGATCGGGGGTCGGGCAGGTGGTAATATATTTCTTGCCCGAGGAAGCTGTTTCTGTTAGCCCTCTTGGAGGAGGAAGACGAGGTAGCCAAGCTTGTCGACTCCTACTTGACTGGAAAAAGGATAGAAGGTCCGCTACTATCGCCAGAAAACACCGGATCGAGCCTAGCAAGCAATCTTGGTGTAGTAGCGTTGGCTTTCCCGCACTTCACACCAAACGCCTCATCACGGACGGGAAGAAATGGAGATGAACCCGCTCGCGTATAAAGGCGAGGCGTCATCACAGCAACCTTTTCGCTGCGCGACACGTTCCTGAGGGGAGCGTGCGAGTCGCAGGCTCCTGTACCATGGTTCAAGGGGGCAGCGTTAGGGTCGCGTGCCCCCATTGCCAGTTTGAGCCGCGGCAGGGGGGAACGGCGCTGGAAGCGCAGGTTCTCGTCGCCGAACTCGAACCATGGCCGAAGGGAGCGGCGCTGTGAGCGCGCACTCCCTTCATCGGAAAATTAACCTGGCTGGGGGGGGGCACGCCCGAAGCGCTGGTCTCCACCGCCGGTACTACGCCGTGAACAACGTTAGCAGACGGCATAGGAGCCCGAGGGCTCTTAACAAGAAGAATTTGTGCCGCGCTGCTTGACAGGCGAGCAACAGGTACTCGAGCATCCTGCAAAAACAAAGGAGGTGTCCCCGACAGTGCCGTCGGCGGACGGGCCGGGTGTGCCGTTCCGCCGTCGCGCTGTCAGTTTCCCGTGCGAAAGGTACCCAGTTGGCGCGTTTTGGGGTTCCCGCCTGGATTGCAGGTTGCCCCGAAGTACTCACCCCGGAGTAGTCGCGGGAGCCGAGGAGGCAGGCGAGGGTGGAACACCACCATGTTGACCAGACGTGTATGGGCTGTTGTGGTTACCATCGTCACTGAGGTTATCAATTTGACTGTTCACCTGACCCTGGTCTTGGTGGTGCCCTCGCGATTGATTTGAACGATTTCGGCGGGGTTTTTTTGTAGATGTGCGAACGAGAAGACTTTCTGTCGCGTACGTAGCTAGTCATACGTACTTGCCACCGTCTGTAAGCGTCGTCGTCGCCGAGTTGGCCGAGTTGGCCGAATTCAGGGTTAAAACAGCCGCTCGCGCTGATAACTGGGTGTCTACAGTTGCGAAAGGAGTGTGTGCCTTCGTGGCAATTTAGGCAGTGTCCCCGACTTTCTCGGAGGGCAGCCGCGTGGGCGGAAGGCGTGAGGAGGCCGCTCAAGAGGGGGGGGTCGTCGGTCTTAAACGAGGCTCTAACGGCGAGATCTTCTGCATGGTGATGTTCCTCTAGGGGCCAGCAGTTGGACATTTTTTCAAGCCAGGGTTGGGTGAAATCGGTAACTCATTTACCAATCGGATTATGGCTCGATCCCGTCTGCCAAGAAGGCAACTGGGACGGCACTCGGCCCTGGCCACGCCCATGACCGGCGTGCCGGGGCCCCGACGGGCGGATGACCGCGCTCCCGTCAAAAAAACAGGTAGAGTAAAATGTTTTTCGCCGTTGACGACAGGTGTCGTATTGTGTGTCAAGTCATTAAAAGCTCTCTACATAGCATCTAACGAGGCGAATGGCCGCGGGTCCGTTACCTTCGAACAAGGGTACAACATAGACATGAGTGTCGGAAGCTGCTCATTGGCCTCCATCTGAACCACCTCCAACACCACATCCGTCCCCAGAGATAAAATACGCTCACTCCCCGTGACTACCGATACTAACATGCGGAACTCCCGGCTGAAATTGGAAAAAAAATGTGCCGTTACCCACTCCAAAAGTACGCAACTTTGTATAGCCCTCCCCCGTGTCGACCCGGTCGAAGTGCGTCACTAGCAGGCGTAGCAGGAGGGTGAAAGCCTCAGGCTCCGATGCGTCGTCGTCCATAGCTCTCAACATCTGTCGCAAAACGTCGTTAATCAAGGTGGTCATGCAGGCGGTCGCGGGCCTGTCAGGGTTTATGGCACGGTTGAATGCCAGTTTGAGCAGGTGGGTCCAATCCGTTACCTACATGGGCGCTCGTACGCCCTCTGTGCCACGGCCATCGCAGCGCATGAGTATGTCAGACGTTGCAGGCCGAACTGAAGGTGTAAGCTGCTGCGTGTCGTCAGAGTTGTTCAAAGAGGCGGGGAATGACAGCACAGAAATGCGGGATACGTCTATGTAGGAGAGCTTAACGTAGGCACGCCGAATGGAATCATCAAGCGTGGCTTTGGCTGTAGCCGCGGCAGTGGCAATCTCGGCGGTACGCGCGCGGGCCAAATCCGAATAAATAGGCTTGATGTGGTAACCCGACACAGTCAGTTTGCCCAGCCACTCAGGGAAGGAAGCAATATTCACCAGAAAAGGAGTTACTTACCTCTTGCCTGCTACCACGGTCACCTCGCCATGATCCTTCTCGAGCCCGAAGACGAACGGGAGGAGGTGCACGAGCCACCCCACGCTGAACGAGCTCGTGCAATGTTCCGCCGCCCTCCGGTGCCTCCCCCAGAGCTGCGGCCACCGCCTCGGTTGGTGAGACCCTGATTACTCCCTTAGCGGCGTCCTGAGCAACCACCAGTACCCGACGCGCCTCCCCCACCTCCACCACCGCTGCCCCCACCGCGACAATTGTGGTGGTTGCCACCCTCACCATTACTGCCGTCTCCCCCATCTTGGCTGTCGCCACCCCCGGAGCCACCACCTCCGCGGTTGCGATTCCCGCGGTCGCGGCTGTCGCCCCGTCGCCTTTTTTGTCGTTTGCGCTCCTCCAGCTCTTCCTCCGGGGTCGGCCAGAGTACGGGGTCGGGGGCCTCATCGTAGGCCATTATCAGGACCTTCACCAAGGCAAGAATCGGAGCGTGCCGCATCTGTCCGAAAAACAAGCCGTTTCTCCGGCGGGCCCAGGCCGCTCCCACCGAAAGCTGTTCCGGGTGCAGCAACACCTTCATTTCGGATTGGAGGAGGGCGGAGGTCGTTTCTACGACCGCATTCGCCAACTCAGCGGAGCACTCCACTCGCGGTGTAGACGCCATGCGCACGACGCTGCCTTTCATAAATCGTCCCCGGGTCGTGACTCCTGGGAGGCGACACCCAGCGGGCGCGCCGGAGGTAAGGGGGGGCAGTAACCCCCGTCGCAATCGACGCAGCTGATAAGGCGAGGGCTCGGCACGCCCTCTCCAGCACCAGGGACGCCTCTCGCGCAGCGGCCTTCGCCTGCTCGACGTCCTCATCGTGGCGACGTCGACGTGCATCACGCCGGAGTACGGTCGCTTTTGCGTCGTTGAGCGCTCGCTGAGCCCGCGCCATCTCAGAAGCCAAGGCCGAGTGGGTCTCGGCATGAGTGTTCCGGTCCCGGGAACTCTAAGGGTGGTTCCCTGTCGAGCGCAGAGAGTCCAGCTGGTGGCGTTGGTGCTATGTCGAGCGCGGGGAGGCCAGCTGAAGGCGCTCCCCCGGGGCTGGTGAGAGCTGGCGCCGAGACGCCCCAGAGCGTGGTGGAGGCCGTTCCACTTCCGCGTTGCGAGCTGGCGAGTTGACCCGGTCGGTTGGTGTGCCCTGGCGGCGCCCCCTTGTGGTGTCCTTGGTGTCGTCGCCGGAGCCCTCGTCCGGAGGTCCTCCCCGTCTCGAGTCGCTGGATCCCGAGCGTGAGTTTGGGAGTGATCTAAAGCGTTCCCTTCCTGTCTCTTGGGCCTCCTGGTTGGGGCATGTGGAGGACCACAGCCTGCCCGAGTAACCTGCATCGTCGCTGGTGGACATGTTGTCGTAGTGCAAAGTTCAGTATAGCGCCCAAACAAAACAGTTTGCCCATCGACCGCACTGTAGAGGGACGGTCGCTTCTACAGAAGTGCTTCTTGCTGTATTATCGCTGTTGTGCCCATAGGTACATACAATACCAACCGCATTAAAATGGGCAGTAGAACGCCATGACCAGCTGTAGAACAGAGGCAGTATCGACCCTAGCAGCTGTGTGAAAAGATAATATGTGCCAACCGCACTAAGATGGGCCGTACAAGTCCTGACATCTGGAGAAAAAATGCCAACATCGGCCCTACCAGCGTCGTGGAGGGCAGCACGTGCAGTAACACCAGTAGAAAGACAGCACCACGCCCACAGCCGGAAAATCCGCACCCACACCGACCGCGTCATAAAGATACGTCGACAGCAATGCAGTGCGCTGCCTTACGGTTGCTGCATGTATGGCTGATGTGCCCACACAGGAAAGGGGTATAGTACTGTGTTCCAAGATAAAGGTCAACCCCCACGCTGACAGCGCGAAAGAAAAAGCCGGCGTAGAAATTCGGCGTTCACTAATTTCAAGTTCTGTGGCACGGAAGAGCCAAGACGAGTAATCTCTCGTTCTTGAAAGGGGCACTCGCACAGCAGCGGAGGGTGTCAGAGCTGCAGTGTTGTAACTGCGGACGCTGGCACAGTGAAGGGACTAGCTGTGTGCTGAATGGGCAAAAGTGAAATAGGCGGCTCGGCTGCTGTACGGTGACTTCTGCAGCAGAAAGTCCGACGGTATATGGCATGTACTGGCATCAAACCCACTTTGTTCTAATGTAGTTGTTAGCGCTGCGAACGTGATGGAGGTTGAAGCTACGTTACGCAGTGGATCGCAGCTGATCGCCGAAGATCAGGGGTGGGGTCCGGGTTGCATCAAATTGGTAGCTGTACTATTTTCAGTAGGAAGGGAACACAGTTTGTCCGACGCACAAGACAGATCAGCGCATGTACTGAGACCCATAAAAAAACCTGCTGCTTGCGTGTGCTGAAAACTTCGCGCGAAGACAGCCCAAACACTCTACGCGAGCCGCTGCCTGTTCTTCCGAAGGAGCATCAAAACGAGGGGGGCCCGACACGAGCTCCCGGGCCGAGACAAGGAGTCATCCTAGCGCAGGGCCCGCAGTCCAAGGAGGTCCCTCGAAGGTCGGTCTGGCTCCGTCAGCAGAGGTTTACGCAGTCCGACGTGGCTCTCACCAAGCGGTGTCGCTAACTTCTGATGCCAGTATGCTTGTCTTTTGGTGTGTGCAGATGTCCCAGGACCCCCGAAGCACAAAAAGAAGGACAGGTCGACGGGCGATCTTGGGGCTTGTGCTGGCTGCTCGCGAAGATTTGCAGGTAATTGCGCAGCGAGGCTGGCAGGGTGCAACATGCCGGCTGAGCGCGGAGCGAACAAGTCTGGTGGGTGGGGTCTAGGGCCAGTCCGCTTCTGAGCTGCTGTGAAGCACCTAGCGGGGGACGTGCGACCAGAAAGCCGAGGCGAAGAGCGTGCTCCGGGGAGCAGCGTCTTCTACAAGTGCTCCGAAGGTGTCGTCCGTGCGCTACGTGCCAGGCAACCAACAGGGAGGGGGGGGGCTGCCGTCTCACTGCTGTAGTGGTCGCTGTTGGAGGAGGAAGGGCGCTGTCTCCGGTGAGATGCTACCCGCGAGGGAACAGGGGCTTTGGGCTCGACGAAAAGCAGAAAAACGTTACTGAAAACAAAAGGCATCGGAGAGATTCGAGGAGCACTGCTGCAAAAGCAACATCAAGCCAAGACGACGCCATTTTTAAGTCATTGTGTGGAGACACAGAGTGTCCCCAGCTGGTCTGCCTATTGAGTAGGTCCTCGGTGAGTACTCACTTTCTTAGCCGGAGTAGAGAAGCACAAATGCTATTTCCACAGAGCCCCCGATAGCAACCGAGAACCGAGGAGCATGCCTCGGTTTCATTTCCTGACTACCCCGAATAGATAACACCAACCCATCACACGAAAACGGCCAATTACTTATCAAATCATGTAATTGCAGGCCTTTCACGGCCGTACCTCGGCACTTGTGACTTAATATTCAGTAAGCTTTTTTGTGTGTTGTATAATACTGCTGTGGTGTATATGTTCATAGCAACGTCTGTCTGTGTATGCTACTACTACTGCCGCGGCTGCTTCCCACACTTTCCATTCATTAGTGTTTTTCTGTGTTGGGTATATGTACGGGGGTCATGACGGTGCATATGGGCACCAACGTCAGAAACACAGCACAGCAGTCAGTGTGTGCGTTGTTCACATTAAACTGATACTATTTCCACATGTCTGCATCCAGAACAACCAGCGTGCGTGTCCGTGCTGATGCCTCAAAGAGGGTACCTTACCTCTGTTTCGAGAAAACGGTTGACATATACTCTTTGGTCTAATTATATTATGAAAAATGAAAATACACGCCAGCTGTGAGATCGAAGATTTCGTCGAAACTCATCTTTGCAAGCTGTGTGTGATACTCCGATCGCGCGTATTACGGGTTGTGTGTCCTCATTAAGGATATGGGTCGGCGACCCCTCTTGGAACTACAGTGTAGCTTGTACCAGGTGATCTTAATCAGTCTGTGCGCGGAAAACACTATAAAACCCGTTTTTGAGGGGGACAAAATCTGACATCTGTGGAAGGAAATGCATCCGTTTATCAAGTGTATCCTGTAAGTCGTATAACCGGTGAGAGGAGGGCGGAGTTTTTAAGGGCGTGGGAGCCTAGGTTTGAACAAGAGGGACCGGGGGGGGGAGTGAGGAAACGGGCGGGGCAACTCAATCTGTGTACGCGGAAACTATAAATTCTCTAAGGAAGGGGACAAATCCGGCGGTTGTGGAAGGAATGCATCTGTTTATTATGTGTATCCTGTAAGTCGTACAACCAATGAGGAGAGGGCGGAGTGATCGAATGGGGGCGGGGGGGGGGGAAGGGGGATTTCCAACAGCTTTAGGTCGCGCAGAGATATATATATATATCAGTTAGGAGCTTGCAATTGTAGTGGTGCCAGGTCTAGGCGATGGTGCGGGTGGTGGGGAAGGAGGGGGCGTCGGGGGGGGGGGGGCGGGGGCGGGGGGAGGGGGTATGAATTGGAGCTACGGCATGGGTGGATAGCAAGGTAACGAGGTGGTATCAACTGCCTGGTATTGTTTAGTACGCTCTGACAGATTTTGATTTTAGGTGGGGCGTTTGAACACGAGGGAGCCGGCGGGGGGGGGGGTAGGGGCGGCGGGCGGGACAACTCAATCTGTGCGCGGAAACTGTTACCAAGTAATATTTTAAGGAGACCTATCTGACGGTTGTAGAAGGAATGCATCAGTTTATCATGTACCAGTATATCCTGTAGTGGTACAACCGGTGAGGAGGGGGCGGAGTGTTCGAAAGGGGGACTTCCAACAGCTTTAGGTCGCATAGATGTATATCAGTGAGGAGCTTGCTGCACGCGAGGTGCTTAAGTCTAGGCGATGGTGCGGGTGGTGGGGAAGGGGGGGTGTTGGGGAGGTATAAATTGGAGCTACGGCATGGATGGCGAAAAAGGAATGAGGTGCTACCAACTACCCGGTAGTGTTTATTACTCTGGCAGATTTTGATTTTAGGTGGGGCGGCGGGATAGAACAAAACGTGGGGGGGGGGGCGAGGGGGGGGGGGATTGGGGGGGGGGGGGAGGATAAACTCCTTTAGGTTGCATGAATGTATACCTGGGAGGAACTTTACTAAGTGTGCTAAGTCCATCTACGCGGTGGTGCGGGTGGTGGGGAAGGAGGGGGCAGGGGGGTAAATGAATTGGAGCTCCGGCATGGCTGATCGGATAGATAACGAGGTGATATCACCTGCCTGGTATTGTTTATTTTTGTAGCAGATTTGATTTCAGGTGTGGTATACAAAGCAATTTTTAGGTGTGGTATACTACAATGTGTTATTGCTTCGCAGTGTTATATTTTGTATACCCTAACAACAGTAACCTTAACCGAACGAAACGCAACCAACGGGGCAAGAGCCAAAGAAATTCTAACGAGCACCTGTGGCGACAAATAACGAGACACACATATAGATATTGATATAGATACAGATATAGACTAGTCTATGGAGTGTATTCAATTTTTTATAATATAGACTATAACTACGCTATACCTACAATGGGACCCGAAGGGTGCGCCAGCTAGCGTTGGGCTGCGAAAGCAACTGAGTTAAATCGACACACGACGCGTATGAAAATACGTGGAAGTGTGGGGAGCTAAAGCTTTATTTTTCCCCATCCGCCGGAGGATGAAAAAAAAATACATATATATAGACTATGTACATATATATATTCCGAATGGAAATACAGTAGTAGTCTAGACTAGACGATAGTCCTACTATTTAGCGCTGCTGTAGTCGTCCAGTCGTGCTGCGTCTACCGTTCTGTGATGCGTTTAAATAACCAACTACGAGTATCCTATTTCCTCTGTACGAGTATGATAGTACACCTTACATTCCTACACTTGCATTTATTTGTAAACGCCGGTCTGGACCTCTCCGAGAGGGAGAGAGTCGTCCACTATAAAATGGATGTTTACCTGCAACCTTGGTAAATGGTTCATCTTCTAGCTACTCATCAGATAACCAGGCATTTATGTGGTTGTCCGATAGCAATTTGAATCCCTTTCTTCGCCCCTTTATTTATTTATTTTGTAGAGCTGTGAGTCGGCACGACTTAAGTCGCCAACTAGTTGATAGTTGGACTATTGTTGGTCGTTTCCAGGAGGTGCTGAATATTCGACTTACTGGGTTTCCATACCAGCCATATACTTGTAGGAAGGAATATTAAATGCGGGCTATATTTTCCTTTTCTGGGCGGAGTTCCCTCGTCCGGGCGGGGGGGGGGGGGGGGGGGGGGGGGGTGATTTGGCTCGCTTTGCTCTCCTGACCGATGTCGGACATTCGACCGGCCATCTGCTGGTTTCGCCAACCGACTTGCCGACCTAATTCACTCAGTTGTAGTTAACGGCACCTACAGATTATTATTATAGTTTGTATTAGTCTCGAACTCCTGCCGATTCACCCAGCTCTTCTACTCATTGCCCTCCGTTCTGTCACCCTCCTCTTTTCTGTTTTCCTTTTGGAGACCCTCGAGGGCCATTGAGGCGATGATACCGGTATGGAGACCGCCGTCGAAGGGACGGCAGCAGTTCTACTGTAAGTAGAAGACAGAGACCAGGCAGCAAATTGCAATGCTCCTAGAGTCCTATAATAGTAGTGGTGGCAAAAACAGAACCCACTTTGTGTGGGTGCTGCCCGGCGTCGGGGCAGCACCCACACAACGTATCTGTTTTGTTTCTGCAATTTTGCTTGCTTAGTGTTCAGGATTTATATCAGTACCAGGGTACGTACTCGTTGCGGGGGCGACGATGCCGGCATTGGCACCTCCTCTACGGTCTTGTCGTCAGAGACAGCACTCAGCAGTACCATGCACATGTGATGGACCATGCGGCAATGCTCCTCCTACTCCTGCATGCAGCAGGGGTTAGACTGATTCTACGATGATAGCTCCCACCCCAAAACCAGCGGTTTTCTTTAACGACCGTTTTAACCCCTTTGGAGCCCCGAACCCCTCCCTATACTAAATTCAAGTAATTTTGTCCCCAAAAACGGGTTTCCAGTTGTAAAGGGGTTAATGGCTGCTTGATACGAGGAGGAAAGATGCAATGAAATACATATATACTTCGAAGTACGTAGTATATATTTACATACATACTTCCTTGTTTGCAAAGAAAGGACATTATTTCATGGCTGCTCGACACGAGGAGGAACGATGCCATGAAAAAAATATCTACAGTCTATGTATTTACATACATACTTCCTTGTTTGCAAAGAGACTACTTCTACTACTACTACTACTACTACTACTACTACTACTACTACTACTACTACTACTATCGAATGACGACGTCGGGGTGGCAAGGGGCACCGTATCTCAGGAGAAACGTCTGGGCGCTGGTTTCAAAACCAGCGACTTCGTTAATGAAAAGTTGGGGGGCTACCGAAGAACGACTCGTAATTCGAAACCCTATCTATATCTAAGACTGATTCTACGATGGTGGTTGAATAGCGTCGCCTGATGAATCAGATTTGTTGCTAGGGTGCTGGCTGTTGTACTGTCCATTTTGCGGTTTGTTTTTACTTTGTTGTGCCTTTTCATGTTGTTGCAATCTTTGTTTCCAAATCTTGGTTTTGTTTTGTTTATTATTTATTTGCCTTAGTCAGCTTTGTCTTTTATTTCCCCTTTTATACTGCGAATTTAGCCTGTTGTAGTGTCTTGTTGTGCGGATTATGTTTATTTTTGCACGCGGGCTCATAACTCGGTTGGCGTTGCATGGCGAAATCAGACCTTGCTTGCTGTGTTTGAATCGTGGATCTCTGCCTCGTAGCCTGTGACCACAGAGCTCGTCGTGCTCCTCTATGAGGCACCAGCGCGGACACAGCCAGGCTGTGCGCTGGATGTCGATGGGTGGAAAAGTCAGCTCAAACAATGTGACGAAGGAGAGGCGTGCGAAGGAGAGGCGTGCTACGATAGAGACACAGCAGTTTTCGTCCGAAATGTTTTTGAACGACGGGACTCCTTAACCCAAAATCGTCGATAGAAAAAATAGGCCATTATTTTTGCATGATTATCGTCGTGTACTTCGGCATTGGGATTTTTCATCCGACAAGAAGAAGAGCAGTTAGTTTTGGTTTTATCTAAATCAGTTTTTGGGACATGTCTTAAGCTCCCAAATAATTGAAGGAACCTCAGAAGGAAGGTGGAGGCACCTCTGTCGTACGAAGCACGCGTCGAACACAGACTGCAGCTGGGCCCAAATGGCTAAATGGCTAGGGCCATCAGTCACCAATGAATGGTTATATCTATAATAAAAGCTATCATAGCAGGGCAGGTGACACACCATCACATACTCATTCTAAAGACGATCTTCAAACTCTGTCTCCTCCCATCCCCCTCGCCCGCCCATATAGTGTCATAATGTAACTACGGAGTCGAGGTATATTTTGTCTATATTTGCCCTCTCCGACGAAAATCTGTGTAGCATGAAAAGTTATATGCACAGTTGAAGGAAGAAAATTAACACACACATTGTATCATGCAAGAAACACAAATAAATATGCCGTCGTCGTAGCTTAATGCAGTGTTATATACAAGTTCACGGTGTACTTAATGGGGCAAAATACGAGGCCGTCGTCGGGCGTGGGGTCAGTTGAAAGCGGCCTGGTCCTCGTGCCAGGAAGTAATAGCCCTCTTTTTCCTCAAGGGATTGAACCGATGATCGTACACGCCAGAAATGAACAGGTTCATGGAAGGCAGTAAATGTAGTGTTTGGGGGTTGTGTATGTGCCGTCATTGAGATGAAAGAGGACGAAAGGCTAGGACGAAGACTGTTTTCATGGCATCCTTAAAGCCATTCTATAGGCGTTCCTCGGACTTGATTCGCCCAATTGAAGATGAGTTCAAGCAAATCTCTTGGGATGCAGACTTTGGACGTCGGGGTGACTCGGTCACGGCAGCCCCCATGTACACGTTGTTAATGGAAAGGAGACAATTGGTGAGCGTCTCAAGAATAGCTTGGTGGGAATATAAAGGCAAATACCTAGACGGTGCGTGGTCAGATTGGGTTCCAGAGACAGAAGTACTTGATAGATTTACACCGTTGAAGTTAGATACATTTCACGCACTGTGGGACCTAGACCGCCGAGCATTAAAAATGTGCTTAAGCCCCCAGCCATTCCAAGAAAACGCCCCCCACCTGGCGGACGCGCGGCCCTTATTTCACTTCCCTATCGGCACACGAGTGAACAGGCCATACACGGTAGGCAACAATATCGCTAACCGTTTAGGGCAAGTGTACGGTTTTTGCTCGCCCTGGCGTGTTCGCTTTCTTGACAACAATTGGGAGGAGGAGTTGACGGTCGCAGAAGTAAAGAAAAGGTGTAGTCTAATGCAGAAGAAGTGTGGAGACGGCGTAACATTGCGCGTGTGTGTTAGAGGAACATGCTAGGCGCCATGTACAAAACCAACAAAGCAAAAAAAAACAGTAGATAAAGATATACTAGCATGGTATCGTTAATGGCCAAGGCAACGGTAGGGGGAGGGTCACTATTAGGAAATAAATATACATATATATATTTTACACTGTGCCTCGGGGTCATTCGCGCGAGTAAACCCCCTGTTCCTTTGGCCCACCCTGATTGAGATTTCGTGCGGTTCTAGTTTTGTTTTGCGACATGAATCCGCATTGGAATGGTAAAAGCTGCGCTGCGCCAGCATAAATCCCGAAAACGTTTCTCGTCCGTGGGGTAGACACACAGCTGTCACTCACGAGTGCGGGTGGTGACAACGCGGTACTGAGAATGGGAGTATCCCCCCTCATAGTAGCTTTGGTTTTTGTAATAGTAGCGAGCAGCGCAGCAACCATGGATAATAAAAGTGCTTCAAGTCAACCACTATTATTACTCAACAGGAACCGTCTAGTTTCGCATTGCCGACCTCCGGCCTGCAAGCTGGGGGGGATGTTACGACGGTGTTTCATATAAAAACAATATACTCAGATTGGGGGTTTCAGTACGTTTTGGGTACGATAGATAGAACGGGCGATGAGGCAATAGCCTCGCACGAAGGACGCCTCCCGTGAGAAAAGGAGGACGGGGCTTCGGGCGGCGGGGAGAAGCCGTCGGCCAAAAAACGGAACGACGGCCAATACTGAGCCCGATTACTCCTTTGAGCATACTGTCATCCAACGAGGAAGATAAGAGAACATACATGGAGCACGGACTCAACAAGCAATCGTGCTCCCTGCATACTCTCCACTCTCCGACTGATTCTACGATAGCCTCCCCCCAAACCAGCGATGTTGTTCAACGAACGTTTTGGGGCTGCTCGACAGAAGGGAGGATACTATTGAAAGAAAGGTATCCACACATTTTCTTGCGTGCAAAGGTCTATCGATCGATGGCGTCGGGGTGTCGAGGGACACCGTGTTTCAGTAGTTACGACCGGGATCTGGTTTTGAAACCGGCGATTTCGTTAAAGAAATGTTAGGGGGGGGATACTACCGTAGAACGACTGCTCCACTCTCCTGCTTCCTCCTATTCTCTTGGTCAAGATCGATCATTTAAACAACAGGCCTGAGTGTCTTTATTTCATGATAAATAGGCTCTTCGAAGCTTGAGCGTACACGAAACCGGTTGGTTAACTCCGACCACGTGCTTTGCCTCTCTCCCGCGGGCTGCCTGACCTAACCCAAGAGCCGCGCAGCACACGCCAGAGGAGAGAGCCCGCTTTGAGATTATATGCATGCATGTAATAAGATGTGGCGGTTTCCACAACCGCCAAATGGTGAACCCTCAATACCGTGTTACCATACATAGTCTCTGTGCACAGATTGATTAAAGGCTGATTAATGTCTTCGCGTCACCTGCTGACCCTGTTACCGGCTGATGGTACTATCATGGGGAGTCGCAGACCTGCTCCCTCCATGATGACATAAACACGTGTGGTGTCACGCCGTAACGCGCCCACTCGGAGTATCAGTATGCACAGCATTCTACGAAGCTGGAAGCTGAGTTTCGACGACATTTTAACAATTTCCAACACAATCGTCGATCTCTATAATCTGCTGTATGTAGTGTATTTGTAATATTAAATAGGCGTCAGCTGTGAGTTCGACCAGAGATTTGCTGTGGTCGATACTCACCATATAGTTTGGTCTCCTCTTCACGAAAATTTGCGTGTTCATTAATATGCGTGTTCATTAATATCATTATGGTGTTCTCCCCAGGGGAAGGGGGTGGAAACTGGCGGCTCTCCCTCGTCCCGTTTCCACTGCCCCCCTCCCCTCCCCCGTCCCCTATCCCGGCTATATTGTACGCGGCCGACCTGCCCTCTACTCCCGACACATGACCTCAACAACCGGAAGGCCATTCAGAAGCCACGTTCCATGCCTGCACCTTCCAATACTACTCTACCTCTCCACCCATCTCGTCCCTTGCCCCGGCTGTCTACCAGGCGCTCCTTTCCTTCCTACTATAACCCTGGACACCCATGCATATTCCATGCTAAACCTCACACCTAACCCCTGACTGCCTGCGACGCCCACTTCCCTTTTTTCTAGATCACCCATGGCTGTGCTCTCATCTCCACTGGCCTTGACTTTCCCCCTATCCTTCCGGAGTGCGGCGCCAATTCCTCCGGAACCAGTTCCCTCACACGCACTCCGCCCATGCTCCCACCATTTCCTCCCCACTCTCTCCAGCCCGCCCCTTAAGCAAAACGTCTCTTGCCCGCTCATACCCTCCGTCTCCCCCCGCTTCTGTACGCAATCCGTGGGGCGTTCATCAATCCCTTGAAAAGTCCTCCCATACATGGTACTCGACCAGTTCCACGATCAAGTCCACTACGTTCCTTGTTCCCCCCCCCCGGTTCCCCTTGGTCTCACGGCTACCGCCCCTTTTCTCCCCCTGTCCCCTTTACCCCTTCAAGCGGGTCTCCACCCGCATCTGCTGCCTTCCCCCTTCCCGGCCCCCGACTGCACCTCTGTCTCGAAGAAGGCCACATCTCCCCTCCCCAAGCAGCAAACCCTCGTGCAGCTTCCCTCCTTCCTCCGCGAACGGCTCCATGGCGCTCGACAACAGCTGATTCGTCAAGGCCTGTCCGATCCACCCGATCTTCCCCCCTATCCCCTAGTCACCAATGTTCTTCTTTATTTCACTCCTCGATAATCGGGTATGGACCACTCGCACGAGAGTGACTTGCCTCGCGGACAAGAGGGCTTTACCGGCCTTTTTTTACACAGCGTCTACAGTGTAGCAAACTTCTCCACATGTCACATAACTTGTTCGTCTAGAGATATATGGATTCGTCGTCTCTCGTTTTCTATCGTTTTATTGTTGTAATTTTTTGTAACAATCACTCCAACTCTCCAGCACAACCAGCGTGAGTGAGCACAACAACAGAAGAAGTAAAACGAAGCCACACTCTCCCAGAAGGCGTCACAACGAGAAAAAAAAAAAAAAAAAAAGAGGAACGACGCGTGCTACAATTTAGCGGTACTTATCACACCTTTTTTTTCTGAAAAAATTGGTTTTTAAATAACGGGGCTCCTTATTAACCCAAAATCGTCGGAAAATAAATAAATAACAGGATATTTTTTTGTATGATTCTCGTTGTATACCTACGCTGGCCACACAAGTATGTGGATTTTTTATCCGGTGGCAGTTTCTTTTTTCTCTGAAACCAGTTCTTGGGTTAATGAAGGACAGGTCTTAAGCCCCGCTGAAGCGAGGAATCTCAGAAAAAAAGGGGTGAACCCTCTATCGTGGCACGCGCGCCGAGCGTTGCTTGACTACTACTACTGTGTGAATCGAGAAAATGACATCGTTTTTTCGAAATTTGTGTTACGTGGTTTTCGGAAGCCCCCCTGTGTGGCTCCTCATAAAAAAGTTTGGGTACGATTTGTGTGGTCTTTTGTGCTCCCCCTCTCTGGCTCAATCCGTAAAAAAAGAGTTCCTACCCTCAACAAGCGACCTTTTAGACAAGCTGTGTGTGGTCACAGGTGTGCCTTCCCGTTATCCCCTCTCGGCGCTTGCCTTCAATTTATCGCGCATAGGGCTCGGCATTCCCATGTTCATGCTCGTCAATTTTCATCGAAGAATGTTTGCAAACTCACCGCTCCTCTCGCACTTTCCGCTCGAGTCACAAATTCGATCTTGCACAAAAAGTTCCTTACGGGCACGACGCACTCCGTGAGACTTGAGCTCACGGCCTTTGACCCTTTTAGTTGGGACGAAGATTCTTCACCTGACCACTTACATCCATCAGGAACAACGCCTTTAAACGCATCCTGTTCCTCCTTTCAAGGCGCATATATACTATCCTCGTAAAAAAATGAGCTCCACATACATCATGCTCTCGTCTGCGTTGAAAAAACGGGCGCCTTCTTTTGTGTTCCTTCCTCCGCCAACCGTGTGGCAGGTGGGGGGAGGGGAGTTCTCAATTTGTGCCATGGCCGTAGTGGTATGACCATAGACCCTCGCATCCCTACTATGCCGGGACGGAGCACGTCGGGTTTTCACCAACCAGGCAGACGGTGTTGTGCTTGCACCAAGCGCGAAGCGCCGTGAGGTGTTCGGCGAGTCGCATGGAGGGTGAACTACATCCTTCCAAGAATCGAGCCCTCGTAAGACGGACTCTAGGCAGCTTTTGCACGCCTACTTTTTTCCTGGTTATTATGGAGATGACACGGCGCCAATGAGTCACTTTGTCTTCTTCTGGTGCGCACGGCCACTTCAGAGACACAACAAAATATATGTATATGGAGGTATTACTGGTCTACTATGTAACTGCCTCGCGTGCGTGCCTTACCATTTTAATTAATACCTGGCAATAATAGTCTTATTATCATGTCATATGCACGGCCGCAGTCGGTAGGAGAACACCAGGACCGCCGTAGAGTACAGGGGCTCGGGGTAATGTTTTACACACTTTCCTTTTACAGGGGCTCGGGGTAATGTTTTACACTGAGCTTTCCTTTTATGTTTTTCCCTTTTTTCTTTTCTTTCTTACTATTATTACTAAGCATATTGTTAGCCCCTTCGCACTCTTCTTTCTCTTTCTCCCTCCCTAGATCCCTAGCTCAGATCCGGGATGACCTAGCAGCCGCTTCCCCCCCCCTCCCCACTCCATAATACGGCGACTACGGTGCACGCGCCTTCATTTTTATCGCGATAAGACTTCTCCATCCTGCTCTTTCTTCCCACACGTCGACTCATCATATCGAAGAACGCTAAAAGAAGCTAGAAGTATTCGTACTCGTACGTAATGAAAAGAGGAGTTTTTTTCTTCCCTCTATTCTCGTATATTATATTTTAATTTTTTAATATATATATATATTATACGTTTCGTACCAAAACCCCAAAACCGGCCCCTCCTCCGTTTTTCTGGCGTTTCCCATATTATTTTTATTATTCCCGTTGTCATTCTATCAGACTATTCTTCTGTATTAGACTAGACTATTATTGTGTCTCTGTTCCAGGCAGGTACCACAATCTGCCACAATGTGTAGTTATTTTTCTGTCGTGTGCCCTCGCCGCGGGCCAGATCATGAGATAGATGGAGATTAGATACATAGGTTGTCAAGAGCAAGTCCAAACCAGCAGATATATATTCGCACATATATTCTTTTGCGCAGCTTTCTTCGCAGGTAGATAGATGATAGATGACATTGTGGTGGTTTGTTTGTAGGAGGAGCACGTTGTATCATATTATTATTAGTCTATACCGGTAACGAAGGTGCGCACCCCGTCGTTCTTGGTAATATAAGTCAGAGACTTCTCGCTTTTGATGAGAAACTCTCCCATGAGACGCGCTAAGCAAGGTGGTCGAGGTAGGTGCTCAATCAAGAAACCTCCAGTAGACCTCGCCAGTCACTCGAGAAAATGGTTTACGCACACTACTAGCAGTAGTAGTAGTGTGTACGACACGAAGAGGGTTTCACCCTACTTTGGTTGGATGCGTTTCATTGTAATTTGATAGTACGGCTATGGTTAGGGTTGTTACAGGGTACCGGTCGCCCCGGTGGCGTATCAGGTTATCCTCGAGCCTGATATATAGGTCAGTTTCGTGAGTTCGAATCCCCCCGAGTGCATACTCGTATACATTCATTCGTGGGGACTTTTTCTTGCGCACCAATTGACTTGCGGAAAGCGCGAGAGCGTGAGTGAGCAACAACACTCGATGAAATATCGACGAGCAGTGGGATTGCTGGACCCTATGCGCGATAAAAATTGAAGGCAAGAACCGGGGGGGAGAAGGGACGACACTTGTGACCACGGCTTGTCCAGAAGCTGGAAAGTAGAAGCGTGCGAAAAAAAAAAAAAAGGGTATAAAAAATATAAAGAAGAGTGTCAACAACCTTTTTTCTAGAAGTCAAGTGAGTAGTGAAAGTTGCCCTCAGCAAAACAGCGGTTACGGTTGGTTATGGTATTAACAGTATCATATACTACTAACTAGTGCAGTGGTAGTAGTATGATCGCTACGTGTACAGCAGTAGTTACGTTACTAAGTAGTTACTGCTGTACAGTAGTAGTACAATCAGCACTGATGTGTTGGTTTCTTTGCTGAGACTCCTTACCCGAAAACCGATTTTGACAAAAACGAAAATGCAACCCGATCGACAAGATGCCATTTATTCATGACCTACCATACACACAGGCAGGTATGCAACAACAACAAAAAAATAATAGTTTTGGGACAACCACAACAACATCATCATCAGGCAGGGTATGCAACAACGACAAAATAAAGAATCTTCCCGGCATGACATGAGAATCTGATGGCATTCCGACGAAGAATTTTTTGGGTTAACGCACCTTCACAACACTGGAAACCCGTTTTCGGAAACTAAGTCATTGGGTTTAGTATAAACCGATTCTACGATATAGCCCCCCCCTCCAAACAACAGGCGTTTTTTGTTTCAACGAACGTTTCATGGCTGCTAGATAGACACGAACAAGGGTGCCATGAAAAAAGTCATCTCCTCAAACATGTTCAACATGTTTGCAAAGAAAGGTCTATGGAACGATCGATGACGTCGGGACGGCAAAGAAAGGGCACGGTATTTCAGGAGATACGGCCGGGAGCTGGTTTCAAAACCGGCGATTTCGTTCAAGAAAAGTTGGGAGGGCTAGCGATCGTAGAACGAGTGATAGTGACGTGTAGGGAGACGGGTTTTAGGGTTGTAAAAAAGGGGAGTTAAGAAATCTCCCCGTCATTTTCGGAAAAGATTTGAGGTCCAAAACGTGCTACTACTGCTGTTACCTCCTAAACGTTATCAATGATTAGAATACACTGCATCCGGTCCTCCTGCTGTGAGATCGAAGATTTCGTCGAAATCCATATATATTTTGCAAGCTGTGTGGTACTCCGATCGCGCACATCACTACTACTAGTAGTACTGTGTGTGTCCTCGTTAAGGATATAGGTCGGCGGCTCCCCTTAGAACCAGCTTGTGCGCCAGAGAGTCTGCAGTGTGACATGTTCACCAATCTGTGTTGCACAGAAACTATAAAACCCATTTTTGAGGGAAAAAAATAAGGTATTGGCAGGCTGTGGAAGCACCACATATTATTGTAAAAGTTAAAATACACTCCAGCTGTGAGATCGAATATTTTGTCGAAACTCACCAGCCGAAAAGCCGTGTCTGATACTCCGATCGCGCTTATTTCGGGTCGTGTGTCCTCGTTAAGGATATAGGTCGGCAACCCCCCTTGCAACTACAGTGTAGCTATCAGGGTCAACAGGGTGATGTTTGGCAGTCTGTGCTCGGACTCTATAAAAAAAACCGTTTCTGAGGGGGACAAAATTTGACAGTTAGTTGTGGAAGGAAATTCATCAGTTTATCAAGTGAATCCTGTAAGTCGAATAACCGGCGAGGGGAGGGCGGGGTTTTGAAGGACGTAGGGGCCTGATTTTGATCAAAACGGGGGCGGGAGGGGGGGAAGGGGGGGAGGGGACGGGTGGAGCAGCTCAATTTGTGCGCGGAAACTATAAATCCTTCTTGTGGGGGAGGGGGGGGGGGATGTGGCGGGGGTGGGGGGGGGGGGGGGGGGGTTAGGTCGCATAGATGTAGGGGTTTGCTATACGCGTGGTGCTAGGTCTAGGCGATGGTGCGGGTGGTGGGGAAGGAGAGGGCGTCGGGGGCGGGGGGGGGGTGGGAATTGCCGCAGCGGCATGGACGGCTCAAAAAAGATAATGAGGCGATATCCAGGGCGTGGAAGTGTTTATTACTCTGGCGTATTTCGATATTGGGTGGGGCACTTGAGCAATAGAGAGCGAGGAATAAAAAAAAGGGGGGGGGGGGGGGAGGGCGGAGATGAGTTGGAACTACGGCATGGATGGCTAGAAGGATAATGAGATTATATCAGTTGGCTGGTAGTGTTTACTACTCTGGTCAATTTTGATTCTAGGTGGGGCGTTTGAACAAGAGGGATCGGGGGGGGGGGGGGGGGGGGGGGGGGGGGGGGGGGCATTTCAATATGTGCGCGGAAACTATAAACCCTTAAAGGGGACGAATCTGACGGTTGTAGCAAGAAGACACCCCTTTATATCACCCGCCTGGTAATGTGTATTATTCTAGAAGGTTTGATGTTACATGTAGTATGCAACCCAGTTCTTAGGTGTGGTAAGCAACGTGTTAAAAGCTTCATAATTTGTTATATTGTGTACACGGATCGAAAGATAAAATATTCGAATCGATAGGTACAATCATGCAGATACCATTATTTTCTGACATCGCTCAATATAAGAAAGAGATACAATTGCCAAATACAACAACAGGCGAGGTGATGCGGTCATGAAAAATGTCACCGCCATTGAGAACGAAAGGGAGAAATGCGAATCGTTAGTGTTTTGAAAGGAACGCTTAGTGTACACGCGCTCAATTACGTTACTTCGCTAGTCATACTTCGGTTGGCATAGGTTGGGAGGCGATCATCATGCAAACGGTATATATATATATATGTACGGAATACCCTACGTGATAAGTTGGTAGTGCGGTTTAATACCGCAATTTTAACATCTGTCTATCTGTACCTCCTTTTCACACTATTATTGTCTCACATATATTATAAAAATTAAAATACACTCCAGCTGTGAGATCGAAGATTTCGTCGAAACTCATCTTTGCAAGCTGTGTGTGATACTCCGATCGCGCGCATTACGAGTTGTGTGTCCTCATTAAGGATATAGGTCGGCGACTCCCCTTACAGCTACAGTGTACACATATATATATATACGATTTATTATAATGCTTACTTGCATCGTGTTACATACGGTAGTTGCAGCAGTAATCGTAGTAGTAGTAGTCGTATCACCGGTGAGGGGAGGCGGGAGGGTAAAGGGCTAGGGGGATAGGTCGCATAAATGAATAGATAGGAGCTTACTGCGCGCGTAATGTGCTACTAGGTGATGGGGGCGGAGAGAAGGGCGGGGGGGAGGGGGAGTTAATTTTGAAATTAAAAGACCGTATAATATACTCGGAGTAAATGAAATGGGGGAGCTAAATGATGCTGCATATATATGGGTGTATGGAATGTAATAAAGACATGAATGAATGATGATGTGGTATCACACCTTTCGGATAGTGTCGGAAGATTTCGAGCTTTTTGGTGGGGCGGATGGGGGGGGGGTTGAGGGGTTATTCGGAGGCGGGGGAGGTTGGGGGGAGCGAAATATTCTACCTGCACAGTAATAGTCTAATATGATAAATGCAGCTGCCCATTAGTCTTTGTCGTAGCACACGCAATCCTGTGTAGCCCACCCAAAGCTGGCTTTTGGGGGAAAGTGCTGTTTGTTGTTGTTGTTGCTGCTGTTGCTGTTGTTGTGGTTATGGTTGCTGTTGTGGTGGTGGTGGTTGTTGTTGTTGTTGTTGTTGTTGTTGTTGTTGTTGTCGTTGTTGTTGTTGTTGTTGTTGTTGTTGCTGTTGTTGTGGTTATGGTTGTTGTTGTGGTGGTGGTTGTGGTTGTTGTTGTTGTTGTTGTTGTTGTTGTTGTACGTTGAATGAACCCGATGAGCAATCCGATGGCCTGCACAGGGGTATATACACGGCATAAGATGATAGTGAATGAATGGCAGCCTACGAAGAGGGGGACCCCGTTTTTCACGACCGCCGAGTGGTCGGGTTTTCACCCCCTTGCCCGAGTGGCTGCTGTTTGCTGTTGCTGTGTTGTTGCATCTCACTCGAAATACATACGTCGTACCTGGACCAGCATATTTTTGGGCGATATGTTCGGCCAAAAGCGTAGCTACAATAGACCAACTATTATGGGAAATATTTTCAGCGATCATTTCTCTCTTTGACAGGGGATCTTAAACGCCAAAAATAAAACTATCCACTTAGTCTATATTATGGGACCAGATATCATCGTTGTTTCTGGGTTCAGAAGTAATCGAGGCCAGAAACCAGCGGATTTGGCGATTTCTGAAATTAATAAAATCACTAGACTATCCCTGCAAAGTTTTATATCGCAAAAACAAAAAACACGACACGAAAATAATTCAAGCAGCTAGCTGGAGACCACAAAGGAACAGGGGAGGGGCAATCTCGCGCGAGTGACCGCCGAGATGATGCTGCGAAAAAAGTCCCCCAGAAAAGGGGTCTCCCGCTACACAATCATCGCCTTGCGTCAAACAATCGATCCTACAACCAGCCGGGTTTCCAGCCATTGTATCCGGGGGGTCCTCATAGCCAAGGAACGCGATTAGTCTGTACGGCAGTAGTCAGGTAGGTATGGTTTAGTCCCCCAAAAAAATGCTAACTATATCATGCATCCTGCGTTGTCGTCATCGTGTGTCGTGCAGCGCGCGTCTGGAATCTTCGTGACCAACTCGTTTTACCACGTTCTCCAACAACTAAAACTACATTATTAGACTAGACTATATACATTTTACAAGTAAGTCTGCTACTTACTGCTGCTGCTGCATGGCTGCTGTTGTGCCTGCAATGATAGCGACATATCATCCGTGGAACATACGAGTATATATATAATGAAAAATAAAACTACACACTCCAGCTGTGAGATCGAAAATTTTGTCGAAACTCATCTTTGCAAGCTGTGTGTGAAACTCCGATCGCGCGTATTACGGGTTGTGTATCCTCATTAAGGATATAGGTCGGCGACTCCCCTTGTAACTACAGTGTAGCTATCAGGGTCAACAGGGTGATGTTAGTCAGTCCGTGCGCGGGAACTATAGAACCCGCTTTTGAGGCGGACAAAATCTGACAGCTGCGGAAGGAAATGCATCAGTTTATGAAGTGAATCACCTGTAAGTCGAAAAAAACCGGTGAGGGGGGGGGGCGGGGTTTGATCAAGAGGAGCGGGGGGGGGGGGGGGGCAGCTCAATATGTGCGTGGCAACTGTAAATCATATCCTGTAAGTCGTACAACCAGTGAGGAGAGGGCGGAGCGTTCAAGGGGATGGGGGGGGGGGTGAGGTGGGGGAAGGGGGGGGCGGGGGGGGGAGGCGGGGAGTTTTTTTTTTCTCAACCATGTCGCATAGATGTAGGGGTTTGCTATACGTGTGGTGCTAGGTCTAGGCGATGGTGCGGGTGGTGGGGAAGGAGGGGGGCATTGGCGGTGGGGAAGATGGGGGGAATTGCGCAGCAGCGGCATGGATGGCCCTAGAAAGATAATGAGGTGATATTAAGTGGCGTGGAAGTGTTTATTACTCTGGCAGATTCTATGTTAGGTGGGGGCGTTTTGAGCAAGAGGGAGCGGGGGGAATAATAGAAGGGGGGGGGGGAAGGGGAGTGGGTTTTTCAAGAGGTTTTAAAATTAGGTCACATATAATACAAAATACACTCCAGCGAATGTGAATATTTAACACGTTATTTACTACACTTAAACACTGGGTTGCATGCTGCATCTAACATCAAACCTTCTAGAATAGTAAACATGACAAGCCAGATGATATAAATGGATGTCTTATTGCTTCAATCGTCAGGTTTGTCCCCTTTGAGGATTTATAGTTTCCGCGCACATATTGAAATGTCCCGCCCCCCGCCCCCCCCCCCCCCCCCCCCTCCCCTCCCCCTCCACTGACCCCTCTTGTTCTTTAAAAAAAAAAAAAAAAACTCCCCCCCCCCCCCCCCCCCGTCCCCCGATCCCCCCCCCCTTCCGCCTAGTTTGTCCAAACGCCCCACTCACAATCGAAAATCGGCCTGAGTAATAAACACCTATACGCAGTTGATATCACGTCATTATCTTTCTGACCATCCATGACGTAGTTTTCAATTATTTCCCCCCCCCCCCCCCCTCCAACGCCCCCTCTTTTCCGACCACCCGCACGATCGCCTAGACCTAGCACCACGCGTATAACAAGCTGCTACATATCTTTGATCTCACAGCCGAAGTGTATTTGAATATTATTTGTGACCTAAACCTCCTAAAAAATCCCCCCCCCGCCCCCCGCCCCCCCTCTTGCTCTCCCTTACTCAAAACGCCCCACCAATATCGAAATCCGCCAGATTAATAAACACTTCACGCACAGGATATCACCTCATTATCTTTCGAGAGCCATCCATGCCGCTGTGGTCCCCCCCCCCCCCCAC